>OW386286.2:239751986-240993319 GCA_936432065.2 Rutpela maculata | reverse complement strand
CCACTTCTACAATACTATTGCGCTCGGTTATATTTTTTTGTTAATTAACTTTTAACTCCCGTCTAAATACGACCTTGTTTTCAAGAGTTTCAAACACTTCTGGAGTAAAAATCACTCATAGGATCGGCTTGGTGCACTGAGGACTTTTGATTAGTATGACTCGAAACCCTATTTCCACAAGGGTTATTCCGGGGTTCTTTTACCACACATGCCTACTTTCTGCAATTGTTCGCAAAAGCGACTAGAGTGTCTTCTAATTGGTGAAACCTATATACTCCATATGATAAAAACAAAGATAATAATTCACTCAGGTCTATTACTTTTTCTCTTAACATTCACAAACATTATACCGAGAAATCTAAATAAATTCATTTTATAAGAAATAAAATGTTTGTTGTTTGAATTATCTAATTCTTTCCAGTTCTTAGTTTCGCCAGCGTTACATGGCAATTAATAAGTTTGGGAATACTTTTTAGGCAGGTACTTGCGAGAGATCAAAGTTACAGACATAAACAGGTAGTAGTTCACTCAAAGGCAGCCATAGTATGGACATTTCGAGTTAATTTTAATACAGATAACCCATATAAAACGAACAGGAATATTTCATATTTCTTATAGCACCACGTTTTTAGAGTATTTTTGCTTATGTAATGAGCTTTTATTATTTTTTGTCTTTACCAAATAAAGTATACTGCTGCAGTCCAGGAAGCCCAACTAAACAGCTAAACCTAACAAGTTCTTATTGGCTTTAGCATTAAACATTTTAAATATGTAAAAGGAATCGAGATAAATTGCACTTAATGGCACCTGAAACTGATCTGCCATGTTCTAAAATCCATAGATTATTATTTAACTACGAATATTTACGTAACCAGCTGTTTTAAGATAATTGGCTGTTCATAGTCGCTCTTTTCTTCTTCTTCCTTTGGCTCATAACCCTTGGTGGGTTTTGGCTTGCTCAACTATGTTCCTCCATCTGTCTCTATCTACCTAAAGTCCGAGTAGATATTTGTACCTTCTTGTAAAATTAGATTTTAAAGTTATGTAGAAATTTTGTCTCCAAACAGTTCATAACTGTTTTTATGTACCTTCATAGATTTTCCCGTTATGTAGATTATTTATCTTTTGTCACGGTAAACTATAGAGTTTAGTATACATGTAGATTTTTTGCTCTGTTAATTTAAATCGCATTGGTCAATCAGCGAAGATATTTTGGTATTTTGCTATATTATATTTTTGTGTATTGTTTATGTGTATTTACCTTTGTTTAGTTAGCGAAAGCATAATTATTGCCTACTGCCCTGAAAGTTTCTTTTGCTCACCGATTTTGAACTAGCTGGCAATATAGTTTGTTATAATTTTTATTCGTTTGTTTTATTTTTGGTAATACCCGGTAGATTTTTTGTATTTATTTCTGGGGTTTTTCTCCAGGAAAAAGCGAAAGCTACACAATTACACATATTGCTGGTGCTCGTAAATGGGCATTTAAAGGCGAAGTAATATGTACCTTATAATTGATATTTTTGTTATTATTATAATTGATCCGATAACCGTACGTAATGATGTTTTGGATAATTCAGACGTCTTTTACATACCACGTATTGGTTTAAATGATTGTACATTTTTCATTTAGATTTTTCATATATACCACTTGCCCAAATTAATGATACTCTTTCTCGATTTTCCTTTGTAGTGAACTATTTTTTTTTGTATTATTTACAGCCATTATTTGGTATACATAAATACTCCCTTTTTAGTAAGGTATATCTGCAATAATTGCTCTGGTATTATACATATATTCAAATCATTACAGTTTCGTAATTCTAGGGAAATGTATTCTAGATACTTAAACCGAGTTGTACCAACACTCGGTTAGTCCTAACCCTGTGTTAAAAGAGGATTAAGAGCAATGTCGCGTTGTACTAATAGACCATTTTAGGACGACGTCACGCTATCGGCGTGGAGGGCACACACACAACTCATTATTTTGTTTTCTAGAGATTGGTACAAGCCGTTATTTTTTAATAACAGGTTTAAACTGCTTCTGCTGTTTTGAAATATCAGTTTAAAACTAACAGATAGCTTAGAAATACTGGAATTCGCATATCGCAGTGCGTAGTTTGTAGTATGCAAATTATTCGGTCACGTGAATTTGACGCAGCTGTCTGAAGGGCATACAAAACCTCATTTACTGTTTGTTTATTATTGTGTGCACAAGGTTTTCAGAGTGTGTTTCGGGTTTACTTTAGAGTTTCAAGTAAAGTGTTTATTTTGGAAATAATGTCTCGCTTGTTGTTATTTTCTCCACGGTCCTTTAAAATAGCAGGAATTCTAAAGAAACTATGTTGTCTCTTTCTCCTCTATTACCACAATGCACTACTGAATAGAACAAACGTAACTATTGCAAATGAAAACAATGGCCTAGTTTACACCGACAGCTTGGTCTGCGAACCAAGTACCTTTTGAGAACCATACTCTGCATTAAACGTATAGTGCGTTCGATGTAAACAGTCTGAACTAAGCTGGTCCACCTTTGGTCTGATTCTCTTGAGCAGGAGTATCAGATCATATAATAGTAGTCTTTTATTTGCATGAGGAATTAGTTCACATCTGACCCGGTCAAATTGACCTACCTTGAAGCAAATAAAATAAAACAGTTTTGTTTTGACTTTTGACAACTTAAAAAGTTAATTTAATATTCTTGGTTTGTAGGATTGTACGTAGCATTTCATTCTTCGATATTTTTAGGTTAGAATTTCTACGAAAAAAACTGCCAAAAACGTCGGTATTTCTACCCTCCTGACATTTATGGATACAAAAAAATATAAGCACGCTGATATTTTTAAAATGTTAGTACCTGATCTTCTCGAAAAAGGTTTCGAGAAGACCCCACAACAGATGCAACTAAAATAAAAAAAATTGAAGCAAGCTTATTCTAAATGTTTGCAAAGTAATAACAAAAGCGGTGAATCCCCGAAAAGTTGCCCCTTTTTCAAAGAGCTTGATTTGCTGTATAGTCTAAGGCCTAGTTTTAAAGCAGCTAACAATGATTCAGATTGTGGTGTTGATACAGCAGCTAATGAGACTATCCCAAGATGATGGTCATCAGAGTAACAGCAATGGTGAGTTAAGACTTATTTTGTGAGTTATAGACTACACGATATATTCATTGCAGAGGATAATAGTGTAGTGATCACTGATAGTAATGATTCAGATATTATAAATGGAACTGAAAACGGTGAAGAAAATGAAGCTACTGATGGTGAAAAAAATGAAACTACTGAGGGTGGCAGGGAAAATGAAGTTAATGAAACACCACAACGATCAAAAAAACCTCGCATAAATTCACATGGTACGTAGATAAATTAGGTTTTAGGTTTATAAATTTTGTTTTAAAATATGTGACATTATAGGGAGGAAAAATTACAAGAGCGTATTAAATCATTACAGTCACGATTTATTAGAAAAACAAGAAACAATGTTAAGCAATCTACTGGCCCGTCAAATGAAGCAACAACAAGATATGTTCAAAGCTGAAATGAATGAACAGAGAAAGTGGGAACACGAAATGTTAGAAAAAGAACATGCATTTCAAAAGAAACAAACAAAAAGTCTTTTGCAGAGTTTTGTGCAGTGCATGATACAGAATTCACAGCCGCTGGTGCAACCTGCCCATAATAATGTCCAGTCGTGGAGTGTGGTAACAGTAAGTAGTATTGAAAATTTGTTATGGTTGTAGAGTACTGACAAAAATGTTACAGGTACCTCACCCTCCTACTACAACTACTTCCACTATTTCAACGAAGAGACCGTGGATGAAATTTAAGTTTTAAGTTTTTCGGCTTACTAAATCTTATGTATGCTAAAGTGTTCTTGAAATAAAATAGTAATAATTCTCAAATAACAGTTTATTTCTCCCTTTATACATTCACAAGTGGTACAGAATGGAATATAATATTGAAATGAAGCAAGCAAAGCATTACTTAGATTTGTTTACAACAATTTTACATTAATTGGATCGGAAAACAGATTTTCGAAGAGGATAATTTTTTGCAAGATATCTCTTCAGATGATCTCTTCTCATTTGTGCAAGGACATTGCCTCTGGTGCGATTCAATACAGGTGGTGGCTGTTTATATAACTTTTCCGATTCCAAAACTTCATCCAACCACGTTAGTAAAAAGATGTCTTTATTTTTCTCCACAAAATTATGCAAAGCGCAACATGCTACTATAAGTTGTAGTGCAAACTTGTAGGATACATCCATTCTTTTTAACAGAATCCTCCATCTTGCCTTGAGCCTCCCAAAGGCCATTTCCACTGATACTCTGGCAGAATTTAAATAAACATTAAATGATTCTTCCACGGCCGAAGCAGCACCAGCATACTCCTTTAAAAGCCATAGCAATAAAGAATATGCAGGATCTCCAACTATCATGAGTGGTATCTCAATACCATCAATTTTGTTGACTGTCTATATTCGAAAAGAAATAATGAGGATTACTACTATATTTATAATATATGATAAATACCTACTTTGGGAATTAAGCTGCCTGCATGCTGATATACTGAGTTATCCTCAAAGACTCTTGCATCATGCGCACTTCCTGAAAATTTGGCGAAAACATTCATAAATCTGTGAACATATACATTTCGGGTTTTTAACCACTACATGACCAAAAGACAAGTTTTCACATTTTACCTTCCTTTATGGTCAACAATAGCCTGAACGTTGTATGATGACCATCCCTCTCTGTTTACGAAGTCCCGGTATCCTTCTTCTGGCGCTAAAACAGGAATGTGCGTACCATCGATGCATCCAATTATTTGAGGTATATGGCACTTCTTTTCAAACTGCGTGGAAATATATTTTGCTTCCATCTCAGTTGGCAAACAGATCTCATGTGGTACAATAACTTTATTAATAGCATTTACTACTCTATAGAGACATTTGTGTACTGTGGACTTGGTAACACCAAAGACACTAGCTACTACACGATACTCAGCGCAACTAGCTAATTTATAAACA
This sequence comes from Rutpela maculata, assembly GCA_936432065.2. NCBI lineage: Eukaryota > Metazoa > Arthropoda > Insecta > Coleoptera > Cerambycidae > Rutpela > Rutpela maculata. The sequence continues at coordinate 240,988,290 of OW386286.2, read as the reverse complement.
GCTATTGCTACTTGTTTCTCAACTGGTAAAGGCTCTCGAGACTTTAAAAATGCTGCTTTTGGTTCCAGTTCTCTCTGCAGTTTTTCACAAAGTTGCTGGAAACTCCTTTTTGACATCCGAAAATTTTCGAGCCAGTCTGCATCAGTGTAATTTCTTAGCACTATTCTATTCCAATGATCTTGGCTTCTTTCTTTTGTCCAGATTCTTTTGTATCTAATTATATCAGCCATGAGTTCTGCAGGTATGGTTTCATTTATTGTTTGGTTTATAACTAAACTGGTGCTTTGTTGTATAAACCTAACAGTTAATTGGTTTTGTAAATGAAAACGTGTTCTCTTAAGCATTTCTAATAACTTTTTCCATCTATTTCGTTGAATTTATTTTAAAACTGGTAGCACTACATTAAAAATCGCAAATGTAATTTTCTTTTTAGGGAACATTTTGACACAAGTAAAGCGTTTATAGGTTAGGTTTGCTTGCTCCTGGTGCTCATAAACTAATCCAAAAAAATTCAGGTATAGTGATGTGATGTAAACAGGCACAAACTAAATAAATTCGAGTCGAACTATCCCCACTCCATTAGTTCCCTCGGATCAGACCAAATTATTTCACGGTGTAAACTAGGCCATTGAGTTGTCTACTCTCCACGCAAAATGGCGCCGACGACAGCGTGACGTCAACGGAAAATAGTATCTTGGAATCTTGGCTACTGCTATTTGTTTGGCTTCCACCAACCGACAATTAGCGATGGGGGGATATTTTTTCATTATCTCTGTTATTTCATCCGGTTCCATTCCCTTCTGTAGAATATCCGTCCATACTTGGGCAACCTCATTATGAATATCCTCCCCCACTTTTTCACTAGGTGGACCTTGCCGACCTAGAACTTTAAGGACTTCTGGTGCCAGTTTATTAAACTGGCTAGGAGGAGGACTTGTCTCTCTATTACTATCGGTCTCGTCACTTCCTAAAATATAATCAAAGGAACATATGTTTACTATATAGTTACCATTATTATTATTGCCCTTGAATTCCATTCCAAAGCTCGTTGGATTTTTCACCCAAGACTCGTTGGATGAAGGATATATTATTGTCTATACATGCAAAACTTGTTGCCTAATGATGATTATTATTATTACCATTCTGTGTTCCAAAACTCGTTGGATTGTTTTCCCAAAACTCGTTGGGTTTAACATCATGTGTACATGCAAAACTCGTTGCGTAAGAAAGACTATTATTTTTACCATTTTGTAATCCAAAACTCGTTGGATTTTTTACCCAAAAACCATTGGGTGTAGGATATGATTAAAGTAAGAATCTACGGCCAGCTCTTGCCCTAAAAGCACTGATCATTGGAAACTTACCGGCATTCGAATTCTCCGAACTTCCACTGACAGCGATTGACTCGAATGAGCTTGATGAGGACACCCGCCGGCTTCGCCGTGCGGGATCAGGGCGTGCCATGCCTGCTGGTCGTTGATTTTCCTTACGTCTTAAATATTCCACTTCTCTCACTGCCCTTTTTAACTTTTTTCGTGCCATTAAAAGTTTAGAATCTTCTTCCGTACTAGAGGAGGAATATCTCCTTTTCCTATTATGTTTTTTACTTCCCATTTAGTTAAAAATGACGTTTACCATCTCGCACAAATGAATAATGAGAATGCGAAAGGTGACAGGGACAGAGAAGGATGGACGATCGGCGCATGGAAAATGTTAGCTTTAAAATGTGTGATGCCATCTGGCGGGAATGAGTATACTACGTTATGATCTAGAGGACGAGGCGCATCATATAATTATAATAGAACTTCACTTAAGGTAAGTTCGTTTAATTATATAATTTTATGTCACTCGACCCTCGTTTCGCTAGCAACTTGCACTATATGCCAGAGAAAAAAGAGAAGTGACACTTAAGCTTCCCGCCCAAATTCCATTGGCGCCATCTTCTTGTGGGTATTTCCATCAGTTCATTTATTAAAAATATAGTTGAATTGTAGGGTATTAGGTCACAGAATATTAGGTTAAAACAGCGAATGAACTGAGGGAAATACCTACAAAAATATGGTGAAGATCACAAAAATTGATCAAGAAACATCAAAGGCGGTGCGGATGCTTCTGGTAGTCCTTTATTATACTCTTCGCAAAAACGAAGAGTATATTGTATTTGATCGGCACATTTCTAAAATCGTAAATATCGCTCGTAGAGAAAACATTTTCATATCATTGTGTTAGTGAACGAATTCTGAACAACTTTCAAAATGTAAGCACGATAACTTAAGAAAGAAAAGTCCGATTGTATTGAAATTTAGAAAGTAAGTTAGTGTTAGCTAGAGGAAGAACCCTATTGAAGAAAATCGATCAGTAAATAAAAAAGTTATTAATTATTTAATTAAAAAAAAATTCTCATAATTTTTGTGGCTTGTACTAAAATGGAAATCTTGCGAGATATTATTTCCATAATAATTTTTTTTTTTTTTGTTTATGAAGTTTACTAATATTTCATAGAAGTGAAATATGTATGAATGTCAAAAGATATATATCATAGACAATCAATTTTTGTAGCAATAGGTGGTGGCGCAGCAGGTAAAGCTTTGCGTTGCCTATCTTTCGGCAACCTCTCTAACCACACTTCCCTCTACGACAACTTTTCCTTTCCCCACATTTAATCTTCACCAAAACCTACAACCAACCCTTCTCTATTCCCTCTATTTGTTTTTACCTTTTTTTTTTGTTCCTTGTCTATTTTTTGTCTCTAAATTCAGTCTCGACCAATAAATTCTTAACAAACCAAAATTTTACATAATATAACACACTTTTAACTATCCACGACACTTTCCTGGCGTCAGGAAGACTACCAGGGTGGAATTGTCTCAAACGGGTTTTTTCATTGAGTTTTGTTTTCCCGTGCCAGCAATCAAAATTTTTAAGTGTTCGCGTGTGCGCGAAATCGATAGTTTTTTAGTTTTAATTTTAATTATTTTTAAGTACCCTTGTGTACTACGTTATACGATACCGTTAAATTTAAGCCTTTTTCCATTAGGCAGGAGTTTTAACTCAGTAAATAATTTTCGTCACCGCCAAACCGGACCCTCCCCGCCCAGTCTCACACCCACCTCGGCGATGTTCGCCGTGGTTTTCTGGCTGGCTCCGGGCCGGACTCCGGAATGGCGCATTATTGTACCTTGTGAAACATTAATAAATGCTTGTTGTTGTTGTTGTTGCAATCCAAACGTCCCGTGTTCGAATCCCACAGGTTGGATTTTTTTTTTTCATACAATTTTTTTCACAATAAAGATAGTATCACAAAATTTAGGATGTCCAAAAACTAACATTATTTACAAGAAAACTGCGAAGAGTATCCTATAAAATGTGTAACAATTATATATAAAAAGCTCAGTAAATTGGCGAAGAGTACGTTTTTAGCTTGTTATGTGCTTATATTTACTTATTTCTGTGTTTGTTACCACCAGGGTTAATTCAGATGGTAAGTACCACCAATGAACTAGACAAACTGGAACGGCCTGCCCTATTTGTAAACGTGCTCTTTAGTGAAATAGGCGCGAGTAAGCAAGAGGGACTGATACTGACGTATCTTTATTTCTATTCAATGCATTGTAGTTAATGGATGAGAACGTTGCAGTATATTTAATTTTTAGTGTTTGTATTAATTGCGTGCATACTTGGAGTGAAATATGCATAAATCGCTTTCTAAAAGTATTTTGTTTCTTCAATGTGAAATATGGTTGTATACTGTGTTGCTTACAATTGCGTAAACTTGCAGGGTCCTAGGAAAGGCATATCATTCCACACATAAGTATGAAAATGTTAGCTAATGCGGTTATGAATTATATAAATTTAATACTAAGTAGATTTTGGGACATAAATTTACAAAATACTCTGTACTTTGTTAAAGCTTTCCTTTTATACAGAATTTTTTTTTACTCAAACTTAAAATTTCGACGTTTGACATTCTAAGCCTATTTGAACAATAAAAATTTTCAAACATTCTTTTTGCGTGACAAAATTAAAACAAATAAACTTTATTTGTTGAGATCCGCGTTTTACCCATTTGTTCCAATGAGATAAAAAGGGACAGAGATTCCATAGCATGGCGGGTTGCAGGATTATTAAATTGGTCTTACTTATTTGCTATTTTGCTTCCCTTCCAGTTGTTTGTCTAGTTCAATGGGTACAACCAGGGTTGGAAAAAAAAAACAGTTTTTTTTTTCATTTTAAACAAAAAAACAGTTTTTTTGTTTTGAACAGTTTTTCTTGTTTAAAATAGGTTTTTTTTAAAGTTTTAAATGGTTTGTTTAAAACAGATTTAAAACGTTTAAAACTATATTCAACTAAAATTAAATGGTGCCAGGCACACTATGTCTGCTACTACTACTTGATGTCAGATGGCGCTCTTAATCGGATTTTACAGCACTCTGCAAATAAAATGCTTAGTTTAGTGCACGTGACCACTACATCGGAATTATTTATCGGAATGTACCATTATCGGCACTTTTCCTGCTTTTCCACAAACTGCAAAATAATACATTTATTTAAAACATCGCACTGTGTTTTAAACAATTGTTTAAAACATAGCATTGTGTATTAAATATGTTTTAAACATTTGTTTAAAACACAGTGCGATGTTTTAAATACTTTGTTTAAAACATTTTGTTTTAAATATGCCAACCCTGGGTACAACTTGCCAAATTTTTAAACGTTTTAAATTTTAATATGAGGTTAGCTTAACACCGGGTTATGGTAGTTTGGTACAACTCGTCCTTAGTGACTTAATGTATAGAGTCAGGATAAAATTGCGTGGTACTTACATCTTTTTTTTTTTTATTACATAATGACTTATGAATATCTGAGGCGCTGGTACGTATGGATAGGAATTATCGATTTACAACAGACGAACCTGGTATAAAAATAAGTTACCAAATGACCTTGAGATCATAATTTCGCAAAAAAAAACATTACATTATACTTCTGAAAGGAACTGTACAAATCATTTTATTTTTATTTTATAATAAGGACAAATGCAAGGCACTAGGACAGAAGTATTATTAAGATAAATAGAATCGACACCATTTTATATGCCACTGCAGAATTAAAATAATAGTTTCTTTTCTAACTGAAATTTGGAAAATGATAACGAATCGATAGTGGCCTTGCCTGCAACTTTGAATTTGATTTTATCAGAAGGTTTCTTAGTGGGGAAAATAGTAGCAGAAAATGTTTCCAGTCCATCGTTGGCAAAAACTTCCACCGAAGATTGATCTAAAAATATTTGCAGCATAAGTTTACTGTCTTTCAGAGGTACTTTAACCCGACGAGTATCAACAGGTGGGTTTTCCACCCCAAAGATCATCACTCCACTATGTGATCTGTCCAATGCCAATTCTTCACCATCACGGTAGTAGCTGAGGACTGTTTTCTCGTTTCCGTTTGCTCGTAAGTCTATCGTGAGAAGTGTTGCTTCTTCCAAGTCGATCACCAAATTCAATACTCCAACTTCTCCGGAAATTTGCTCAAATTTTCGAGATTCATCATTTAAAACGATGTTGTTATAGTGTCTAAAACATTGTCTGGTACTAAGAATTTCAGGAATAGGTGTTTGTATTACAACATTGTTATTTTTAAGTTCTAAAATACGTGGAAGTGTCATAGCTCCTACCCAACCGTGGTTGAGATCGGCAGTGGGGTAACTTCTTCGCCACATATTCATCCACGCAACTACAATCCTTCTACCTTTATTGTCAAGTAGAGTCTGTGTGGCGTAGAAATCTTGGCCATGGTCTAGTTCTTTCATAGATTCGACTTTTAGTTTTCCTTCATTCCAGTCGACGTCACCTATAAATGCGATAACAGAATCGTAATTTTGAAAGTCGTTTCCAGATATAGGCATTTCGATGGCCGTTACAGTCAGAACATATTTCCCATCCAATTCAAATAAATCGGGACATTCGTACATTTTTCCCTCTGTTTTGTTACCTTCTAGGAGTATTGATTTAAATTCCCATTTTATTAAATCAGCTGATTGGTATAACAAAACTTGCCCAGTTTCATCAAATGTTTCGGATACTGCAACAACAAAGTAGTCACCGCCGCGCTTGAATACTTTAGGGTCCCTAAATTCATTGGGTTTTGCGTTTAATGGTATTTTGTTTCCGTCTATGACTGGATTCTCTGGAATTTTCTCAAAGTGAATACCATCTTTGGATACAGCGACACATTGTACCTGTCCATCTTCACTGTACCCAGTATACATGACGTACAGCTTTCCATCCTTTTCTATAGCACTTCCTGAGGAGACCCCAAGATTGTCGTAAGCTTGGTCTGGTGCCATAGCTACTGGTAAATCCTCCCAGTGTATGAGGTCCTTACTTTTTGCGTGGCCCCAGTGAGTTCGTCCTGCTGATACATCGTAGGGATTATATTGGTAAAACAAGTGATACTCGCTCTTAAAGTAAATGAATCCGTTGGGATCGTTCAACCATCCAGTTGGTGGCATAAGATGATATTTCAATCTGTAGGACTCATTGATTTTTTTTTTGTGTTCAGCTATATATTTATTTGCTTTGTCTACTGACCAATAACAAGCTTCTGCTTCTGCTTCCGCTTCTGCTTGTTGAATTGTCAAATATGTGATGATAAGTGTAACGACGAAACTTTCCAATAACACCATTTAACATCGGCTGTAGCAACTGTTGATTTCTCGTTCTAAAGATTGTTGTATTGTAATTTTAAAAAATCAGTTTAAACTGACAATACTGCAGTCAATCTGACATTGAAAATAAGACAAACGAGCATCTTGGGTATAGGTAGGAATCTTTTTGGGTTTTGTAGTACTTAGTTTCCGCTGGTTTCCGCTGAGGCATAGGCTCCCCACCCTCATCACGATGCATATACCTATGTATCAGGTGCTCGCCTTAGGTTGGGTATGGTATGTGTAGTGTATGGCACTGCTCTATGGCTGGCTGTTTTGTGCTTATTATGTTATGGTTTAGGGTTAGTACGTTGTGTCGTCTTTTCTGATTTATAGATTGTGATTTTCTTGTATTTTTGTTTGTGTTAGTGTGGTGTATTTTGCTTGTTTTGTTTTATAATAGTTTTTTTTATTCTAGTTTGTTTTGTTTTGTTTTTATGGCTCTTTTCGTGGATCTAATCTTTAGTGTGCTATGTGTGCTATTAGTGTTTTTTTTTTTTTTAATACAGATATTGTACAGAGTGTATGGTTATGAGTTTATATAATGCAACGTGTTAGCGGATAATCCTGTGTCATAAGCCCTCATGTGGTGTGTATATATAATTGAGTGATGGGTGTTTGAGACAGAATTTGGTGGTAAAGGGGGTTTCTGAAAGTGGGGTTAGTGGAACTTGTCATGAGCCAAATTCTTTTAAGCTGCCCAACTGCCCAGGGCACTAGAGCAGTCATTCTATTCACTGCCCCAGTGAGATAACTTCACCAAAATTACCTCTCCACATATCACTATACTAGAAATGGAATGGCAACCGCGTCATCATTGAAAAGAGATGGAGCCAATAATGATTTCAATCCGCCATTGTATTGCAAATGCGACTCTTATTGTTTCCCTCTCTTTCTAAACCGGGTAGGTGTATCCTAGAGGGACTTCCATTATGTAGTATAGTTCAATGTCTCTCATCTCTTCCCTAGCTTTTAGTCCAATTAAATAAGTCGGCAAATCAAAATTTTGAGGTAAATACTTGAATTTTTGATATAACTTACTTTGATGTATTAGAACACGATTAATGAAAGAAATTTTTTTCTGAACCCCCGGGAAGGGGTGAAAAAAAAATAAAATAAAGTGTTTTTTCAAAATTACTCAAAATGTGTAAAAGCTAGTAAAAAAAGTTTCAAACAAAAATTTTAAAGCATGAAATTTTATATAAAAATGATCTCTAGACTTTTTTTGGTATTACTAAAATTAACGGAGTTAGGCTGGTTAGAAATTAAGGGATGGTATGCACAACTTTAAAAAATCATAGCGTGCTGAAAAGTTAATGAATTTAAAATTTTTTTTTTTCTATTTACTCAGAAAAATATAAACATTCGTTTCAGAGAAATGGATTTTTTTTAAAATTGTTAATAAAAAAGTTATAAAAATTTTAATTTTTTTATTTTCAATTAAAACCACTTTGAACGGTGAAACGAATTTTTTTTTATACCATTCTGTTCATTATTTAATATATTGAATATTTGCTTTTGAAATTTTTTTTTACCCATCATTTTCGAGCAGGTATGAATTTATTTACCTGTTTAATTTTTTTCTAAACGTAAGACACTGCTCTTGTGACGTTACGATAACTGAAAAGAAATAAAGAATGCGTACGACAAAGATAAAATGGTTTCGTAGCTGCTGCGTTGCCTACAAGACGCGTATACGTCACATCTATAACTGCGTCATAAATCATAAGCAGAATAGCCCATCTGTAAATTGTCGGTTGGCGAGGAAAGTAACAAAGGCGTTTGTTTCTTTCCCAACTAGTAAATATTAATTAAGAAAATCATGTAGCTGCTTTTTATCCACTTATGTTTTTGTACTTTATAATTTTTTAATAATATTATTAACTGCAAACTCTTGGGTGCTCATATATTATTAGAATCTCATTTATGACAAATATCTAGATGCTGCTTTTCACCTTATGACGGCAGTAAGGGCATCTGCGAGTAACGTCACAACTAACCTCAAAAATATGTGTTTCTTAAGATTTAAGAGTATTACGCAACTATTATTAAAATTTCTGCCTGGTTCCCGTATTTTCAACTAAAATCTAGTTCAGTGTAATGTTTATGAAGTTCTAAATACTTTGTCCTAATAAAATAGGACTCTTTTTGTAGGTTGGAAATCTAACCTGTAATTAGCAGTCTATTTCTATTAATCAACAATATTGAAAAATTATTTACGCGAATTTTTAAATATTTGCTTAGAGCCAGTACCGGCTCCAAGCTAAAAATACGTATACAAACATTAAAAATGAGAATAAACTTAAAAAACTTAAAATTTGAGGTTATGTTGGTTACATGATGCAGATGCCCGATATATCAATGCAGCGGTTGTGAATGTTTTGGTGAATAAATGCTCCTACAAATTGTTAACAAAATTTTTAATTGTGGTCAAGTATAATAAGAGTGTATTGCGAAATCTACATACTTGTACACGCTTCGTTTTATGTACATTTTGGTTACGTGGAATTTAGTTTACGTGATCTAAATAATTTTAAAATTAATCTTTGAATTGTAGTGAAAGAAATTATTATTACTGTCAACACTTGCTGATTTCTACTAAATTTAGAATTATTTGTTATTTTGTATTATTTGACATTATTGATATAAATTAAAAATAAAGTACAAAATATAAATTTTTTTTGCGAGAAAATTTTGCAGACCAATTATTGGAGTATTGGAAATAATTGTTTGAAACATCGTTTTAAATTAGTCGAAATTCGCGTACTTCAACCAAGGTTGCAAAAAATGGTTTTTTTATGCATTTTCGATTAAATTAATAAACTAATCCGTAACGTAGAAGTAAAAATTATTTGCAAAAATGAATATTTGCAATAGTGAAAATTATTTTTTTTTCCGCATTAACAATTGAAATAATTTTTCTTAATTTCAAAAAAATTGACAATTACAAATATTTACATTACTTATTTTTTTAACTTACAAAATTTCAATTATTTTAATTTATTATTTTTTAAGACCATAAGAAATTATAAAAATTATTATAATTGTATACATATTTAAAAAATTGTGTACTCAGAAATATATTAAACAACACATTTTTTTTTTTGGATCATTAATTTCAATTTTGAATGAAAAAAAAAATGACATTAAAAAAATGATCGATACATTTCCATTAAAATAGATCATTGATATTATTCTATTCCTAATCTAAATAAATATAAACAGTTTAAAAAATAAAATTGGATAAATTAAATAATAAATAATTGAACCATTTTTTGGATGGATGGATAATGACAATTGGGTTGTTGCACTAAGTTAAAATTTGAGGAGAATCTATGTTAAACAATAACAATTATTCATAAAAAATCATTAGAAACATGTAGAAGTTGAAAACAAAGTCTTATAATATTATAATATCTATTACAAAAATACATGCATTTAAAACGGAGATGACATAATAACGGCAGTCTGTAGAGAAGTTAGTTATAAAACGACGAGAAACGCGTACTAATTTAGAAACTCGCTGATAGCGACGGAGAAAAAAGACAATCACCACAGTTTAATCTGACATTATATTTAACATCAAATTCAACTGACGTTCATAGGTTACAATTGGGTATAGTTTAACAGCATCTAGTTATGGATAAATATAAGTACAGATAGTGTTTTCTGCCGTACTGTGTAAATAATACCACCAATTCACCAGAAAAACTGTTGTGTTCCAATAATAAACGCTGAACGTAATAATGAATGATTCAAAGCCACCAGAGAAGGACCAAGTCTTCTTATTGTGGAGACCATTTCAATGTCAAGTAAAGTAACAAATTACAATGCATTCGAAGCGTTTTATTTGTGGTAAGTTGTATCTTAATGTAGGAATTTGATTTTTAATATGGGTTTATGTTGTAGGAAAAACGGCCGCATTACAAGACTTGTGTGGCGTTCTAGCTGTTACAAATTTAAATTACCCGCCAAACTGGTGGATAAAACACGGTGTATTACTGTATTCTTAACGGCTCTAGATTAGAATGTTATTCATGCTTTGACTTCCTAAAAGGAGGGAAATGGCTTTAATCTGCTTTTATGTATTTTATCTAGTTTATGTTGGAATAAAGTGCAGTTGTTTCTGTTAGCTATTGATTATTTATGAAACTCCCTAGACGCCCCATAATACTAGGATGATCAATAAATTAAGAAAGGAAATTTAAAAACTCGCCGTTGAAAAACTATATGAAACAAACTGTGAAAGTCGTCTAAAGTCGGTGAACACAATCAGTCGGAAATGGCTACGAATGCGTTGTATTGTAGTTATAAATGCCCTTTGAATTATGTGTGTTATAAATACATATCAATGTTTATTGCTTAGATAGATACTAGCATAAAGGAGGTACTTACCTATTTATTATTTTTTGTTATAATACAGACCTTTCTTGATATCGTCGTAAGTCTCATTCTGACTCTTCTTAGAAGTGAGTATCAATGGATAATAAATAATTTCTTTAGTAGATAAACTTATTTTGTTGTTTTCAATTAGATACGCATGTATATAGTTAATAGGAAATAAAACAATGAAAAGGAAATATTTAATAAAATACAAAGTGTAGTTAACAAATTCATCTAAATTAAATAATAAAATACATATTAGACATATTATGTAATATTAATAAGATAAAGGAAATTCTTGCAGAAATTACAATAGTTTGTACTGTCTATAGCAGCTGTAACGTAAGTACCTTGCAGCTTTTGCACTTCCAAATATTGCAATGTCAAAACGATCGTCTCTTTTTAAAAATTCGCTGACCATAAATACATCTACCGCAAGTAGAATGTCAGAATTAGCTTTTACAGATGTACTGCCTTAGTCGTTTTGTAAAAAAATATTAACAATAACTGCAAACATCAATCAATGCTAGCTAAACGTCAAATTTACTTTTGACATATGAGGTTATTTTCTTTCTTGTCAGCAATGTCAACTTATTCGTCTTCATCTGTTCTGCTTATAAGTTCACATCTAACTGCCGTTATGATGTCACTACCTTTTTCGCGGCACATTCAAATAGTCGAAGTTTAACAATTTTTTAAAATATGTTGCGCTAAGAATTTTTCTTCCAAATTAAATATATAACTAAATTAAGTCCTCCACTACCATATTTCACCATTTTTGAAAATTCGTCAACAACCCAATTGGAAGAAAATAATTCATTCTTAAAACAAAATGTATGATCCATTCTATATTAAATTAATCCTATGAAAAGTTAAAACAGGAATTACTAAAAACAAATTTGTTAACAATTTTTAGGAGCATTTGTTCACCAAAACATACACGCTGCATTGAGATATATAGACCAGTTCACAAGTTCGAAGCCGTGTTAATGCTTAATAAAGCTCGTGAAAATATGAGGGCTCATTGGATTCGGAATGACACCTAGAAAAATGTGCAAAAGTTTCAAACCCGCATATAAACAATTGCAAATGTTACAAACAAATGAAGATTGAAAAAATTGAAAAATTGGCTTGCCAATTTATAGGGGGTGGCGTCCACCCCCTATAAATTAGCAAGCCCCGCACAATATAGAAACTTTTTTGTGAAGCATTTACTATTATACTGCCAAAAATGAATGAAATCCGTTCAATATGACATTATTCCGAAGTTAAAACCTCTAGTTACTGTACTAAATATTAAGGTTGGGGTTTATTTTAAATACTTATTATAATATTTATGCAATGAATAAAATTAACATGGAAATTAATGGCATCCCCTTAACTATTACAGAGAATAGAGAATGCTATAGTTATTGAAAATATGAAAAATGGTGGGTACAAGTTACATAATATGACAAATTTTACTACTGTTTACTACATATTTTTTTCTTAATTACATTAGGATTTATATCCATGCAGCCAGGCACAAGTTGTTATGTATGTGTGTGTATATATATCACATATGTCTCTGTGGCGTTTAGCGACTTGTGAAGCAAGTACCAAGAGTGGCGACCTCTAGCCTTAGTGGGCTATACTCACTGTTTATGAAATAGGATTTGAAGGAAACAACTACTCAGCGGGCAAATACCCCGACCTGCATTGAAACACAGAGACATATGTGATTATGTCCGACGTATAGTAGCATCTGACCGTATGAGAGTTCACCTCTCACCGTCACTCCATTTGCGTTAGTTTGTATAAGACTAGCAAGTTGACCACTATCATTTGTCTGTTCTATAACCTATGGCATACTGATGAGAACATAACAAGTTCGAAACCGGTCTGTCTGGTTAGGAATTGACAAATGATAGTTGGTTACTGATCACGATTTGAAGTTGTAATTCAATGCAGGTCGGGGTATTTGCCCGCTGAGTAGTTGTTTCCTTCAAATCCTATTTCATAAACAGTGACTATAGCCCACTAAGGCTAGAGGTCGCCGCTCCTGGTACTTGCTTTGCAAGTCGCTATACGCCACAGAGACATATGTGATTATGTCCGACGTATAGTAGCATCTGACCATATGAGAGTTTGCCTCTCACCGTCACTCCATATATATATATATATATATATATATATATATATATATATATATATATATATATATATATATATATATATATATATATATATTTGTAGCACAAAAAATCAATCTCAAGGTATTTATATATCCTCTTTTCATAAAACAATTGAATCCGAAAATGATCCACTCTCATGTCCCTCATTATTGTTAATATCACTGATTGTTGCATAATTTTGTGTTTGATAAACATATCGAATATTTGTCCATCTAATAAGGATGGCGTTGAGTCATCAAATATTAATTGACTAGCTGCTAATTTAATTTCTTTAGTTACATCTTTTTGACATATAAATATAAACAAAGAATGTAACCTCAATCAACTGACAATTCAAGCTTGTGACGTCAAAATGACGTATTTTACCACTTCCAGCTGCCCTAAACAACTGCACTGGGTAAAGCTGGGCAGCCTAAAAAATTTGGCTATGGTGTTGGCAAAATTTGGTAGAAGTCCGTTGATTGATTGACTGATTTACCAGCGTGCGGTAGGCATTGCTGCCACTCCTAGGTTATACAGCTGGGCCTGCTACGTCCACGCTCGGTTGGACTAAGGTCATGCTTGTTGCCAGCAGCGAGAGCCACATGGCGCATAGCAAAGGAATGTGGGATGGGAGGTGTAGGTATTTGTGAGATGCGTTACCGCATTGTGTCGTGAGGGAGCGTTCAGCTCCCTTTTTTTGTGTTTTTAGTTCTGGACTTCTGCCTCTTCTGAGTCTTCTCCTGAAATTTGTGTTGTGTCTTGATACGGATTGTTTATGTTCCTCTGCCTATTAGGATGTGATCTGATCTTTCGTTCCTAGATTCAGTATTAGGTCAATTTTTCTTGTGCGTAGATACCATTTTCTTGGGAAAGACCATATGAACATTTCCAGCCTTGTTCTGAGGGTTGCGTTGCTCCTTTGTCTTTTTGGCTCCATAGTGGATTAATTCATTGTTTATTTTGCCTGTTCCAGGTGCATCATTTCTTCTTGCTCTACCGTGATTTCTAGCAGTTATTCTTTGGATGGTGGCTTGTTGAAAGGCCTCCTTGTATTGATTTGATTCGTTAATTTTCTGCTTTTTCTTCTTCCTCCAGTTTATCTCCACTGTTGCCGTGGTATGCCTCGTCTTGTGTATGTGTTATCATTTCTGCTGTATTTCAACCCCGTCCCCCCCCCCGCTTTAACGCCCATGATTCGTTCCTACGTTCTGTATTTGATCCATCATTCTTGTGTATAGATACCATTTCCTAGGAAAATCTGTGCATTTCCATTGAACTGCAAGAAGTTCAGCCCCAGGCGTATTATACCAATAGTACGCCACTGATCAGGTTTGTCCATTTATTACCCAAGTCACGGCTTGTTTATCTAAGAAACCCAGTTTTCTTAAGGAATAACGTACTTCAACAATGCCATAAATTTATGGTGACAGCGATCGACACTTCGAAGAATTTAGATGTATAATCATTTCTCAAATTTTCTAAGAAAGTCATTTGAATCAGCCTCTCAGCAGTTTATTACAGCATTTATAATGCAAAACATATGCAACACCACAAAACCACACTATTTTTAATACAAATACAAATTACGTACGAAATTAATCACTACTCACAAAACCGCACGTCCCAAGATATGCATTATTCCTCAAACCTATCACTCACTTGACACCTTAAAATTATATCTTTTACACTTTGTATTTAGCTAGGGTTTGGACCTAAAAAACACTGCAATGGTTTTATGCGGCAGACACTTGTTAGTCATTAAGACATAAATAAACTTGGATAAATAAACTTGGGTGGCAAATAGGTACTTTAGAAATGAGAATGAGTATAAGCTTATACTCCCGTTATTTATTGCTTGGTCCTTTAAGCTTGTTTCTTTATGCATAGCACTGCTCTGGTCGGTTCTGCCACTAAATAACTCTGTATTAGTTATTTTCAAATATTAATTCTATTTCAACTTTGTTCTTTCGTTATGACATATCAATTTGCGCGGAATATTTTGAGCTACAAATTCACCTACGTTTTATCAAATTTAGCGGACTTTTATCTGGTGTTCTCGCGTTCTAATGGGAGCGTTTTTCGGACGCGTCCGCTCGCTCGGAAAGCACAATTCGAACCCGGTAAAATTTGATAGAAGTCCGTTGGGTATAAAATGGCTAAGGATTGGTGTGCCAGTATGATCGTGTAGCTGCTGAATCGTGGTGGTACTGATTGTTATTCAGTTAGCTACTCTGAGAATTTTGTACGATTTGCAGCCTTCGCTGATCTGTTACGGTGATCAGAGGATACCAGATTGGTGCAGCATACTTGAGGACAGGTCTTATATAAGTTTTGTAGATGGTTGTCGCAATGTGTGGCGTAGAGTTAGTGATGACAGGGGGGTATAACATTTGGGATTTCGTCCAGCATTTGTTTATTATTTTATTAAGGGTGGTCTGAATGTGAGTTTTTTTTTTATCTAAAGTTACCCTTAGATAGTTAATACTCTCCTGCTATTCAACTGTCGATATTTCGATATTTGCTATGTTTAGTTCAGACCTTTTCTTGGTAAAATATATGCATTGAGTTTTGGCTGGGTTGGTTCTCAGTCCCCATTTAGTGTAAAATTCTGTGATTTTGTCAGTATGCGTCTGGAGAAGGTTGGCCAGCATATCATTATTTTTTGACGTCGCTAAAATCACTGTCATCTGCATACATGCACGGCGTAGTTCTATGGTCTGTTGGTTTAGGTAAAGATTGAACAGGATGGGCCCAAGAGCGGACCCTTGGAGATGGCGGAGTGGATGGCGGTTAGATAGGTATGACTGTATAAGTTTAATTATACGATTCGAAAAATCCGGGACTGTGAGCTTGTAATGTAGATTTTGTAGGGCGGGTCGGCCGTGAGTTAGGTGTTCTCATTCGGCTGCCTCTTCAAAATAAAGGTGCAATTAGTTGTTTAAATTTATTTCTGCAACTGTGAGTTTGAGAAAATGTTTTAAGAAAGAATTTTTGCAGATAATGCAATTCTCTGCAACTTTTTGGCGTAAGTATAATAAAAGAATTATGAGCAGAAAAAATGAAAAATTAGAGGGCAAAAAATTTTGGCATGAAATAATTCTTTTATTTTCAGTCCTGTAGTAAAAATGCTTCTTAGTTCTTTTATGAAGTATTTCCCAATAAACAATTTAATCTAATTACTTTTTTATTAGGTCCATTTTTATTGATTTTTCAGCGTTGCAAAGGAAGGCAGGTAAATATAAAAAAATGCTGATATTGTTGTTTTGATTAATATTATATTTAGTACAGTACCCAGAGATAAAAAAATATGTAAAATTTCGGAATAATTTCATATGTAATGATAATCTTTCTTCATGAGTTATTACTGTAGTAAAAGGTAACATCTGCAGTTCTATATGGTCCGAACACGACTTGCTTTTAAAATAACTCATTTATTTTTGAAACTTAGAATCTATATGTTTCTGGGATCGCTAATTACGAATCTGTAGTCAAAATCTGCGGCATTTTGTGTTCCATTTTATTTATATGAATATAGTTTCATTTTTAAGTGTATATTTTAAATTTTATTGCATATTTGATACTCATGTTTGTAATGTTCCTTTGAACTATTTTGTGTAAACTTTGACTTGTGTAATGATTATTTATTCAAACACACCAATTCATTTTATTCCATTCTAATATACAATAATTGAGTTTGCTGTTTCCTCAAAACAAAATGAATCAAAAATATATATGGGGCTGCCGCTGCTTAAAAGAAAAACAATGCTCTACTAGCTAGGGGAAAACCAAATAATTGATTATTAAGAAATATCTGAGTAATGCCATGATTATGTAATACATACCAACCCATAAACAGTATTTAGTTGAAGCATATCAAGGTTAAGGTTAAGGTTATGTTTAGTCAGTATCATTATCATTATACAGTAGTTAAAATGAATCATGTCAACAACTATAATGAATTTAATTTATGGCAATTAATTCAGTTTTATAATTGCTTACCGGTGAAAATTACCGTCAGATGTTTCGATAGTAAATATATATCGTCGATTGTCTTGTACCTCAAAAAAATTTAATTTTTGTCAAGGACTGGTGCGTAAAAAATAGTTGCTCTTATATCCAGAAATGTAACACAGTGCCCTACCCCACCAAAACCTTGATCCACTTTGATTATTTTATTGATAATAAGACACTCTCGATATCTGACACCTTTTGTGATTTGGGAGCACTCCATGTTAACAAAGATATTGGTATGCCGAGTTCTAATTATTTTAAAAAATAGCCACCATTTTTCAAATATTCATTTCATAATAGTGTTTTTGATAAAAAATGTGTCCTAATGCTTAATTAGAGTCATTATTACACCACTACCAAGTTATGTAAATATCCGGCAATAAATAACTCGAATAGTAGGGTGATTATTTTTGAAATCTTAGATATGAATTTTTTGTAGAGGAATGAATATTTTTTAACGAAATTTGGTATACAGGGGTTTTAGGTCATGCTGAACAAGATTCTGTTAAAACAAAAACCCTATCTCAATCGCTAATATAAATTCATAATTTTTGCCATTTTTTTTTATCATAGTAGGCGTATTTAATTTCGAAAAAAAAAATTTTAAATAACTTTTTAATCACAATCTGATCTAAATCGATCAACAAATGGCCGAGATATTGGGGTGTAGTGATGAAAAGTGAGGGAGGCACACTGTATATATTTTACCTAACCTAAAAATTGATAAAAAAATTCTAAAAAAATTCTTGAGCTTTATTGGACTTGATCAAAAATATTTCGATCCTTGCAATTTTTTGCTAAAGTTAATAGTTTAAGAGTAAAAAGTTCTTGAATGTCTAAAATGACGCGAATTGCCTAACTTTGACAAGCTGTATCTCAAAAACTGTCCATAGGATTGACTCGATGTAATAAGAACTTTTGATCAGCATGATTTGAACTACAAGACACCAAAATTTCAGCCGATTCCACCGAATCAACATTTTCATGTGTTTTGTTCCGGGGTCCTTTCCTTGGATGGTGTTATCAGTGTAATGTTAAAATGATTGGATGATTTGCGTCACATGACAAGAAATAACGAAATTTAATGGTTGTTAGAACTATCAAAAAATTTTCAGTGTAATGTTGTTCTGATTGATTGTTTCAGCACACGTGATTAAAAATGGGCGAATTTAATAGGATTGCTATTTGAGCTAAAAATTTTCAGTGTAATGATTTTTTGTTTCCGCACACGTGACTAGAAATGGGCGAATTTAATAGGATTTCTACTTGAGCAAAACATTTTTAATCTAATGTCCCGTGACCAACCAGAAATTGACCCACCAGGATGTGTTGTAATACGTCGTTAGATTGGTACTGAAAAATTACATTTAGCTCTAGTATGAAAATGATATACTCTCATTTGAAAATTTTCAGTAATTTCGAAAAAGTGATTTTATCAACTTTCGATTTCTCTGTGACACAAATTAACAACATAAAAAACCAATACGTATTTTTCTTCAATTATCTATGAATATTATAACAATTTCTAGTGGGTCACACTAGATTGAAAATTAAAATTGGCTGCAAAAAATTCAAAATGGCGGAGAGTCACGAAATTAGTACAGTAACATACAGAATGACCTCTAGATTACAAAAATGCCAAAATATACAGGTTATTCCATTTAAATATCAAAATTGGGGTTCATTTCCGGTAAAACCGGAAGTCGTAGAAACTTGTCAAATGAATAAAAAAATGTGAGACATGCCATGTTTCGTTTCGATTCGTTACGAAATAAAGATATGGCGGCCGTAAAGTGATCTCATTGACACTCGGTATAATGACCACTTGAAAAGCTACCTGTAAAGAAATATTTTTTAGCCAGTCATTATTTCACACGAAAACATAGAATATATCTCAATTTTACACATGATCTTTCAAATGAGTGAGATAGCAACGAGACAAAGACTTGAAATACCATATACAGGGTATCCTACGTTAGCTTTATTCATTACGTATCTCACGAACCACTTGTCACTAACAAAATGCAGTCCAGTCAATATAACGTACTAACCACGCCTAATGAAACTTTGCAAGGTAAAAAAAAAATGATAATCGCAGTTTAATATCTCAAATGATTCTAAAGATGCCTAATAGATTGTAAGAACTGGTATGGTTAGAAAATGAACCCCACTTACAGTTACTATGATCACACTACTTGATGGTATTTTAGATGTTCAGAGATTCAAAAATGTCCCATTGCAGACTTATTGAGAAGTAAACAAAGACTGTATTTAAGCAATATTTTTGAATTAATCGAAATCTCTGGACAGTAGCTCAGTCTGCTAAAGCGTATTGACGCTGATCGCACTGTCTATTGTGTACTGGGTTCGAGCCTCAACCCCAGCACTGACAATCTCGTCGGGTATGGATGTGTACCAAAATGTGTAATCCCCTTCCGGACAGCCTTTGCTCTGAATTTGGGGACTTTCATGATGAAGGAAAATTGAATTTCGTTAATAAATTTACAACTTATTGCTTAAATATGTGGTGTGTTTATATTACGTTTATGTTTATTCAAAAAATTTAAATCGCAAAAAATATTGAAACCAGAAGAAAGTATTTTTACAATTAATTATTTTATTATTATTTTTAAAAGAAAGTATGGCGAGAAATGCTCATCAAATCTCATCATGGAGAGAAATTTAAACAGCATTATTTGTACTAAAATAATTCGATTTTTATAGACTTGCATATGGGTGTGTAGAGCCCTTTACTGTAATTTAGGTCCATCTTGTGACAGACCAGTAAAATTATACATTTGTACAGACCTATACAAATTCGGAGAGGAACCTTATCGATGTCAAAAGGGCCGGCTGAACGTGATCAATCCAGGTGGTAGTGCAGAGGAATTCTTAAAAAAACATGTTAATAGTGTAGAATAATAAGTTTTCAGGTGGGTGATTCCCCAGCTACAGATTTTTCAGGTGGGTAGTACTACCCACCGTACCTACCTTCCGCCGCGCCGGCCCTAGTCAAATAACAGATGTCTATACATTTAATACGAATTTGTGAACATATGTGCATGCTGATTTAACCTCGATGCTTAAGACCTATTGTTTCAAGAAGATAGCAGATATATTTTATAATTTAGTTGAATATTTGTAAGGGATTCACTATTCTATAGGCGTCTGAAAATAAGGAGTACGCCACCTGGTGGTCTTTAGTCTAATTACTGGGCCGTTCGGCCATTGTCTCTTTAGTGTACGATGTAAAATGATAAACTGAGATATTAAGTTATTAAAAATATGATAGCGTTTAAGGGAGCTACACACGATACAATTTGCTGGAGCCAACATAGTCGGTATCCTTTGTAGATTGCAGGGACAACTCGTGAGAGTTGAGTTTGCACGGCAATGTTCAAAGCATACCCTCTTTGGTGTAGACAGCTTTAACCAGGCATTGAGAAGGAAAAAGCTGGTACAAATAACCGTGGCTCCGAGTGGCAATAATAGTGACCTGGACAATCACATATTGTAAGTGAAATTTTTGAAATAAATAAATATATTTAATTCCAGTATATTTAAAAGTAATATATACTGTTGCACTATTATTTTTTCTATTACATATTTTGCAAAATACTTTTCATTTATTTTACTTAAAGAATTAATAAATATCTTTTCAGTTATATTCAATGTACCTACCACTAATTTCAATTGAATTGAGACACTCGTTTGTAAACATAGAGCATACACATTTATTAAGTTTTGTGTTGAATGGGTTGTACCACACAAAATAATCCTGCATTTAAAACATATTCCCCTTCAAACACACTTACAATTTTTACATTTTTAGTGCTTCCCAAATATTCAACACATTGGAATATGCTTAACCTAAATGTCACTCATGTTTCTTGAAAAAAAGTGATTTAAACTACAACTGTACATAAATTAAAAAATATATTTAAGTACATTAATATTTAACTAGCCAGACACCATTTATGTCGAAGAAACTGTACTTTTCAAGGGAAAAACTAGGTAAGCTAAAAAAATATGAATTTTGCTGAATAATGCCATTAACATCTGGCAAATCACTTAAAACAAAATCTTGAAAATCATTAGGCCATGTATTATTAATATTATTGTTTTTAATGCCAAAAATAACTATAAACAGAAAGAAACAAGGTACGCAATTCGCCAAACAAAGAATCGCCCATTAATCAGTTCACGGCTTCTCCGCTTTGGCGCTGACATCTTAAATTCGGATGCGTATTGTCGTGAAATTCTCCAAAAATAATTGATTGATTGATGTATACTGTGACTTTGTCCTATTCCAGATTCAACATGCATCGAATATAAAAATTTGCATTCAGGTTTTGATTACAGAAAGTAAGCACATCTCTGCCAAATTGCAACTCATGCAGATATCCACATTGAGGAAATGCATGACTAATTCAATATTGATACATTGAAATACTCCTTACGAATACTGATGTATTCGTAAGGGTTTTTTATCGTCCAAATCCTCTTATTATCATTATTTTCATAATTACTGAAGTGAAACCATGCCTCATTGCTGTAAAAGGTAATGAGGATACCACTAACGTTTAAGCTGCTCGTTTGTTGACAATAATATTTCACATAATACAACGGTCAAAGAAGAAACCTGCTGCATTTTAATGAAAAAGTATACAAGGTATTTTCCTCAAAAAATAACTATGGCGGAAACCCAATGGTTACTCTAAAAAATAATTAATAAAGAAACTACGGAAGATAATAATATTTGGAATTTATTTGTCATTATTGCCCGGAAGAAAATCTGATCATACGTTTAGTAAAAAAATATACGGGATAGTTACCCAGTAAACATTCTTGTTATGTTTACATAGTTACTATATAATATTGGAAGAACATATTAATATAAAGTAGTTATGCCAGTTTTATATAATAAATATATAAAATGAAACACTTAATTTAAATGTAATATTTTTACATAACAACGATATAATATTGGAAGAACATATTAATATAAAGTCTTTAGGCCAGTTTCATATAATAAATATATAAAATGAAACACTTAATTTAAATGTAATATTTTTACATAACAACGATATAATATTGGAAGAACATATTAACATAAATAAAGTCTTTATGTCAGTTTTATATAATAAATATATAAAATGAAACACTTATTTAAATTTAATATTTTTACATAACAACGATATAATATTGGAAGGAAAAGTTAACATAATGTAGTTCCCGTATAACCATGCGATTATATGTTTATTTCGTCGATAAAGATTCATCAAGATCTATATATTGATGAGCTAGAAAATCTCAAAAAAAAATTTCCCTCACTTGAAAAATTGATGAGCGGGGCGAAATCTCAAAAATCATGAAAGGCCCCTTTATCGAGGGTCCACCGGGACACTCCCGGTATCTTGGTGGGCCAGCACGCGCCTGCGTACCTAAACCTGTTTTATTTAAAGGCTTGCCTTTATGCATTAGATGCAATTCCTGCGTCTTATATTTAGTGTCTCTATATTATTTCTAAACATGATATCTATATAGATTCGTGATTTTGCATAAAGAATATCTATACAGACATGGGAAAAGAACTATATACAGTATACTTTACAAATTATTTACGGCATCGTTTGACGTTTATGAATTAAGGATGTTTTGCAGCCTGTTTGTATACCGCCTATTTTATATATCATAGATGTGCATTCGGCAATTTATTAATATGTAATAATGATGAAAAAACCGATTACCTACTTGTCTTTTTGTCGTACACTGATTTAAATATCATGTCATTATTACTTAGTATACAGTTACTATTTGTATTTAATGAACATCAAGTGGGTATATTATACTATTTCAATTTGGAAATATTAATGCAATGTGACAATGGATAGAGCTTATTTGTGCAGGTATCGAGTTCTTTTAATAAAATTACATTAAAATGAAAGATTAATTACAACATAATAAATCACAGCCAACTATAAAGTATTCAAGTAAGTTTAGTGTCCGAGTGAGAAAGCGTCAACTTACAAATCAATTAGTTTTAGGTCCATGTGGACACATTTTTTAACATTATCCTAGTTTTTAAGCCTGCCTACGGCCCTACAGGAGTAATTAGTAATCAATTTAATTACCTTTAAGCCAAATCGGACCCACCCGTCCAACCCCACACCCACCTTAGCGATGTTCGTCGTGGTTGTCTGGTTGGCTCCGGACTGGGATCCGATAAGGCACATGCTTGTACTCAATAACATTGAATACATTTTTGTTGTTGTTGTTGTTGTTACAAATCAGGAGGTCTGTGGCTCGATCCCTACTCATTCGGTTTCTTTTTTTTTGTTAAAATAATTGTTTTTTTTTTCAAGGTAATAATTGCCTGTAAAACGATATACGAATGTATTTTTTTTCAGTTTTAGTTCTGTTTTAGACCATTAAATATTCTATTTATGTTGTAGATGGCGATATCATTCCTTTACCATTATTTCTTCAACAGGTTTTCCAGGTTTGTATAAGTACCTCACCTATAAAACTTTAATTCTTAAAATAGTTGGCTGAAAGATTTTCACATATTTTAAATAAGGCTAGAAATCCAAAAAGTCTGGCGGTCAAATATCTCGAGAAATACATATTGAATCCAAAGAAGAAAAAACACGTCCTTAATAATTTTAAAAGGGCTATCCAATGATACCAAATGCGACCTCCCACCCCCCAATCCTTGGAATGGGGCGGGGGCAACTTTAAAATCTTAAATCAATTTTTTATTGCAGAATTGAATTATACAGCAAACACTATGTCAAGTTTTTCTGAAACGTTTTTTTCGATTCGTAACAGATGGCGCAGTAATCGCAAAAACATTTCTTTTCGTAATTTCTAAAAAATTCTACGGAAGAATGAAAAATAATAAAGTACGAGTTCATTTTCTTGAAAAAGCCATTAATGGTGTTAAATTTAATACCCCCCCTTCCTCCTCCACCACCACCATGAGGGGGGAAGTGGTGGGCAACCTTAAAACCTTAAACGGCACCCCCTTATTTTTTATTGGCGGATGTAGAGTCTGGTGAACAAACAATTCAATTTCATTCAAAAAAAAATTCTTCATTTTGGCGAAAAAAAAAATATATATATAATAATAAAGAATGAGGGTTTCCATTTACCATTTTAAAATTGCCCTCCACTTTCCCTCCCCACGGTTGTGGGGGGGGGAGTGGGAAGTGGAGGGCAATTGAATGGCCTTTTCAAGAAAATGAACTCGTACTTTATTATTTTTCATTCTTCCGCAGAATTTTTTTATAAATTACGAAAAAAATATTTTTGCGATTACAGCGCCATCTGTCACGAATCTAAAAAAACGTTTCAGACAAACTTGACGTAATTTTTGCCGTAGAATCCGATTCTGTAATAAAAAGTAGGGGTACCCATTTAAAATTTTAAAGTTGCTTCCCGACCCACCCCAAGGGCTGGGGGTGAGGGAGTATCGTTTGATATCATTGGATAGCGCTTTTAAAATTATTAAAGATGTGTTTTCTTCTTTTTTGGATACAATGTGTATTTCTCGAGATATTTGACCGTTTCCAGACTTTTTGGACACCCTGTATAATAAAGACATATTATTACGGATAATGTGATAATCTCATTAAAAATTTATACTATTTTTAGCATCCAAAATAACGGACACTAAGATAGCTCAGTGGGTAAGAGAGTCAGAAATGTTATAGAGACAACGCAGGCGTTGAAGGTTTGATCCCGACCTACCGACCGCAATTGGGGTAAAAAGGTATAAGTAAAAATGAATTGAATAATTTAATAAACATTATAACTTGCAGGCAACCCTCGTGAGAATAAATTGGAATTATAGTAAAACAATTTTAGATATGTTAATGTAAGTAAAATATACAAGGATGCTACCAACATTACAGATATTTTACATAAAAAAATGAAGTATTTTTTATATAAAAGTGTTATATAACCTTTACATAATAAAGTAATATATTATTTATATAAAAATTATGTACACATGTTGCGGACATTTGACGTTACATTCATATATGAATTTAACTCACATGCTATGTAAAATGTTACATGGGAGATAACGTAATAATATAATAATTACGTAAATATTATGTAACAGTGTTTACTGGGTATCTAATGGAAAAAATAATTAATGAATAAAAGGTGTAATGTTAAAAGTTGTTAATGTCTCTAGGTACATATTAACAAATTTTTCAACTGAGACCGACGCCTCATAAAACGTAGCGTAAATTCAATTATGGTATAACTCGAGTTATATCATATGTGACCTTTTCGGAATCTTAGAACACCAAATATCATAGTTCGTGTCATCAGAACTAGCACTGTGCATTGTTTACTACCCAGTTCAGTCACTAAAATGCGCCCCAAAATAGTTGATAGTTCAAGTTCAATTAGGACCAGGCAATTTATGTGCAAATCTAAAATAATCATCCATGAAAATAAAGTTTGAATACTTGCCTTTTTACCATAACTTCAAAAGTTTTCCTGAAACGATGCATCATTACCTCGCTGCAAAAAAATTATGCACATATTACCATGATGCAAACATTGTATTTTTACTAAAGGCATAACCATACATGCTTTTACAAAACTATTTAGGTGTGAGTTAAACCACTAAGGTGTAGAGAGAAATGATGTTTTTTAGTAGTTTGTTTTAAGGAAATTTTATTTATACTTTGGAATATTTAGAAATGGATTTTTAAGCAACGAGGTAAGGTCCTGTACAAAGGGCAAGTAAACTTTATTTTAGTATACAAATTTAGAGGTTATTTTAATCAATTCAATGTTAAACTTTTCTTATTCTATTATTAAACCATATTTTATATCAAGATTTGCCTAAATGCGATGCATTCATATGTTTTGTTGCTTTTGAGTAGAATAGAACCAGACATATTAAATGTTTATTTTTAAAACAGTTAGATGACAAAGATATTTGCTTAGCACTCAATCGCATGGTCGTGCCCGCATAGAAGATGAAAGGTCATACCAGTTCCAGGTTCGTCGGGAGTACATACTATCTCCTGTACTTCTGCGAGCCTCTTTAGAGAAGCATTAGAAGAAGAACAAGACGGAATATTAAATATCGAGGAGCTTATTGATGATTTTAAATATGTAAACATCTAAAAATCAGCAGAAGTAATAGGTAATGACTAGTTACAAATTTCAACAATTGCTTAGGAAATAGTCTAAATGAAAAAAAAATGCTTTCGGATGCGTTTTCTTAGCGGCTTTGTTGTTTTGTTGATGTAGAAGCCTGGGTATTAACAGAAGCTTCCTATAAATAACAGCCCCACAAAAAAAAAATTCAGACCAGCGAACCAGACCTATGTATTCCTATGTATTTTCGGTCGCTGAATCCTAATCTGAGGTCAAAAAACAAATCGTACACCTCCAAAATCAAAAGAAGATTAAGCTACAGAATAGTTGTTACATCTTAATCAATCGAGTTATACAAATTAAGGGTAACCAGCAGCGTACATATAATAGATATGAAACACACCCCCAGGAAGGTGCAAAAACTACCCTCCATATATAAAAAAATCGATCTAAAACAGCAATGACTGCTGAGAAAGCTCGAAATATCTAAGTTTTGTTAAAGTGATAAGAAACTGTATCAGGTCTGACGTAATCTTCATGGTGGTTGTTCTCAACCACCTCTAAGTTTAAAGGACACGAGAAAAACAAGAAAAAACGTAAAATCCAACAGGATTTCTATTTTCATGGATTTCTATTTTTATGGATACTATGATTGGCTGAAATTGCATAGTACTCTAAAATAGAACTAGAAACTTACGTACCATCAACGTACTACAGTGTCACCCCCTTCGAAACACCTGCGTTGTGTGGAAGTGAGAAGAAACTAGACTATGTTCGACGTTGTGCTTGAAAATTACCCCCACGAGATGCCTATATCCGTAGGATGCTGGAAAAACAGAGAGAAACTAATCGGACTTACATTTTTATGGATGCTATGATTGGCAAAAATCGTGTTGTATACTTAGAGTTGGTTTCTTATAAGAGAAACGAGTGAAAAACATAAACGGCAGTCTGTAAGACGATCATTCGAAACTAAAGATATTATAAAAAAAAAAGAATAAATCGACTGCCGTTTATGTTTTGTGGGAGGAGGAGGGAGGTTTCAAGTACAGCGTCGAACTTAGTCTAATTTCTTCTCACCCCCACAAAACGCAGACGTTTCGAATTTTTTCATAAGTCACTGTTAACTTCTTATAGTTGTTTCTTACACAGGGGGTAGTTTTCACCCCCTAGGGGAGTGGAATCGAATAACAATGTGGTGCGTGACTTTCTAAGTCAACTCCGAGTACTATGCAATTTTAACCAATTATAGCATCCATAAAAATGGAAATACTTTTAGATAAATGTTTTTTTCTTGTTTTTTCTGTATCATTTAAGATAAGGGTGATTTTTGGCAGCGTAGTTTTCAATAATTGAGCCAAGGCTACTGCAGACTCTTCTTACTTTACAAACCTCCGGAGTTTCGAGCTTTTTCGAAGGTCACTGCAGCTTTTCAAGTTGAATTTTGAATGGGGGTAGTTCTCACACCCTTTGAGGGTTAATACTGTAGAACGTTGATGGTACGTACATTTCTAGTTCTATTTTAGAGTACTACGCAATTTCAGCCAATCATAGCATCATCCATAAAAACAGAAATCCTGTTAGATTTAACGTTCTTATTGTTTTTCTTGTGTCCTTTTAACTCAGGGGGTGGTTGCTCTCAAACCTATAGGGGCAGTTTATGAAGATTACATCGAACCTGGTGCAGTTTCTTATCACTTTAAGAAAACTTAGCCATTTCGAGCTTTTTCAGCAGTCATTGCTGTTTTGGATCGATTTTTTATATATGGGGGTAGTTTTCGCCCATCCCTGGGGGTGTTTCATATCTATTGTATGTAGGCTGCTGTTTAACTTTAATTTACATAACTCGATTGATTAAGATGTAACAACTATTCTCGTAGCTTAATTTTCTTTTTAC
Source organism: Rutpela maculata (assembly GCA_936432065.2). Lineage (NCBI taxonomy): Eukaryota > Metazoa > Arthropoda > Insecta > Coleoptera > Cerambycidae > Rutpela > Rutpela maculata. Next base: position 240,960,014 of record OW386286.2, on the reverse strand, counting down.
CGCATTCCACGGTGTTTTTTGGTTCTAGCTAATGATTTTGGGTGTGTACGATCTTTTTTGACCTCGGATTCGGATTCAGAGACCGAAAATACATGGGTCTGGTTCGCTGGTATGAATTTTTTCTTTTTGTGGGGCTGTGTAATTAAAGGCATTCGAGGCTGACAGTACCTAGAATGGTTATAATTTTCAGATTCTACCATGTGACAAGGTATTACAGCATGCAAATAGAGACAAAAATTGTTAAATCTTCAAAGAACAGAGAATGTCATACTTTAGACATAATAGATATCGATCATTTCAGCAGATTATAATTCGACTCGGAAAGCGACGAATATTGTATATGCGGTAGTACCAATGGATCTGGATCACATCAGTTGATCGAGTAATCAATAAGATGAGCCAGAATGATGATTTGCAAACACTAAAGATGGGGCACGGAAAGAAAGAAGAGAAGAAGGAGGAGGAAGAAGAAGAAGGTGACGAAAACGTTGCCCTGGAAAATGTAGAGTACGTACCAAAGTGCAAAGTGTCTTTTAATTGTAGAATTTTCCAGAAAAGTATGGTGCTGTCAAATATAACATAGCATACGGCAAACTAAAACTGTCTAATGGTGAATTCCGATAAGAACATGTTTGTATTGTATTTTTCTTTAATGAAAAGTACTCAATCAAAGAAATATATTGCGGAAGTGGAATATTTATATTTTATCAGTCAAGAAGAAGAGGTAGAAGAAGAGGAAGATGACACCAACGAAGAAGAAGAACAAGATGAAGACGGAAACTTTTCGCTGGAAAATGTACGTACCAAATAGTCTAGTCGGCAAGTACTTTCTGCCTGGACACAATTCCGAAGTTAATGAAATTTTGGGATATTATTTGGGGATGGTGTGGGGTGTGTAATCTAAATTTTCGACCTAGAGGAGCCTGTGGAAACTTGGAGGGGGGCAAGAACCTCGAAATGTTCGGACTTTTTTCGGTTTATCGCTTATAATCTTCTAAACCACAAGTTTTTCGAGAAAGTCGTCCAAATAAAAGATATAGAGCATTAAATTTCCTTCAGTTTTCATTGGTAATTTTTTGACCCAATACTTACCGAGATACAGCAGTTCAAAGATGGAACAAATTTCTCAAAATAACTTTTCATAACTTTTATTTTTCAACATATATCTATGTATACTATAAATACTATGTATATCCCTGACCCCCCCCCCCCTCTTCCGTCCTATTTATAATTATTTTCTTGATTTTAGCCTCTATACGTCGTGAACAGGATACCCCTACAACTGCCCCCAAACCTCCAAAGCAGTGTTTCTGGGACAAAATTATGGGAACCAGCAAAAAAATTATCGATGGGAAAGTAAACAGCAGTGTTGAAAATTTTTGAGCGGATATCTTCCAAAATAATTTTTCCTGCGGTTTTCACGATTCGAGATCTTTCTGCATGAGGGTCTCCTATTTTTTCGTTTGAGTACCAGCTGTCAGATAAAATTTTATGACCAGTGTTTTTGAAACTCACCACACTTGCTCTGTTGGCTGAATCACTTATGATTATGTCGCCTTTAAACTTCTCCTCCAAACGCCTTTTCAGTTTTCACGTGTGGACGAGAATCTTCAGGTACCTGATCGAGCAACTGTCCAATAGAAAACTGGCACTCGTCACTATTCTCCTCGAGAAATCTGAATATAATTTCCATGCCTTGATCATAGTTGGGATTACTAGAACGTCCAGGCCTTTTTTGGACACGTGCAGGCATTTTGTAAAAAATTTTAATACACTTGTGGTAGTATTCAGCGTTAACTGCAACTAGATCTGTTTGAATCTATCCAACATGGTTAAACGTTCTTCAATTTTCCGCTCCCATTCATCACCTCGCTCTTTTGCATTAAACAAAATCGTGTTTGTCACATCTGGGAGCGTCACTTTTACCATAGGATTGCGTTTTTCAACATTTAACCTGGCCTGTTTTTGTCTGTATTCTTCAGTAACTTCTTCCTCGCATAGGAAGCATCTGTTGTTGAAATCAAATGATGGCCTCCCTGAGCGGGTTGGTTTGAGGGCAGTTGTAAGGGTATCCTGTTCACGACGTATAGAGGCCAAAATCAACTTTTCGTTGTTGTACTTCTTCTGGCAAGCCGTGTGAATCTTATTTCCTCCAATCCTTCAAGTAACTGTCGATTTTGAGGCTTGTTGCGTTTAATACTGGAAGTAATAAGCGTAGCAATCCCTCTCTTCTTAACAACAATTACTTCATGTTCTGTTAAACTTTCTTCGCAAATGAAACACAGATGCGCTGCGGGAGACGCCAAACAACGAAGAAAATAATTATAAAGAGGAAGGAGGGGGGGGGGGCATCAGTGGGTTGGCCGGAGGGTTCAGGGATATACGTAGTATTTATAGTATACATAGATATATGTTGAAAAATAAAAGTTATGAAGCAAAAACCTGAATTTTACTCGATTTTTTTTACATTCTGAGCATTAAACTGCTGTATCTTGGTAAGTATTGAAGAAAATTTATTGCTCTACAACTTTTATTTGGACGACTTTCTCAAAAAACGCATGGTTTAGAAGATTATAAGCGATAAACCGAAAAAAGTCCGAACATTTCGAGGTTTTTTGCCCCCCTCCAAGTTTCCACAGGCTCCTCGAGGTCGAAAACTTAGGTTACGCACCTTACACCATTCTCAAACAATTTCCCAAAATTTCATTAACTTCGGAATTGTGTCCAAGTAACTCCCGTCATATTTGCTTGCCGACTGGACTAAAAGTGCAAAAATAAAAACAGGAATCTAGTGAGGTCCATTTTTTTTTAATTTTAGAATATTCCAGAAAAACACTAGGCTCGTCGAATATAATATTGCGTGCATAAAACTGAAACTATCTATGATAAGTTCTGATAAGAATATTTGTATTTTCCTTAAATGAAAAATACTCAACTAAAAAGATATATCAAAACATTACCTAAGTATTTTCAAAATTAAAATAAACATAATTAATCTAAGAATTGCAATGATCAGTTATTGATAAGTGGAAAATTTATATTATATTGTTAATCGGTGCCACATGCTAGTGTTTTAGTTTCAAAATATAATTTAAGTGAATATCATGCATAGTAGTAAGCGTAGTAATCGATAAGAATATCTATAAAATTAGTCAATAAATTTTAATCAATTTATTTAGATAGCGGATACACATTTTTATTCTCTTCGCGAAATAATAAAAAAAACTGAGTTTTTGTTTATTTTATGCGTTCTTCATGTGCTACTGAACAATATATCAAAAGTCTTTTATACAGGATGATTCATAAGTAATGGTACAACTGTAGATAGTAGAAGTCAAAATATTAAGATTTAGCCAATAATGCCTTAATGCAATGTTTGAGGGTAAAATGATACAGGGTGTTAGAGTTAAAATTAAATTTTTTATTTTCCTTTCTAATGATTTTTTAACATTTTATCATGAAAATTGGTGGGTGGGGGTTATTTGTGGTGGGAAATCATAACACACCCTCAACTTTCATCTAGTTCCTAGAGGGCGCTATGTTTAATGTGTTCAAAGGGGTGTAACTTTTTCACCCGCACATTTATCGCAAATTTCAAAACATAAAGTTTGTACTCCTCTATCATTTCTTAATAAAAAAAGCTATAGTTGTTTCAAGTACAACAGGTCTTGAGAAAAGTGCAAATCAACAGTTGCATGTAAATTTTTTAAAAGCCTTTTCAAATAATAATTTTTAAAAGTAGGCGTTGTGACACAGCATTATCACAGTAAATAAAGAAGCATTTTTATCAAGTAGGCATAAAGACAAAAAGTACCTGCCAAACAATTAATCTTTCAAACCATAATTAGTTGTTGCGGAGATTTTTATTTAATTAAGTGTTGTGTTTTTTATTCATTTCTAATATCATTTTATAAAGAATTTTTTTTTCGACTTCTGAAATGAGAGACATGGTTTGTGTATAGTAGCAAGTAAATTTTTGTGATCGTGCTGCAGCTCGAAGGTACTTAGAACTGTATCCAAACAGAAGGCAGCCTGATCATAGGTTATTTATAAACCTTTCTGATCGTTTGGGAGAAACAGGTGCATTCCGCCCAAAACGTGATATAGCTGGTCCGCTAAAAAGAATATCTGTGGATCAAGAAGAAGACGTTTTAGTTCGTGTGGCAGAAAATCCGCAAATAAGTCCGCGGCGGTTATCGGCAGTAACTGGTTTAAGTCAGTCATCAACTCATAGATTATTAAAGAAAGAAGAACTTAAACCATATCACTTTACTCCAGTTCAAAATTTGTTACCTCGTGATCTTCAAGAAAGGTAGCAGTTTTCATTATTTTTGCGTAACAAACAACATAATGACCATATGTTTATGAAACGAATTTTGTTTACGGATGAGGCCGCTTTTATCAGGCATGGGGTATTTAATTGGAGAAATAGTCATTCGTGGGAACTTGAGAATCCATATTTATACAAGGAAAAACACTTCCAGCACGAATTTAAAATAAATGTGTGGTATGCTATCATTGGAGACTGCATAGGGCCGATTGAGTTACCACCAAATTTAAATGGTGCATCCTATCTAGACTTTTTAGAAAACATTCTTCCTGAAATCTTATACACTGTGTGTAGTGGCGGGCTAGGTACAGGGAGTAAGAATTACAACATCGCGTGTGCCAGCTGGCTGAAATGAAATAACTGGGAGCTGAGATCTTCGCGGACGGGCGAGTTTGCTCTGCTGTGTTGCAATATCTCTCGCGCTACGTGAATGTACATACCTAATGTGCAATTACACGCACTGTATGATGTTTCGATAAATTGAAGAAACAATATGTAGTATATGAAGGATGGGGCTCCAGCACATTATTCGATAGAATGTATCGATCGAGGAAGTGAGTCCTTGGCCACCTCGTAGTCCTTAACTCAGTCCTTTGGATTTTTACTTTTGGGGCTACTGTAAGTATTTAGTACACAATGATAACATAAATACCCGGGAAGAATTATGGGAAAAAATTTGCGAAGCTGTGGAAACTATTAGGAATAACAGAGAATCGTTATTTAAAGTAGATATTCTCTAAATAAACGTTTAAAAAAATGTATTGACGTTAATGGTGGTCATGTTGAACATTTATTGCAGTAGGTATTAGTTATTCTTATTATTGTTCTATTTCTTATTAATTGTGATATATTGTTTACCATCTTACCAAATTAATTATGTCTATTAGTTAAAAGTGTATCATTATTTGTTTTGGTTTAATGTCTGACATTTTGAAGTTTAGTGGAGTAAAAAACAGGGGAAAAGTCGCTTCCTTCTCGAGTTTTTTTTTAATCTTAGAACAAACCTAGATATATACCATTTCGTTAAGTAGGTCGATGTTCATTAGAAATCATGAAATACGACATTTTTTAGTGGTCACGGACATTGTTATTTTTAAAAAGGTGTGAATTTTTTTTTTTTTATCAAGTTTTTTTGAACATCTAATGCCATAACTCAAAAACGAATGGAGCTATCCACATGAACTTTTTTTGTTATAAAACACACACTTAAGCGCTTCTATCTGTGTATAGTATTGTTAACTAAAACATTTTTAAGTTTGTTAAAAACTTAGATAACCTTGAAAGTTCAGAAAATACGCAGTCAAATTTTCACTAAGCTAAAAACTTTTTTGTTTTTGGAAATTTTGTATAACATGCTGAGAAGAAAATAAAGCCAAAAGACCAAAAAAGTTTTTGATAGCATAAATTTTATTGTGTCTTTTACAGTTTAGGTACAGTGATTTTTTTTAGATCGCGCGAATTGCAGAAATTGAATATTAATACGCCCGCGTCCACTAAAACTAACTAGTCTCAGGGCGGTGTACAATCAACGTTATTCGTTTTCGTCGAAGGTCAAATTATAAAACCGCTGCCCAAGGAATCACTACTTCCACATCCAGATCTTCTATCCAAGTCTCTCAGAACGAAAAAAATTTGAATGTGGAAATCATTTTTTATGGAACTGTAATAATATAATATTTGAAATCGTCTACCCCAAAAACCTATAAAACGATATGCCACATCGGTAGTGAGGCTGAGGGTGGTGGAAGGGGGCTAGTAGTAGTGGTGGATAAAGTAAAAAAAAAATTGAGGCCTTTGGTTCTTGTACACACACACTAAATGACAATTTTATTTTTTTCGCCTCCTTGAATGATGGGGTGGGAGTTGGTAATGTGGATGGTTAATGCCAAAAAAAAATTTTGAGAGGTTAGCTTCTCTTATATATACTAAATACCAGTTTTATGGACTCTTACTTGCTTGATTTGTCTATTTACCTCCATTTACCCCCAACCCTTTTAAGGAATAATCTAGTTCCAGATCTCGTTAAAATGCATGGTACGTGCACCAAATTTCAAGTCAATAACTTAAACGGTTCCAGAGTAATCGTGCGCACAAAAAAGTTACAGACAGACCCACAGACAGAATTTTTTTTGCTCAAACTTAAAATCTCGATGTTTCATGACATTCTAAGCCTATCTGGATAATACAAATTTTCAAAAATATTTTTGTCCATACTATATTTCCACTGAATGTGGAAGTAAAATGTGTAACGATATTCTTTCTCTTATTACCACTTGTATTATATTGTAGAATGTATGGTCATTGTGCGAATTGTGCGTGGATTATCTACTTAAAAAATATTTAAGATAAATAAGCAATCTAAGTTTCATTGTAAAATGGAATGAATTTTATATGGCGTAGTAATAGAGGAAAACGATAAACTTGTGCACAAGCCATGGAAACAGAGTTTAGAGACTATAATTAGGAAAAAAAAAGACTTAATTTAGGATGTTTTTTTCTTTTTTGTTACCTAATTTAGGCGAAAATAACACGTTTACTCAATTCACAGGTCTACAAAAAAAAAAAAAATCTTCTCCGAGGACTAAACCTATCATGCCTTAAGTATTTTTGTGTGCTGAATCCGAATTTTCAATTAAAAAAATTTTCTACCTCGTAGATTTCGAGTAAATTCCGGTTTTTATTGTCAAAAAAAACGTATTTTGACGATAAAAACCGGGATTTACTCGAAATCTACGCGGTAAAAATTTTTTTTAATTGAAAATTTGGATTCAGCATACAAAAATATATAAGAAATGATAGATTTAGTCATTGGAACAGAATTTCTTTTTTTGTAGACCTGTGTACAAAGTGCACCTGTGCCATAGATCTACAAGAAAAAAGTTCTGTTCCGAGGACTAAACTTATCATTCCTTATGTATTTTTGTGTGCTGAATCCGAATTTTCAATTAAAATTTTTTTTTACCGCGTAGATTTCGAGTAAATCCCGGTTTTTACCGTCAAAATACGATTTTTTGATAATGTTTGACGTTTGCTCGAAATCTAAGTGGAATATTCGGATTCAGCATACAAAAATACTTAAGGCATGATAGATTTAGAGCTTGGAGTAGATTTTTTTTGTCGACCTGTGTTATTGTGTGGATCTAGGGTAAAAATGCAATGCAAGGGAGTTTCGGATAGGGACTCTGACAGAGGAAATGTCGAATACAAATATTAAGATTGCCATGTGCTTTAAGAAACCGTCTTTTTTATTTAGCTCCAATAATAACGCAAAAAAAGGAAAACTCGATAGTTTACTTTTTATCAAAACACTCCAAAATTGTTACTTTTCCTAAACTTCTGTTTATGGGATTTTATTAACCCCCTAGTTGCGCAACATTTTTTCCATTTTACTATAATATTATTTTTCACCGTTTCCGAGCAATGCTTACTTCATTTAAGATTTTTAATTCCTTTTTGCCTTCAACCTTAGTCCTTAATGTGTCACTGGAAAAAATAAGTTATCCTTTCAGATCCTAAAACGTGATAAAACAGTCCTAAACATAAAAAAATAATAATGAAAAGTTCCGTTACACACAATACATAATCATTATTATTCTAAGTACGGCGCGGCGCGCGTACGCTCGACAATTCCTCCATACTAAAAAATTCGTAACTAGCAAACTATTGCTAATAATGAAAATATTTTTTTTCTAAAAACTTTTTTAGTCTATTGACTTCATGTTCTTCACAGCATATTACACAAAATTTTCAAAAACAAAAAATTTCCTCGCTCAGTGAAAATTTGATGGCGTATTCTCTAAACTTTCAGGGCCATCTACGTTTTTGGCATGTTTATATTTTTTTTTATTAGCAATTCTATGAATAGAGAGAAGCGCTTAAGTGTGTGTTTTATAACAAAAAAAAGTTCACATCGATAGCTCAATTTATTTTTGAGATATGGCAATGGATGTACAAAAAAACATGATTTAAAAAAAAATTAAATTTTTCATTTTTTTTTTTTAAATAAGAATATCTGTGACCACTAAAAAATGTCGTATTTTGTGTTTTTATATGTAAAATGATGTTGTTGGTAATACCCACTGAGCCTGATCTTGTTCTAAGCTGATAAAAAAAAACGACACAATTTTACCTCTTTTTCGCTCCACTAGTTGTTGAACGCCATACAAACAATTACCACATAAGCGGTATTAGCTACACAGAAAAAAATATTTACAACTAAAGAGTGTCGATTGTTGCCACCAAAATAATTTTTCAAATTGTATAATGAATTTGCATGCGACTCTTGATTTGCACTTTTCTCAAAATCTGTTTTACTTAGAGACTTGAAACAAGTATACCTTTTTTATTAAAAAATGATAGAGGAATAAAAATTGTATGCGAAATTTGCAATAAATGTGCGGGTGCTAGACGGAAGTTGAAGGTTATGACTTACCACCAAAAATAACCCCCATCTACCAGTTTTCATGAAGAAATGTTAAAAAATCATTAAATTACAAAGGAAAATAAAAAAAATTAATTTTAACTCTAACACCCTGTATCATTAAGGCATTATTGGCTAACTCTTAATATTTTGACTCCTACTATCTACAGTTAAGTGTTGTACCATTACTTATGAATCACCTTGTAAAAGGGAATTGCTGTAAACTGTAGAAAAAAATATTTCTATGCTGTTAGAAATAAAAAACTTTGCAGCGTCAAATTACGTCTGTAGTTAATACAAAAATGCTTATAATCGTCTTAATTTACAAAATATGGAAGATGAGAAAAATGTATATAATTTTTGTAGGAAATAAATAACCAATATGTTTTATTTAAACCTTTTTTTTTTTATTATCAATCAGAGAGTCAAAAGGAATATCTTCATTTTTCTTACGACTGTAGCTGGAGAGAGTAGTGCGAAAAACTGTAATTTTTACATTCTCTTGTAGAAAACTCTATGGTCTACAAAAAAGATTCAGCACCTATTTGTCGTATCTGTTACCGTTCTTGCTACGTAAACGGTGAAAGGTCAAAAAGCACCGCTCTCGAAATTTCAACAATTATTTTCAAATTTTTTAAACAAAATGAGGGCTTTAAAAACACTCACAAATACTACTCCCATCGACCTGAATCAAATGGCATTAAGAAATAATTTTTTCGAGTACCGAAAAATTCGAGGAGAAATTAATACACGTGATTACATGGGAGACCATCTAATTGCACTGGTCTCTAGACCATTATAGTTAGACTCTCAAGGTATGAACATGCCGAAGATGCCACGCAGCTAGAAGTTCAGGTCGCAGTTTCAGTCGATCCATCGAAATCATCAATTTGTAAAATAAACCTATACGTGTACATTTATATGTGACCGCACATACCGAGGATGCTAGCGGCAGTTCACCCTGTTAGGATCATGTGCGGTTACATTTAAATGTACAGGTTTGTTTTACAAACTGATGGCTTCGAGCTTCGATGCATTGAGTGAAACTGCGGTTTGAATTTCTAGCTGCGTAGCATCTTCGGCGTGTTAGTACCTTTAGTTCTTTGCCTTAAAAATCTTCTATCGGAATAAGTAGTCTTATTAAAGTATTGTTTGAAAGACGTTTATGAATAATGTCGAACATGAAACTAGGGAAAACAGGCTTGTTCATTTGAGTCATGATTTTTTTTTAACATATTTATTATTTATTAGAAATATCCAAGTGACAATTTGCATATAAATGTTTTCTTGGTGTCTTGAAATATTAATATGTACGATTCTACGTAATATATTAATATTGATTTGATAATTTTGCATTTTAAATTTTGATTAAAGAGCGTAACTAATATGCAGGGTGATTCGTAAATACGGTGCCAAATTAACATCAATATACCCAATTTTTTCCCTAATATGTCGAAACTTAATTTCGGAAAAAGCATTGTGGGCTGTTCTATTAATAACAATTTCCTAAGTGATGCTTTAAACCTACCAATTCTATTCATAACAGTTTTAAATATTATAAGACTTGAAATTAAATCATACTACAAACCACAATATCAGAGTTTTGATATCATTTTAAACAGAATATTAACAAACATAACAATCACGTATGTATTTGGACCCTCTGAAACAAAATCCTGCTGTACTGCCGTATAAATAAGTCATGGATTATAGTCCGGTGTCGCGTATCTTCGTTGAGTGGTGGAATAGCTGTAGCAAAACTTCACCAGGACGCTATTATAAAGAAGGTGTTAAGAACAAAATCGAAAAAAAAAATAGCATCTCTTTTACAGTAAACTTTGGAGAAAAATATTTCACTTTTATTATTTGAGAATTTATCATATTAATTTGACACTACTTTTATGAATCACCCAGTATCTAGTAATAAATAAAAAGAATCTTTAAATATAAATGTAAATGTAAATATTTAGTAAAATATTTTTTTTATATAGAAAAATTCCCTGCTTTTACTTCACACCATTGACGCAATTCAATTGATAATGCAATAAATACTTAAAAAAATTGAAATAATAGGCAATCCACGTGCTGCTAGCAAATATTTGTTAGTAATGTTTTTTCAAGAATTTGATAAGCTAATAACTTGAGTGTTTGTAAAATTTTTCAAATGGCATTTTCCTATTTACTGTTATCAAATCTTAGACATTATCAATTATTTTTAAATCATATTTCCTCAAAATTCCGTCATTTATTCGGTTTTCGAATAAAAAAATATATATAAGGATTGGTTTAGATTAAAACGGTAGTCTTTACTGATGTTTCTTCATATTCTCCGTGTTATATGATTAAAGCTGTGTGAAATAGGAGCTGAGAGAAAGATGAGAGATAAGAATACGAGGGATAGCAGCAGGAATATGAGCGACAAAGCCAGTTGGAAAACATAGGTTTGAAAATGAGTGGAATATGAGAGACCCGAGCGGGGGAGGGGAGGAGGGAGCAAGAGAGAGAGAGAGACAGAGGAGGAGAAAGTGTACTGACAGAAATTCATGGCTAAAAAGTTATTTTATTATGTATCGGCATAATGTGATAAGAAAGTTTATGCCCGACAAAAAAAAACAATAACAGCTTCAGTTGTTAATTCCTCTAGAAATTAAAACTAATGGACAAGAAAAGTGAAATTAACGAGAATTTTAATAATAAAATAGAAGGTACCTCAATGATGTATGAGATAAAGGTCTCCTACTGCTTGAGCTGATACTCCTAACAGGAAAATTAATGGAACTCTCCGAAACTCCTTATGATACCAGAGTTGTATTTCATTATGACGAAGCCGAAACATAATTATTATATTAAAACTTGTATATATTGCTGAATTGGATTTTTCGCCTTCGAGAGAACATAAAGGAGTGAAGAAGTCTTAATGACGGAAAAAAAAATTAGTATTAGGTGTCCATCCACCTATTTGTTCATATGTACAGAAGCCTAGCTGACACAGAGTTCAACGGATTGAAATAAAATGTTAAACTCAGGATTTTAGGAGTTTCCTCAGGGGTTTTCTTAATTCTCTCCCTACTCCTCCAAGTAAGGGTAGTCGACTAATGAAGGATGTATTGGCAGCAAAATAGGAACGTAGGTGGATAACAGTATTGTCGAGACAGAGTTGATTATGGTGGTAATAATTTATCGACGACCGACACAGTTTAAGTATATATACACCGTTCTTTCAGAGAGTAATAGAACAAGAAAAAGTTGAGTTTCGTATATAAATATTTTCTACATCGACTCCTATGGGCATATAAAACTGAAAATACTAAATTGCAAAAATTTAATTTGATTTAAATATATCCGCATGTATATCAGAGTAGTATTACTATGAGAAGATAACAGCAAGAAATATGCGTAGAAACGAGTTTGTGCACTCCATCATTTTAAGCCAATGAGAACGAATTTCATGACATTCAATGTTAAAACCAGTGGTGGCGGTAATAATAATAATAATAATAATAATAATAAAACAATTTTATTAGGCAATGTTTAGTACAAATTACCTCTTACATTTCTCCTGAACAAAGGTTACTCGTAACAGTTGGCAAGTTTGAATCTACTCCATTACACAGCTCCTTAGCCGCGAATTTTTTTATTACAATTACACATACTTACCCCCAGATGACGCTATGCCACTGGTAAAAATATTAGCGCATGATGGCTCCACCACCACCCTGTCATCTTCTCATAATAATACTACTCTAACAAAGCTCATTACAAATCTGAAGTTAGATTTTACTGGTCCTTTATTAACACAAAGTCATATAATAGTCTACGTAAATTAGATATTTTAGAAGAAATAATTCATAAAGTAATAATATTTGGGATGGGTACTTTAGAAAAGTTCCCCCCAATTTAGGGGTGGACCGACCTTTTTTTTTTGCAAAAAACCACTTAACGCTGGTTTTTCACTTTTATCTTGTAAACCGTTCGTCGGAAGAGAAAAAAGTATAAGAAATTAAAAAACTGCCGTTAAATTCTGCATAAAAATTGTCCTATTAACGTCGTCAAAGGTACCCTGCTTCGGCCGTACTACACGATGAATCAAATTTCCGCCATCAACAATGAACTGGTAATCGGAAAAATCTATTGGCCTCTCTCGTACAGCATTGAAAATATCATATGCATCTTATACAGAAAATTCCGCTATATAAATTCATTCCTGAGCATTTTTCTCGTTAAAGTAACCGGTTTTAAGATATTCGCTGTGAAACTTGGAATAGGATCGTTTTTTACCTCTGCGCCCCAAACTACGCTGTTAGCGCCAAATAGGTGAAGATAAGACATTTTTATGCAGAATTTAACGGCATATTTTTTATTTCCTATACTTTTTTTCTCTTTCATCGAACGGTTTACAAGATAAAAGTGAAAAACCAGCGTTAAGTCCCAGTTAGGGGTAGTTTTTTGCAAAAAAAAGGACGTTCCAACCTCAAATTGGGGGAACTTTTCGGATATCTATTTCTAACCCTATCTAGAGTACGCATCCCAAATATTATTACGTTATAAATTATTTCTCCTATTCAGTGTTTTTTAATCTAATTTGCGTGTACTATAAAAAGATAGCTAAAACACACTGATTGGACTCTCCAAAAAAAATTAATTAAGGAAAAAAAATGCGGCGTAGGACAATTTTTGGCACGTAGTTTAACGCAATTGTCAAGGAAGAAACCTTTTACTTTTAGTGAAAAATATGCAGGTAAACACCATTAAAAAATAATCAACGAAAAAAAGAGTAAAGGAATAATATTTCATAAGGAGTGAATACAACTGTCTGATAGACTTTAATGAAAAATATTCAGGGTACTGACCCAACGAAAATTAATTAAGAAAGTATGGTGGAAATAAGATTTGGAATGTAATTGAGGCTATCACAGATAACGAAATCTGTTAGGCTTCTAGTGAAAAATATACACTCTTGAGAGTATAATTAATAAAACAAAATGTGGAGGAGAACAATAATGTTTTCCCTGCATTTGATGCAACTGTCAAGAAAGAGGTCTGTTATATTTTAATGAAAAATATAGAGGGCGGTCACCCAAGAAATAATTAATTAATATATTATGGAGGAAAATAATATTTGGCATGTAATTGTCACTATTAACAGAAAGAAGATCTAATATACTTTTAGTAATACAATATATACAAGGTGGTTATTAAATTGAAAATATAATTAATAAATGGTGGATGACAAACAGAGAGGGATGTTCTGTGCAAATGCCTTTACAGAGTTTTTTATTTGTGTAATAACTAAACATTTTTTAAAGAAAATAATCGTAAAGTTACCTAGAAAAAAACGGCGAAATGTTGATGCCTACTGTGTCGCATCTAGCGCCTTCTATAAACAATCGCAAAATAACTAACAAATTTTTATTTCTTGTCTTTGATATCTTTTTTTTACCAATTTCGAGACGGATGTCTAAAATAGTATTTACATTATTGCGGAAAATTTAAATAATACTTTTAATTTTAATGCGCTGTGTCTCATTAACATAGTAATATTTTACTGAAACATATTCGGCTCAATCTTCATATTTTGATTTCTGTAATATAAAGCTGAAGTTTATATACCGTTACTTATAAAACACCCTCTAAACAAAACTCAAACTATCTTCATCGTTCTATCACTCCCTGAAAAGAAGGCACCCTGTATATTTTAAATGAATAATAATTAAAATAATGAAATACCGCAACGCATACAGAAGATTTAACAAAATCTGAGCGCACATGAGCACGTATAATTCTGCAACTCGTCCCAAAAATCAACAGTCTTCATGCGTATGTGTGCGTGCTCTTTGTGACGCCTCACTTGAGCATTTTTGGTGGCTCACTCTGTGCGTGCTCATTATGTGTGTGTTTGTGTGTGTTATCAAATCTGAACGCAGCTTGATGTAAACCCGATCTTGCAGTTGATAAGAATATTAAAATTTATATTTGCATACTGACTGTTCTAGTCATAACAGTGGAGTACTCATGCTATTCTAACGTTTGCTCTGTCTGCACTTCAATTTTATAGACAAATGTATAGACCATTTTAAATGATTTCTTACATATTTGATATTGATAATCCATCGCCCTCCCAAAAATCGTGGAGTGCAGAGGTTGTGTTCGGAGGTAAATATAAAATTCATTCTTAATTTCACAGTGGTTCATACGCATGGTAAATTTGAGGGTATAAGAATTTTTGAATTTTGACAAACACACGAAATTGAAATGAAATAAAAATTTTCAAATAAATGTTATTAGATTGCAAATCATAGATAACAATAATAACAAGCTAAAAACGTACTCTTTGCCTGTTCACTGAACTTTTTATATAATTGTTACACATTCTATTGAATACTCTTCGCAGTTTTTTGTAAATAATGTTAGTTTTAGACATTTTTAATTTTATAGTACGAACTTAGTTGGTAAAAGACTCAGTGTAAAATAAAGTAAAAATAAAAAAAACATACCAAACCCCATTTGGGTTTCGAACCCGTGACCCTTGGATTCCGAGTCAATTTCAATTAAAAGCGTAAGAACTACACCACCACCTTACACGCAAAAAAAATGTAAATTTTTACATTACACGAGATAAAATCATATTTTCACGGTTGTATATTACATTATGAAATGTATATTTGTAAAATATATAAATATTTAGATATTAAAATGAAATATCATTCCACCAAATTTCTATTCAATTAAAAAAACATAAAAATCAAAAAATTTTTTTTTCAAATTTAAATCATTAATAACATTTTTATTTACCGATCGATTTTATTCAAAAACAATAGGGTTCTTCCCCTAGCTAACACTAACTTACTTTCCAAATTTCAATACAATCGGATTTTTCTTTCTTGAGTTATCGTGCTTACAAGAAACGTGACGGACGGACAGAAGGACGGACGGACGGACATTTTGAAAGTTGTTCAGAATTCGTTCAATAACACAATGATATGAAAATTTTTTGTCTGCGAGCGATATTTACGATTTTAGAAATGTGCCGATCAAATACAATATACTCTTCGTTATCGTATTTGCGAAGAGTATAATAATATACTTAAGTGTACTTTCGAGACTGAAAAAATCATTTAAAAATATTCCTTCATCTTTATTCTGAAATTTGGGCAACAGATTGTCCTCAAATTGATTATTATTTATATGAGCCATAACGAATTTTATATATATCCTCTACACCAGCCTTGCCTTGCCTCGATTTTTGAATGGCCAATAGGTTTTTAATCTCAATGATGTAATAGACGTGGCCATTTTAAAATTAAAGTCTGCACATTTTTAAAATTAAAGTGGAAACAGAACCAACTCCTAGAGCACTTTTGTATGTGTAAGCACCCCAATATGATACACCAGGCAAATGGGGAAAAGTGCTCAAAGTATGTGCTAACTGAGGTTTCTATATATCGATGGAAAGTTCTTTTCATCCTCTATCACATACTGAAGTTCCCACTTAATCCTGTGTACGCGTAACTCTCCATCTTGAAAACATGGTGTAAGTCAGGCATCTAGGCAAATACTGAAATTGTGTAAATATCGTTTTTTTATTTTTGGCGTGGGAATCGTAAATTTAATGGATACATCACAAAGACATTCCTCTTTCAGCACTTTATGAGTTTTCTATTAAAAAAAAGCAGTTCAAATGGTCAAGTGGGTCGTCAGATATTAGCCGTTATAGTCCATACCAAAGTTGCAAGAAGTGCGAGGGAGGCCAACATGATGGAGATAGTCGCGCTGTCCTTACCTCCCCCTCGAACTACCTCTAAACCCAAAAAACCATCCCTTTTACCAATTTTTCGTTGTCAGGCATGTGAGGACTTGTTGGATCGGTTTTTTTTTTGAGAAAACTCAATATGTCCTGTAAAATTTCGCAACCAGACATCCTAACCACCCCTCAATACTGAAACATGCAAAAAACATCCAAACGTACTGAAAATTGTTTTCTACACATTTTCAAGGGCGGAGAACACAATGCTGATATTATTTAGCCTCCCAACCCCAACCAACTACCCCTAAATACATTTCCCATTTTTGGTTATCAGGCATGCGAGGACTTGTTGGATCAGTTTTTTTTGAGGGAATTCAATATCTAAACGCCGAAGAATAAATTAACGTTTAATAATAATCATATATGGCGGATTCCTAGCATAAGAATAAAAATCATGTACATAATGCGAAAATAAATATATAACTATGCAGATGCACATATAAATACGCATGCAAGCCAAATTTCAAGGTAGTTTTGAAAAATTAATGAGGGTAAAATTTTGGCGTACTCTTGAAAAATCGATTTTCAAGCCAAATTTCGACGCAGTTTTGAAAAATTAATCTGCGGGTGAAATTTTGGAGTACTATTGAAAAATCGATTTTGAAGCCAAATTTCAAGGTAGTTTTGAAAAATTAATCTGCGGTGAAATTTTGGCGTACTTTTGAAAAATCGATTTTCAAGCCAAATTTCAACGCAGTTTTGAAAAATTAGTCTGCAAGTGAAATTTTGGCGTACTTTCGATAAATCGATTCTTGAGCCAAATTTTGACGCCCTTTCAAAAATATTATTTTTCAAAGTCCAATTTGTGGTACCTTTGAAAAAGTATATTATTCATAAATCTTTGTCTTTATATACTTTTGCTCTCAAATCCTGAACCAAAAAACATTTTTCCTAAGTGAAAATTCGGTGTTTCTTCGAATTTTCACCTGGTCATTTCCAACGCCTTATAGAACCCAAAACGGTCCTGGACTGATCTGTGCCTCCGCAGACTCTTAAAAATGTCTTTAAATGAAATTCTTGCCTAAGCCGAATTTTGATTCTGTCTTCAACTTAGGACGATTTTGGAGAGTTCTACAACAATCTCACTACAAGAAAAACCTATGGTTTTGGACATGCCGGGGTAGTTTTTGAGGACTAAGAGAGAAAGTGACGCCACGACCATGTTCTGCACCCTTGAAA
Organism: Rutpela maculata; assembly: GCA_936432065.2. NCBI lineage: Eukaryota > Metazoa > Arthropoda > Insecta > Coleoptera > Cerambycidae > Rutpela > Rutpela maculata. Next base: position 240,942,281 of record OW386286.2, on the reverse strand, counting down.
CGGGGGATATCTTCTTTAAAATCTTCTCTTTGAGGGACACTTCAGGATTGAAAGAGGGGCTGGTTTCAACCCGGGGGTCGTTAGGATGTCTAGTTGATAAATTTTACAGGACATATTGAGTTTCCTCCGATCCAGCAAGTCCTCGCATGTCTGATAACGAGAAATGGGAAATAGGGATGGTATTACGCATTTAGAGATAGTTGGTTAGAAGTGGGAGGCTAAATAATATCAGCATTGTGTCCCCCCCCTTGAAAACATGTAGAAAACAATTTTCAGAATGTCTAGATATTTTTGCATGTTTCGGTATTGAGGGAGGGGTGATTTCAACCCCCGGGGGTCGTTAGGATGACTGGTTGCGAAATTTTACAAGACATATTCAGTCTCCCCCCCAAAAAAAAACCGATTCAACAAGTTTTCGGATGCCTGACAATGAGAAATGAAAAACAGGGGTGGTTTTTAGCGTTCGTAGGGGGATAGGGATAGCGCAACTATCACTATCGTGTTGGCCGCTCTCGCTACATTTGCACTTTTGGGGTTTTTGCATTTTGGCATGGACTATTATCTGAGTACTCGATTTCCGCCATTTTTTCAAAATGGTGAGTTAATGAACACAGGATTAAGTGATAATTTCAGAATGTGATAGGGAATGAAAACGGCTTTCCATCGATGTATAGAAACCTTATTTAGCACAAATTTTGCGCAGATGAGCACTCACCTGTACTCATTTTATTGGTCTACAAGAGTTTTGAAAGAATAACAATAATACTATATCTCAGGGCGTGACCACGTTTTACGATACTACTCAAGTGTTAACTACCGATCGAAAATGCTAATTTAAAGGATCATAAATATCGACTTACAGAGGACTATTAAGCTGCCAGTAAGTCAGGTCCTCAGTGACCCAGGGGTTTGACGGTTGAGTTGGCGTTATCAGAGGGTCGTATTCCATGTAAATTTCTACATGTTGCACCATACTTTCCAACGCCTGTGAAACTTTTACCCTAGTTTTCGACAAACTGTTCTTTAATAATTCCACCTGCAACAAAGTTTCAAAGATTAATGTTTAGCTGGTTTACGATGCCGATGCCGGCGGACACATACGACGCATATAAAACAGGAGAATCTGACAAGGGGACACTATGTAACATATTGTGGATGCGACAAAGTTCCAACCTCCCTTCGGCATATTGTCAATATTTATGGCGGTTGGTTCTAACCCCCTTTATAGCAAAGAAAAATAAGGAAACATAGGGTACACGGAGAAAAATTTGCGTAGCTTTTATTTCAATTGTAAAAAATTACGTTCCAAATTTATCGTAAAAATATGACAGGAATAATGTTGCAAATATATACTATAGGGTGAACCATTAATTAGGTCATAGTTCAAGTGTAGATTCTTTGGATCAAAATATGAGGATATAACCAAACATGCTTTAGCAAATTGTTGCCGTGGAAAAAGATACAGGGCGTCAAAATTGTAATGTTTTTTTTTGCAATATCTCAACTACCTCTTGATCGATCTTCTCCTAATTTGGTAAGGAAACATTTTTTAAGCTAAAAAACAATAATTTATGTATCCCACCAATCTAGCTCATGGAGGGCGCCTCATGAGCTATATCTGACGATTAATATTTTTTCTCTTTTTCTTACAAAACGTTGTGACACTTTTGACTTCTAGTCAAATCTCATGCAGGGGTAATTTCTACGTAAAAAAAGGTACATTTGATATAACTTGATAATTCCAACCGTTTTCGAGAAAACTACCGCAGATATCTCAAGAATTATTTTAAACTGGTGACGTCTTAGTTTTGTCAAAATGTCAAACTAATGAAATTGTACGTAAATGACAGAACTAAGACGTCATCAAAGCACACTTTTCAATAAATACAATTTGTCCTCTTCAAATTGAGTTTGTTTTCAAAGAATTCTTGAGATCTATGTGGCAGTTTTCTCGAACACGGTTGTAATTATTAAGTTATATCAAGTGTATCTTTTTTTACGCAGAAATGACTCCTGCATGAGATTTTCTAGTCAAAAGTGCCACTACGTTTCGTAAAGAGAAAGAGAAAAACATTCATCATCAGGTATAACTCATGCCAGCGTGACGCAATATATAAATTATTTTTTTCTAGTTTAAAAAATGTTATCTTACCAAATTGGGAGAAGATCGGTCAAGAGGTAGTTGAGATATTGCAAAAAAAAATTACAATTTTGACACCCTGTATCTTTTTCCACAGCAACAATTTACTAAGCATGTTTGGTTATATCCTCACATTTTAGTCCAATGAATCTACCTTGAACTATGGGCTATTATTAATGGTCCAGCTTGTATATTTTTAGAGTAATGATGTAGTAAAAAATTTTTCGACGCTGTACAAAATTTGACAAAACGATTTTTCGCTGTATTGAAACTGCCGAAAAAATAGAGCAACACTTTTCCATTTTTGCATGGAATCTATACATTTAAAATATTGCAATTTTAGAGATAATCGGTATTTACTGACCATTTCATGGATATTTCCAAAATTGTTATTTGTGAGTGAAAAATACTTTCTTTAAAGTTGAAAGCTCATAAACTTACGTACAATTAGGTACATTTTGTTAAATTCTGTATGAATTCAATTCAAGTTGCAACAGGATATATACCGGGTGATTCAGTTTGGTATTCGCCCCCCCTGTATCTTTTTATTCTAACAGAAAACTACAATAAACCATATATATTTGTAAATAGTTTGTCAAGCTCTATCGAATGACGTCGTTACATCATATCTTTGGTCACATATGCCAAAATAACGATAGTCAACTTTTTTTTTTCAAATGGTATGCTATACATTTTTTTGCCGATTGTTGTAGAGCGTCTCTTTCTGCATTCAACCATGTGAAAAAAGTATACACTTCCATAAGGAAAATTTCGAGAAAATTAATAAAATACGAAAAAACTTCATTTAAAGGTTTTGTTTCTGATTCAACATAGTTAGCCATGGAAACAAATGAATTTTGTCATTGTTAGTAATGTCAAATTGAAAATACTGTTATTTGTGACTGTGTTATTCGTTTTCGTTTTATGTTATACTTCGAAATAGATTTACACAATGGTATCTTACACTAATGAAGAAAAATTGGACATGATATTAATTTATGGAGAGTGCGGAAAAAAACAGTAAAGCAGCCAAACGTTTATATCAAGATCGCTTTCGAAATAGGCCGGTACCATCAGACAAAATGTTTGCAAAATTGGCAAGAAATATGAGCGAAAGTGGAAATTTTGAGAAAAAAGAAACGTTTTTAAACACCGTTAGATTTCTTCCTTTGGTTCTATCTAAAAGAAAAAGTTTACACCTCTAAATGACATCGGAGATCTTAAAACTAGAATACGAATTAAATGCCGCAGGTTAAATGTTGAAATTCATTCTTCAACACAAGGAAAATTTCGAGAAAATTAATAAAATATGATAAAACGTCATTCAAAGGTTTTTTTCTGAATCGGCACAGTTAGCCAAGGAAGCAATTGAATTTTGACATTGTAAGTAATGTAACTAGTACCAACTAGACCAATCAGATTCGAAAGAGAGGGATTTGTACGAGGAGTGTGTACGGCACAGATGAGGCGTAAAAATTTCGAAACAAAGTTTAGTGTTTTGAAACATTTAATGTCGTATCTTTAGTTAATTAATGATAATAACACTCAAACAATAATATTAAAATAACAACTAATAATAAATAACAATTACTAATAAAAAAACTAAAAATACTTGAAAACTAACTAACAATTAAGAAAATAAAAACATTATTTATTGCTTCATATGTTCGAAGAGTCCTCCGTTCGCTTCTAAACATAATCGTCCTCTGTTTATCACGCCTTGGGTACATACATGTTGAAGAATTTCAACATTTAATCTGCGGCATTCAGTTTGTATTCTATTTTTAAGATCTTCGACATCATTTAGAGGTGTAAAATACATTCTTTCTTTTAGATATGGCCAAAAAAAAATCTAACGGTGTGAGATCCGGTGATCTGGCAGGCCACTTGACTCCCTCACTACGATTTCCGATCCATCTACCTGGATAAGCTGCATTCAAATAATTCGTTACAATTATAGCATTATGTGGCGGTGCCCCATGTTGTTGTAATATCATGTTATGTCTAATATGTAATGGAACGTCTTCTATGAAATTTAACAACTCTTCTCTTAAAAACTGCAGATATCTTTCTCCAGTAAGCGTGCCTTCGTAAAACTTTGGTCCTATAATTTGTCCGTTGAGAATTCCATACATTAATTCCCCAGATATTTTGGAAATTAGTTTCCCGAAGCCAGTGAGGATTATCCTGCGACCAATAATGGCAGTTATGTCTATTGACAATTCCATTATTATGGAAACGGGATTCATCTGATCACATGATGCGATCTAATATAGTCATTTCTTGAGCAACTGCCAACCACGCTACAAAATTTAGACGTCTCTCGTAATCTCCTGGAAGCAAGCCTGGATGTAAATGTATTTTTTCTTCAAGCGTATTAAAATGTTTAAATTATGTCACCAAAAACAGAAGTAGAAGTAGGACATTGTTTTACTAGTAACAAAATGTTAGTACCGAACGCCACCGTAGTGGACATTGTTTTACTAGTAACATAATGTTAGTTCCGAAAGCGCCACCGCAGTGGGTATTGTTTTACTAGTAACATAATGTTAATACCGAAAGCCACCGGTGGCGCGCTATCCACTAGCCACTTGTCAACATGTGTCAACATGTAAGACTGTAGTTTGAATATTTGTACATTCATGATAAATAAATGAATTTTTGCATTTTAATACGCTTGAAGAAAAAATAGTATATATTACACGGAGTAGAACGCCTTTTTTTGTGTTTCGCCCAGTCAAATTCTGGGCTCAACACAAAAAAAGAGTGCGTTCTACTCCTAGTAATATAATATACTATTATATGGTCGCAGTTTATTGTCTCTCAGAATTCTTTGAATTGAAGAATATGAAATATCAGTTTCTGTCGCTAACTGACGAATAGAAATATGCGGGTCTACGAAAACACGGGCTAAAACTACAACTGTATGTTCCTCATCTCGTGCGGTTCTGGGCTAAAAAACGTTTATTTTTTTCTCAGAACTTCCACTTTCGCTCATATTTCTTGCCAATTTTGCAAACATTTTGTCTGATGGTACCGGCATATTTCGAAAGCGATCTTGATATAAACGTTTGGCTGCTTTACTGTTTTTTCCGCACTCTCCATAAATTAATATCATGTCCAATTTTTCTTCATTAGTGTAAGATACCATTGTGTAAATCTATTTCGAAGTAAAACATAAAACGAAAACGAATAACACAGTCACAAATAACAGTATTTTCAATTTGACATTACTAACAATGACAAAATTCAATTGTTTCCATGGATAACTATGTTGAATCAGAAACAAAACCTTTAAATGAAGTTTTTTCGTATTTTATTAATTTTCTCGAAATTTTCCTTATGGAAGTGTATACTTTTTTCACATGGTAGAATGCAGAAAGAGAAGCTCTACAACAATCGGTAAAAAAATGTATAGCATACCATTTGGAAAAAAAAAGTTGACTATCGTTATTTAGGCATACGTGATCAAAGAGATGATTTAAGGACGTCATTCGATAGAGCTTGACAAACTATTTACAAATATATATGGTTAATTGTAGTTTTCTGTTAAAATAAAAAAGATACAGGGGGGGCGAATACCAAACTGAATCACCCGGTATACAAAAAATATCAAAAAATAAACTTTTTTATTCAACTTTTTTAGAATGGTTCTAAACAATATAACTCTCTACAGGGCCTCATTTCTTAGCTTTTAAAAAGATCTCATGAATAGATATTCATATGCTGACTTATAATTAATTATGGGCCCAAAATATAGCATATTTTATCAAAATAAAGCGATGTGTTAGTCAACAGTACTGGATTACTCTATACGCCAATTACGCACGTGCGTAAAGTGGCAGATTTCTAGGGGCGGCAAATATTGATTTTGAGTTTACCTGGATTTTTTTTTTGATATCTCAAAAAATGTTGGGATCATAAAAAATTTTTTTTCGGATTTCTCCCCCCACCCGCTCATCAAAAAATTTCCCTCCCTACGGGCCCGTATTTCCTCTCCACGGCCCTGTCTGTCCAAGTGTACAGCATCCAAACTGCAAACATCTGGTCACCCTAACTAAATATGATATTTTAGCTACTTGTTTATTATTATTAGAGGCGGATATTTTAGGTTTGCGTAAAGCGGCAAATACTTTAATCCGTCACTGTTAGTCAAAGAAACATTTTTGGAATTTCTCTAAGATAATATCCTCAAAATGCATTTTTTTGTCGATTGATGATTTTCGAAACATAATTCTAAAGTATTGCCATGTACTTTTTTCTAAAAATTAGGTCCCAGAAATCTACAAAATAATATAATTATCCAATATTTTGCTGGAAAATAACCTCTATGTTTATGACTTATATGCCAAATGAACAGTTAGAGGGTATTCTTTGGCAAAAAAAGAGTACAAGTATAAAAATAGTATTCTGTTGACATTTGGAAACCGAATCTGTTTCCTTTCTAAAAGTGTTATGACAAAATCTTTTGTATTATGTGTATGTTAAATTAAAATATCGAAGATTTGCGAAAAACGGACATAAAATAAACTCGGACTCGGCTAACAAAAATAAAAAAAGATGAAAATTATAGAATCAGTAATAATATTGTTAAATGACAATAAATGCGTGTTGAATAGTTCGGTAGATGTTTGTACAAACTGGTTAACAATATTAGAAGAAGAACAAAACAAATTTCAATTTTCATCTCTTAAAAAACTAATCAATAAAATTCATTGAAAGAAAAGTTTAGACTCTTTTTTTATAATTCCGATATTCAGAAATAAAATGTGGGAGATATGGATTTAATTCTTTATATCTATAATTTTTAAGGAATAAATATTTCCTAGGAAGTTATAAGTTCTTCGGAAAGTTATTGAAACTTTTACTAAACTACATTACGTCGTCCTATCTATATTTAGACTACAAATACAAGTATATTTTCAGTGATAAAAACCAGTACTCTAACACTTTTAGCTTTTCCCAAAAAGCAAATCCCAAAAGCTTCAAAGCACAATTATGGCTACTCTTTTTTCCGAATATTTGTTTTAAATCATTTAGACACAAGTGAACCTATTAAGTGTCTCCCCGTTAACAATGTTTCGCATTTAGCCGTATAGTGGATTCAAATACAAAGGAATTTTCATGGCTTAGGAAAAATCTGGATATATGCCATTTTTTGCCTTCCCTCGCTTTTTGTAGGGAAGTATTGTATTTGTGAAAAAATCACCCTCCGAGATTTCAGACAATGTAGGATACGTTAATTCCTGCAGTTTGTCTATCTGTGTCTGTCTGGTATTTATCTGTTGGCGCTAAAGTATTTCACTGAGAAGAATAATATATGGTATGTAGTTAACGCTATTGCCAACGAAGAAATGGAATATACAACCGGTGAAAAATATGGACAAACAGAATGGCCAACCTAAAAAAATAATTAAGAGAAAAATGTCATGGACGTCAATAATATTTGGCAGGTAGTTAACACCATTATCAAGAAAGAAACCTGATAATCTTCAATGAAAATCGAAATGCTTGGGACACATTTTTACGTAGAATTAATATTCTTGGAGTTATGGGCGGGACAAGTCAAGCATTCTATCGCATCTGCGCTGTATATATATCTACAAAATGATCCCTTGCTTCAATAAAACTGCGAGTATCATCTGCATTGTCTTTGTCAGATTCAGCCTCTTCGTGTTTATCTTTTTCCAAAAAAGCTAATACCCCATCTTCGGTTCTTTGGCTTGATCTGAGTCATCTACATATTATATTTCGACATTTCCACACAATATAGTCCAGCTTTTCTACAAATATGCACGCGGCTTTGTTGCCTTTTGTACACTTGCAGCTTGTTGTTTTTAATAGTTCTTGTGGAGCAGCTTCGTTTTTGGTAGTAATAGGAAACAAACCATTTTTTTTTTTCATCCAACCCCAATCTTGAGGACTTTTGGTATTTTCATACCATTGCTGAATTTGATAGTACGTTCTAAAAGAGTGTTGGCGTGCAGCACTCAGTAGGAGGTAATGATGCAAGGTTACATGCATAAAGGGTTAAGATAACTTTTTGACCTGCTATATCTATAATATCAGGGTGAGAATTGAGGTCTTTAAAACATTCCACGTTTTTTTGTAATCTTGCAGATTTTTGTAATAATTTAACCAATTTTGCTTTGCTTTGCCTAAAAAATGCAGAAGTTGTGTCACATCCACTGAATGCGTGGAGGAATAATATATTATCCGCAACTTTTCTTGAGTATTTAAAAGAGTTCGATGAATAAATTCGTCCGTCCGTTTTCCCCTTGCTTAGTTTCATAAAATACACGTTAGAACAAGGTGCTGATAAACCTGTCAGAAGGAAAAATAAAAATGTTTCAATTTTTCAGTGAATATTCTCGGCCTGTGAAATTTGAAAGTATCGATAACACTATGCTGTAGAAAAAGTGAATTTAAACAGAAAATGAAGAAATGAAATAGAATGAATTTTCAAGTTATTAATTAATTAATATTTTAAAAATGTAACTTATAAGGGGGCCGTAGAAAACCTTAAATTAAAATGGCATTAAATTTTGAATCAAGAGGTTCTAAAGCCTTCTGATCAATAATATTGCATTAGGTAGTTTTTCAATAAAAAATTGTTTAATATGACTTCTCGAAGAATCGACCCTTTTTTTTCTTAATAAAGATACACGCCAATAACGCCAGTCATATTAAATTCACCGTCTTAAATTCTTAATTTCTGAGATCAGATTCGATATCATCTACTAAAATACGTAGTACCTAATGCAATTCGGATTAAAGGACCCCGCTCGTTTCTTATGTAAAATAATGCCCGGTGGATTGGGTTAAAATTGAAATATGTTATTTATGAAATCATCCTGAGTAAAAGTCTCCATGGGAGCAAGGCCCAAAAATTAATAGTTTTTAAGTTATGGAGCTTTGAAATTGTCTATCCGTGGTATATCAAATTCGGAATGAATCGAGGGGGCAACCGCTTTCGAAATTTTGTACATCTAATACCTATTCTAGAAAAATACCCTTTATTTCCCCTTTAATTCCTTGTAATTCCCCTAATTCCTCTAATTCCTCAAATACCTTTATTTCCTCCTAATACCGTTCCAGAAGAATCTAGAAAACCTCAAAATGGGGGTGGAAACTACGTCCTAGGGGATGAAGCACACAATTTTTGAAACTTTCTGAATTTTGTCCGATATATTACAATTTTAACTGTTATATTACCGAAGTATTACAAGACATCGTGCACAGTTTTAATAATGAAAAAGCTAGTCATGGAGAAAGTATAGACGTAGGAGAGCGATTTTGTTTTCGCTTTATACAACTTTACCTCCGCAGAAAAAAGTCTAGATGTATACAGATTTATGACTAACAAACTTGTTGGTAAAGCGAAAAATACTGTAATATTATCAAAACTACCAACTTCTGCTGCTGCTCGGCAACACTCATATCGCGTTTTTTACCAAATTCAAACATGGAAAAACGTTGCGCTAGATGGGGATGGAAAAAAGATGGCGGTATATTAACCCGAACTATGACAACAAAAGAACCGGCTCCAGAATCTGTTTTTATCACTAATTTCTTGTTCATGCAAATTAGGGTGCGAAAACAGGTGAAGTTGCAGAAGAGCAGGCTTACGTTGCTCCACAATGTGTTACCATTTACCACGGACAAGCATGCATGAATGTCAAATCTATGAAAGACGACGAAGATTAATTAACGTAGGTAACCTTTTGATAATTAGTGGATTCGGCCTACAAGGTACACCACACGCCAAGTACTTTACCTCTGGGATGGCGTGGAAACAAGTACAATATACAATATTCTCGCTTCTTTAAAAATCGAAGTAGTACATTTATTATAATTTTAAGCGGATATTAGTAGCTACTACTTTAGCGTTAAGCATTGAACTTTAAAGTAGATTATGATCATAGTACAGATTACAATTTATTGTGTTGACCGGAACCAACCCTTATGTGTGCACCTTATTTCCCACGGTACTATTAATTTCAGGAAAAAAAGTGTAGATATATATAAGGAATAATTTTGTATATAGGTATTTTTATCAAAAAGTGCACAGTTCCCGAGATAATCTAGAAAACCTCAAAATGAGGGTGGAAACGGCGTCCTAGGGGATGAAGATTTATTTAGGGGTGGGAACTTTTCGGTTTAGTAATTCTTATGCTATCCTTAATATTTCTACCAATTTTCAAAACTTTATGAATTTTGTCCGATATAAATCGTTATATTATTGAACTAGAAGTCCATAGCCTCATCGGTAGTTTAATTAAATTAAATATTTTTTCTTTACTTGCTAGTTCTAGTGCTAATCTCGACGCTAATGTTTTTACAACACTGACGTCCTTTCTATAAGAATTGGCATGTAATTCTTCAAGATAAACATTCCATTTCAATATTTTTACGCGCCCAAGTATGAATCTATACATCAAATTAAAGCAAATAAAACAACTTTTACAGTACACGACAAAACACCGTAAAATACAATCACAATATTCAATTGACTTTGTCTATTTCAAATTTAGTTAATATAATAATAATAATAATACCTTATACGCGCCGATCGAAAAGACAAGATAGGAGAGTCTCATATGGTAATAAACTATCCTTCTTAGTCTTATTATTCTCGATAAGTAACTACATATTTTGATAGTGTCGGCAGTCGACTAACAATTCTAATCTAAATAATTTATTTTTATTACTTAACTAAGCACAAGACAACACAACGCACCTGTTTTTAACTAACTTAATATAACGTTTTTAACACAACATAACCTCATTTAAATTCTGATGTAGATAAGAGCATGCGCAAATCTCATTTAATAGCTCTAATTCCCTCCTAATACCCTTTATTTCCTCTTAATTCCCTTCTAATACCTCGTAATAATATTTATTTCCTCCAAATTCCCCTGTAATTCCCTTAATACCTAATAATTCCTTCCGAAATACCTCCAATTCCTTCTTAATTCCTTCCTAATTCCTTCGATGTGTACACTATTTCCCCTCAGCGGCTGCCCCCTCGGAATGAATTATGATGTGGCTGAAGAACAGCTCGAGTTTGACACGAATTTTCAAAATTACAAAACAAACAAACTAATTAGTCTCCTCCCTAGATATGGACCACAATACGAACCGGAAGTACGAACCGGAAGTTGCATGATTAAGTCCATTTTTTAGAATGAAAACTTTTTCAGTTTTAGTATAGACCTGCGTGTTAAGTACGTATAAAGGACAAATAAATGGATTTCTAGCCTCTTCGCTAGATATGGACCACAATAATACAAGGCTGAACCCCGAACCGGAAGTTGCATAATTAAGTCCATTTTTAAGGGTGAAAACTTTTTCAGCGTATATATAGACCCGGATAATAATTACGTATTCATGGTAATTGAACGGGTTTCAGGCTTCCTCGCTAGATATGGACCACAATAACACAGCGCTGAATATTAATGCTACTTAAAGATGTGTCTCTAGCATTTCGACAGAGAATTTACTTATCTTTAAATTTGATAACCATCTTTTTTTTGGTAGGACTGTTCAGAAAAAAAAAAGATTTTTAAGCGATATTCCCCAAACATTGGGGGGTTCGGGGGGCGCACAGTGGGGCAAATAGCTCATTTTTTGGACAAACGATAATTCCCAAGCGTGGAATGAATGAAACTTAATTTTTTTTTAACTATTCGTTATAAAATTGCCTTTAATTCTATCGAGCCCGAATTTTGAAATTTCAAAATTAAAGGTGGCTAATCCAATATCGCGGACATAAATTTTGAAAGTAAATTAAAGTTTTATCAAAAGATTGTTTAAAATTATAAAAAATTGTTTCTAATCTCATTTCTTATCTCCGAATTTTGCGATTCAAAAAACCAAGATAGCGGATCCAATATGGCGGTCATAATATTTTTTTAAATGAAATGTACATGCACAAACTGTTTAAAATTGTTACTTAGGACTTTTAAGGGTTTCTGATCGAGAATCTGAAATCTAAATTACATAATATCGTAATCCAAAATGGCGAATCCAATATGGCGGCCATAATATTATTTAATTGACATGTAAATACGCAAATTGTTAAAAATTGTTACTTGGGGGTTTTAGAGATTGCTGATCATGAATCTGAAGTCCAAATTACGTAATATCGAATTCCAAGATGGCGGATCCAATATGGTGTCCGTAAGTTAAAAAAGAATGACAAATCAAGAAGGAAACTGTTAAAATTTGTTTTTCGGGGGTTTCGCAGTTTGCTAATCTCGTTTCGGATATTAAAATTGCGATATTTTACAAACCAGAAAATTAAATTCAATATGGCTGCCATAAATTTTTTAAAAATTATGATGTACATGCGAAAATAGTTAAAAATTGTTACTTGTAGGTTTTTGCGATTGCTGACTACGCATTCGTAATTTCGAATTCTAATAGACTAAGAGCTGGCGGCCGCGGAGGTACTACGATATTACCTCCAGCTGGAATTTTGAGAAGTGGTTGGGGGGACCATCAGGAAGTGCTATCTGCAAGGATTTTGCTCAAAACCCCTGCAAAGGACATGTCAGACGACTCAAAAATGAAAAATTTTTTGCTCAAAAAATGATCATACCTCCGGCTGAAAATTTGCACATTACCTATTTGAAGGTCACAGATAACGTATGTAAATCGTCAGACAGGTCGCTGCCAAAGGGGTGTCAGACACCCTCAAAGTTGTCTTTTTTTTTTTTTTAATTTTTCTTTGTCACCTCCGTCTGACGTTTTAACATATTGCCTTTCTAAGCACAAATTAAAATCGTCAGACGAAAATGCCACTGCGAAGTCCCCCTACAACGTTCACAAAGTTCAAGCCCGACTGAGAGGTATACTTTTTTTTCGAAAATTTATTTTCGTTACCTCCGTCTGACGTTTTTACATATTATCCTAGAGACAATTTTAAATACATGTGTGCTTGTTCCACTTATAACGCGATCGTGAAATGTAATGTCTAGGAATCTACGTATCACTATCGCGTTATGAGCAGGACAGGACAACCATCCTGCTGGTACCAAATCTCTTCGAGGTCAATGCCCAAAGTTCTAACGGCCGGAATAATTTGTTCACGTAACAAATTCAAATATTTTTGTGCTGTAAGGTTGCAGTCGATAAAAAAGGGGCCAACTATTGAATTATCTAAAATTCCAGCCCACACATTGACTTTCTGTGGATACTGAGTTCGGTGTGGCATACTTAAATATTTATTTTCCAGGGACCAATATCTAGTAACGGATGAATTGTGACGACCATGCAGCGAAAATGAACTTTCGTCAGTAAATAAAATATTTTTAATGAAAGTTTCATTTTCGTTCGCCTTTTCCATCATGGTCTCACAGAATTCCATACGTCGTATAAAGTCATCGGAAAAAGTTTCTTGTGTGACGGTAACTTTAAAACAACGATGTTTGTTAAGTTTTAAAATTGCCCGAACCGTGCGGTCAGGTACATCGAGCTCGGCAGAGATTTGCCTGCTGGAACAGGGGGCATGTGCCTCCGCAAGACTACACACATTTATTTCCCTCTGTTCCCGTTCGTCGCTCATCTGTCTGCCATCGTTGTCACCACCTTCATTATTACATTTTCTGCAAGATTTTACACATCCAGACGATTCAAACTTATGAACAATGTTCAAAACTGTTTGTTCCGTCGGAACGGGTCGATCCATAAATGTAAAAACAAATCGGGCGACAACTTCTGCAGTTGTATCATTTCCAAAATACCATTTAATAATTTGCACTCGTTCTTCCGTTGTATAAATCGTCATTTTAAAAGAGTTACCTACGATAATACTGTTTAACGCACACGCAATGGCTCAAATAAAATAAAAATCTGAAAGCTACTTGTCTTCTAATCTCTCCCCTTTCCAGATCACAGTCATTTTAGGTAGGGATGTCTAGGCGAATACACTGCAGTGATGAGATAAAGTGGGGTAAACAAGAAAATGAGAAATCAGATGAAATCCAATTATTGATTAATACGGCTTTATTTGCAATTGATTTCTTGTTAAAATAACTTGATTAACAGTAGTTTATAGAAACATCATGATTTGTCAAATTTATTTAGATTTATGCTGCGTATTTGAACATGGCGTAAAATAATTTACGTTACTTCAATCTCGCCCAATGTCAAATCTCGGCATGCTTTGCTGGCAATAGGTCAGAAGTCCCTCCCGCAGTCTACACGTGCGCGCCTCGGAACATCCTTTACTTTTTATGTATATGTGCTAGAAACTTTTCCCTAGAATTCACTTTCTTTTATAACGTATAAGTGACTCAACAAGTAATTCATTAAATTTAAAAGATGTTGAAACAATATTCAGTAATTTAGGCTGGAATTTCGCGATATTTCAGGTGGATTTTGCAGCGGTATTTTCGTCTGATGATTTACATATGTATTTAAAATTGTCTCTAGGATAATATGCAAAAACGTCAGACGGAGGTAACGAAAATAAATTTTCGAAAAAAAAGTATACCACTCAGGGGGGCTGGAACTTTGTGAACGTTGTAGGGGGAGTTCGCAGCGGCATTTTCGTGTGACGATTTTAATTTGTGCTTAGAATGGTCTCTGTTGCAATATGTTAAAACGTCAGACGGAGGTAAGGAAAAAAAAATTTAAAAAAAATGACAACTTTGAGGGCGTCTGACACTTCTTTGGCAGCGACCTAGGCGTCTGACGATTTACATACGTTATCTGTGACCTTCAAAAAGGTAATGTGCAAATTTTCAGTCGGAGGTATGATCATTTTTTGAGCAAAAATTTTTTCATTTTTGAGTCGTCTGACGTGTCCTTTGCAGGGGTTTTGAGCAAAATCCTTGCAAATGGCACTTCCTGATGGTCCCCCCAATCACTTCTCAAAATTCCAGCCGGAGGTAATATCGTAGTACCTCCGCGGCCGCCAGCTCTCCGTCTATAAGATGGCAGATTCGAATATGCCATCTTATAAAAAAATAAGATAACCAATCAAAAATGTTGACATCTTTAAACCTAATTTTTAATAATTTGCGTATGTACATTTCATTTAAAAAATATTATGGCCGCCATATTGGATCCGCTATATTGAATCCGCCATCTTGGATTACGATATTACATAATTCAGACTTCATATTCATGGTCAGAAATCCTTAAAAGCCCTGAGTAACAATTTTTATCAATTTGCACATGTACAACTCATTTAAAAACATATTATGGCGGCCGTATTGGATCCGACATCTTGGATTTCGATATTACTTAATTTGGACTTCAGATTCATGGTCAGCAATCTCTAAAACCATGTAACAATTTTTAACAATTTCCGCATTTACATGTCAATTAAAAAAATATTATGGCCGCCATTTTGGATTACGATATTACGTAATTTAGATTTCAGATTCTCGATCAGAAACCCTTAAAAGTCCAAAGTAACAATTTTTAACAGTTTGTGCATGTACATTTCATTTAAAAAAATATTATGGCCGCCATATTGGATCCGCTATCTTGGTTTTTTGAATCGCAAAATTCGGGAATCAGAAATGAGATTAGAAACCAAAAAAAAACCCCAAGTAACAATTTTTTATAATTTTAACCAATCTTTTGATAAAATTTTAATTTACTTTCAAAATTTATGTCCAAGATATTGGATTAGCCATCTTTAATTTTGAAATTTCAAAATTCGGGCTCGCTAGAATTAAAGGCAATTTTATAACGAATAGTTTAAAAAAAACATTCTGGATTTCACTGTCGTACAGCCATAAATGTAACAGGAAGTTTCTCAAGGAAGGTGGCAAGCTAATGAGAATACGTTGCTAGCGTTCCGGAAACTAGGAAAAACTGGAGAAGTTGTATATGAATGATAACATTGACATCTGGCGTAATCGAAGTTAGATGATTACTCCTTAAAAAAAGAAAACAGTTTGCAAAAAGAATACCTTCTTCCTACTAGAAAAGTATTGAAGCCTACCCTGCTTAAGACCCATTTCCTGTGTATGAACCTGAGACACAAACCCTCATCGAAATTATCAGAGAGCTGAGAATGTAGAGAAAATGATTATGTTTCTATTATTATACTTCAAATCAAACATAATTAATTTGTTCATGCAATCAATAAAAATGTTGGCCTCCTGGTAAATGTTCTATGAATAGTTTATATTATATAGAAATGTGTGAATGCGTAGATGACAATGAAAAATAGAACATCGAAAATCGTGTGGCCGTAGCAGATTGTATTAACCATGATAATAATTTCGAAGTTTGAGAGCTGTATTTACCAATTTTAATTTCTATACTTGTTTTTTATTCATTAATTATATGAATTACTAGCTGACCCAGCAAACGTTGTTTTGCCATATAAATTATAAATTTTTGTCCAAAAAATAAAAAGAAAATTTCTGGATAGGGCCACCCTTATCACCTAGGGGTATAAAAAATAGCCTACGATCTATTCTCAGACCTACCAAATATACACCAAAAATTTCATAAAAATCGGTCAAGCCGTTTCGGAGGAGTTTGATAACAAACACCGTGACACGAGATTTTTATATATTAGACTAGCTGACCCAGAAAACGTTGTTTTGCCAAATAAATTATAAATTTTTGTCCAAAAAATAAAAATAAAATATCTGGATAGGGTCACCCTTATCACCTAGGGGTATAAAAAATAGCCTACGACCTATTCTCAGACCTACCAAATATACACCAAAAATTTCATAAAAATCGGTCAAGCCGTTTCGGAGGAGTTCGATAACAAACACTGTGACACGAGATTTTTATATATTAGATTATGTTCTTATTTATGATTCTTATTCATTTAAAAAATGAAATTACGTAGCTACTGTAAAAAATGGAGATGAATATATACGATATAAAGGATGATGGTAGGATTTATTAACACTAAAATTGATGATGTCATCATTAAGTATTGGCATGTACCCATAAACTAAAATAAAACTTGTTACATCAAGAAGCACATACTTAAATGCTCACACTAGCATTACTTCTGACGTATAGAATCCTAGGCTTCTTTGCCAATTCTTCAATACTATGAAAATTTCAGTTCAACCTGTCACATGCCTTTAAAAATTGAATTAACGAAATTGGTCATTGAAAATATAAATATCACGAATTACAAGCGACTTTCAAGATTCAGAATATCGACAATAATATTGGCTAATTTTCAGCTTCTCATAATGTGCCTGAAGTAAAAGACGAAGGCATACTATAAAATGAAATGAAAAAGCAGTCATAATAGGCGTCATTACCTCTCTTCTGCAATCTTCTATTGTCCTCTTCCTCGTTCTGCACCCATTCCAGCTTCGAGTAGGCACGGGACACTGTTCCAGAGAGCTGACCATTCCCGGTGGAGGCCGGTGCACGCGCCAGTATGCTCTTTCCTGGGAATCGCTGATCAGTTTGTCAGCTTTTTTCAGCACCTTTGACAATTTTACCTAGAGAAGAATAAAAAAGACTATTAAAAACTTTTAAATAATTCAGCAACTACAAAGGAAGTAGTACTGTTATATTGTACAATTAGTGGAAGTAGATAAGAGCTTAAAATTGTTCTGAACGCCTAGGAATAATAAAACATCAAATATACAAGGTGCTTCATTGAGGAAGGACCAGTCAGCGCAAAGCGATGATCTCAATACTCATCGATAGTTTCAGTTCCAATAAAAATATTATTTTTCTGAATGATAAGCTCACTATTAGATTATACGCTCATAAAAAGGATCATGGCGCTAGTACTACTAGTTAAGCCAGAATGACAAAATCTGTGGGCAAAACCGAAGTTTAGCTAAAAATACACGAAAATCTAAATAACTCCTAAACTAACTTTCTCATAACATAAATGGGAGTCCAATCGATGTGCATTGAGGTCCTCTATCATCTTGCGTCGGCTGGTCCATCCTCAATGAAATACTCTGCATATTTATTTCCTTTGCCTATAATATGGGAATAATTATAATTTTCTGACCAACATGTTTAACTACTGTATAAGTTTCAAACTTTCAAAAATTAATTTTGTCTGTCAGACTTTTTCCCCACTCGGAATTTACTCCAGTCAGTATGCCCGAAGATCACCCAACATCAACGAGCTTTTGGGGCTTGGTGAGGGGGCATTGGTGAATTGTCGGCACGTTGCGCAACCGTGGTTTGCCTCCACCTTGAAAAAATGGTTAAGAACAGTTTTTTCTTGTCTTGTCTCGGCTTCTGTTGAAGCTACATAAAAACAAATATGGCGTCTTAATGGGCGCAAACTTTCCCAAGTTTTATATGCTATACATTTTTTTCGTAGGACTGACAGCTCTTTGTTTATTGTGAAAGAAAGTTTGAAATGAGGGCGCGGCTCGCGGTTTTTCGCATTTTTCTCGATATGGATAATTCCTACGAGAAATTTTTATTTCCGCAAAGTCGGCATGTCAGCGCGTGACTGTACAGTAAAGAAGAAATGCTTTACATTAATTGTACGGTCACTTTACAAGTATACTATACAATTAGTATATACATACGAACTCGCTCCTTACCAGCTATTTACAGAAGAAGTATCACGATATGATACGAAATCAACGTTGTATAAAGAATTTGAAGAACTACCGGAGAAAACTGAGCTGGGGCACAACTCTCAGAGTTCTGTTGTGGTTGTTGATGGAGGATACCACATCATTCTCTGGTTATGAGGAGAAAATTTCGATTGTAACTGTGAAAAATACCTTGCATCACTTTCACCAATATCGTATGAGGCCCGGCAACACACTTTAACACATGCAAACGTGGCTTAGAAACTTTCACGATCCGGAGACATGGGGCTGAACCAAGAGAAATTGTGGGCTAGAACCGAAAACCTTCACAGGAAAAGCTGTACCGGATGAACTTCTAAAATTAATAGTCTGTATATACAAAGGAAATTGCGGAACAGCTTGTGGTTGCCGCAAAGCTGGAATGAGATGCTCCATTATATGTCAAAACTGCAGCGATGGAATTTGCGACAACGTTACAGAATTCCTGCAAATCTGTGTGTAGGATGGTATCAGCAACGAATCAGGCGAAGAGAACGAAGTAATGCGCGAGCGATTCTACTGAGAAGAGGATAATTTTCTTCACCTCTTACCATCCGGTTTTCCCTGAATAATGGATTTAGGGAAATTTTGGCCATCAACCGGAGAGAAAAAATATGGAACGGTTAATGCCGTTTCATATTGTTTTCTCTCTGGTTGATGGTCAAAATTGATGGTGTGGAGGAAAACACCACGTTGAAAGGCGTACACATCGCAAAGAAATCAGTAAGCCATCTATCTACCTCCATAACAGTGCCTGAGGTGTGAAAGAAGATGGAGTTGGCGAGCCTGATCTTTGTGTACTTTGTGATATATAAATAATAAATAGAAATAATAATAAAATAAAAATTCGCATCGTGTCTTCCAGTTTAAACAGTGTTCAAATAATAACAGCATTTTGCTATTATGATTTTTATGAATATTATCTACGAAAATTTGTCAAATTTTTTAAACTAATTTTCCTCGAAACCAGTCATGTTTTTCAATTTCATTTCCTCCCTTCAAGTTTACTATGCAACTATGTAATTACATTTTCCCGTCTTATCGCTTACAAACACGATATTTTGCCATTCTGATACTTCCCTTAGATAAATGGTGATTACAAATCATTATGCAGTTATGCTAACTGGAATTAAAGTTAATTATGCGAAATTGCTGGGATTAGATTTTATGCTATACTTACAATCTGGCGCTATCAAGAAGCTCTATTAAAAATCAAATTGTACGTATATTAAGTGCAGGAGATTTATTTAAGTTTATCCTATATTCGCTAACAAAACGAATTACCGACGCCATAAAGACCAGGGTAGAAGTGTTTTACTTAATTAACGCTGCAGCACCATGAACACAAATGCAGGGTGTTTCACGAGAAGACAGACACGGTTTAATGGTAGATAGGAGACACCGAGGGTAATTAGAATCACACATAAAAAAACTAGTTGGGCCCTCGTTGCTGAAATACAGGGTGTTATATGTATTTTTACTAATTTTTTTGTTATTACTTTGTAAAGGAATGGAATAGTAAATTCATATTTGCCACAACATGTAATACACTAGTAATCCTGGATAAGTACATGTATGACAAAAAAATCCAGGTTCGGGCTTGAAACAAAAATGTCTTTGTGTCAAGAAAATAATACCATGTATGTTTTTTTTTTAAATTTCAATATGTAACTGGAAAAGTACATAAAAAATCAAACAAAACGGTTTCATTAATTGTTTTGCCACACTTTTGCTGCTTGTTGGGAATGTATTGCTTTCACACCTAAATACACAATGTACTATTCTCGGCCTAGGCCGGGAAAGTAACATTCCCGTACCGTTTTGTTGATCGTTGCTTGGCAACGGATCTTTTCCATTCTGTTTTCTGATAGTTTCTTAGCAACGGACTAAAATACTGGAATTGTGCACTTTTCGATCTGAAATCGCGCCGAAAATGTAGACATTGCCGATCCATTTCAGAAAAAGTAACATTTCCGTACGGTTTTGTTGATCGTTGCTTGGAAACGGATATTTTCCTATCTGTTTTCTGATAGTCTCTTAGCAACGGACTAAAATACTGGAATTGTGCACTTTTCGATCTAAAATCACGCCGAAAATGTATACATTGCCGATCGGTTTCAGAAAAAATACATAAAAGCACATTAAAATCATTTTCATCCTTTTAGGAAGTCAAAACCCGAATGACTTTCTAATTTAGGGCCGTTAAGAATACACTCTGCTTTATCCGCCAGTTTGGCGGGTAATTTAAATTTGTAACAGCTAGAACGCTACAGCCGTTTTTCTTACAACAAAAACCCATGTTAAAAATCAAATTCTTACATTAAGATACAACAATTTACCACAAATAAAACACTTATAACACCTCTGTAATTTGTTGTTTTCTTTTGTGATGATTACCCATTTCAAATTTTCTTTTCCTTGATGTTGAAATGGCCTCCACAATAAAGAACTTGGTTCTTGTCTGGTGGCTGTGAATTACTCATTTTTACGATCAGCATTCATTTCTGGAACACTTAAGCAGTGTCGGACTGGTTCTAAATGCCCCCCCGGGAAAATCCTGCCTGTGGCCCCTCTTTTTAATTTGTATTTGATTTCTAAAATATATCATGCTAAACAATTAAATATAAAAATTCAATATTTTTAGGTTCATGCTAGGGCCCGATTAAGGATTGGCGCGCTCTTAGGCAAATGAAATATTTCCTCTTTCCTATTTGCAGGTGGGGTTACGGGAAATGTGAAATGCGTCCCAGGCGAAATTTTTGAATTTTTCAAGGTCAAACAACCTCAAATTAAAAGTTAGAAATTTGACTTAAAATTATATTGTCTTCGAGAAGTAGGTTTCGTGGGCGCAAGACATAAAAATGTAAAATAGCAATAAAAAATGTTTTATTATAAAAAAAATGCAGTACCTATATTTTCTCCCGAACTCAATATAAACTTGTCATTACTTCTTGCTTGCAAACTCCATTGTAATATAATCCTTTAAATAATTCTGTAAAATATTGCTACAGTACATACATAGGTAATAAATTCGACAATTAGGCAATCCAAACCACGTGACATCCAATATGGCGTCTGATGAAGTCGAGGGCAAACATTCATTTTCATTCATTAAACGTTTTTCTTTTTCTATTGGCCTGGCTACGTTTCCGGAATTTAGTAAAAATAAACCCGTTTGCCAACGACGTCAAATTTTGACATGTCTTTGGATTCCCTAATTCTATCAAAATTAAACAATCAAATAACAAATAAATAATTTCCTTTTATATTTTACATTTTATTTCCCAACAGATCAATGGTCAACGGTAAACGTCGATCGTCAGCCGTCGGGAGATAAAATAAATTAGTTTTGAACAGCTGAAGCGCCACCTAGGCAATTGCCTAGTTTGCCTATTGGATAATCCACCCCTGGTTCGTGCTATATTGTATTTGTATTTAAGCGCCTATTTGTCACTGTTGATTTTGCTAACTATTAAACTAACTACTCTATATAATAGTCCAGTCAACGGAGCGCTAAAATTACCAAAATCTCTAATTTGAGAGCTAATGAATGGATTTTGATGAAACCTTGTGCAATTTGTTTGCTTTGACGTTAATAAAAAAGTTGAAAAAAAAAATTAGGGTATGATCGGAAGGAGTAGAAAACACCTCTT
This sequence comes from Rutpela maculata, assembly GCA_936432065.2. Classification (NCBI taxonomy): domain Eukaryota; kingdom Metazoa; phylum Arthropoda; class Insecta; order Coleoptera; family Cerambycidae; genus Rutpela; species Rutpela maculata. The sequence continues at coordinate 240,919,932 of OW386286.2, read as the reverse complement.
TTATCACGGGTCCCGTAACTTGTAGAATTAGGTCAAAAATGAAAAAAACCCTTGTGAATTTTTTCGAAAAATGCACATTTTTCGAGATATGGCCACTCGAAAATTCCTAAAAGTGGGGGAGCGGAAATGTAAAAGTTGAAAAAAAAATCTGAAAAAATTCAGGTGAATCGAAATACAAACAAGACTTTTTTTATTTGCAACTTTTCTGTAAAGTGCGTTTTCATTTTTGACCTGATTTTGCAAGTTACGGATTCCGTAACTTCCGATCATTTCCTACTCTAATCTTTTTCAACTTTCTTATTAACGTCATTACAAACACATTGCACAAGGTTTCATAAAAATCCATGTATTAGCACTCAAGCACCCCGTTGACTGGATTAATAACGACCTACTTCGTCAGCGTCACGTGTCACTATGCAAGGCAATCTGTGGAAGGGGAATCATACGGGTCGCGTAAATACAATGTTCTTTTGGATACAGTGACATTCTACCAATTTTTGTACGTAAACATAGTACAAATTCACAAGTACCTAATTCGTTTATTCGATTCGATCGACGCAATATGGCACATTGAATGTAGCATTGTGGTTATATAAATTTTTCATTGACTCAATGCTCGCCCCATCATGTGAGTTTACTTTGGCCCACCGGGAATTTGCCCGGTTGCCCGCCGGCCCAGTCCGACACTGCACTTAAGCAGTTTTTCTGGTGAATTGTGGTATTATTTCCACAGTACGGCAGGAAATACCATCTGTACTTATATTTATTCATAACTGGATACTCTTAAACTGTTAGAAGTTATAATTCGATATAGTTTAACAGCATCCAGTTATGAATAAATATAAATTCAACTGACGTTCATAGGTTACAATTTGTAACCTATGAACGTCAGTTAAATTTGACATTAAATATAATGTCAGGTTTAGCTGACGTGATTCTCTTTTTCCCCCCTCGCTATGAACGAGTTTCTAAATTAGAAACCGTTTTCCGTCATTTTATAACTAACTTCTCTGCAGACTGCCGTTATTACTTCATCTCTGTTTCAAATGCATGTATTTTTATAATTGATATTTTGATATTATAAGGCTTTATTTTCAACTACTACATGTTTCTAATGATTTTTTATGAATAATTGTTATTGTTTAACGCAAATTCTCCTTAAATTTTAATTTAGTGCAACAACCCAAAGAAAATAATTGCCTAATTTAATTTTGGAAGCATATTTTGAGCATACCATTCATCTATATTTTTTCAAGATAAATCTGATATAATTTTAATTAAAAAGATATAAGAAAAAAATAATTTATAAGTAAAGGATGCCGAATAGAGACGGAAGTTTTGTGTAAATACCTTTACATATCTTTTTCACTTACGAAGTCAATATATTTGCTGAGTAATTAATAACTAATTATTTTTTAAAAGCAATATTACCAGCTTCGTATGTTCATTCAAAGTAACCTTTATTTCAGTAATTGTAGGGCACTTACATACAAATGAATTCTTGTTATCAGCCCCCGGTGTACCAGTGTGATGAAGGCCATAAAAACATTCGCACTTTTTAATAGAGCAATGAATCACGGAAGATTAGTAATGGTGTGGGTTGCAATTTATATTGCGGCGCAAGGTACTCATTGCGATTCTCCAACGCTCTCAAGATACATTTAGAAATGTTCCTGAGAGTTATGGTTGTTGCTTATTCTCCTTTTGTACATCCATACGTTCTTTTATTTTCTTCATTTATTTCATTGATTCTTTATATGTCAGCCTATGAATTTATGCCTAAGTGAAAGTAAATCATTAAACACAGTTCTCAATTTTAACGCTTCTCAGTATATTTTAAGTTAAAATTTGAGGAGATATGTGTTAAACAATAACAATTATTCATAAACAATCATTAGAAACATATAGAAGTTGAAATGAAAGTTTTATAATATAATATCAATTATAAAAATACATGCACTTAAAACGGAGATGATATCATAACGGCAGCCTCCAGAGAAGTTAGTTATAAAACGACGAGAAACGGGTACTAATTTAGAAACTCGCTGATAGCGACGGAGGAAAAGGAAAATCACGTCAGTTCAATCTGACATTATATTCAACTGACGTTCATAGGTTACAATTCGGTATAGTTTAACAGCATCCAGTTATGGGTAAATATAAGTATAGATGGTGTTGCCTACTGTACTGTGTAAATAATACCACCAATTCACCAGAAAAACTATTCTTAGGTGTTCCAATAATGAATGCTCAACGTAAAAATGAATGATTCAAAGCCACCAGACAAGGACCAAGTATTTTTATTATGGAGACCAGTGTAGCATTCTGGCTGTTAAAAATTTAAATCACCCGCCAAACTGGTGGATAAAGCAGAGTGTATTCTTAACGGCTCTAGAATTTGAATGTTATTCATGCTTTGACTTCCTATTTTATCTAATTTACGTTGGAATAAAATGCAGTTGTTTTTGTTAGATACTGATTATTAAGCTCCCTAGACGCCGTATACTAGGATGATCCATAAATTAAGAAAGGAAATTGAAAAACTCAATGTTGACAAACTATGAAACAAACTGTGAAAGTCTAAAGTCGGTGAACACAAACAGTCGGAAATGGCTACGAATGCATTGAATTGTAGCTATAAATGTCCTTTGAATTATGTGTATTATAAATACATGTTGTTTATTGCTTAGATAGATACTAGCATAAAGTACCTACCTATATCAGAGAACTTACACCACAGAGAGGCGACAGCAAGGCTTCCCGCGTGTACCGTATAAGTTCTCTGACGAGGGCTAGGTAGTTTTTGTTCCTACATATTCTTTTTCGGTACACTGTAAAAAATAATGTAAATTTACCCGCAAAATAAAATTTTACCCGCAAAGAAACAGGAAAATTTCCATTTACTCCAAAATATAAGGTAAATAAAAATGTTCCACTCTCTTTGCGGGTAAAATTCCATTACTATTGGGGGTAAATTTACATGTAATAAAATTTTATTACATGTAATAAAATTGCCCCTTATCCAGACAGGATTTTTTTTCCATAGTACCCCTCATAGTAATGGAGTTTTACCCGCAAAGAGAGTGTAAAATTTTTATCCACCTTATATCTTGGGGTAATCCTCCTTATCCTAATTATTCTGTCTCTTTGCGGGTAAAATTACATGGGAATTTTACACACAACGATGGTAAATTTACATAATTTTTTACAGTGTAGTTTAAGACTTAAGTAGCGGTACTAGAACCATATTACAGACAGTGAGATGCGAGAATTATTCTTATGATTAAGATACTTAATATCTTCTCAGAACGAGTCTGTTCAACTTGTGTCTATATGTAGCTGTATGTCATATATGTTTACACATGTAATGATTGATTTTCCTGAATGATAGGCATTTCAATTTAATTTTAGTTCCGCTGTGATAGTTATTTAGTAATTACGGTTTTAAACCACTGAAGTCTGTGTCTAACTTGTATGGACTATATATTACAACCTTTACATACAATGAAGGATCTTCTGTCTGATTAAATTGTAAAAGCCTAGCTAATAACTTATGAATTCGAAATATAAGAGTAGAGAATTTGAAATGGTTACAGATAGGCAAGGGTGAGTGAGGATCCATATGTAACGAACAAATTCATTTTCAACGTTAATAACAATATTTATTTGAAATCCCGAAAGAGGTCAATTTGTGATTTTAAAATTACACTTTATTGAATTCCCACACCGCTCTTCAACCTCCTTCGAGTTACACAACCACTAAATTATTAAATTAGGCAATGACACCTAATTAGAAAACTATTTTGATTATCTATACAATAATGTCAAAACAAGGATATTTGGTGTCAGCAAGATAGGCTCCTCCGCATTTTACAATTTAAGTTAGGGTTCATTTAAATGAAATATTTTTTGGCACGCGAATTGGTGGAGGCGAAGCAATAGAGTGGCCAGCTCGATCTCCTGTATTGATACCACTAGATTAATTCTTATGGGAATACTTGAAGTTGAAACTGTATGTTAACAGACCGAGCAATATTGAATATTTAAGAACAAGTAAGTCCTCAGATCTTCGTTAAAAAGCTGATAATGCTTTGCTTTTGTGTGCTTAAATTGTTTCAGCAATATCTAGTTGGTGTTGTAACATTGTTATTTATTAAAAATTATTTGTAATATTTAATATCTTGTATTCGTAGTCTCTTATTAGGTCACTGACTCGTTGAGTACTATAAATAAATAAATAAAATGAGCAATGAATAAGAGGGACGTCGACCAATTTGTTAGCTCTACGTACAATCGGCGTCACCTTAAACTCACCACCCTTTGAGATGCTTCTTTTCTAACACGCCCCACTACAAATAATTAAATTCGGTATTTCAGGTCAGAGTGGCGACTAACATTGTAGGATACACGATGGAATGGAATTATGCAATATGGATAAGTAAACATTTTTTATTTCATTTCATTTCTCTTTTCATTCTTTAATTATCTGATTGTGGGACGTATCGGATATTCAGTAGAATAAATAAAATTGATCTGATTATGCTTACAGTATAAAAGGCAATGCATATAAAATAACTGACGCTATAAGTAAGTAATACAGGGTGATTCAGAAAATTAATGCAAATTTCCAATTAGAAAACTTTCGAAAGCTGAAATACTCTAAGAATGCACTAGCAAACATCAGTAAAATTCAGCAATATATATAGTGATTACTTACACCATACCTGGCCCACCATAGGTGGCCCACCGAAAATGAACTGGCGTGTTTTCTCTTTGTATGATCATTTTTTCGACAAACGCTCGGATCCGTCAATTTTATTATCAAGGGGGGTACTTTTATTGGGTATAGTTGATCTCGCCACTTCAATCCTTAAACTTGTAGTTGAAAATCGAACTCAGGACATCTACATTAGTTTTTGTCTATCTGCCGTACTTTTAGAGAAAAACCAAAATCTCATCTAATTTGGTCCACCCCTGTAGAGTACCTAGAGGTAATAAAAAAATATGTAAAATTTCGGAAAATTGATCTTACCCCCAAGGGGTGAAAACCACCTCTAAATTTAAATATTCAGTATTTGAAAAAGTATTACTGGTTAATTTTTGAAACATAGCATAGTTATGTTTCTGGGATCGCTGATTTCGAATCTGAGGCCAAAATTTAAGAATTAAAAATGGCGGCTCCAATATGGCGGATGGAAATTTTTTCTAAAACAGGTGTTTTAAGCGAACAAATTGAGAATCTAGGTGATGCTTTATATTAACGACATACGGCATTTTTTGAAGGAAAAAAAATGAATTACTGTGCAATTACAATAACAAAATGGCAACATTTTGTTAAAAGAAAATGTGAAAAGCCACATTGTATCGGCCATAACTTCTTTATTTTTTATGAGGTAGTAAGAAGCAAAAAATGGTTTTAAAAATAGATTAATTATTATCTTTAACTTTGTCCCATAGAATTTTTGATAAAAGTGTCGCTGAATATCTCATTCAGCATTTAAACTAAATACTTCATCCTATAAGCGGTCGGATGCCTTTTATAAACTTAAATAACTTCGAAACTATCAATCCTACACAAATATATAACAATATTAAATTCATTCTTAATTTATAAGCTTAATTTTTGTGTTCCACTATTTTTTCGCTAAAACTAATATTTATTGAGAGATTTGCAAAGAAACAAAAATGTTACGTTTTTTTTTTAAACCGTAACGTCTAAATCATACTATATATTAACGAATAATAGTATACAGGAATATATTTTTTAATTACTGACTACTTACATTAACAAAATGGCGACGTCTTTTGTTTAAAAAAATGTGAAGTAGTACATTGTTTCTGTTATAACTTTTTCATTTTTTATGTTATAGAAATAATGAAAAAATCATTTGAAAACTTAATTAATAGACTTTCAGTTTGATAATTAGCATTTTTAAGGTAAGTGCCATAATTTCTAAGATATTTTACATTTAAACTAAATCTTATATATTTTCGCCACCTTTATACTTCCAGATCCCCAGATTAATTCTACAGAAATTAGAAAAAAAGGAAATTCATCCTCAATTCGGTAAGTTTCTTATTTGTCTCTAGCATGTTTTCGCTCAATGTCATACCTTTCGAGTTATTTGACAAAAACCTAATTGAAATATCTCTTTTTCTAGTTAAAATCCCAATTTTCAAGTCGTTATAACTTCAATTTATATGAAAAATTGCATAGAACCTTTTCTTCTCAAAATTTGAGTCCCCTTACCGCTGCCATGTTTAAAAGTGGCGCTTTAAATAGGTTTTCCAGATTATCTCCTTTCCTGTTACTTCTGTTCTAAATTGGGCATTACTAATATTGTAGGGAATAAAAGAGCTCCAACTTTTATTTAAACAATCTTTCTTTATTGTTAATATTTTACGATTTACAACCGCCAGAAAAGCGAATATTTCTGCTTTACTGCAAGTTTTTGCAATTTTCTCTGCCCCAGTTGTTGCTCCCACGTAGTAATTAGTTTTTATCAATATTGTGGATTATAAAAGTTTCTATAACTATCGCAGTAACAATAATTGAGATCACGTTAAAAAATTACATTTTGCTCTTTTATATTGTCGACTGTCATTAATTTAAAAGACTTTTTTTATTATTTGATATTTTTTTTACATGCTGGATAACTCCAATGCCTTGTCTTACCCGCATTAAAAAAATCAACGTGCTACTAATTATTATTACTAAGGTAATAATTTTTATATACCTTTAACGGAAGGTCCTTTAAATTTTCTGTAGAATCCAGAAAAAAAATTAAAATGGGAGCAATCAATTTAAAATAACAAATTTCTGATCAACTTTCAGTATAACCGGAAAAATATTTTCGTCGAATAGATCCTACCCAGTTCGGACCATAGCCAAATTTTCAGAACAATATTATTTTTCTTACATATGGTTCGTCTAGTGATTTCAAAGACATCGGACGCGTTTAAGTTCGGTGCCAGTAATCTGGCCTAAATCCCGATTAAAAGCCGACACAATAGGACGAAATTACGCTGATGTGATAAGTGATAAATAATACGCAAAGTGATATGTAAAATAACATTACAACAGTTAAGTTATATAGCTAATATTTAATTAATGTGGATGATTAGAATATCTCAGTGCATAAAAAGTGGAGAATAACTCGAGAGCCTCTAGGAAACCATAAATCAATCAACACTAAGGCTAAAGATAAGTCTACACTCGACTATACCACTTTACTTAAATTTATACCTATATGCTTTAAATGCTTGATAGTTCCTAGACATTAAATTAAAATAAGGGCACTAAATATTTTTCTTTCAGCAAAAATATACAAACCAAACTATTACAAAAATACAAATAATAATTAATAGCCAAAACCGAATTTCTTTCAGCCAATCAAGAGAATTGCGTACGATATAATAATGGTGATAATAATAACCCGAAATAATTAGTAATGCATCGCTATTAAAGTGTGAATATACAGATTTCCTGTGTGAACCTTCAAGTGTGTTTTCTCATAATTACTAAAAATATTCAAAAAAAAAAAAATGTAATCAAAATTGAATACGTAATGATCAGTGGCGCACTACTCTTAAAGTATACCTTTCAGGTGAGGTTCTCATAATTGCTAAAAATATTCAAACGTTTAATTTGGATTAGATCAGAAATAATCAATGGGGCACTGTCGGTGTGTAGCGTCCAGGCTAAATTCTTATGGCACCTCAATGTCTGTATACGTGATTACAGGTTTCTCTCAGGAAAATGGTTTCCAAGAAAATACGCACAGAAAAGAGCAATCTTGATACCTAGAGCAGCGGAAACTCAACTCAATAAATAGATCATATTCTGGTAGGCAGGGAGATGACTTATAGTGTTCTGTCACCAATGGATACCCATAAAAGCTTGAAAAAGTTAAATACAAAGTGTCAACGTATAGAAGTTATATTTAAGTTTGTATAAGTGCATGTGTAAAATAATTTATACCTCGGCTTGGTAAGAAATATTAGTTAGTGTTTAATTAGGTACAGAAACCAAAACTTTCCACAGTGCTTCCCTCTAACGCAGTAAATCATAGCATATACATAGTGCAGTGAAATCGTGTACCTGGAGACTTTAATGCACATATACTCCACACATGGTCTAACGAAAATGGAAACGCGCTGAAAAACCTAGCACACATGTTTGATTTAACAATAAGAAATACATGGAGTAAAAGTCAAACATGCATTAACACCTGGAGTAATGGAAGCTCAATCACACAAATAGACCATATTCTGGTAAGCAGAGAGATAAGGGAACGGATCAAGAAGGTTAAAGCAAAAAGGACAGCAGAAAACCTACTGAAGAAAACGCTAACACTGAACAGCACCAAACTAAAAATAGGGAGACCATGTTACCCGTGGAAAACAACAATCGAGAGGATCATGAACAAACTGGGAAAGGACCAAACATACTGGGAAAGAAAAGCGAGGGGAAAGAATGAATTTCACAAAGAAATCGGAGCGATATATACTCTACCAGAATCAGAAACAGAGGAATCAGAAGTTTCAGAAGAAGAAGAAGACCTGTAGAAACAGAAGTACAAAAATAGGAGCACAGATAGCAGCGACACAACGCGGCAACATATCTCACAAGAAGACCCTGAATAGGCAGAAGCCCAGAACCAAAAATACAAAAAAAGGGGGCTTAAACGCTCCTTCACGACATAATGCGGTAACGCATCTCACAAATACCTACACCTCCCATCCCACATTCCTTTACCATGCGCCATGTGGCTCTCGCTGCTGGCAACAAGCATGACCTTAGTCCAACCCAGCGTGGACGTAGCAGGCCCAGCTGTATAACTTGGGAGTGGCAGCAATGCCTACCGCACGCTGGTAAATCAATCAATCAATCAATATTATTTTTCTTACATATATTATACTTGTAAAAAACGATCAAAATGAATCACCCTATATACACTGATACTCCATTGATCACCTATATCCTATATTTATATAAAATATACAGTTTTTGCGCATAGTTCCTGTCGGAAAAGCGAATAATAATAATAATAGAAATAGGCATAATTGTAAATTTGACTCAAAAATTAAACATTTTGAACTCTGGGCCGATTGTAAGTGAAGGTTTCTCAAAATTCGACTCTGAATCTAATTTTAAAGACTACTAATTAAATTTAATTCTCTGTATATGTTGGAATAAAAATATAAAATATAAAAATAAATATTCAAAAAAATTCACACTGACATTTCTTTGGAAAATTATTTAATACTTTTCAAATATAATAAAAAACGTTTACCATTCTATGTGTGCATTTTAAAAATTATGTGTTTGTCGAAAACATTATATTTTCTTGCACTTCGCCAATAGGTATGACAAAATCACGAAATTATTAACCGCTTCATTTTAATGAAAATTCACAAGACCCCAAAATTAGCATGATATAATTAACCACAATTAATTTCATTATAAGTGATATTAATATTTTTGTCTTCTTTGTTTTTGATGAATTATTAGGTATATTCAACTTAATACCTTCATTTCTGGCTTCGAATATTTTTTGAAGTAACCGGTTGCATTAACTTTTCGAATTGTCTTGTTTATTTAATATATTTACATTGCCAGTTTTTATTGCAAACAATGTTAGGTTAATAATGTATGAAAATCTATTAGCGTCCAAAATCCGTAAGTCAGATAAATGAATAGTGGAGAGGAGAAAGTTATAAATTAAATTGATATTATTCAAAATCTCTGAAATACAGAACCCTAAGCTAACAACTGGCCACATTCTAATAAAACTAATAAAAGAATGACGTCAGTCTCCACTATAACCTAAAATACGGAATGTCGGAATGTATAATTTATTTGTAGTGGGGCGTGTTAGAAAAGGAGCATCTCAAAGGGTGGTGAGTTTAAAGTGACGCCAATTGTACGTTTTAATTCAAGGATTATGTCTATAAAAAGACTTTCTTTAATAATAATAATTGGTCTTCTCGTATAATGCGTAATTTAAATTTTGAAGGATCGTGTAAACAATTATAACCCGGTGTAACTCTTTAGGCGTAGGTAGTTGCCGGAATTGTGTTTCATTTCCCGTAATTTAGAAAAGCCTGTTCCACTGTTTATACAAGGTTGAAGAGGCCGTTGCCCGAATTCACTTTTCACCCCTTGTTGGCGCTAGTTCTAAACGGTATTGTGTGAGAAGAGGGTATCTGTAAGAGCCTGTGTATTGTGACCGATAAGAAGACTTAGCTGGCCACGAAATATAATGTAGAGGATCAATTTATGTTCTTTGTCCTTTAAAAAACAGGAACAATACCTAGGTGAGTTATTTTATGAAAAGAAATATGGGCTTGCCAAGATAAAACTTAGTAATGAATTATTACGTTTTTATGTCTCAGCAATACACATTTTAAATAGTGCATATTGTGCTTTTCAACGATTTAAATTATTTATTTGTTAGACACAAGTTCAAAGCCGTGTTAATTCTTGATAAAGCTCGTAAAAATATGAGTGAGGGCTCATTAGATTCGGAATGACGTCTAGAAAAATGTGCAGAAGTTTCAAACCCGCACATAAACAATTGCAAAAGTTATAAACAAATGAAGATTGAAAAAATAACGAGTTTCGTTTTTTGCAGATAACTCGAAAACTATTAATATTCAAGAAATTTTAAAGAAAGATTCTTAAAGAGGAAGAAATTTCCAATAAAAAAGTCCCAACTCCAGAAACTCTATCTCTATTATTAATAATTTTAATTTAACGTTGAAAATAGAATTCTAAACCGTCACGATGCTCTGAAACCGGCCGTAATAAGTAAACATATTACTTCCACATCCAGTGGAAGTATAGTAACGACAAAAAAAATTTAAAAAATTTTTATTGTTCAAATAGGCTTAGAATGTCACGAAACGTCGAGATTTTAAATTTGAGCGAAAAAAAATTTCTGTCTCTGGAACCGTTTGAGATATTGACTTGAAATTTGGTACACATATGTAGTTTAACAAGATCTAGAACTAGATTATATTTTCATCTTGTTCCGTCGAAGGGGGGTAAATTGGGGTAAATTTGGGGTAAATAGGTAAATCAAGCAGGTGAGAGTCCATAAAATTGGTATTTAGTATATACAAGAGAAGCTAAGGTCTCAAAAAAAATGTTGGCATTAGACACCCCCATTACCACCCCCACCCCATTATTAAAGGGGATGAAAATTTTTTTTGATTTAGTGTGTGTACAAGAACCAGAAACCTCAAAATATTTTTTTACTTCATCCACCCCCACTACCACCCCCTATAACCACCCCCACACCGCTACCGATGTGGGGTATCGTTTTATGGGTTTTTGGGGTAGAGGATTTCTATGGGTTTTTGGGGTAGAGGATTTCAAATATTATATTATTAAAGTTCCATGAACAATTATTTCCACATACAAAATTTTTTCGTTGTGAGTGACTTGAATAAAAAATCTGGATGTGGAAGTAATGATTCCTTGGGCAGCGGTTTTTTTTATGTTATTAAATATTTATTTAAAGGTTTTAAAGGTATTATTTACTCTTAAAGGAACAATATCCCGTTTAAAAAAATTTTTTCACCGATTTTTCATAAAATGAGCCTACTGATAATTAACAAATTTTTTTAGAGTTTGCGTTTATATTTCAAGTCGGATAATTGTTAAACAAAAGCCACTAAAATTATTTCGCTTCGTGGAAACCTTATGCCAATTATACTTTATGGGATTATGGCATTTCGATGTTTTTAATTGTTATAGTCTATTAGTTATTAATTATTTAACCTAACAAAAAATGAAAGAGGTTGAAAATTTTTTTTAATTAATTTTAGTTATTATTAAGTACTGTTTTTATATTCAAAAATACTATAAGATTACATAAACTTTAAATTTGTATTGCTATTTGTTTAAATGAATTTTATAAACAATTAGAGACAAATTACGTATTTTTGAATAATTTTTTTGCCATTTTATTTGTTATAAAATATTCTGATTAAAAAAAAAAAATGTTTTTCTTAAAAAATTTTTTAATTGCTTATAATCATTTTTTTCCTTTTTTCATAATTTAAACAAATTATTAAGAAAAAATTTTATTTTTTGCAATTCTCTCTACAAGGTGGAAAAAAAGAATATTTTTTTGTTGTCAATTTATTTGTTTATTTAATAAACAATTTGTTATTGACAATCGCCGAATGTGTTTATAGATAGAAAAAAAAATAACAAAAACAATCGTATACATAAACATGTCAAAAAAATAAATTTAAAATTCTTTAAAAAAAATTAAAAAAATTGTTTTTGACATGTTTATGTATATGGTTGTTTTTCTTATTTTTTTTCTATCTAAAAAAAATATAAACACATTCGGCGACTATTAATAACAAATTGTTTATTAAATAAACAAATAAATTAATAAAAAAAAAAACCTTTTTCCACCTTGTAAAAAATTGCAAATAATAAATTTCAAGAATAATTTTTTTTCCTAATACTTTGTTTAAATAATGAAAAAAGGAAAAAAATGATTATAAACAATTTTAAAATTTTAAGAACGAAAACAATTTTTTTAAATCATATTTTATAAACAAATAAAATGTCAAAAATTTTTTTTTCAAAAATACGTAATTTATCTATTTGATTATAAAATTTGTTTAAGCAAATAGTAATAAAAATTTAAAGTTTATGTAATCTCATAGTATTTTTGAATATAAACAGAGTAATAATAATTAAAATTAATTAAAAAAAATTTTTCAACCTCTCCTTTTCATTTTTTAGTTTTTGCTAGGTTAAAAAATAATTAATAACTAACAGACTATAACAATTAAAAACATTACAATGTCAATTTTAGTGGCTTTTGCTTAACAATTATCCGACTTGAAATATAAACGCAAACTCTAAAAAAATTTGTTAATTAACAATAGGCTCATTTTATGAAAAATCGGTGAAAATATATTTTTTTCCAACGGGAATATTGTTCCTTTAAATGTCTAAATAATACCATAATTTTTTAAAAATTTTATATTGATATTTAATAACATAAAAAAATATTTTTACCTATTACGGCCGGTTTCAGAGCATCCTAACTTCATAGTGTTCGCCGCGCGGAGCTCTATTTTCAACATTAAATTAAAATTATTAATAATAGAGATATAGTTTCGGAAGTCCGGACTTTTTTTATTGGAAATTTCTTCCTATTTAAGAATATTTCTTTACATTTTTTTAAATATTAATAGTTTTCGAGTTACTTGCAAAAAACGAAACTCGTTATTTTTTCACTTTTCATTTGTTTATAACTTTTGCAATTGTTTATGTGCAGGTTTGAAACTTTTGCGCATTTTTCTAGACATCATTCCGAATCCAATGAGAACTCACTCATATTTTTACGAGCTTTATCAAGAATGAACACGGCTTTGAACTTGTGAACTAGTCTATGTGTCGTTTGTTGAGTTTTAAGACAGCAGAAATAAAAGTTTTAATACGAGTAGTACATCGGGGATATTTACACAATTTCGATTTTATTCTACAATTTTTCTCCTTTATTTCTTTAGGCATCAACCATATATATAATTCCTATCTAGGGAATTATGGAAGAAATAGACTGACTCCACTATTATGAAGAGAATGGAACTAATTCGTCATGAAAAAAAAAAATACAAAGTGTTGGAAAATTCTGACTACATTGTTTTATTATGTTTAAATAATTTGCGCATGTTTTAACCTTATTTGCATTTTATTTTAGTAATGAGAGATTTTGGTGAAAAATTACCTGCTCTTCTGCTTGCATTGTGATGAAATCCCATTTGTTAGCTAAATTTTTCTTCAAGTTACTCAAAGCTTCAAGTTCGTAGTCTTCCAGTCCATGTCTCTGCTTATTTCTAAGTGTCCTCTTGGCTAAATAAATGGCATATTCTACATTATCAGGCGGTCGATTTTGCCAAGGCCAATAATAAGGAGACTGAAAAACAAAATTCATTAAAATAAAATACAAAGCGGATGTGGGAATCGTTACCTGGAATCTGTACAACGAGCTGTCATCTTTAACTACCAAATTTTTTGAGTCACTTATAGGAAAAAAGTACCCATATTGACATAGTTGATTGGCTATATTGAGCGCCTCTGCAATAATTTATAGAAATTTAGATGTTTACATACATAATTTGTTGGAAATACTTACCGGATTCTTCGATTCCAAGACGCTCCATTAACCATTCAATCAGGTCATACCCTGGAAAGATAAAAACATGTAGAATAATTAAATTTTCTCCTATAGTCGGAGAAATGGATCTTTGAACTGACGTCACTAATGCAGGCAGTAAGCAAAGACTATCGTTTGCGTGTTGGCGTCTCACTCCTTACAATCAAATTTCCTGGAATGGTTATAAGGATGTATGTTTTACACAGTCGTGATTCCATAACCAGTGGCGCACGCATTGTTTGTTCTTCGTAATGCAATTCATTCATTATACCTGAATTCGCAAGCTAGAAATCTGGTTTTTCGTTTTAATTGAGTCTACTGCCAATGCCAGTTTGATTCTCTATGTCTAGTCTAGTCCAATTAATTATTATTAATCATTATTAATAATATTATTAATTATTATTTTAATAATAAATTCGCCCCGCTAATAGTACGGAATCATTGCCATCCTTTAACAAATGTGCTCAGGCAAAATAGGATGGTGACGTTAGTTCAAAGATTCATTGCTTCGACTATATGTTGGTCACATCCATCAATTACAAAAATCAAATAACAAGTCATTTTGAAAAACATAATTAATTCTACAATAATCAGTTTGGTTTTCTCAACAATAAATGAGCAATCAACGTAATAATACACCTTACAAATAAAATAATTAACGGTCAAGAAACGAAAGATTATGTTGGAGTTAATTTTTGTGATTTGCAGAAGCCTTTTAACCGTATCTCACACCATGTGCTGCTGGAAAAGTTAAAATATCTCAGTGAGTGAGCTAATTAAATCCTACTTATCAAATCGTAAGCAGTATACGGGTTTAAATAATATGAATATCAATTTCCTACATGTGAAAATTAAAGTTCCCAAAGGTTCAGTATTAGGACCGACTTTATTCCTAATTTGTGTAAACGATCTTAAGCAAGCCGTATGGGGCTGTCCTCGTATTATTTGCAGATGACACTACGTTGTTAAAGTAGAATATTAAATTCACTTCAGTAGCACACGTTCAAAAGCTTAAGATGGTTTTCTTGCAATAAATTTTCCTTAAATCAAAGTAAAAGGACAAATATGATTTTTACTCATGGCTTTCTAGAGAAATATGAAAGTCAAGAAAAAATCAAATTTCTTAGACTTTATCTCGATTCAAACTTAAATTGGAGTCACCATTTGGATTTCCTTGCAAATAAAGACCAAAAATATTTTTATTTAATTGCATCTTATATGACATATACAATGTCAAACTGGGGGCATGCACCTCAAGTTATCAGAATATTTTCTGTACAATAGAAAGCAGTTTGAATAAATTCGAACCTGGAATTATAGATTTCATCGATTTAAAGTGTATTACTTCCTTCATTGTATATTTATTATTTATTTACAAGGATATTCACTTGTTCAGAAGAAATGACTGGCGCTAATCGTAATTATAATACTAGAAATGAGTATACAGATCAAAGCCAAGGGGTTACGCTTATAATTATTTTGGCCTTCACATGGGATTTAAGATCACCTCAATGTTCTCTATCTTTTGTTAATGTACGACCCTCTCCTCGCTAGTCACCCTGTATAAACAGACCACTTATCTGTGTGACGATTTATACCGTATGTACGTTCTATAAAAATCTAGTCTTACTATAAATAATATTAAGCAAGTAACGCATAAAAGCGTATAAGAAACACGTGCACGAGGCATGTGTGGAATGTTGTAACGCGGGGTAGATCTTAATATTGTAGGAATATGCATGTACATTTAATGAATATTTACCCATAAAGGCGGCAGGAATTGATGTTAGGAATAACTTCTGGGCTCTTACAGGAACGCCCCCGTGCTCCGTGTCCTGCATCTCTCGCACCAGCCCCTCCATCTGCAAAGGAAGACTTGATTAAAGGTCATTGTCAAGGCAGGTCGACGGGTAATGTAATCAGTTGTAAAGGTTATTTCATTTCAATTCACTAAATTCATTTTTGTGAAAATAAGTAATGAAACTCGTCAATAATTCAGGCGTTTCAGAACATATTATGTCGATATGTGTTGATTACTAAAATTATATACAGGATGTTCCATTCCGAACTGTACATACTTCTTGCCTATTCATGAACGGCTGCAGAATTTGTCTGTAATGCTTAATTACTGAGATACAGGGTGATATTCTACTTATGGCCAACATTGCTTTTGGTCAAAACTTCCTTACTATTTATCAACTTTACACAATTTGTATACTGATCATAGTAGATATACTAACATTAGTGTTTGAATATTCTTATTATTTCATTTATCTCATTCAGGCCTGTATATATTTTTCAACATTCAGTAGGTTCAGTAGTTCAACATTAAATTATAAAAGTCCATACATCAGTAAATAAAAGTATGTGAATCGATTTTATGTGCACTTAGTGATTTTTTTACAAGTTGAGTTGAATTTGGTAAAATAAGGAAATGAAAAATAAAGAACTATCAAAGAAGATCGCTTTCCACATCCAGATTTACCATCCAAGCCTCTTAAAGCGAAAAAAATTACGATATTATATTTGAACTCTAATATGTTAATAGAACTTTAATAATATATCTACTCCAATAACCTATAATAGGATATGCCACACGGTAGCGGGGCGAGCTGTTACTAAAATTTTTTTTTTAGGCCTTTGATTTTTGAATACACTAAATCACAATTTTATTTTCTTAACCCCTTTAATAACTGAATGAGGGTGGTAATGGGGTGGTAGAGGGGATGGCTAAAGCCGAAAAAGTTTTGAGGCCTTTGGTTTTTGTATACACGTTAAATCACAATTTTATTTTCGTGCAGCCGTACGCGAAGTCAGTATTTCGCATTTTCAAAAAAATCCGCGAAATTCAATTTCGCGGCCGCTACTCTTAGTAACGGCCGTCACTTTTATAACTTGATTTCCCCATCAAATAAGAAAATAAAATGTTTTCAAACGCTGTCTTAACATTTTGCTTCTCATACCAATTTTTAAAGTCGCTGTAACCATTTTTCGTATTGCTTTTTAGATTTTGCAGGTATTAAATCAGAAAGCGCCGAATGTACGAAACTTTTTAGCTCTGGAGGAGTGCAAGAAATTGAAATATCATTATCGCTGTCAGATATTTTTACGATTTTTCAAGAATTGTCAAAATGTTTTGAATACATACAGAATATACCATTTCCAAGGAAACGCTGTGACATTAAGGCCACTGCTAAATATAGTATAAACGGTGGTGTCATTTTCACCATCTCTAATTTACTGTTGCACAAAAAATTGTGCTTTTGTGCAGCCGTACGTGAAATGAGTATTTCGCGTTCTCAAAACAGTCCGAGAAATTCAATTTCACGGCCGTTACCCTTAGTAACTGCCGAAAAACTAAAAGTCACTTTCATAATAATTGACGTTTAAGTCACTTCAAAATTGACATTTCTAAAATATGACAAACAAAAATTGCTATTTATAATACTTTTAACTCTGGAGGAGTAGGTACTTATAAGAAATTGAAATCTCATTATCGCTCTCAGACATTTTTACGATTATTCGAAAACCTGACAGTTATACATTCAAAATATACCGTTTCCATAGAAACGCTCTGACGTTAAGGCCACCACGTTTATTTAGCAAAATATAGCATAAACGATGGAGTCGTTTTCATCATCTATACTAACTATAATTTACGGTTGCACAAAAACTAGTGTTTATACCATGGCCGCGAAATTTTTTAGCGCCCTCGAGATTATCTTGCCTCGGCCGCAAGCGGTCTCAGTGATAAATTTTCTCTCGGTACACAAAAAGGAATTTCGCAGCCTTGGTATAAAAAACCGCCGCACAAGGAATAACTACTTCCACATCCAGATTTTCCATCCAAGTCTCTCACAATGAAACAAATTTGCATGTGGGAATAATTGTTTATGGAACTTTAATAATATAATATTTGAAATCGTCTACCACAAAATCCCATAAAACGATATGCCTCATCGGTAATGAGGGTGGGGGTGGTGGACAAAGTAAAAAAAAAATTGAGGCCTTTAGTTCTTGTACACACACTAAATAGTACGGCAGCCCGTTACCAAAAACCCCCATCATAACAGCGAGCTCTATCGCAGGTAAACTCTATAGATTATGAAATTCTAAAATACTTTTTCATATGAGAAAAGTTCGAAAAACTCTACGGGTGGCTAGCAAACGACTTTTCGTCTGTCGAAAAAAATGTCGTAATTTTTATACCGCGGCGAGGCAATTCTCGATTAATTCTCGTTAAAAATTATGAACAAGACATGAATTAATCGAGAACTGCCATTTTTCATTGACCTAAGTTCCAATAGTATCAGTCAAAGTTGTGTCAAAATGAAGGCTAAAATTATCAAAGCAACGAGGCTAAAACTTTTTTCTTTATTTATAGAGTGGGGTGTATAAAACGATAAAAAAATGCGAACTGCCGTTTTTCGTTGGCCATAACTACGCGAAATCGATATAAAAATTTAAGAATTTTGGTAGAAATCAATATTCTCTCTCTAGCAGCGTTTCATGAGTTCGCAGGCTGTGATCAGAATCCAGCTTTTTATCGAAAAGGCAAAGTCCGACCATTCAAAATCTTGGAGAAATCAGAAGAATTTCAAAAAGCCTTTGCTGCCCTCGGAGAAAGCACAAACGAAGAAGCTTTTCCAGTACTCGAAAATTATGTATGCCATCTTTATAAAGAACCAAAGATCAGCGATGTTTATGAAGCGAGAATGCGAATATTCCAGCGTACATACGACAGCCAAGATATGAATGGCCGCCTCCACGTTGACATGACCAGTTATGACGCATATTCATTGCCACCTTGTAAATCAGAGCTCCGACAGCATCTATTGCGCACTAGATACATTGCTCAGATATGGGCAGGAACTCATCTACGTCGACCGAGCAATCTGACACCGACAAATGCTGGCTGGACCGAAGAAGATGGAAGATTAGCATTCAAATGGTTCGAGGGTGACCAACTTCCCTTCTGCGCTGATCTAATAATAGATGACTCTATACCAGGACTTTTTACAGGTAAGCGTCGTTCAATTATATGCTCTCTATCGCTTGACGCCATGTCATTAAGGTTGATGTTCTTACTTATTTTAGACCAAGGTGAAGAAGAAGAAAAATAAGAAGGGGAAGAAGAAGAAGAGGAACAAGAAAAAGACGTGGACTACGAAGGGCGTGGAGACGAATCAGACAATGAGAGTGAAAGCTCATCAGATGACGATGTATTATTTATTTAATGTTTAAAACTACAATAATAAACCTGACAATTTTAATCCTTCTTTTATCATTACTGTATGTCTGGAACCTTGAAATTCAATTCCAATTCCATTTAAATAAATTCTCAGAGAGCTTGTGCCTACAAACAGCCTTAATTTGCTTTTTATTGTCGCGGCGGAAATCATTTTTCCCAAATGTGAACTGGGAAAAATTTCAGTTCTTATCTTTTTCGCTTTCTTAATGATATTTGGAATAGCCTGAAGTGGACAACTGCCTCGCCGCGAGGGCTTGATCAGTCCTCAAAATTAAGCAACATGCGAATGTAACCACTCATAACTGAACTAGCAAAAAGTTCCGTTCGAAATTTCTTGTGGTCACAGGACATTGAAATTACTCGATAATGAGCAGAACTGCCTAGTGCCTAGCCGCGATGACCAGAATTTTGAACGGTGGCTATTTGTCATTATTTCGGTCTTTGTAACTCGGCGTATCAGTCAAAAGGACAGTTCTCAATTTTTCCTCATCATATTTACTTCCCTCCTAACGGTCTGCCGTACTAAAATGATAAGTTTATTTTTTCACCCCTTTTAATAATGGCCAATTGCCTCCCTATTTTTATGGTGATGGAGTTAAAAGGTGAACTTGTCCAAATATTTGAACCAAATAACGTAACTTTTCAATACAATCAATTTTTATGCGATATTTTCAAAGTAGTTTTGAAGATATAGCGCGAAAAGTGAAAAAAACACCGTTATCAGCTTTTATTCTTTTGTTCCCCTGAATTGATTTCTACAAAATGAAATCTTCAAAATATACATCCAATATACCGAAAAATATGGTAATATGATAACTTGTAATTAACCCATTTGTAAATGTTTTCATTTTGCATTTGCGCCTAAACATCCTAATAGTTGTAGTGCAGGCAAATCCAGTTTTGAGTATGAACTATTTGGGGACAGCTATTTCTTTATCGAAATGGATAGCTCTATTCATGTATAATGAGGATATTAAAGTCCCGAAAAATCCCGATGTGAGCTAAAGCCACCATTTAGAAAAAATGGCCGCCAGAACCGTTTCTTTTAGAAGGACATATCTTAGTAACCATTGCTCCGATTTTAGATTTCTTTTTATGTACAATCGCTAGTGTTATTACATCTTTGGGCATAAAATAGAAGATAACTGAAGAAAATAAGACTTAAGTTCTTGGAAATATACAAGGTGTCCAGTTAGTGCTTCCTCGGAAGATTGTGCAAAAACGGGTAACTTTATAAAAAAACTTTTTTAACAAAACTTTCAATGTTTCATCTCTACTATAACGTGAAATTATTTTCAATTATACAAGGTGTCACAAAAAGGAGTTACACAAGAATGTATAATTTTTTCAATGTAATACTCTCTAATTTTTTGACGCCAGTTAAGCGTCTAAGGGTCCTGAATTACACCCTGAAATTTTTTGCCAATCGGATGCAGCGTTGCCAAGTTATAATTTTTTTCCTGTTTCTTTGGCAAATTACAAACATTTTTTTGACTACCATATCTCCGTGATTTATTAACTGTTTTTCTAAAAATATAGGGTGTTATTCGATAATGATGCATTTACTGAAAAACATTTTTGAAATAAATTATTATTATACCAAATATTTGTTTACATTTCTTGTAATTTTATTATTATTTTTCTCAAATTTTTTAAATGGAATGCCTATATTTTTTTTACATGGATGAATAAAGCATAAAATTTCCCACATTCTAATATTATACACTTATTTTTTTTATTTCAAACCGTTTTTCAGATATGATTATTTCAAATAAGTTTTGCGTAAATTGAGGTGCTTTTTATTTTAGCATTAAAATCTAGTATGGCTTTGGTCTTTTGTTTTGCGCTTGTTTTTCACTCTATTCTATGACATTTCTCTAATGTGTTTAAGATTATCGTGATTAAGTTGAACTAATATTGTTAATATTTAAAAATACGAATTATAATTATTGTCAATAAGATTTAATATCTATGGTAAATATTATGTTTGGATAATATCCAAATGGTGCTCGTCAGAGGGTCTTAGTGTCAATCCGAGCAAAACAGTTATTGTTCCATTCACCAAAAGGAGAAAACTCAACTTGAGAGCTACTATGTTGAATGGAACAGTACTGACCTTTTCCAGTGAGGTCAAGTATCTAGGAGTAATTCTGGACCAAAAACTCACCTGGAACTCACATTTAGAAAGGACACTTACCAAGGCAACAACGGCCATTTGGACGTGCCGTAGGCTGTTTGGTAAGACTTGGGGTCTAAAGCCGAAAATGATACATTGGTCATACCTGTGAGACCTATGGTTACCTACGCATCATGCATATGGTGACCATAAACAGAAGAAAAAGTGGCACAAGGAAAGTTGCAGAAATTGCAACGCCTTGCCTGTCTAGGGACTACAGGAGCAATGCGCTCGTGTCCCACAGCAGCTATGGAGGCAATGCTGGACTTACTTCCTCTGCATTTGCATGTGAGGAAGGAGGCAGCACTTAGTGCCTTAAGGCTGCATCAGGCACTTAAATTCAGACCAGGCGACCTGGTTGGTCACTTAAGGATTCTGGAGTTAATCCAATTCGAATGCCAATCAAATATGACTTTGACTGCCCGTTTGATGTGCTGATTGAAAGCCGTCAGGCGGGCAGGGCCGGAGCATTGCGGTTGGAGAAAGAGTCACACATCTGGTACACAGACGGATCCAAGATGGATGAAGGGGTTGGTGTGGGCGTAGCAGGGCCTAAATGCAGGCTATCTAAAGCCCTTGGTAACACCCCAACCATCTTCCAAGCAGAAATTTATGCTATAGATCTATGCGCCCAGGAATGCCTAAATAGAGGCACTCGAAGGGCAAAGATCTATATACTTTCAGATAGTCAGGCAGCATTAAAGGCTCTCAGGTCATATACCTTTGAGTCAAAAATTGCCTGGGAATGCAGACAATCCCTGAAGCAACTGGCAAAAAACAACAAGGTTACCTTGATGTGGGTGCCAGGGCATGAGGGGATAGAAGGCAATGAATTAGCTGATAGCCTCGCAAGAAAAGGGGCTGAAGCCCCGTTTTTTGGACCCGAACCGTTCTGTGGCCTATCCAGGGGACACATAACGGAGGAGGTCCTAAAATGGGAAAAGGAACAAAAAGAGTCCTACTGGAGGAACACTCCAGGACAAAGACAAGCAAAAAGGTTTATAACCTATTCTACAAAGAATGCCACAAGGCTTCTCGAACTGGAAAAGTCCGATTTAAGGCTGATCACAGCCCTTCTAACTGGCCATTGCCCCTTGAGATACCATCTCAAGAACATGGGCATGGCAGAAGATGACAAATGCAGATACTGTGAAGCTGCAACCGAAACTGCGGAACATATACTTTGTGAATGCAAGGTGTTAATCCGCATTAGGCTAAAGTACCTAGAACAGGCGGAATTAACGCCTGAAGACATAGGGAAATTAGCCCCCAGGAAAATCGCAAGCTTTGCAAAAAGTCTTGGAATCCTGGGTAACAACTAGACGCAGGGTAATTCACAAAAGATCTTTTAGGTCGAGGTGAAGAAAGGCCAACCCAGGGCCAAGCGACCCCCTTAAATAATCTACAATCTACAATCTACAATCTACAATCTACAATGTTATTGGTGAATATGATGGAAACTGTTTATTGGCATCAAGAATGTATGGTCAAAAATATCCCTATAGGAGATGTCCTGATGTGAGGTCTCTAGAAAATTTGAAAGAACGTTTTGAACGTACTGGAAATTTTGCATATGAAAAGAAAGCGAGACGACGAAATGTATTGTAATGAAGAAAATGAGCTGGCTATAACTTTAGCGGTAATCGAAAATCCTACGGCACGTGTTCGGGACTTAAATATGGATTTAGAGGTCTGTGAATCTAGTGTTTCCCTATGTCTTCGTAAAAATATGTTTCACCCCTATCGAGCTCAGATGCATCAAGAGCTTTGGGATGTGGATTTAAATCGTAGATTAAATTTTTGCCAGTGGGCTCAAAACCAAATTGGAGCAAATGAAGAATTTTTCAAATTTGTATTGTTCACGGATGAATCAACGTTTCTTCGCAACGGATTTGTGAATAGGCACAATTTCCATTATTATGCCAGAGAAAATCCTCATGTTGCACAGAAAAATCAGAACCAGAGTTTAAATGTAAGGGAAGGAATTGTACATGATTATGTTATTCATCCTTCTTAGATTTTACGCAAATACGTTTCTACAAATAATAGAGCATATTCCTGATTAATTAAAACTAATATGTGATTACAACTTGAAGGTGCACCACCACATTTTAGTAGAAATGTTCGTCAGGCCATTGGTAATCAGTTTCCTGAAAGGTGGATAGGAAGAGGAGGTCCAATATTTTAATAAACTGTTAAATAATATCTAATTTATTATTTTATTAAATTATGTTAGGTCTCATTGCATGGCCACCTAAGTCACCCGACCTGACTTCAGTGGGTTTTTTCTTTGGGGATTTGTGAAGTCAGACGTTTATAAAGTAGAACCAACGACTCGAGAAGATATGATAGAAAGGATTCGTCGATGTTTCAATCGTATAAATGTTGATATGTTACACCGTGTAAGGCCCTCATTTATCAAGAGACCTCAGTGTTACCTGAATCAAAATGGTGGACCTTTTGAGCAGTTGTTAGCTTAGTTTCAATATCGTGAAAAAAAATTATTGCTCAAGAACCGTTCATAAAAGAAAGTGTACGGTATCAAAATGTGAGAAACTGTAAGCGTTACTCATCCATTTAAAAAATATATAGGCATTTCATTTAAAAAAAATTGAAAAAAATGTTAAACAAAATATAGATTTTAATGCTAAAATAAAGAGCACCTTAATTTACGCAAAAATTATTTGATATAATCATATCTCAAAAAACGTCTGAAATAAAAATAAAGAGATATTAAAATGTGAGGAATTGTATGTTTTATTCATTCATGTAAAAAAAGTATACCTAGGCATTCCATTTAAAAAAAAAAATGGGAAAAATAATAATTAAATATCAAGAAATGTACGCAAATATTTTGGACATCCGATATACTAAAGATTTATTTCAAAAATGATTTTTAGTAAATACATCATTATCAAACAACATCCCACATTTTTAGAAATAACGATTAATAAATTGCCATGTCAAAAATGTTTGTAAACTGCCCAAAAAACAGAAAAAAATAATTTGGCAAAATATTTTAGGGTGTAATACAGGGCCCTTGGAGGCTTAACTGGCGTTAAGGAAATGCAGGCTGTTCTATTTAAAAAAAAATTATACTTTCTTGTGTGACTCGTTTTTGTGACACCTTGTATAATTGAAAATAGTTTTAAGTTGTAGTAGAGACGAATCATTGAAAGTTTTGTTAAGAAAGTTTTTTTATAAAATTAGCCGTTTTGCACAATCTTCCGAGAGAACACTGACTGGACACCCTTTATACCTTAATGTACATTATTAAAAATGATTACAATTTTATATATAAGTAACTATTACTCCGTTAATATTTGAGTTAGTATCATCGGCCAAAAAACAAATGAAACCTAATTGTGTGCTCTAGAACTTTTATTAAAATTATTTTTTCAAAAAGTGACTAGAAATTTCAGTACAAACGTCTCGAGTTTACAAAAGTTTAAATCTCCCTAATATTTAAATTATTTTTAAATTTCCTAAGTTTATCGTTTAATTTATCGTAAAATATGTAATGAAACTTTCTGTAAAATGTGAAGTGAGGAATGGAACAAAAAAAAGAAATCTAAAATCGGAGCAACGGTTACTAAGATATATGATTTTAAAGAAAATGTCTCTGGCGGTCATTTTTTCTAAATGGCGGCTTTAGCTCACGTCGGGATTTTTTGCGGCTTTATGTACTTATCCTACATTAATAGAGCTATCCATTGCAATAAACAAATAACTATCCCCAAATAGTTCACGCCAAACTCATTTTACACTGAGATTTGCCTGGTCTATTGTATAAATGTCTATATTATCAAGATTCTGACACCTGTTTTCCGTTACAGATATTGTAAGCAAATGAATCTGCCAACTCAAGTCCAGCGAGCGTTTCCCTTAATCAATTTGTCGTCAGTTGTAAGGAAATAGCGCCATCATTAAAATATATTTAAGGCAATTTCAAATACTTCACGGAAGTTTAATCGCTTCTTTAAAACATTTCAGAGTGACACCAATTTAATTAGTTTTATCAAATGGAAGGTCGCAGGGTGTGGACGAATTAGTGCAATTGAAATTCCTTTTTCTGGTAAACTATTTGTGTTATGTAAGAACGGAGCACGCATGTTCATGAAAGGGTGAGAACGTGAGGAAATGAAATAGAGCTGTACGTGAGCGAATTCTCACGTTGCCTGTGTTCGAGCTTCGCACATTTTTACATCGCTGCACTACCTTGGAATTGTCTGCAATTTACTTTGGATCAAACTTAACATACTCAGAGAACTGCTTACATGCTTTATAAAATTACATGCTTCCTAGGCACTTCTTAACTTTTAATTATAAATTACATACAATTATTATTCCCAGTCAAATTGGAACTTTCGACATTTGACGGAAAAGATTGATAAAGTTTTGAAACCTGGCAGACATGTTCATTAAGGCCCACTCTTAAACATTCTAAAAGTCCCCAACTGTATCTTTTGCGCTCGCGCCGCCATATTGGAAAAATGGCACTCTGTTTCAGTCTTTTGCTAATATCTCTCTAATCATTAGCGACATCGAAATCATTTACTAACGTAATATTTTGTCGAACTTCTCTATACATTCCCTTAAATACATAAGGATCAAAAAAATAGACTGCATCCAACAGCTGTTCTCCGAACTAATACCCCACCGAGTGCAGGATTACAAATTACAAGCCTGGCCGCGTTAAGTGTAATAACTATGTATTACCACAAAACGCTAAAGCTTCGATTGCAACAAACACCAGACTTATTCCTACTCAAAGGAACTCTCGTTCCAGCCACTCCACACCACTTGCAGACGGCAGTTTCGAGCTGTTGGCTCTTGTCAGTACAAGGTAGGTCCGAAATGGTTATAATGAGACCTTTGATTACTTTTGGTACACGACGAGATTTATAAAACCATGACATGCAACAAAAATGGTAGGCTCCATCTAGCGGCCGATATCTATTGCAATTGAAGTAGTTGATTCACCTTGCACTGACGAGAGCCAACAGTTTGAAACTTCAGTCTGCAAGTGGTGTGGAGTGGCTGGCATAAGAGCTCCTTTGAGTTGGAATAAGTCTTTCGGCTAGTGTTTGCTGCAATCGAAGCTTTAGCGTTTTGTGGCCATACATAGTTATTGCACTTGACGCGACCGGACTTGTATGTAATCCAACGCTCAGCGGGGCATTAGTCCGGAGAATAGCTGTTGGTTGTAGTCTGGTTTTTTATTCTCTATATATTTAAGGAAATGTATATAGAGAAGTTCAACAAAATATTACCTTAGTAAATATACTGCCCTCTAAAAACTCTACATATCGAAATTATGTTTATATAAAAAATAATGCTCATAAAATTCTCTACAAAGAATGTTATATGCATTTTTTTCGCATCTATTATTATACTCTTTGAAAATACGAAAGAAAAGAGTGTATTGCATTTCATCGACATATTTAAAAAACCGCTGCCCAATGAATCACTACTTCCACATCCAGATTCTCGCTCCAAGTAACTCACAACGAAAAAACTTTGAATGTGGAAATAATTGTTTATGGAACTTTAATAATATAATATTTAAAATCCTCTACCCCAAAAACGATACCCCACATCGGTAGTGGGGTGGGGGTGATGATAGGGGGGTGGTAGTGGTGGTGGATGAAGTAAAAAAATATTTTGAGGTTTCTGGTTCTTGTACATACACTAAATCACAATTCTTTTTTCATCCCCTTTAATAAGGGTGTGGGGGTGGTAATGGGGGTGGCTAATGCCAAAATTTTTTTTGAGAACTTAGCTTCCCTTGTATATACTAAATACCAATTTTTTGGACTCTTACCTGCTTGATTTACCCATTTACCACAAATTTACCCCAATTTACCCCCCAACCCTTCGACAGAACAAGATGAAAATAATCTAGTTTCTGATCTCGTTAAAGTACATATGTGTACCAAATTTCAAGTCAATATCTCAAACGGTTCCAGAGTAAACGTGCGCACAAAAAAGTTACAGACAGACCGACAGACAGACAGACAGACAGAAATTTTTTTCGCTCAAACTTAAAATCTCGACGTTTCATGACATTAAGCCTATTTGAACAATAAAAATTATAAAAAAAAATTTTGTCGTTACTATACCTATATCCACTGGATGTGGAAGTAAAATTGTAAATATCGCTCGTAGAAAAAAAATATATCATTCTGTTGTCATAGAATTCGCAACAACTTTTAAAATGTCCGTCATGGGTTTTTCTGTCAGCCAGTTGGTCTGTTTCTCCGTCCCTAAGCTAAATAACTTAAAAGAGAAAAGTCGGATTTTATAGAAATTAGCGCTAGCTAAAAAAAGAAAGCTAGCGTTTTAAAAAAAACCGTATCAGTAAATAAAAAGGTTATGAACATTTTATGAAAAAATACACGCGAAGAGTGTTATAATCTTCAACCATATTGTAGGTTTAAGTTCCATAGTTGCAGTTTTAATGATCTCCCGATGATACCATCTTGACTGTCGAAACGTTGGTCAGTATACTATGCAGTATCTTTGTGTATATAAAATCTTATCAAATGTGTTACAACTCTCTTCACATAAAATGTTTCATAACCTTTTTATTTACCGATCGATTTTTTTTCAAAATCAACAGAGTTCTTTCTCTAGCTAACACTAATTAATTGTGCAAATTTAAATAAAATCGGATTTTTCTCTTTTAAGTTATTTAGCTTAAACGACACATCACGAACGGAGAGGCAGACGGATAGACGAACGGACTAATAGAAATACGGACCCATAACGAACATTTTAAAAATTGATGCGAATTCTGTGACAACACAATTATATTACTTCCACATCCAGTGGAAGTATAGTAACGACAAAAAATTTTTTAAAAATTTTTATTGTTCAAATAGGCTTAGAATGTCACGAAACGTTGAGATTTTAAATTTGAGCAAAAAAAAAAATTCTGTCTGTCGGTCTGTCTGTAACTTTTTTTTGTGCGCACGTTTACTCTGGAACCGTTTAAGATATTGACTTGAAATTTGGTACACATATGTAGTTTAATGAGATCTAGAACTAGATTATATTTTCATCTTGTTCCGTCGAAGGGTTGGGGAGTAAATTGGGGTAAATTTGGGGTAAATAGGTAAATCAAGCAGATAAGAGTCCATAAAATTGGTATTTAGTATATACAAGAGAAGCTAAGGTCTCAAGGCATTAGCCACCCCCATTACCACCCCCACCCCATTATTAAAGGGGATGAAAAAAAATTGTGATTTAGTGTGTGTACAAGACCCAGAAACCTCAAAATATTTTTTTACTTCATCCAGCCCCACTACCACCCCCTATAACCACCCCCACCCCGCTACCGATGTGGGGTATCGTTTTATGGATTTTTGGGGTAGAGGATTTCAAATATTATATTATTAAAGTTCCATGAACAATTATTTCCACATACAAAATTTTTCCGTTGTGAGTGACTTGGATAAAAAATCTGGATGTGGAAGTAGTGATTCCCTGGGCAGCGGTTTTTTTTTTCTGATATTTGCAATTTTTGAAATGTGTCGATGAAATGCAAAGCACTCGTTGCTTTCGTATTTCCAAAGAGTATAATAACAGATACGAAAAAAATGGGTATTACATTTTTTGTAGAAAATTCTATAAGCATTATTTTCTGTATAAGCATAATTTTGATGTTGCTAATGGTTAGTGAGATATAAATAAGCAAATAACTGAAACAGAGCGCCATTTTTCCAAAATAGCGGTGCGAGCGCAAGAGACAGAGTCGAGGCCTTTTAGTATGTTTAACAGTGGGCCTTAGAAAATATCTCTGTCAAGTCTCAAAACTTTATCAGTTGCTTCCTCCTAATTTCCTCTATTTGATTGGGGTACCTTTAGTTCTTTCTGTAAAAAATTGTCGCAATATTAAAACAGAGCAATATCTAATATGTTATTGTTTTTAGTACTATTCACAGATTTGTCCCGCTGACACCTCATTGATTTGATTGCAAAATAAATTTAAAGTGATTGTTTTAGATATTTATTTAAGAAGGGTGCCTAAAAAACGCCAACCTGTTTCTATTTAACAAAAGGACCCCGCTCAGATCTTATGGAAATTGGCCCCCGGTTAAATTGGCTGAATGTTTAATATGTCATAGATTTCGACTTTCTGATCAAAAACTCTCATGGGCCCAACTCGATTCTATGTCTAGTTTCCGAGATACAGCTATTTTCTATGAAATTCTGTATCTTCTCGATCTATTAATTTATTGTTGGGGTATTAGAGGGCAAAGGACCAATTTCCGAAAATTTTTCAATTAAAGTTTCTTGCTTATCTGCCTGCCTGCCTCCTGCCTGATCTGAGCGGGGTCCTCTCACTTTGCTTTGAGATTTGATAATAATCAATAATGATTCCATAAGAGAACAGACATCTATTAACGAAAATGACCACTGAAGATAGGAATACATTTAAAAGGATATTATTACACCCGGCATACAAGAAGGTTCCATGTATCTAACCCAAAAGTACCTAGATTCTACTGGGTGTCAAAAATACACAAACCAGGGAAGTCACCCCATTGTGCCCATAATCGGATCACCAGCTTACCACAATGAAAAACGGTTAACAACGAAGTTCCGAAATTTACTTATATTGATTTATGGTGCGGGAGCTAAGTGGCTTTTTCGGACACTCATCGTTACAAGCATTTTCTATGCGATGATTAATTCTATCGAACTTAAATAACGACAAAATAGACTTCTGGCATGTTAGCCCGTCGAGTTGGCCATGGTTCAAGATATAAAAATCAGTGAAATTATATCATCGTTACAAAGCCAATTTTTTTTTGTGTGTACACATTTTGTGTTTAGAATGAATAAAATAAAATCGCCAGAAAGTGTGGGCCATCAGGCGCGCAACCAGAAATGTCAAAGAGGTAAAAAAACGAAGTCATTACAAACTTTTTTAAGGTTTAGCATGTTTATTTAAATGTTGTGAACACAGAAAAAAATTCTCAGAAAGAAACTCCCGCCAGTAAGGCTAGCCAGAAAGAAAATGTTTAGGATTTTTGAAGAAAATTTGATTTTTTTCCGCATATTTCATCTCAGAACTCTAAACTCATCGTTACAAGGTTTGGCTTCTTTTTAAAACGTAAATATAAGCTCCTTCAACAATAGAATATCCTCCCCGTAAAGTTCTTAGTGTCAATAAAAGTACCATAGGCTCTTAAATATACAGGAATTTAACACTTTCGAATAACTTGACTCCGTACCGTGCCTCAGATGTATTGTATCGTTATTACCTTTCTGGCTGCGCCTCCTGACTGCCCACACTTTCTGGCGATCTTATTTTATTCATTCTAAACATAAAATATGTACACACAAAAAAATGAGCCTTGTAACGATGACATGATTTCACTGATTTTTAAACAGTGTTCGTGACGCTCCTGACGGGAGGTGCCCCGCCAGAAGTCGATTTTATGAATCGTCATCATCCATTAAACCATAAAAATATCTGAAAGTTCATAAAACGATGAGCTGCCGAAAAAGCCACCTAGCTACCGCTCTATTAGTTTTTAGTAAGTAGTTCCAACAATTTCATCAAATAACTAATATACAATGGCAAGCAGGTGAAAGGTTGATCACTTTTGATGCTTGTACTTTATTTTCAAGTTTGCCCATCCTACAAACCCTGGAGTATCTTAGGGATTTACTCAAATTAAATAATATTAATCAAGTTATTACTGAATATATAGAACTGAATAAACTTTGCATGGAGCAAAATTGCCACCAACTGAATGGTATGTTCTTCGATAACATGATTGGATTGCCATTGTCAGCTTTTTTTGCCAGTCTGTTGATGAGCCTATTCGAAAGAGAAATAAAGGAAAAAATAGCTGTTAACTTCAATGAAATTCACATATAAAATGGAAACCAGCAGACAATTACCATTTTAACACTTTTTTTATTTTTATGGCATCCAGAAACGCAAGAGCCAGCCTTAAGGTCTCGAATCTTGCTCATTCTGTCAAATAATTTATACTCATATTAACATAAACCTTTTTGTTTGTTTGTTTTGTACCATAAACACAAGATCACAAGACTGGAATTGAGGATAAGAATTGCCGAGGGGGATCGTCAACGGCGTAATTTTTTTCACGTTTACAACTGGGACTTAGACCGCGGAAAGGATTACAATAGAGAGGGCACGTTAATTATGGTTAAATTTTACTTATAATCTTGTATTCATACTTGTGATCAAAATGTAAAAATAGTATGCATAGTGACCAAGGGCCCACCCCAAATAGGCCGCTTTATTGGTGATTAGGTTTCGAATAGAGAAACATTTTACGTAGAAGAAGATAGAAATATAATAAATGTAATTAATGTCACAAGACAATAAAGTTCGTAGTTTGCCTTAAATGGTATCTCTCTTCACATTTCATACACAAACTCCTCAACATTACAGTCCATTCACTCTCAAGAACCCCAAGAACCAGTAAGTGAAATTAGCAACCAGCATAAAAGCCAATATAAATAATTTGAGGTTTTTGGTTCTTGTACACACACTAAATCACAATTTTTTTCATCATATTTAATAATGGGGTGGGGGGTGGTAATGGGGGTGGCTAATGCCAAATACATTTTTGAGACCTTAGCATCTCTTGTATATATTAAATGCCAATTTTATGGACTCTTACCTGCTTGATTTACCTATTTACCCCCCATTTACCCCAATTTACCCCTACCCGATCCAGATCCCGTTAAAGTACATATGTGTACCAAATTGTATATCAATATCTTAAACGATTCCAGAGTAATCGTGCGCACAAAAAAAATTACAGACTGACAGAATTTTTTTTTCGCTCAAACTTCAAAAATCTCGACGTTTCATGACATTCTAAGCCTATTTGACCAATACAAATTTTCAATGTTTTTTTTGTCGTTGTTATACTTTTATTGGATGTGGAAGTAATTATGTGCAACTAAAATTTATATCCGAAAGATGAATATTAATTATCCAGTTTTCACATGTATTGCTTTGCACTCTACACTCTACAGCTTTCATAAGACCCGTAAGTATAAAATACCTATAGAAACATGTGGGTAATTGTCAAAAGGACGAAGGAAATTAATTACAAGTATATAAGTACTTTTGTGTCGAGTTTCGTTCACCCATTGTGAGACGTCGTGATTTTGTGATATATTACAACATTAACATGTTAATATATGCGACGGGCTTCACTTTTAATTAAATGGAGCGCTGGGAGCATTAGTATAAATTACACTAAAGTAAAGTTTGCAATTTTGCACGTAATTAAAAAGGGTGAGGAAGAGACCTCTCTACAAATCTACGATTGACGCTCATTCGGAGAGGCTTGGGAATTTGTCCAATAAGTATTAACAAGTGCAGTAAATTTGTTAATTTGAATTTTAGCCAATCGGTTGCTTGGAATCAAGCACTGTCAAAAGTCAGGGTAAATTCTGTAAATATAATAATTTTGGAAAAGATAGTGTAAGAACACTGGAATGTATTTTTACATATGTATTACAGAAATAAATGTGATTATACTTATAAAATTCATATAATTGTTTAGTGAATATACATTTCGCTAATATTACATTTCCGAACGCTGTGAATCATCTTGATGTTATTATTACATCATTTAATGGTCCCGGCTAGGTGTCACGCTATAAAGGTACGTACACACTTGGAACAGAACTTCGTTGCGAACCTCGTCGTGTAACCGTGTGGACGGGACCCTGTAACCTCGTGGCGTAACGTCAGAGCGAACATGGGTATTCGCGCCGAGGTTCGCAGCTTTCCCATCACTTTTCGGTATTCTGCGTCACTTCAAAAGATGTTACTGTATACGGTTACGCAAAGTCTGGACGTGTCCGAGCTTCTTTGTGTATCGTCTTATGAGGTGTTTAAATATTTTCATATTCTTTACGTGTAGAATAGACAGTCGCGTTGTATGGAGTGGAAGGAAGAAAATTCGACTCTTTTTTGTATAGGCCGCTGATATGTTGAAACTTTAAATCGGTCAGCAACGCACAACAACTATACTCCATTTGTAGAACACAAACGTGTCTGCCACCATCTTTTCGGCTTTTTCCTTTTGTCACATAATGAGTATGACTATATGCGGCAGTCGCAATTTGCAGTTTATTATTGTCCATGGTTTCGATGAACGTCTGTCTTTGCCTCTTTTCCAAACACAAAGTAAAACTGACAAGACTGCGAACAATATGGAAAACGGAATGTTCGTGACGCAACGGAGTTTTGTTCGGGGATAATTTTTCCGTCACATGTTAACGCGTATCATGACCTAGGTTTGATCATGTTCGAGACGAAATTACGAATCGAGGTTCTCTTACAAGTGCGTACGTACCTGAAAATGGAATGTTCGCGACGCAACGAAGTTCTGTTTGGGGAGAATTTTTCCGTCACATATTAACGCGTATCATGACCCTGTTCGCGACGGAGTTACGCATCGAGGTTCTGTTACAAGTGCGTACGTTCCTTTAGATTGTGTCGTGCTTCGTATTTGCAATAATACGCCGTCTTGCCTCAGTGTATCCTTAAGGTGCGTACGCACTTGTAACAGAACCTCGATACGTAACTTCGTCGCGAACAGGGTCAGAGCTAGATCATGATACGCGTTAACGTGTAACCGGAAAATTCTCCCCGAACAATGCGTTGCGTCGCGAACATTCCGTTTTCCATGGTATTCGCAGTCCGGCCAGTCATTTGTGTTTAGAAAAGAGGTGAAGACAGACGTTTATCGAAACCATGGACAATAATATGCTGCAAATTGCGGCTGCGGCATATATTTATATGAATTATGCGACAAAAAAGAAAAAGCCGAAAAGATGGTGGGAGACACATTTGTATTTTAGAAATGGATTATAAGTTACTGACTGATTTAAAGTTTCAACATATCAGCGGCCTGTACAAAAAAGAATCGAAATTTTCTTTCCATCCACCCCATTTAACACCTCACAAGACGATACACAACCGAACTCGGACACGTCCAGACTCTGCGTAACCTCACACAGTAACATCCTTTGAAGTGACGCAGGAATACCGACAAGTGATGGGAAAGCCGCGAACCTCGGTGCGAATGTAGAAGAACGCACTACCGGGCGTCAAAATGACGCGACACCAATTTATTTCTCAGGAAGCGCCAGTCGCGTATTACCCCGTTCTTCTACCTCCCAGGCGGGTTCGAGATAAGATGCACCTCGGTAACCGAGTAATGGACCAAGGCGGCACTACCTCAGATTGAAAACGACGCTCTCTCTGGAGTGAAATCCTTGGTTCTGGGGTTTAGGTACCTTTTGAAAATTTTTATTTTCGCATAAAAAAAAATCCCTATCGAAGAATTTCTCTCCGAAGGGATTGATTTTGGGTCGTGTGGAGCATTTTTTGGGCTGCTAATAACGACTTCTACACCCAAAGATTTCTCGCATAAAAAAATCCCTATCAAACCTCCGTAGCGTCACCAGAAGGTCGATGGTTAATGCGAATTAACTCGACACATCCGGCTTTCGATACGAAAGTTCCAGGGATTATAGACCGTCAACAGGCCTCAAGATCAATTAAGATGCAAGCGTTCAAAGAATTCGTTTATTTAACAAATTTTAGGGGTTACAGTATTCTTATTAGAGAATAGTGCCTTCCCCAACCAAGACAATGGCTTTCAAACCATACAAGCGAGAGCGCGTACGCTAACGATCGATAGGTAGAAAATATTCATACACACCTCCTCAGAATCAAAGTGCAGGCCTTTTTGAATCGTTTCAGACTCTGTGGGTAAATAAATAATTATGGCTGACTGAAATAACTTAAAAAAGTTTTACTTTATGAATTTAGGTTCGCTAGAGACTACTTAGCTTTAAAGTTCTTGCACCGTGAAGAGCCACGTACTCGAACACATTCAGAGGACTTATTACTGCGTAAGTTGAATGGCGTTCGATCAGTCCACGACTTACTAGCCCTTATCACAGTCGTTCAATATTATCGATATGGCAGCTACCCACCTTCGAGCGACTTTTAGGCAAAATTGAATTTTTGGATTTTTATGCACAAGGCGTTTTCCTCTATAACTTTGTCATTTGAAAAGCCCTGTTATTGGCTTTTCTACCATTGCTTTGTCTGGACCACTCAACGCGCTCGACCAAATTGCGAGCCGCTGGGTCAATCCAAACTCTTTCCATGCGAGAAACCGGCATTGTACATGTGCATTGATTTTTATCAATTTTTGCTTATCGGCACTACGCCGGCTTTGTAAAAATCTTCTATTTTGCCTTTTGGATGCAGTGCATCGCTAAAATTGTATGCTCATACTTTAGAATTGGGCTTTCAATGACCGTACCTCAAAGGTCAATGTCTTTGGTGGAGGAATAAAAAATAAAAAACTAGTGGAAGCATTATACTCTTCGCCGATTTACTGAGCTTTTTATATAATCGTTACACATTCTATAGGATACTCTTCGCATTTTTCTTGTAAATAATGTTAATTTTTGGACATTCTAAATTTTGTGATACCAACTTTGTTGTGAAAAAAAAAATATATGAAAAAAAAAATCACTATGTGAGGGATCGAACCCGGGACCCTTGGATTGCGAGACGAATGAATGAATGAATAAACAATTTATTAACAGTTTTATACATTATGTGCCTCACCGGAGCCTAGCCCGGAGCCAGCCAGACAACCACGGCGAACATCGCCGAGGTGGGTGTGAGGCTGGGCGGAGTAGGTCCGGTTCGGCTTGGAAGTAAATTCGAGGGGGGGGGTAGAATCTCCTGTCTGCCACGTGCAGACTTAAAAGCTAGATTACAATTTTTATGTGTCCATATGGACCTAAAAGTAGCTTAAAAATAAATACAACACTGAGAACACTAAAATCGTAGGCGAGCGCACTTCGTAATTTTGATTGTTGATACGGGGAACACAACTAAACGAAAAAACCCGTTCGAACAAATGACGACCTTGTGGTCTGATCGCCGACAAGGAAGGTAGGGTGGAAATAAAATTGTGGTTTAAAAAATTAGAATTTAGGTAAGTTTTCGGCCTAGAGGGGATTTCGAGAGATAAAAAGGGAACAAAAACAACAAAAAAGATAAAAGAACAAAATTGTACAAATATAAATGGGGAGAAAGAGGGATTGGAAATATGTAAAGTTGAGGAAAGATAAAAGTAAGGGGGTAGGGGTAAGTTATCGTAGAAGGAAGTGTGGCTAGGGGAGCTGCCGGATTGCGAGACGAAACTCTTGCCGCTACACCACCATTTCTTGTTACTAAAATTGTTAATGAGTGTAATATATACTATTAGAAAATTTATTGTGATTATTAGGAAACACACATTAGTAAAATGTATTAAAAAAAAATGGTGATAGGAAATAACATTTCGCAAGGTTTCTATTTATTACAAACCATAAAAAATGTAAAAAATATTTTTTTTAATTTTAAATTACTAATAACTTTTTTATTTACCAATCTATTTCGTTAAAAAACAATAGGGTTCTTCCTCTAGCTAACACT
This sequence comes from Rutpela maculata, assembly GCA_936432065.2. Classification (NCBI taxonomy): domain Eukaryota; kingdom Metazoa; phylum Arthropoda; class Insecta; order Coleoptera; family Cerambycidae; genus Rutpela; species Rutpela maculata. The sequence goes on along the minus strand of OW386286.2, from coordinate 240,882,793 downwards.
AAGTTACTCTCCAAATTTCAATATAATCGAATTTTTCTTTCTTGAGTTATCGTGCTTACAAGAAACGTGACGGACGGACAGATGGACGGACAGACGGACGGACAGACGGACAGACAGACGGACAGACAGACGGACAGACAGACGGACAGACAGACGGACAGACAGACGGACAGACAGACGGACAGACAGACGGACAGACGGACATTTTGAAAGTTGTTCAGAATTCGTTCACTAACATAACGATATAAAAAATGTTTTCTCTACGAGCGATATTTACTGATTTAGAAATGTGCCGATCAAATACAATATACTCTTCGTTTTTGCGAAGAGTATAATAACTCAAAGTATATTTTCGTGGTACTTTTTAAACTGACTTTGTGGTACTTTTGAAAAATATATTTTCAAGCCAAATTTCACGGTACTTTTGAAAAACTAATCTTCGGGTGAAATTTTGGCGTACTTTTGAAAAATCGATTTTCAAGCCAAATTTCAAGGTACTTTTAAAAAACTAATCTGCGGGTGAAATTTTGGCGTACTTTTGAAAAATCGATTTTCAAGCCAAATTTCAACGCAGTTTTGAAAAATTAGTCTGTAAGTGAAATTTTGGCGTACTTTCGATAAATCGATTCTTGAGCCAAATTTTGACGCCCTTTCAAAAATATTATTTTTCAAAGTCCAATTTGTGATACCTTTGAAAAAGTATATTATTCATAAATCCTTGTCATTATATATTTCTGCTCTCATCTCCTGAACCAAAAACATTTTTCCTAAGTGAAAATTCGGTGTTTCTTCGAATTTTCACCTGGTCATTTCCAACGCCTTATGGAACCCAAAACGGTCCTTATGGACTGATCTGTGCCTCTGCAGACTCTTAAAAATGTCTTTAAATGAAATTTTTGCCTAAGTCGAATTTTGATTCTGTCTTCAACTTAGGACGATTTTGGAGAGTTCTACAACACGAACACCCATGTTCGCTCTGACGTTACGCAACGAGGTTACAGGGTCCCGTTCACACGGTTACCCGACGAGGTTCGCAACGAAGTTCTCTTACAAGTGCGTACGTACCTTAAGACATTTGTGTTATTTTTATTTATCGAAGAATATATTCAAGGTAAGTGTTTACGAAAGCTCTGAAGGGTAACATTATAATTTTTTTTAAAGTTGAAATATCAACTTTTTTCTAGAAATTTCAACTTTTTGTTTGTTCGGCAAGCCATAGGTTCGGTTAGGTCAGGTTAGGTTAATATATCAGTGTATTTGTTATTATTACAAGAATTAGTTAGCACAAAAAACATCAAAAACAAAATAAAAAATAATAATTTGATTATTTGCTAAGTTGACAAATGTAACACTGTAACAATATTAACAAAAGAGGAATATAATACAAATATCTTCCATTTTGAACACAGACGAAATAATTAGATTAAAATATGACCCTGCTAATAAGTACCAAACAGAAATTAAAGATACTTTAAAACAATGCAAATTAATTATACTCCCTGAAAGCACTTTTAGGTTTAAAATCTTCACCTCCCATTATTTTATAGACTTCCCAAAATTCAAAAAGAAAATATTCCCATTCGTCCAGTAGTATCTTATGTTAACGCACCGTCATTCAAACTTTGCAGAGAATTAAATAACATATTACCTTATTTGATTAATTTTAAATCTAAATATGCCGTTAAAAATTCCTTTCATTTCATAGAAAAAGTAAAAAACTTAGACATTTCGGATAACGCAAAATTAGTATCTTTTGACGTTAAGAGCGTTTTCACATCTATACCTTTACAAAAATTATATGACATAATAGAAAAACTCATAAATCAATCCAATATTGACGTAAAATTTAAAAATCAGCTAAATACCATTACAAAAACTTGCACGGGTCAAAATTATTTTAAATTTGATAATGAAATTTATAAATTAATAGACGAATTACCTATGGGTTCTCCCATATCACCGTTACTAGCGGAAATTTTCATGTCAGACTTTGAAACAGACTATCAAAACTAACTTTTTTACTTGCGAGGATAATCTATAGTCCAGTGAATGATTTTTTTTTGTTGGATTTCTAATGCCATATACTACAAAGTTTACCCATTGAAAATTATCGCAATTTCGAAAATCCGTAAATTAAAAAAAAATAATACAATTTTTAGAAATCTCAAAGAAAAATACAGTTATTGGAATTTTTTAATATTTCTTTTAAGAAAATAATGATTGTCATAGTTTTCAAGGTTGTTTATAAAGAATTCGTAAAAAATGAAACTTTTAAAAATTAATTTGAAGATGGCAGAAGCTCCAAAAAGCGAAATACATGAACAGTACAGTAAGTGAAGCTATTAAATCCTAGCCCGAAAACGACGTAATGAATTTCTCATTTTTTTTCTTCAACATGCTTCATAAAGTATGTACATAAGAATCTATATTATCATTTTTCCTGCTTTTTGGTTAAGGGTGGTTCCCACCTCTTCTTGGGGGTTGTCACAAAAAAACAAAAAATACACCTAATCTGATAGAGAATCAAATTATAAGAAAGAAAGGTCTTATACATTTTTTCCTAAAATGCATATTTTTCGAGATATTACAAACTGAAAATTGGAATTTTCACCCCATAAAATCAGTATTCTTAGACGTTTTTTTTTTTAAATTACTCGAAAAATGTGGACTTAAAAAAATGCAAGGGTACAAAATTAAAACCTTTACGAAAACAAATCGAATGGTTTTTTCTTTTTTTTTTTTCTCCGATGTTTAGTTTTGGAAATACGGCATTTTCAAAATGTCGCCGAAACGTTCAGAAAAAATATACGACGTTAAAATCTAAAATTATTCAAAATCTACAACTATAAGAAAAATTGTTATTCTTATAAAAATTAAAGGTATTAAAATTTTCTTTCGATTGAGACGTATTACGACCTTTTATACTGAAAACTAAAAAAGTTATAAACAAAAAAATAACGCATTTAAAAATTTAGGCGTCTCTTTTTAGTCTTGTTGCTCTAATTTCTTGGCGCTTGAGCGCATACGGAAGAAAATTATTGTGATGTGTTGCAACCCCTTCAATTAATTCAGATGTATTTGCACCTACTCGAGAAAGGACCTACCAGTAGTAGTTCTAGAGTGATGACATCTGGAATTATCTAGAGAATGGTGGCGTCATCACAGAACAATCGAGATCTGTCATTTTTAGATATAAAAGACCGCATTCTCGGCGGGTAGTTCAGAAAGTATAGAAAGTAGAAGTTTTTGAATTGACAGTTTGGAAAAGTGAGGTTATGACTACAAAGTGATAAACATTGTTATTTTTAGTCAGTAAAGTTCATTCAAGTTAATAATCAGTATTGTGAAGTATCCAGTAAGTTGTTAAATAAAGTGTGTTAGTGGTTATCTATTGCTATAATTTTTGGAACTCATGGAATTTGCAAGGGTGGTTTCCTAGGGGTGGAAACACGTTACATTATGTATTTAAAATTGAAATATCTCAAAAACTATAAGATTAATAAAATCATGATCTAAGAATGAAATGAAGCTTATAAAAAAATGAAGAGTTTGGGTTTTTATTTTTTTCCTACGACAAACTGTTCCAGAATTATGACAGTTTGAAATAATGTTGAAACTTTTCAGTTTGTACGCGCATTTTAAATGTATATAGTAGGTAGAGGAACGAGCAATAGCCGTCTATTTTTCGAAGAATACACAAAAAGAGCGGGTTGCATTGCACTTTAGCATGTTTGGAGTGCAGATTAAAAATGTCATTTAATTAGTTTACTTAATTGTATTAATTTGATTTATTTACAACAATCTGTATTTTTAATAAAATTAGACTATACTCTTTTGTGACCATATTTAATCCACCATTTTTTTTTTATAAATTTAGACCCCATAATCATATTCAGCGACTTAAAAATCATAAGTATATGAATTTTAGTAATTATTAATTGTTCAGTATTTAAGGGTGATTAACAACCCTTAATATTTTCATCTCATAAATTTTGATCTCACAGTCATATTCAGCAACCTCAAAAACATAAGTTTATGGATTTTCATTAAATTGTTCATAACATTGGAAGGGTAATTCATTTTTCAGTTTTTAGGATTGGTTGCAACTCTTAAAAATAAAAAGCTGGTAATGCGACAATATGGATTTTAAAAATTACAGGTTTTATTTTTTTTACAAATTCTTTATAAACAACCTAGAAAACTATAACAATCATTATTTTCCTAAAAGAAATATTTAAAAATTCCGATAATTGTATTCTTTGTTGAGATTTCTAAAAATTTTTATTTTTTTTTTATTTACGGATTTTCGAATTGCGGTAATTTTCAATGGGTAAACTTTTTAGTTTATAGCATTAGAAATGCAACAAAAAAATCATTCAAATCCATTCACTATAACTGGGTTCCGAGGTATATACCTAATTGCATTGGACTACTACTCAAAAACGTGTTTTTCTGTACCAGATATGTGGATGGTGTGTTTTGTATCTGGAAAGGTACAGTAAGATAGTTGAAATTTTTTTAAAATCTTCTAAATTCATTTGATAAAAAAATTCAATTTACATTAGAAATGTAAAATGAGAGCTCGTTAAATTTCCTAGACGTCAAAATAAGTAATATAATTAATAGTTTAGAATTTGACATTTATCGGAAACCAACCTGCACAAACACAATCATGCATAAAAACTCCAAACAATCAACCCAAATAAAAATGGCATCATTCCACTCGTTCATTCATCGTTTGCTATCCTTTCCGCTAAGTCAAGAAAATTATTAAAAAGAAGTTACTACCATTAAAGAAATTGACAGAAATATAGGTAAAAGAGAAAATAGATAAAGATAAACTAATAAAAAATAAACAGAAGAAAATTTTATCTACGTAAAGAGTTCTATGCTGGTTTCTCATAGCAAACCATCATTTATAAATATATCAATTACAGGCCCAAGCTTAGTGACAAAATTAGTAAAAAACTTAATAAATTAGGTTGCAAAACAATTTCGGTTAATAAAAACAATGTAGGGAAAATGTTAAGTAATAACAAAAACAAAACGGAAAAATTAGATAAAACAGGCGTATATAAGTTAAACCGTAAGGACTGTGATGCTATATACAGTGTGTGTGATTTAAGACCGCAACACCCCGTTATTTTGGAACGGGTTGGCCGATTTTAATTATTTTGAGATATAGTGTTCGATGAGCTTTATTTGACTGTTTTGAAAATTTTATAATTTTCATATTTTCAAGGGTACTATGCTCCTCTAAATGGGTCGAAATTTCGAGATCCACTATTAGGCAATTTTTTATCGGCCAGTTGGATAGCGTATTCGATTCGCAGTTGTCTCAAATAACTCTATACAAAATGTTAGCTCGATACTTCATATAGGGTGTTTGATATTCAATAGCCAAATTTAAAATTTCTCACTTTTCGACTGGCCCTGTATAAAAGTCGGCTAAAAAGATAAAGTAGTCATTCGACTTAAGGAACATCAGACACTAAATGAGGAAGAAAAAAGAAAAGTTATTCTTTAAATAAATAGTGCTTCTATACATTATTCGGTTGCTGTACGTACGTGTACGTGCCTTAATGAAAATTTTTCAAACAAACTTCAACTTTCAAACAAACACTTTTATTCTCTTTTATGGTATTGTATTGTATTTAGGGCTATTGGAAGAGCACCATCTAGGTGAAATGGTGCCTATTTACCATGTAGATTATATTTTTATGATAAATAAAGATATTATTAATATTACCATTATTGAATGGATTAGACGGCCTAGCTTTTCTTTTTTCTTCCTTATTTAGTATCTGATGTTGATGTCACTAAAATAAATGCTATTCCGTCCAATTCATTTATTTGAAAAATTTGCATTAAGGCACCTACGTACAACAACCGAATAATGCATAGAAGCACTATTTATTTAAAGAATAACTTTTCTTTTTTCTTCCTCATTTAGTGTCTGATGTTTCTTAAATCGAATGACTACTTTATCTTTTTAGTAAACCTAACCGACTTTTACACAGGGCCAGTCGAAAAGTGAGAAATTTTAAATTTGGCTATTGAATAACAAACACTCTATATGAGGTATCGAGCTAACATTTTGTATAGAGATATTTAAGACAGCTGCGAATCGAATACGCTATCCAATTTGCCGATAAAAAATTGCCTAATAGTCGATCTCGAAATTTCGACCCATTTAGAGGAGCATAGTAGGCCTTGAAAATATGAAAATTACAGTATTTTCAAAACAGTCAAATAAAGCTCATCGAGCACTATATCTCACATAAAAAAAAATTAAAATCGGCCAACGCGTTCCAAAATAACGGGTTGTTGTGGTTTTAAATCGCACACACTGTATATACCTACCAGCAACTTAATTTTAAACTTTCACTCTTGACAAGGGCCTAAAGAAACCGAAACATGTGTCGAGTTTAAGTTTTAATAAAACTTTCTGAACCATTAAAAAGCGTAATTATCTATATATTGCAAACCAGGTGCCACAGGCTAGTGGCTCCCCCTATATTTTCTTTATTTCTTAACTTGGAGCGCATAAACTAACTGTAAAAGTGGGTTTTTGGACATAAAAACGGTACGAGACCATTTCCGGTTTACCCGGAAATGACCTCAACTTTCGATTTTTAAATGGAACACTGTATATTTTTATATATTTGGATTCAAGACAACACTCTAAGTATACTATGAGATTTTTGAGTCGATGTTCAGCCTCCAAAATCGAACAAATCACTTTTTTATCGAAAACTTTTTTTTCAAATGCGAAGGTGGTGGGTGGCTCATAGTGTTCAATAAATTATAGATTTTTTTCTGAATTCATTGATATCCGTTTCAAATCTATGCTATTTGTTTTTCTATTTTATTAAATTTATTTAAAAATAAAAAATCTCTCAAAATAATTTTTATGTATCCTTATAGTTTGCACTAGTACTTATACCTATTGAAAAACAAAGGAGAGAACCAAAAGGCTATTATTCACAAAAAGGTAGTTAGACATAATGAGGACATAATGAGGGGGAATAATAATAAGGGCATAATTAGACATATGATTTTTGCAAAGGCAACTATGTTAAAGTTCAAGAAAAATTATATTGAAAGGGATTTCTTATTTTTAAATGGGTGTGATTTTATCGGTCAAAAATTTAATGTGGTTTTGATTGTCAAATAATTAGATTTGTTCTCATAATGGTAGATCTGTCACCAACTTGTTAACACTAAACTATTTCAAAAGGATTATCTATAAATTTATGTACAATCACCCGAAAACGTAATTAGTCATCAAATAATTAGATTTGTTCAAAGAATGATAGATCTGTCACCAACTTATTAACACCAAACTATTTCAAAACTCGTGATAAGGTTCTGCAACATTTTATTTGGTGACAGATCTATTATTTTGAGAACATAGTTATTATTCCGAACATAGAACAGATTAATTGGACATAACTTACGATGATTATTCATTTATTTTGGATAAAAAATGTTATAAATTTGGATACATATATTTGGAGACACTTATGTTAATCTGAGATAGAAAATAATTTCTGGGATCGAATTTCATAATTAGAGGATTTCGTTTGATGACAAATATTTATTATGGTGGCAAGTAAATTTATCCTCTTTTTAAATAAATTCAGTAAAATACAAAAACAAATAGCATAGATTTGAAATGGATATCGATGAATTCAGAAAAAAAAATCTATAATTTATTGAACAGTATGAACCACCATATTCCCATTTGAAAAAAAAGTTTTGGATAAAAAAGTTATTTGTTCAATTTTGGAGGCTTCGTAAATAGTTATTAATGAAATTAAACGAAAAATTATTTTTTCCCTTGGACTTCACCTGCCCTAGAAGAAATTTTGGTATTCCAAAGCACTAGACGAATGTCTTAAAATGCTTAAAAAAAACTGAACATCGACTCAAAAATTCGCGAAAATCTCATGCAATACTCAGAATGTTGGCTTGAATCCAAATATGTAAAATAGACAGGGTATTCCATTTAAAAATCGAAAATTGCGGTCATTTCCAGGTAAATCGGAAATGGTCTCATACCGTTTTTTCCTGTCCAAAAATTCATTTTTACAGGTAGTTTACGCACCCCAAATTTCAAATGGATAAGTTAAAAAATAAAGGAAATATAGGGGGGGGGAGCCACTAGCCTGTGGCTCCCGGTATATTTATTAATAAATTGTTTCACTTGGTGCCAACTACAAAATCTATCCAACTTATCATCATATACCATATTATACATAACATTTTCTAATAAAGCTGTCTCTAACCCGTCATGTAACTTATACTCCCGAATTAGGCCTAAATTGCACATTATAACTGCACCAATTAGTATATATTACTTTACGGCTACCAGGTACATTATAGTTATTAACTTCACGAGTATTATATATTACAAAATAGCTCTGGGCCTCAGAAGCATCCCAAGTGTACATCTTAGCCATGAATATACAATTAACAACTGCAAATACTGCTGCAGATAACACAGCGTCTGCATATGTAATGACTCCGTCTCATGGCACCTTTAATTTTAATTACATAAACGGCACTTGCCCTATAGGCAGGGTTATCTCTTTAGCTGAGACAGCTGAGGGTAAAGCGCTAACTTTAATTCTCTTAGGGATTATACATTGTGCATGTTATACTGACATATTGATTTATAATGATACTAGCCAAAATAGCTGTTCTTCGAATGAGATGAAGTTTCTAGGAAATGAGAAACCGACGTATTATTGAGAATAATTTAAGCCCTTCCTCATTCCATTGAAGGCAGCTTATGAAAATTAATTTAATTTTAGTTCCATAAGTATCCCATAAATGACAACTGTTAAACTTCATATTTCTTAGGTATAATGTAAATGTAAATTGATAACATTATCGCATTATGGGTGGATTGGTACAGGATTTTGTCTCTACAGTTCTTCAGAGAATATGGCTGAAATTAGGTAAGCTTGATGGCACAAGGTGTCCCATATTGTTATGTTCAAATTTTAGGAGCATAAAATAGACTTAATTTGAAGACTAAAAAACACAAAGAAGTGGTAGGGTCTAGTATTTTCACCTATATCTTAAATTTCAACAGGCATTTTTCGCAATTAACTTAAATACTAAGGATCTACAAAAGGGTTCAATACAAAGTTGAAAGGTAATTTAATTCCCTAGAACTTCGTTCTGAGCACAACCATCTACGTACAAATAGCCCAGGAATTTTAGTTTCTTACCCGGAATTAATTATTGTAAAGCTGAAAATTTCCAGGATTGTAGTTTTGGTCCAGGACAACACGTAGCAAAAAGTCCTCTATTCTCCCCCGTCGGCTTCCCTGTTTTTTCAAAGTAACAAGAGCCTAAGTCGCAAAAATTGCAGAGCTGACTATAAAGTGCAACAGGAAGGTTGTTACTGGTCCGATTTGGGCCGAAATAATCATAAAAGATTAGGAGAAGCATATCCGTTCATATTTCAGATGTTCCATGCACATTTTTGTTCATAATTTTCCGTTCTAGTTCTGTCAACATTTCAAAAATTTATTATTTTTTTTTTTTAAATTGGAAAAATTCCGAAATGGCGCCATTGCGGGTAAATGAAGACCCAGGGGGGGAAACGTACCCCAATAAACATTTCTCTTCATAGTCTGGGTTTTCCATTGGTATGTCTACCTTCTCTGTAGCGTCACCCGTTATGGAGTTACGCCACTTTGAGTGTCGCAGCGGCGACACTCGGTCATTTAAGTAATAATAATAATAATAATAATTTTATTTACCTCTGGTTGCCACAATAAAGTGGATAAGGCAAGTCAAAAATTCACATAAAATTTGTAAAATACAAACAGATAAAAAGAGACAATACATATGATATATAATACTACAGAATGTAAACAAAAAAAAAACCCTATCGAGATGCATTTTTAGATTTTAGAATCTTAATTTATTTATTTATTTTATTTTTTTTAATTTGTTGATTTACTTATCGACGTTCTATTCATAAAAATGGATTAAGCAAAAATTATTTTTTTGTGTATATTGAGCGTTCAGCTATTATTGAAGAAGTTTTCAAACTCTCTTAAATTATAGAAACAGTTTTCTATGAGGAACTTCTTTATTTTAATTTTAAATCTTATGATGGTTAAATGTTTGTAGTTTGCTGGTAATAAGTTGTAGTATGTGCACCCAGTATAATGGGTGATTTTTTTAAGTAGCTGTGGTTAAAGCTATTGATATGTATGTGATTTCTAGTCCTAGTGAGGTGGTATGTATGTTATTATTAATTACAAATTGATTTTTATGTTGGTGTTACTGTTAATATCTTTTTGTTTTTGAAGCTATGTCTGCACGATTCTTTATAAGTCAAATTAAACATAAGTCTAATTATCCTTTTTTGAATTATGAAGAAGCGATTGATCTCAGTTGCTTGTTCCCATGATATTATATTGTAGGCGATAGCAGAGTGTACATTAGCATAATAGACACTTAAAAGTGCCTCTTCGTTTAATGTTTGTTTTAATGTGGCAATGGAAAAATACGACTTACTTAGTGCAAACATTATGTATGTGATTATTCCAACTAATCCTGTAGTCTAAATAAGTACCAAGAAATTTTGTATTGAGTGATATTTAAAGAGCTGTGCTGTTTAGGTTAAATCTCCACTCTTTATTAAAATATTTATATTTTCCTGTAAATTCCATACCGTTTTGCTAATGTTAATAATTAAATGATTTGAAACACACCAGTTAAGAAACTGTTCCATCACTCTGTTCACAGTGGAATTTAAAGTTTCTTTACATTTATCTGAAATGATTATTGTTGTATCATCCGCATACATAAGACCTTTTCCATCTTGTATGTAATTTGGCAAATCATTTATATACAACAAAAAGAGTAGAGGCCCTAGAACACTGCCTTGTGGAGTACCTAGCTCTATTTCAATTTCTTCCGAAAACATATTTTCAATATTTACGACTAGTTTACGGTTAGTAATGAATGAAATGATCCACTGGTGTACATTTCCCCTAATGCCTAGGTTCTCTAACTTTTTAGATAGGAAGCTCGGATCAAGAGTATCAAACGCCCTTGATAAATCAAAAAATACTCCAACAACATAATCGCCCTTGTCTAATTTGTCAGTAATGTACTGGGTAATTTCTGTTGTTGCTGTTTCTGTAGAGTACCCTTCCCGGAAACCGTGTTGACTGTTCGTTATTAAGTTATTTTGATTTAAAAAAGAAATTAGTCTGTTATAAACAGCCTTTTCTATTATTTTAGATATAGGGCTTAGGATGACAATTGCTCGATAATTTTCAATTAGGGTTGGGTCTCTTGGGTCTCCCTTTTTTAATATGGGCATGGTCTTCGAGATTTTTAATTGCTTCGGAAAGTTTCCCTCTATTACAGATGTGTTAATAATTGTTGCTAAATAGTGGCTTATTTCTATATAACACTCTTTGATAAGCCTAACAGGAATTTCATCTAATCCAACAGATTTTCTATTTTTTAGTTGTAGAATTATATTTTGCACTTCAATAACGTTGTTGTTGTTGTTGTTGCTTTGCAGTCCAAAGATCCCGTGTTCGAATCCTAGTCAGGTTGGATGTTTTTTATTTTTTTTCATATATTTTTTTCACAACAAAGTTGATATTACAAAATTTAGGGTGTCCAAAAACTAACATTAAAAAAACTGCGAAGATTATCCTATAGAATGTGTAACAATTATATAAAAAGCTCAGTAAATTAGCGAAGAGTACCTACGTTTTTAGCTTGTTTTTTTTTGTAATAACGAAAATAAAATGTTTTTTTAATTTCGTGCATTCCAACTGTTGCAGTTATTTAATGAGCAACCGCTATTAACCCGAAGTAACGTCATTTTTATGATTTTTTTAAGAATTGAATTTGATTTTACGTCGGCTAAATTGAATCCATAATTTTAAATTGGGTTCTATAACATTAGATTCGTAATTAGCGACATCAAAAACTCTCAGGTATATTTGTTGGTGGTTAAATTACTTACATTCTTTGAGATATGTCCATTTCGTCGGCTGAGGTGCAAAACCGTGTAACTCCGAAAATAAGGCATATTGAGATTTTTAGAGATTTCATTCAGAACTTAGAAAAAAGAGCTTTTTATATCTCCTGTAAAATTATTCTGATCTGACATACACGGTTTTGCACCTTAGCCGATGATTTACAAGTGATTTTGCATAAACCAATAATTTTGACGAATTTTTTTCAAAACATTTTAATTACCACACTTTTTTAATGTGTTAACTTTTAAGATTTAGACCACAGCACAGCTTTGATTTTCGGGAATATTTACTATTTTAGTTGGGTAGCCACGTACTGTATATTGATCAAATACCTTGCTTTTAAAAGTTTTTTAAAATTAATTTTCATAAAATGACTGCACTATAAATCGGTAATACTTTGAAAAAAGTTTCATCAAAACATAATAAACGATGAATTTTTCCGAAATAATGACCATTTTTCTCTCTTTGCCGTAGGCTAAAAATGTGAAAAAGACATAAATTGAGAGTATTGAGAGAACTGAGAGTTTGAAAGGTCAATTGGTATCGAACCGTAGAGGTAATAACGTATTTAGTAAATAATAGTAATTTTTAGCACAGACTGCCAAAATTAGCTTGAGATTGAGAGAAAAATGTTTACATTTTTATCTCTCTAAAATTGTATTAAGTACATATATGATATTATTATAGTAATATTTAAGAAGTTTCGTTAAATTTTTGTCGTCAACATTTTAAGAGCATCTTGTAGGTACCTATGTAATAATCAACTCTGATGAGGATAATAACTATACCCTGGTGTAAACTGCGGCACCTGCAATAATCCTCGTGATAATAGCCTCAAAGAGCCACTAATTAAGTCTCTAATGCCATCAAATTAAGACACTTCGAGTGCTTATCTATCTGTTTGATATGCTCTGAGAAGAAGTAATAACGAGCCTTATCTGGCAAGCGTCCTGCAGTCTGCTAACGTATTAATAATTAAGGGTTGTGTTTATGTTTATGGCTGGCAGAGCCATTACATCATTAAGTAATTTTAATCATATGCGGTTGTCACTATCAAAACTACTTTCTGTCTCTCTCTCTCTCTCTTTCCAGTAAGTTTTACGTGTCATATTAATCAGTAGTGTACTGCATTAGTAGTTCTACTGATAGAAAGCTATGAAAGAAATTGTATTGTAAATATTATAAATTCTTAAGTATTGTGCCTCTAATATTTGGGTATTAATTTTTTATGACTTTTCGGGGTCACTCCAAGTTTGCTGAAATAGTTGCTGATAGAGGGAGTTTAAGTTTAAGAGTGTAAGTTGCTGATTTAGTGCTGCCGACTGATTTACGGACGAGTAGGAATCCTCTTCGGCAGGCTAATCAATCATAAAAATAAATTATGCAAATATATTGTGCAAGCAATATCAAAGTTCAAGAGACCCTAACCTACTACCTACAATAAATAATCTAAAAAGGAAAATCGACAAACAAAACGTTCAAGAATGAATCCATTATAGTTACTAGCTTAATGATCCATATTATGTCTCACACCCATTTACATGCAAACCTATCCAAATGCCTCCAATACTCACTTCAATTAGTGCGGCGCAGACCGACCTGGAGAAGGTCGAGGCCTTTTTCCTACACCAAACATCCATCTTTACCCCCAATCCTATTCCACAACTCATATAAGGCCGAGTTAATTCAAACATAAATCCTATCAACCTAACATCCCTCCCGGCTGGTACCGACTCTGCATTCTCCTCACTCACAGAAATTATAGCAGCAATTAACGATTTAGATCCAAGAAAGGCCCTTGGGCATGACAAAATTCCACCTTATGGTATCAAACACCTACCAATTTCGGCGTACCCGTACCTAACTGGACTATAAAACTCATTACCTATAACAATGCGGAAAATCTCAAATATCGTAAATATACCTCTCAATAACCCGGACAGTTGCAGACCAATTAGTCTCCTCCACACCCTGGCTAAAGTTTTCGATACCCTCCTCCCGAATCGCATCCGGAAGCACCTTAACACTAACGGTATATTAAATAAATTTCAATATGGTATCCGTACCAGCCATTCTACTACCAAATAGCTCTTCCGGGTTGGTGAAATCGTCATGACAAACTTCAATCGGTACTTGTCGCCCTAGACCTCGAAAAAGCATTCCACAAGGTCAGGCACCCTCGACTATTATTCAAACTCCACATCACGAGAATCTCCAAGCGTATCATGAATGTGATACAGTCGTACATAACCAACCGACAATTCCGGGTTATAGTCAGCAAGCAGTACTCATTCTTACATATCTATTCTGGCATACTCCAAGACTCCGCACTGGGGCCAGTACTCCTCAATCTGTATATCAAGGAATTACTCCGTCCCACAGACTTTAGGATGTGTTTCTCTTTGTGGGTAACAGAGCAGTGTTAACAGCACTCAGAAACACCGACCTAATGACTGATTTACTGTAAGACTACCCCAAGAAAATGGTAGGATTATACCAGAGTTGAGACTTTTCTGTCAAATTTCGGAAGACTCAAAAGCTGGATATTTCACCAAAAGGTTAAAACCGCCTGGCAAAAAAAATCATAAAAATCCAATGTCAAACCATTGAGTGCTCTCCACCACCCCCTGAATCGCTAGGTTCATTTGCAAATCCTACCAAGGTCCTATCCTTACATAACGTTTCACCAGTCTGGTATCCGTTGATCCTCAAAACCCAACAGAACCGACTCCAAATTTAACAGAATAAAATATGAGGGCTAGCTAATAACCTCCCTTTGATGACCACCATCATTCTTCTACATGATTTGACTGGCACGTCTACCTTAGATAACTTCATATTGAGAAAGCTCCTGCCAAACTTCGCCAATACACTTACACAATTAGATAAACCTACTTTTTCCAACTTAACTCTAAATTCTTCAGTGCACCTATCCATCCTTCGCTGAACTATACAGGGTGTAATCAGTTTCATGTCATTAAAAAGCTGGTGGTGGGGAACGACTAAACGAACAAAAAAAACCTTATATAACGTGGGGTCTAAAACCCATAATTTAAAAAAAAAATAACAAAAATTTTCAATAATATTGCTTGAGAACTGCTGGAATCTTGGGATAGGCTTTTATCTTCGCGTATGTCGGCGCCTCTAACCATCAAATATGCTAATACGGCTCGCGCTCCTTTGTTAAAGACAGCGCGTCGGCGAGGCCACAAGTTGATAATCACACTTTTTATGGCTTTTTAAAAGTAGGTAAGTTAAGGTATTTAGCGATGCGGTGAAGGTGAAAGACGTCGGCGTTTCCTAAGTGCTTAGTAGATCTGAAGAAAACTATACTCTCCCTTGTGCAATATTTTAGTTTCTGTGGGCACTTCGTTAAGTACACACGTCGAATGTTGCTTTTGTTCTTTTTGGATTTTGTGCTGACGTGCCGAAAAATGTATTGATGCAGACGGAAGCCATTTCGAACAATTTATGCAAATAAACAATAATTTATTGGGTAAGTTCTAGATTTACCGAATATTTTAGTTTTCGATACCTGATCGGCAATTCGTTAAATAAATCAGATTTTTTCCTAACCTGAAATATACACAACTGTTTTCTGTTATCGTATCTCAGACGTCTAACTCTTTATTTCCCAATGTCATGCAATAATTTCTCATTTTTTAAGCTTTAACAATAAAAGCTCCAATATTTTGTTCTAAATTAACAAAACACACATGTAAAGAAATGCTGTGTTTAAGACTCTACGCCCATCATGTGTTTGCAGTTCTGTAAAAAGAGATAACGAATTATTTACATTTTTTAATTGGTTCCGGGGAGGCGGTCATCAAAGGTGCCGCCCATCTTCGCTTTGAAACCGCGGACCGTCGCGTGCCGGCGAGAACGAGTCGGTCGGTAATCTTTGCACTCTTTTATGACAATTTAAAAGTTGTATAATTGGGAAGTACACGTCCACTGACCCAGAAAGGCAGTGGTTCTCAAATGTTCCCTACCTTAATATTCAAATTGTTGACCTAGGTCAGTTTTTCAAAGTACCCCTAGAGGAAGAAGTCATAAAGATTTTTTGTTTGTCTAGTCTGTCTCCATTACCAGTTTTTTTTTATGACATGAAACTAATTACACCCTGTATCTATACCTCATAAAAATCTCAAACCAATGAAGTAAAAATAAAAAGTCTAAAAAAGAACTTAAAAAATAACATAAAAATCACTCTACATAAGAATAGTCAACATCATCCTCCACCATCAGATAAACATAATATCCAAAACAGTGAATAATCTGAAATAAAACAAACAAACAGCCCAAACAGGCAAAGATTTCGTTAGCTACCGATTAACCTAGACCCTCCCAAGGAACTCTAAAACCAACACACTCCCCCATTTAAACATAAACAAACCTCATATAGTAGACAACCCTCACATCCAAAGCTAAAGCTATCCGGAAGGGAGTTACGCATTTGGAAAAACACAGACGTTCATCCATACCCACCGGTACTGTCAGTAGCGGGGCTGGAGCTCGAACCCAGAACGCGATAGACGTCGGTCAGCATACTTGCCACTCAATTCGCTTTAATCGACTGATTTACCGTGCATCAATATACCCAGCTATCCCTTAAAATTTCCCCAAAATTGTCACCTCTACCTCCACACAAATAATCTGAAAATATGCCGAATTCTTCATGTCGCACGATAACGTCCGATGCGATTGACAAAAGTTTCAGAAATGTGCCAGAATTGGAAAATTTTCATGTCGCTTCACAACGTAAGCACAAAATTACTAAGTATGCTACATATGGACTCGAACTGAAATGTTAAAAGTTGGCAAAATATTAAGTACCGAAATGAGGAAAGCCCGAAAGGGGAGTACTCTCCAAAACGAATTTCTAAGCGAAAAAGTTAAAATTGCCAAGGCCAGGCCAGTATTTACCATACAGACAAAATATTTCCAACCGACAACTTGACCCCGAGACAGGAGCCCCCGGGTGGACGGCCACTAGAAAAATATAGTTTCATGCCGAAAGGCGAATTTTGAATTATTGAGAAATTATGAAACATGCCGATTAGCCCATAAAAGTACTTAGCGGGTAACTTCGTAGGGGTCGCACGCTTTCCAGTTGACAAGTTTTTGTGAATTATATAAATATTTATTAGGAATTTTAAAGCTAGCCACGAATGATCCAAAAGTTCTAGTAGAATATTTTTACCGTCAGTCCAAGTCAAATTGTACTCGCTCTCTTCTAGGAAGTCGTGAACCTTTTTTTTTTTTTTTGTCAATTCGATTGCTACTACATACCCTCCACTGTAGTATTATTTGAACTCTGGCATTTTCTTGATTGAATAATTACCTAACTTCACGGGAGATTTTGTGTGTTAAGTCGACAACTGAATGTCCGAGATCCTCACAAGGCTCACAAGTCTGTTATTCAAAGCATCGATCAGATCACAGAAGGAGGGTACTCTGTAAAAGTAATTAGGAAATTAAGAAGTGAGAAATCCATATGCAGTGTTTAGAAATAAGGCCAGTGCATCGTAAAAAAGCGGGGACTTTGGAGGGAATACTAAGCAATCCACGGTAAGTACAAACTTATACCTTTCCCGTTTATTATAGAACCCCGACCTTAGGTCGCTTGTTGGCTGTTAACTGAACCTCACCGAGAGTAGAAATTAGTCACCTTAAGTCAAAGGGGGGGAGCGTTACTGGCACCTTCAATACATGAATAGTGTCAGATTAATGGTGGTGAGTTCTTCTATATTAGCAGTGAAATTTTTTCCTACTTTTTCCTATTGAATGAAATAAAGGTGACTTTTATCCATATCGCATTTTCTATTACCTGCGTACAAATAATCCAGAATTACATGAATTTTATTTTTCCGGAGTAATACCAAGAAGTAGATACCGAAAATTCTTAGAAATCTTCTCGTACACACTGGCAGAGTAAACTTCCAGGGTCATGGAAGTTGGAAATATGATAAACAACTTAATAACAGCAAATAATCTTGGGTTTAAAATGTATGCACTACTAGAACGATTATTCCTATTAAAACACAAACATGCCACTTGATAAAGATTAATTGCCTCCCAACAAGGGTTAATATTATAATATGGCTAGGATAATAGACCGTCCACGACGACGAATAATCGATTCCTCTGGAGAACTAACTCCGACACCTTAATTATTAAAATTTACCGCACAGGGATAATTTTGATAACTTAGCTAAGGGTTGGGTTGAAGTGACGGCTCGGTGATCTTTGGGATACTTGTTTTTGTTAATTATGGATAAAAACTACTAGCAGCTCTTAGCCATTCTGACCATTGAGGGTTGCTGACAAGAAATAGTTATTTGAATAGAACACTAAAGTGCTAACATACTTTAAATTTTCAAACTTTACATAAATTCCATATATCCCAACTTCTGGATTATTTCACCTCTGTATTGTCTAAAATGCCTTGCAACTGATTCTCAGCGAATTGATATGTGTCATGCTTTTAAAAGTCTGAGGTACATAAGTAGGGAATTCATATGGAATCAACTACTTGATTTTATTCACAATATGATTTAGTGGTGGTAAGATTTTAGATGTAAGTTTGTTCTACATTTAAGCGAGACATCCTAGAGTGTTCCGCCTAAAGGTGTTTCTGTGTACGGATTTTGATAAAACTTGATATTACGACGTTTTAAAAGATGCTGAAGAAGAAAATATAATTAGTCTTTTTAAAAGAAAGAATCGCGGCAACCAAAAAAAACACAAAAACTTTGAAGCTGAAAGAGAATTGAATTTTAAGAAGAAAAGGTTCTATGTAACTTTTGATATACCTAAATTGATAATCTTTAAATTATAAAGTCTAGAAAATTGAGATTTTATTAAAAAAGGGCTATTTCAAATATGTTTTCGTCAAATAACTCGAAAGGTATTATATTGAGCAAAAACATGCTAAAGACAAATAAGAAAGCTACTAAATTGACGATAAATTTCGTTTTTTTTTCCAAAGTCTGTAGAGTTAATGGTTTCGGAGAACTGGAAGTATAAAGATGGCGTCCGAACCTTTACAAAACGAAGTATTTAGTTTAAATCTTTTAAATCATAAATATCTCAGAAACTATGGCACTTACGCCAAAAACGCTAACAACCTAAATGAAAGACTATTAATTAGACTTTTAAATGATTTTTCTGTATATTTGTATACCATAAGAAACAAAGAAGTTATGACAAAAACAATGTACTTTTTCACAGTTAGATGCCTAAATTTGTTCGTCCACTTGCAGCGCTTGCTTTAGAAAAAAATTGCATTTTAAACTGTAAAGGGATTTTAGAAAAAACGTAACATTTTTGTTTCTCTGCAAATATCTCCATAAATATTAGTTTTAGAAAAAATATGGTAGGCATCAAGAATGAAACTTATAAACTGAGAATGAATTTGTTTTTTAAAATATTTGTGTAGGGTTGATAGTTTCGGAGATATTTTATAGATGGCATCCGCCCGTTTTTTGGATGAAGTATTTATTAGTACTTATAAAATATTGAATATCTTAGAAACTGTGACACTTCCATCAACAACTTGGAATAAAATCAAAGATAATTAATGAATCTTTAAAACGATTTTTGTATGTTTTTAGATCGCAAAAAATTAAAAAGTTATAGCCAATGAAGTGTGTATTTTCACATTTTTTCTAACAAAGTGTCGCCATTTTGTTATTGTAATTGCTCAGTAATTAAATTTTCGTTTCAAAAATGCTGTTTTTCGTTAATATATTGCATCACCTAGATGCTCAATTTTTCTTGGACGTTTAAAACATTTGTTTTAGAAAAAAATTCCATCCGCCATATTAGAGCTGCCACTTTGATTTTTTTTTTTGACATCAGATTCGTAATCAGTGATCCCAAGGACATAACTGTCCTACGTTTCGAAAATAAATTAGTAATACTTTCTCAAATATTGAATATTTAAATTTAGAGATGGGTGGTTTTTGAGGGACCAATTGGAAACTGAAGGTGATACCTTTTACTATAATGATAACCCATAAAGAAAAATTATCATTAAATAAGAAATTATTCAGAAATGTTACATATTTTTTACCTCTAAGTTCTGTACATATATACAACGTGATTTACCATGATATGCGGAAAATAAAATGGTGTACTAGCCTTCAATGTGGGAAAGCCCCTGCAAAATTTTAGAGTGCTCGAGGTAATTTAGTATATTAAAAAGGGTTAAAACTTACGAAGATACCTACTGTCATTGTCTAGGTCAGTAATAGGGCGACGAACATATTTGTGAAAGAACATATTGGAGATGTTTACATTTCCTTAATTGGCATAAAAAGTGAAGCCGGCGGGTGCGGTCAAAGTGCCGCGTTTTTTTGCTTTCGGTGGAACAATCAGGACACCGGCAAGTACAAAGCACCGCCGAAGTGGAAGTTAAAGAGTGCTGTAGAAAAAATAATGAATCAAACTCATGAATAAAGTGCCTTTTTTCACTTATGGAATTGCTTCCAATTCTTGAAAAAAGTACGACTTTACGCACTTGTTACATAAATAAATATTTACAACCGTTAAAAAATATATAAAAACTGATATTTGAAAAAGTGACAATGATTTTTGTAAATTTGTCGAGATGACTGCATTATAAATAAATTATTAAAAAAATTATTAACCCTCAAGCAATGAATAAAACATGGTGGTTGCCCCACTTTTTCGCACTATAGTAATAAAATTTTCGCACTATATACCTAGTGTGTAAGTATTTCATTCAGCGAGTCATTTAGAAAGTAAGTGACATTCGAAAAGTTATTTTTCTACTACTGCGCGTAACGTACCTACATACTTTACACACACTGCGTAGTGCGTAAAGTTAAACTTTACGCCCTAGGATGTAAAGTAAAAGAATTAAAAATTGCTTATAACAATTATATCTTATTTTAAAATGCCAAAAACCAGTTATTTAATTTTATATAGTCCATTTATTTACTATCACTGGGTATATTATTATAAAATATACCCATTTTCAGTGTTCTTTAACAATAGTTCTTGAATTATTTATAATATTGACGTAATCCAGCATTTTAGTTGTAAAATTGACTTCTGTGCTAAATTTGTGCCATACAATTTTTTTTTATTGTGTTTATTTAGACATCTTGAATAACACTTGGTAGTTACGCTACGATACACCTGGAGGATTTCTTGAAAATCGCGTCGGAAGGTCGCGGAAACCGCGGATTCGCGATTAACTCAGTTTTTATGGCACAAACGCATAAAAGTTGTACATCTGTAAATTCTCTACCTTAAAGGTGCATTTTTTTCGTACGCCTAACCGTAAGTTACGACGCGGACTAAGTGAAAAATGCATCACTTCCTCCAACATCTTCAGCAGCTCAGCAGCATTTGTGTAAAGTGTATGATCAAGTTCAAACTGGTTGGGAAAAGACATCGATCCTGAGCAGTGGGGCTGGATTAGGAAGAATGATATTTTGCAGCCAGTACCAATAGAGATGGGCGATTCGACTCTTTTTAAGGATTCGTACCAAACGAATCCGTATTAAGAAAAGATTCGTATCGAGAGATTCGTACGATTCGTAGCACTTCGTATCACTGATTCCATGATACTAAACAGTATCATGTACTGATTCGTACCATTCGTACTATTCATACTATTCATACTATTCGTACTCACGCTCCCACTCCACAGTGTTCAGCATAGATTATAGAATATTATATGTGATGTTAGTTAGGGCCAGAGTATTATAATGTTATATTAACAATAACAAATAACAGAACAGAAAAAAAAAGGTTATAAGTATCACAGATTTTGTAATGAGTACGTTGTATAAAACGAATGCTATCTTGCAGTACATTGATAATAATCATATAGTAATAATCAAATATTTCGAATATATCCATCATATTACATATAAAAACAGGGATTTTTTTTCAATTATGAGATTATATGAGTATTTTAAAATTTGAAATCTCCAGTTTAAACGGTTCCCATCCACCGTGTGAAGTTTAACCTAATGCAACGGGCCCTAAAAGTATCGCATCGCAATACCGGTACCGAAATTTCATATTCGTATCAATCGTATCGGCGATACGAAATGTACGAATCTTTTATTTTTGTGGGATTCGTACCATTCGTACCACTGCAAGGATTCGTACCAATGATACGAATCATACGAGTACTACTCACCTCTAAGTACCAAAGCAGTTACCACCAGCACCAAACGTATTGTTAAAATCAATTTTTTGCAACTTTACGAAGGGTTATGCAGGAAAATGTAGCTGTAGGAAAGTAGGACTGAATTGTTCAATAGCTTGTGGCCATTGCCACGGTCACTCCTGCTTGAATACCGCACCTACATGGGGTAATTTCCGATAATTTTATATTGCGATTTTTTCAACATTATCTTAATTTGTTTACTATAAAAACCAGTCATACAAAATTTCACGCCTTTATCTATGGTAGTTTTCAAAATATTAAGCCCCAAAGTTGCCGCGGACGGGAAAAGAAACTCGTGCCCGCGTGACGTCATTAGGGTTAAACCGCACCGCGCCGTTTTATCAGTGAAATTTTATGTATGTATTATATGTAATGTAATGTGTAATTATATGTACATAAAGAGACGTGTAAGTGGATATTTTTTTATACTTTGTGCTTTTTAAAAGCAAGAAATGTGCCAAAAGGGCTTTGTAAAAGCAGATACTTCTAATCTTCCGGATGTAGACTTGTTAATGGTTATGGAGTATTTTAATTCCAATCACGAATATTTAAGTGCAGAAATGAGAGGAACTAAAATGCAAAGGTAAATAAGATTTTATTTTATTAATACATATAAAAATTACTTAATTGTACAGGATTTTCAAAATAAAACTAAATAGGTATGTGTATAGTACACCGATGAAATTTAATAGAAATAGAAAATTTAAAAAAAGTTCTTATTTAATAGTTTGCCGACAGCAAGCACCTGGACAGTAAACAATCATTTTAAGGGCGAGTGGGGCAAATATTGTTCTAAATTATTCTTGTGGAAAACATTATTATCTACTTAATCCCTACTAAGTATTAGTGAGAATAATTATTGAATTAATTAAATATATTTTTGCGTGAATTCTTATTAACCGATAAATTATAATTATGTTTTACCTGCTTTCTAACTAAATGTTTTAAAATTTTATTTGCTTTTTATTTTTCTGATCAGCTCGACAAGAGTTATGGCGATAATGCGACGGGCTCTGTACAACTGAGCAGAGAAGGAGGTATTAGCCATCTCTTTTCCAAAATAATCCCAGAGCATAAAGTAAATGCAAAAAATTTATAAAGTTTCATGTGTGATAAATGAAAAAGAACATAATATTGTAGAGAAGATTGTGCAACTTCTGAAGGTGGTTGTAAAAGCCACTTTACATTAATGCAATATTGCAGGTGGCATGCAAATTTTTATTGCGCGCATGCGTACGTCGAGCTATTTCGATCAGCTGATGACAATATTTTTCATTGCATTGAATTAGCACGTGTTCTAATTTGATTGCATGGCAGATGCAATATAGTTACTTTATTTGGGAATATTTGGGTTGCCAACCAAGTATTAAAGGAACTGAAGCAACAAACATAAGTTATATTTTAGAGAGTTATTGTTTGTAGAAAACACAATAGAACACGAAAGTAAACAATAAGCAAGTCATTATTTTGTACCAAAAGATCAGAATCTGGGATTAATAATTTGCTTGTTACTGCGAACATTAAGTCATAAAAGTTTTTCTTTTCATTTGGTTGGTAGGCCCAAAGATTTCACAACATATTGCAGTAGTGTAAAGCGCTATCAAGGTGCAAAAATTTTCGCGCAAAGTTTTGCATGCCATCCTTTTCATTGCATTGCATAAATGTAAAGCCGCTTTAAGCATGCAATAGCTTTTGTAATGTGGTTACATCGCCGAAGTGAAGAATCGTCGCCAACCGATACAGTTTGCTACTGGAAAAAATCTGGCATGCTTTATTTTTTTACAATATATTAAATAATAAAATATAATGTTTTACTTAATAGATAAAACAACTTTATTCTCATGTAAACTCTATGTTCTGGCATGATTAATTAAAATATCTAACTCTTGTGGCAAAGTTACGCGAGACGCGAAATAGGTAAGAAACATTTGCGGCTCTTATGTTTCCTTCTAATCGTGGACACAAAGACGAACTTCCAATTTATCAGTCAGTGTTTGGAACGCGAAGGACTTTTAGTGGTATTATTATTCTAGATTTAGATTGGGAATTTTCGTCAGTGTATCAATGTTGTGTACACTTTGTGTTATCCACGGCTTTTACATTACATTTTAGCGGATTAAATCTCTCATACTACTATTTTCATTGTAATACAAAAAAAATTGAAGTACGGCTCCGGACAGCGGTGACTAACTCTAGCCAGCATGTAAATGGCTTCAACTGTGATATTTTTTTGGTCTTTTTTTATTCGTACTAAACTTCTAACGTAATTACTTATTTATTTAAAAAATATATCTCTGGTGTTTACTTTTTTTTTAACCTAATTAATTTACATTAAAATGATCCTGACAGCAATAGGCTCCTGTTTTTTAGTTTAACAGGACAGCCCGACGCATTGCTTATTGCCAAAGAACTCTTTTCTTTTTTGTTTGTCGGCAAACGAATAAAATATTTATCTGGCGTTGACGCCGTCGTGCAGTTTCGAAGTTTAACAATGTCTTTATCCGATGGTTAACAACATTGAACTATTATAAAGAGAACAATATAGCGCGCCCTGTGTATTGTACTGGAGTCGCCTCACAGCTTTAAGCCTAATGACGTCATTCAGCTCGGTCGGATTTGGATGCGCCGCGCGACTTTAATAATTTTTTTTAACATGATTGGATTGACAGAATTTGCTAATTTTTGGTAGATCATATTTTTAAAAGTCGTTGTTCAAGAAAATAATGTTTTTGAAATAGGTCGAAATGACCCCATTGCTATGAATGACGAAGTGAACGACGTAGAATCTTATCAGAATGAAAGTAATGACAACGATTGGTCATTGGACGATAACGTTTCAGATACCGAAGCGGTCGAAAATATTGACTAATTTAGTATCCGGCATGGATTAGGCCTCCTGGGGAACCATGTAAAGAAAAGCGCACCGAGCATTCTACCTGGGTGGTACGGAAACGAATGCATTTTTTGACTTATTCACTGTAAATAAATGTAAATAAAAAGACATTCTGGTAGAGAATACAGATCACCGAGCTCTAGAACAGCAATATTTAATTTTCATTCTGAGACATAGAAAGCAAAATCATTGCGAAATATGTGATGCAAAAGAGGTTTTGGCGAAACTAAATGCATTTTTCACTTAGTCCGTGTCATAACTCCAAAACGGTTAGGCGTGCGAAAAAAAGCATGTAGCGCCTTTAAAGTAGAGAATTTACAGATGTACAACTTTCATAATAGGTGTTGTTCCCATTTGAGCCATTAAAACTGAGTTCATCGCGAATCCGCAGTTTCCGCGACCTTCCGACGCGATTTTCAAGGAATCCTTCAGATGTATCTTGGCGTAACTACCACGTGTTATATTCAAGACGTCCAAATAAACACAATAAAAAAAAAATTTCGTATGGCACGAATTTGGCAGCAAAAGTCTAAATCGCCTAGAGTAACGTTTCACTTATATTCTTAAGATTTTGATTAGTTTGCCTCATTTAAAATTAGGTTGGCCATGGTAGCATTGTGATTTTTAAACAACTACCTTGCTATTTTATTATTCCACTTTACGCACTAGTGCGGAAAGTAGATTGTTTATATTTTAATGTATACGTATATTTTTTGGTAACGACTTCGGTATTAAAAAAAATATTATATGCAATTCGTGTGGAAAGTGCTTTTTTCACTCATGGGATTGTCAAACTCGCCTACGGCTCGTGCGGTAAAATTCCCAGTCGTGAGAAAGTACACTTTACTTGCTTTTTGCATAAATAACTATTTTGAAACGGGCGTTAAAAAATACATAGTGGTGTGTTCTTTGTCATTTCCAAGGCTCGGGAGATTTATCTCTGTGACGGTTAAATCAGGGTTGGCTCTAGGTCAGCGTGGAACGATTTGTATGCAAGTATGACACAATATATCTTACCTCGTACTTTTTTTGGAGAATTCTGTAATATCCAAAGTTAATATGGTCATAAACTTTACGATATTATGAGATTCGATAAAAAAAAGTACAAGGTAAGATATATTGTGTCATACTTGCATACAAATCTCTCCGCGCTAACCTAGAGCCAACCCTGGTTTTTGACGTCACAGAGATAAATCTCCCGAGCCTTGGTCATTAAAAAAACACGAATAATAATTCTGTGATATAATTATAAACGCGAGTCTGCTCTATTACCTTTTTACATTAAACACGAATGAATTTCATGAATTTCTATACGTAAAAACTTCGCTAACATTCAGTCGTGAGATAATGTGGTTAAGTCAAAATTTAAAAGTGTAATTAGTGTTAGCTACTTAGTCCTTTATTATTACCGGCATAGTCGCCAATTATGCAAATTTAAATTTCAAGAGTCATGTGCAGCTGTGTACAAATCTAATTACAGTATTTATTTTATTTAATGTTAACAAAAAGAACTATAAATATGCCGCCATGAATAACAATGTGATTACTACATTTTAAACGTCTATGGCAAATATAATCCGCATAAGCATAACAGTTTAATGTATTAAAAATTAATTCTGAAAGCTCCATTTTTCATGCACGAGTTATCCCTGAAAAGTTAATCTGGAAAATTCCCTTTGTTTTAAATAATATTTTTATACACATAACAAGCGAATTAATTTTCATGAAAATTAGTCAACAGTGGATAATTTGAAATACGTACGTTCAATTGAGGTACGTTATTTCATAATTTTTGGTGGAAATATTCGACAAACTTATTTGAGGAGAAAAGTGTAGTTAGTAAAGCATTTAATCTTTATTCAGACATGAACATACAATTACATATTTGGCTTAATAAAATTAATACTGGGTAATGTTTGTTTGCAAGCTTCTCACCTTAATAACCCTTTCCGAACCAGAAGTTAGAAACTGCAAGACAATTATAGACCGTACCACGGCGTCAAATTAGGTGCATGAGATGGAGAGTTATATTTTAAGCAACTTTTTTACTATGAGTAACTTTCAAAAAGTCACTGGTTTTCGAGATATTTGAATTTCAATGTAATTTTTCAAGTAACAAAAATCGCATTTTTTTTTAATATGTCTACAATTTACACTGTAAAATTTAGTCGAACATACAACATAAACATGACGCAAAAATTAAATAATACACAATAAACAGAAATATCAAAATCTTTAATTTCCAAATAGCAGTTGCAACCCCACCTTTTTACTTGAAAAAAAAAGTTATTTTGTGTTTTGAAATAAATATTTCATTACCATCTAAATCAGCTTGATTCGCTGTAAAAAATGTCCCGAAGGACTTATCGTCTAAAATGTATTTTAAAAAAGTTATGACTATTTTTATATTTAAAAAAATTAGATTGAAGTTCATATATCTCGAGAACCAGTGATCTTTCGAAAATTGTTCGTATCACAAAAGTTGCTCAGAATGTAATGTTTCATTTGCATGTCATTTCAACGTTCCTAGGATCTTTGAGTCGCAACGCCATCTATATATCAATTTGTAAAATGACCGTTTTCATTCAAAACCAATAGGCGTCTGAAAATAAGGAGTACGCCACCTGGTGGTCTATAGTCAAACTAATTATGGGCTTTTCTGTCATTGTCTCTTTAGTGTACGATGATATCAACAATAAGTAAATGATAAACTGAGATGCTAAGTTATTAAAAATATGATAGCGTTTAAAGGGGCTACAATTTGCTGGAGCCAACCTAGTCGGTATCCTTTGTAGATTGCAGGGACAACTCGTGAAAGTTGAGTTGACACGACAATGTTCAAAGCATACCCTCTTTAACCAGACATTGAGAGGGAAAAAGCTGGTGCAAATAACCGTGGCCCGGGTAGCAATAATGTCCTAGACAATCACACATTGTAAGTGAAATTTTTGAAATAAGTAAATATATGTAATTCCAGTATATTTAAAAGTAATATATACTATTGCACCATACACTATTATGTTTTAACCCCTGAATATTTCTATTTCATATTTTACAAAATACTGTTTCATTTATTTTACTCAAAGAATTAATAAATGTCTTTTCAGTTATATTCAATGTACCACTAATTTCATGGGTATTTGAATCTGAGACACTTGTTTGTAAACAAAGAGCATACACATTTATTTATTAAGTTTTGTGTTGAATATGGGTTGTACCACACAAAATAATATGTCCTGCATTTAAATCATATTCTCCTTCATACACACACTTAGAATTTTTACATTTTTAGTGCTTTACAAATGTTCCATCCGTTGCAATATGCTTAACCTAAATGTCACTCATGTTTCCTGAAAAAAAAAGTGATTTAAACTACAACTGTACATAAATTTAAAGAAATATTTAAGTTTATTAATATTTAATTTGCCAGACACCGTTTATGTCGAAACTACTTTTCAAGGGAAAAACTAGATAACCTAAAAAAAATATATGAATTTTGCTGAATAATGCCACTAATGTCTTGCAAATCACTTACAACAAAATGTTGCAAACCTTTAGATCATATATTATTAATGTTATTATTTTTAACGCCAAAAATAAAAATAAACAGAAAAAAATCAATATAAGTATTCTCCACATAAACAAACAAAAAGCCTATAATTAGTTCACGAGTTCTCCACTTCGGCGCTGGCATCTTAAATTCAGACGCCTATATCATTTATATATTCTAGTGAACACCTTTTACAGAATTCAAATATCTCTTTTATTTATCGATAAAATGGCACCGGGAGTTTTAAGTGGGACACCCTGTATATCGGAGATGTGAATTCTCAGACATCTGGTCATTATTATTCGCCGATTATATTAAGAAAACTATACTTCAGTGGAAGTCGACAACGCCAACTCCGACAAACGTTTGCAAAGGTGTCAGGCAGGGCTAGTTTCTGTCACCAATCATCTTTAATACTCATAGTAAATCTTAATGCGACGTGTGCTGGAGAATTGACAGGATGAAGTAATCATAAGTAGAACTGAAACTTCTAACTTGAGATTTGCAAATTATACCATCTTAGTTAGTTGCAGAAAGCTAGGATGAACTCGCACACCCACACAAGTTAAGGACAGGTTGATTGTGAGATAGTAAACAAGATGTATAACTTATCCATAAGGCTAACTAGGCTATAGTCTAGTGGCGCTAATGCGCGATGGGGGCTCGCGTTAGGCCAAGAGGGGCGTCGCAAGCTCTTTGCTTTCCTCTGCTTATTAAAAAAATATATTTCCTCTCCCCTCGCTAATGAAATCAATTCATTTCAGAGCAAAAATGTTTCCCAATTAAGAGGATTAAGAGGGGGCAAATATATGATTAGCTTAGGGGCGCGCCAATCCTTAATCCGGCCCTGGGCAAGTGCGGATCTGAGATTCTTTGAAGAATATAGACGGCAAGATCGGCAACTTCACGGTTAAGCAAAATTTGGAGTTACAGAAAAATCAACACATGAAAAAGATCAAAACTTAACAACGTTCTAGTTTTCTCTGTATTTTTTACGCGTCTAAGACATGGACCGCCAGGCAGATAAGCAGAAAGATAGATGTGAGGCATTCAAGTTGTTTTTTTTTTTGTATTAATGAAGAAAATATATTGATAATAAAACAATGAAGCCAGACATGTTGCCTCGAACGACAGGCAATATTATTTAAGTAAAAAATCTGCAATAAATTTCCAGATTCAGGACGCCTGCCTTTTATCTTAGATAGCCAAATTGTCTGACCATTGAATTTTTGGAATTAGGAAACTTCTATCATACCCTCTGTGAGGTTTGCCACGATGTTAGTGCGAAATTGATACACTTTCAGTCTATATCAAATAAGCCACTACAATTTTCGTCAGTTTCCTAATTATTTGTTAGAGAAATCTAATGCTTATTGTAATTGTTTTGATTTTGAAAATAAAAACGAATAATGTATTTCTGCCCCGTATTTAAAACGGTATTCTAAATGGACAACGTGAGGTATGTAAGTTACCTAATAGAAATTTAAGAGTAACTTGTCCCTGTTAACTTATTGAGTGTATGTTATGCAGTTTAGGATGTTGCAAAGTTCAGGAAGCCAAAGGAAACAGTAACAAAGCAGGGGTGTTACCGAGAAACGTTAGCATAATCAACAGCAAGCGATTAGTTGATTTGACTTGGCCTTTGCATACAGGTTGGTTAATTTAAAATTCAATGAGTTTAATTATTGAGATAGGTTACTCCGGTGTTTGCTGCGTTCATAGCATGCATCATTGAAATACTACGTAATGGTAGTTTAACACATTTTTAGAGTCCCCACCATTCTTAGCAAAGCCTTGCAATGTTTTGTATAACTCCCTTGACATTACATAACACTATAATATTTAGTTACAGAAGGAGAAACAAACAACTGGAGTTTTAAGGGCAAAAAATCTCAGATTATTTGCATTACTTTGAAATATGACAGTAAAGAAAAAAATATAATAAAATGTGGGAAATATTGAAAAATAAGATATTAAATATTGCATTTACGAAGGAATTTAATTAAATCGACCTATCACCGTCGTCAGGAAACATGCTACCCCCAACCTGGAAATTTTGCTGAATCTCTTTTCTGACAAAGATAGGGAACTTTTACTTGCCTAACATTTAATGGACAAGGGACCGACTGCTTTACATACCCTGCCAAGAATGGCAAATCCCTCGTCTCAAATTACATAGCTTCTACGTATACGGTGATATACAAGCCGCTAGAAGGTGGGACGAGATCGCCGTGTTTCTTCAGACGGGTCACCCATCCAAGTACTAACCGCGATGAACGTTGCTTCAATGTAAGTATGGAAATACTAAATTAACTACCAAATTACATATTCTTTATTTTATTGCGCTATGGTTGGGTATGTCATTTTAAGGTCAATATTTCATTTTACAATCATAATATCAACTACGTCACAAACACGCGGATAAAACCACGCAGAGGAACGCAGCCACCGGATGTTATGGCACTGAACAACCTGAAGTGTAACTCGCATTGGCGAGAAGAGTTCGCGCATCCAAGTTGACGCACGTGAAATCTCCATTTTCTTGGGTACGTTTGTAGACTTGCCGAGTTTTATTTTCAGTGGCAATTGCCAAGTCGTGCGGAAGGAGTTTCTACGATTTCTTATATTCTTATATTTCTAGTTAGGATGAGTGATGTTGGAATTGCTATTTTTTATGTTTTGTCCTCAGTGTTATTGTTTCTGTGTATTTAATATTATTTCTTCCTTCATTCAATTAATACATTTGTAAATTGTAACCAAATAAAAACTAAGCCGACTCTGTCAACTCCGTTTGTGCGAAGTCGGTCCCGAGAATGTACCCAATAAAATGGCCGAAGGTCGCCTAAGTTTGAAACGCCATTTTAACGTAATTTTACGAGAGTTACACTTCAGGTTGTTCAGTGGTTATGGCTAGCGAATATTTGTAGATTATAAGCACAATAGAGAAAAGACCAGTAGTCCGACTCAGCCGGAACAGTTGTACAAGATTTTCAGTGCGCATGCGATGCGCGTGGGCTTAAACTATTCGATGCGCAGTGGACGGCACGACGACAGTGGACGGCAGTGATGACAGGGTGGGGCGGATGTTTATTTTTGTTTACGTTTACGTTTCTGAACAGTCGCCAGTGTCGACGAAATGCGCGTGGGATACAAAGAGTAGATTAAAAAAAAATAAAATCGAGTGCAACAAATATCAAAGGGACCGCTGCGAGTGAAACTACTGTTCTTTTCTCTACTGTGTTATAAGGTTCCCTCATATTCAGTTTTTAGGCGAGACATGAGTGCAGCGATGAAAAGTCAGACTATCCTCGTTCTTCTAACGCGTAGTAGCGGCGTAGTTATCTCTCTCTAGAAGGGCGGTCCGTACTGGCCCGAAATATGGTCAGAAGCATAACAACAATTAACATTACACAAATTCTTACAATATTTGGATTAAGGTCCTGCATCTGGTGCAGAGCTGGGAAAAGTACTCATTTAAACTACTTCAAGTAGTTTAACCATATACTTTGCACATAAAACTACTTCAAGTACTCGATACTTGAAGTAGTTTAAATGAGTACTTTGTCCAGCTCTGATCTGGTGTGATTTCACACCAGCTGCTTATTGGATAATGACATTTTTTTGTGGGCATCGTGAGTTACGAGGCAACCTTGTACCTTATGCTGTATAAATCTTGATGGCCAGCGACCTCCAGGCTATATCATTTGTTATGTTTTAATGCTGGTCTTCTACATAGTAAAGCTCAACCAAGGTTGTTTGTTTAATGCTATCGCTTCAGATAAATCGCTCCTTTTGTATTGTTTCTTGTGTTATAATAGAGTATGCAGGGAAAAGAAATGGTAAAAAACCCTGCTTAGGTGTGATGGGATAAAAACACGTTCTGCACAACAATGCAGACTTGTATGTCATAAATTTCGACGGGGGGTCAAGGGGGGTAGAGGGGACGTTGGTAGGGTGTGGTGTTTTAGAGGGAGTATATTTTTGTGAGGATGTGGGTTTCAGGGAGGAAAATTTTGTCAGTCTTTTCTGGGTAATTCATAAATCTGTAAATATTCGTAAATGTATTTGTCTTTATTGTCTTGGCGTCAGATGTTCCTCAGATTTTGTATTAATTGCGAATTAGATATTTTATAAATAAAAAATTTTTGTCACTCTCGTCGATGTAGTCTCTTATCATTTGCACCCCCGTAAGCCTATGCAGGTCCGCGATGGTAATGTATCGTGGGGAATTGGTCAGTAAACACAGCATTTTGTTCTGGGTAACTTGCAACCTATTGCACTGTGTGTCCGAGATAAAGTTCCAGGACACACAGGCATAGGTCAAAATTGGTAGGAAGATGACTTTGTATAGACATAACTTTGTTGTCTATGGAGAGTTTGCTGCGCCTGCTGACCAGCAGATATAGTTTCCTTAACGCTGCATAGGCTTTATTTATAACCTTGGTTATATGGGGTGCAAATGTAAGTCGAGTGTTCATTGTTAGTCCCAGTAAGTTAACCGTTTTACGTTCAGCAATTTCGTTATTGTCGAGTTTTAGTTTAGTTATATTTATTATATCTTACGTCATTTATATTTCAGTTTACAATCTTATAAAACTACGTTACAATATACGCGGTACTAAATACGCAGTGACCTTCAGACTGTTGTCTTATTGCAGAAACAATCTTCTGTAAGCTCAATACTTCACTTATACTCGCTCCGTATTTTAATAAACTGTAGTTTATTTTATAATTGCTTATACAGGGGAAAATAGCGTAAAAAAAACTGTTTCAGTTGTTAAGCGATAAAAAAATTCTGCACAGATTGCAGTTTTATATGGGATAGAATATCAACGAGGGGTCAAGGGGATGTTGGCAGGGGAGGGTGTTTTGGAGGTGTTCGCCCAGCAAATATTTCTAAAGCTGTTGATTTTAGTGAACAATATCTAGGTAGCAAATTTATTATTAGAGCAGCGAAAAAGAGGTAAAATTGTGTCGTTTTTTTTTATCAGCTTAGAACAAGATCAGACACAGTGGGTATTACCGACAACATCATTTTACACATTAAAACACGAAATACGACATTTTTTATTCTTATTTAAAAAAAAGTGTAAAATTTAATTTTTTTTTAAATCATGTTTTTTTGTACATTTATTGCCATATCTCAAAAGTGAATTGAGCTATCGATGTGAACTTTTTTTATTATAAAACACACACTTAAGCGCTTCTTTCTATACATAGGATTGCTAATAAAAAAAAATGTTAACATGCCAAAAACGTAGATGACCCTGAAAGTTTAGAGAATGCGCCATCAAATTTTCACTAAGCGAGGAACTTTTTTGTTTTTGAAAATATTATGTAATATGCTATGAAGAAAATGAAGTCAATAGACTAAAAAAGTTTTTAGAAAAAAAATATTTTCATTATTAGCAATAGTTTGCTAATTACGAATTTTTTAGTATGGAGGAATTGTCGAAGCGTACGCGCGCCGCACTTAAGAATAATAATGATTATGTATTGTGTGTAACGGAACTTTTCATTATTATTTTTTTTATGTTTAGAACTGTTTTATCACGTTTTGGGATCTGAAAGGATAACTTATTTTTTCGAGTGGCGCATTAAGGACTAAGGTTGAGGGCAAAAAGGAATTAAAAATCTTAAGTAGAGTATCTGGGATAAAAATGCATTGCATTGGGATCTCGGAAACGGTAAAAAATAATATTATAGTAAATGGAAAAACAAGTTGCGCAACTAGGGGGCTAATAAAATTCCATAAACAGAAGTTTAGGAAAAGTAATAATTTTGGAGTGTTTTGATAAAAAGTAAACTATCGAGTTTTCCTTTTTTTGCGTTATTATAGGAGCTAAATAGAAAAGACAGTTTCTTAAAGCACTTTTTTTTGAACGTGGCAATCTTAATATTTGTATCCGACATTTCCTGTGTCAGAGTCCCTATCCGAAACTCCCATGCATTGCATTTTTACCCTAGATTCACACAATAATTGAGTAAACGTGTTATTTTCGCCTAAATTAGGTAACAAAAAAGAAAAAATATCCTAAATTAAGTCTTTTAATTTCCGCAGACCCAATTATAGAAACCCTGCTTCCATGGCTTGTGCACAAGTTTATCGTTCTCCTCTATTACTACGCCACATAAAATCCACTCCATTTTACAATGAAACTTAGATTGCTTTTTTATCTTAAATATTTTTTTAGCAGATAATCCACGCACAATTCGCACAATGGCCATACGTTCTACAATATAATACAAGTGGTAATAAGGGAAAGAATATCGTTACACATTTTACTTCCACATCCAGTGTAAGTATAGTATCGACAAAAATATTTTTGAATCTCATGAAACGTCGAGATTTCAAGTTTGAGCAAAAAAAAATTCTGTCTGTCGGTCTGTCTGTAACTTTTTTTGTGCGCACGATTACTCCGGAACCGTTTAAGATATTGACTTGAAATTTGGCACACGTATATGTATTTTAACGAGATCTGGAACTAGATTATTCCGTTAAAGTGTTGGGGGGTAAATAGGCAAATCAAGCAAGTAAGAGTCCATAAAATTGGTATTTAGTATATATAAGAGAAGTTAAGGTGTCCAAATTTTTTTGACATTAACCACCCCCATTACCAACTCCCACCCCATTATTCAAGGGAGCGAAAAAAATAAAATTGTCATTTAGTGTGTGTACAGGAACCAAAGGCCTCAATTTTTTTTTACTTTATCCATCACTACTACCACCTCCCTTCCACCACCCTCAGCCCCACTACCGCACAGTGGAAAAAAACAGCCTTTTTTGGACAAAAATCTGCCTACAAGTCAAATCATCAGATCAATTTCGATCTACCTTGGCTTAAAATGTAGGTTATTGGCTACACTTTCAGAGTATACTGCCTAAATTGCAAACCCCGATTTCCTAACCTCAAAAAATGTATCAAATATGAGAGTAATCACTTTTTTCTATTTCTACAAGTCAAATCTTGATCAATTTTGACAATCCTGGGGTTCACAATTTAGGTAGTATACGCTGAAAGGGTATCTAATTTTAAGCATTTTAAGCCCAGGATTGTCAAAATTGATCAAGATTTGACTTGTAGAAATAGAAAAAAGTGGATACTCTCATATTTGATATATTTTTTGAGGTTAGGAAATCGGGGTTCACAATTTAGGCAGTATACGCTGAAAGGGTAGCTAATAACCTGCATTTTAAGCCCAGGATTGTCAAAATTGATCAAGATTTGACGTGTAGGGATAGAAAAAAGTGAGTCATATTTGGTACATTTTTTGAGGTTAGGAAATCGGGGTTTGCAATTTAGGCAGTATACTCTGAAAGTGTAGCCAATAACCTACATTTTAAGCCAAGGTAGATTAAAATTGATTAAGATTTGACTTGTAGGCAGATTTTTGTCCAAAAAAGGCTTTTTTTTTCCACTGTGTACCGTTGTGGGATATCGTTTTATAGGTTTTTGGGGTAGACGATTTCAAATATTTTATTATTAAAGTTCCATAAACAATTATTTCCACATTCAAATTTTTTTCGTTGTGAGAGACTTGGATAGAAGATCTGGATGTGGAAGTAGTGATTCCTTGGGCAGCGGTTTTATAATTTGACCTTCGTCGAAAACGAATAACGTTGATCGTACACCGCCCTGAGACTAGTTAGTTTTAGTGGACGCGGGCGTATTAATACTCAATTTCTTCAATTCGCGCGCTCCAAAAAATCACTGTACCTAAACTATCAAAGACACAATAAGAATTATGCTATCAAAAACTTTTTTGGTCTTTTGGCTTTATTTTCTTCGCAGCATGTTATACAAAATTTCCAAAAACAAAAAAGTTTGTAGCTTAGTGAAAATTTGACTGCGTATTTTCTGAATTTTCAAGGTTATCTAAGTTTTTAACATGCTTAAGAATGTTTTAATTAACAATACTATACACAAATAGAAGCGCTTAAGTGTGTGTTTTATAACAAAAAAAAGTTCATGTGGATATCTCCATTCGTTTTTGAGATATGGCATTAGATGTTCAAAAAAACATAATTGAAAAAAAACAAAATTTCACACCTTTTCAAAAATAACAATGTCCGTGACCACTAAAAAATGTCGTATTTCATGATTTCTAACTACTACTTAACGAAATGGTATATGTCTCAGTTTGTTCTAAGATTAAAAAAGAAAACTCGAGAAGGAAGCGACTTTTCCCGTTTTTTACTCCACTATATTAAATTATCTTTTGCCCGAAATAGTTTCGCCCAATTTTGACAGAAATTGACCGAGATAGAATTAAAAAGAAAAAAAAATTGTTTTCATTATAGATGCATTTTTTTTTTGGCGGAGCTAAATTAGACGAAAAAAAATTTGAACTTCGGAAAAAGAAAAAGAAGAACGTTTGAAACTCATAGGGTAGAGAAAAAACTCTATTTTCGAAAAAGTGTGGGCCAGTGTGCTACATCTGTTACATCGCTTTAGATGAAAAAGAGTGTGTATGTAATTTATATTTTACATATAATACACAAAATATGCAGTTAAGACGTGAAATTGAAAAAAGCAGGATGACTCATATAATCACCGAACCTAGATTCTATTTTCGGTCATAACGTAGAGCACCACGCGTGATATATGTATTTCAAATTTACTACCGTTAAGACAACTACCGAATATTTTTGATTTTGAGGTTAAGTTACAATAGCGCACATCGGTAAAGGTAACGGTAAGAAACGTAATACTTACATAAGCTTCTAATTTCACCTTCTTACCCCTACAGTAGCTTACAATTCATATGATCATACAATGATACATCGTGTTCTAATTTTTGAACTTACCTGAAAAAAAAAAAAGAAATTATTATCAAGACGTATAGAAAGAATAGTATTCTTAAATAAATTACAAAAAATATATTTGTTTGACCTAGATAAACTAACCGACATCTAAGCAGACGAATAATTGGCGAGAGCATATTTCTTGAGAAATAACGATATAGTGCAAATGTGGATAGAATATTTGGCAAATAATTACCCACAAACATTTGGTTACGAACATTGGTGAAAATTAACAAGTAACTCGTCGACGTATGTGCGGCGCAGCTTTATTAAAATAAAGTGTTATTGGGAAAGTACATAGGATAAAGTTTTACTATTCTACTATTTACTAAAGCCGGAGCCGCACACGTGGTATTCGTCCACGAACATTTGATGTTCGTTATAAATCACGCAAATGTGGATACAATATTCGCTATTCGTGTACGAATATTTGCTAAGTATCACGAACACGGATATCGTTCGGTCTAGAGTCGGTAAACTGACGGACATCAAAGCAGACGAATAATTTCCGAGAGTATTATCTGTCGAAAAATAATGAATATAGTACAAATGTGGACATAGTATTTGACAAACAATTGCACACGAATATTTGGTTATGAACATTCATGAAAACTAACGAATATTCGTCAACGCACGTGTGGCGCCGACTTAAGTGTATAAGCTTAAATAACACAGGCCCACAAAAAAAAAAGTTGTCTGCGCCGCGGTACTGACCATACCTATCCCTTGTATTTTGTGCCGTTGAACACGAATCTGACCTTAGTTTTTCCCCTATACGTCAGGTTTTTTTTTAAACGGCAAATAAATATATAAATATCACGATTCAACACGACTTTTTTTGCTGTTAAAAAAAAAACCTGGCGTGCTGGTGAAAAACTA
This sequence comes from Rutpela maculata, assembly GCA_936432065.2. NCBI lineage: Eukaryota > Metazoa > Arthropoda > Insecta > Coleoptera > Cerambycidae > Rutpela > Rutpela maculata. Next base: position 240,844,417 of record OW386286.2, on the reverse strand, counting down.
AGATCAGATTCGTGTTCAGCGGCTTAAAATACAAGGGATAGATGTGGTCAGTACCTCCGCGCAGACCACTTTTTTTGGTTGCCACTGTGCCACACTCAGTGTGGCGCAATCCCACAAAAAAAAGTCATCTGCGCGGGGGTACTGACCACATCTATCCCTTGTATTTTAAGCCGCTGAACACGAATCTGATCTTAGTTTTTCACCAGCACGTCAGGTTTTTCTTTTAATAGCAAATAAATATATAAATATTAGACTTTTTTGCTTTAAAAAAAAAACCTGACGTATAGGGGAAAAACTAAGGTCAGATTCGTGTTCAGCGGGTCAAAATACAAGGGATAGGTATGGTCAATACCGCGGCGCAGACAACTTTTTTTTTCTGTGGGCCTGTGTAATTCATGTCTTTCTCAATATATATACTAATAACACAGGTAGGGGAGACCGGTGTCGATTGTAACGGGTGTCGAATATAACACTACCGATAACAGCGCCATCTCTTTCAATTATATTGAAACGTGCGTGTCAGGCAAAGCAGAAAGCGGTCCGGCTGTGTGGTATTCAGTTAGAATGCATCCAGCATGCGCGCCGCTCATTTCGTAGACGAACGTTTATAAACTGTTGAAAAAGTAAATAAACGTGGCGACACAAATTGTTTGTTAAAGCTCGAAGTATTCAGATTGGCAATATTTCAAGGTAAGGGTAGGCTTTAGTGTAGTTTTTACTTTATTTGTTAGTGGATAGTGGTTCGATGTTTTGCCTAAAAAAGACAGAAATGTAAACAGTGTCTTTTAAGGTTATGGGGTGTCGGTTGCAACACGTGGTACGGTGTCGATTGTAACTGCATTCACTTTTTTGACAAAATATTTTCTTCTTTATAGTTCACTTTGAAAAATGGTGAAACCCAGACCAAGAAAGACCGAAAGGGGACTGATACCTAAAATTATTTATGAAGAAGCCGCCAGAAAGGTGATTGATAATAAACAATCTGTTAGAAAAGTAGCTAAGGATTATGGAATGTGCCATGTTTCATTACATCGCTTTGTGAATGCTCTACGTAACAACTTACAGTCTAAGGTGGGATACAATCCTTACAATAGGGTGTTTACTGCTGAGCAGGAGTCACAGCTAGTAAAATACTGTGAAACAACTGTCGATTTGTACTTTGAGCTCACTACAAAGGATCTTCGTAAACTAGCGTTTCAGTTTGCATCTGCTAACAGGCTTAACTATCCTCAAAAATGGAATGATTTAGAACTGGCTAGTGAAGATTGGCTCGTAGCTTTTCTGAGAAGAAATCCTCATTTAACGCTTCGCACCCCCCAAGCAACCAGCCTTGCAGGAGTCATGCATTTCAATAGAGAGAACGTCTCCAACTTTTTTAATAAACTGGAAACTGTATTGGAAAGACATAGTTTTGAACCACAAAATATTTACAATATTGACGAGACTGGTGTCTCCACGGTTCAAAAGCCAACCAAAGTAATAGCTAAAAAGGGAACCAAGCAAGTAGGATCAATAGCATCTCATGAGCGTGGAACTCTTGTTACGCTGTGTGTGGCTGTAAACGCAGTTGGTAACGCAATTCCGCCAATGTTTATATTTCCCCGGTTACATTTCAAGGATCATTTTATTAGAGGTGGGTCTATTGAATGCATAGAGGGCGGAAATAAGTCCGGGTGGATGCAAGAGAATCAGTTTCTTGACTTTATGAAACACTTTGTGAAACACGCTAAGCCCAGCGAGAATAATAAAGTTCTATGTATATTGGACAATCACTCTTCACACGTATCCATTTCCTTGAAAGATTATTGCAGAGCTAATTTTATTACATTATTGTCGTTTCCCCCACACACCGACTCCAACCACTAGATCGAGGAGTTTATGGTCCTTTTAAAAGGTATTTCAACAACTCTGCAGATCAATTGATGAAGAATAATCCAGGAAAGCGCATGACCATCTATGATTTACCTTCAATTGTTAAAGCATCATTCACTTTAGCCATGACGCCGTCAAATATTCTAGCTGGTTTCTCTTGCACCGGCATTTGGCCTTTTAACCGTGAAATATTTCAAGATTGTGATTTTCTACCATCTACTGTAACTGACAGACCAGTGGATAACGTTCACCCGGTGATTGAAAATAATGTATCTAATATTGAAAATTACTCAAAAGAGCATAAAACTCAAACAAAATCACCAACAGTTACACCTGCCAATTTAAATGAAGGGCAACCAGGACCATCGACAGCCAGAAATGCTACTCCTTCGCCACAACCAGGGCCATCGACAGCCAGAAGCACTACTCCTTCGCCACAATCACAACCGATAACATTCATTACACTTGATATTCTGAAACCATTACCTAAAGCAGATCACTCTAAATCCAGGAAAGGGGGAAGAATGAGACGAAGAACTGCAATATTGACCGACACACCAGAGAAGATGTTAATTGAAAGTACAAAATTTAAAGAAAAAACTTCCAGTAAAACGCCAAGATGACAAAAAACAGACAAAAAAAACCGCAGGTTTCAAAACAGGTAAAATTAGGAGGAAATGAAAGAAAACAGTTAAGAAAAAGCCAGTAGGAAATTACTCTTCAGATTCTATCGATGATAACACTTTATGTTCAGTGTGTTATGAACCATATTCTACGAGCACAGAAGATTGGTTACAATACAGAAACTGCAAAGAATGGGCACATTTAAACTGCACAGACAAAAGCCCATATTACGTTTGCAAAGACTGTAATTATGATGACGATGACGAATAACAAGATTAATATTTTCATAATCATTCGAACATGTAGGTGATTTCGTTAGCAATAACGACTTCGCTTTGAAGTAATAACACTAATTTTTTGTATTTTACGTAAAAAATAAATTGATTTTTAAGTGAAATATTTTTTTATGAAGCTTTCTTAACTTCTTGCTTCATTATAATACCGCCCTTGTTACTATTGACACCAGATAGGTGGCAGTTGTAACAGTTGTCTAAGCCTCCTAAAAAGGCGTCTAGTTTTATAATAGCAGAATTTTTATAAGTTTAAATTCCAAAAAGCTATACAAAACGTAGTACACATTCTTAAAAAAGTAAATTCAACTTTTCAAAAAGTAAGATTAACTAAAGAAAAATAAAAAAGTAAATTTTGTTACAATCGACACCGGTCTCCCCTACATCAAAACAAGAAAAAAGAGGTGGGTCGAAGAGACTAGATTCCTCAGCCCCCCCTATTTTTTATGCCCTGAATTATTCGAATCCGATGTCTACTGTGCTCCATCCGGTACCAGTTTTTTTATAAGTTTAAAAAATAACTAAGAGATGTGTGGAGTATGAAAATTTTTGAATCCGCGAAGCATAGGTATTTTGCTAGAATTTCTTAGGCCTCCATTAGAACATATATGAGAAGATACAAGGAGGTACAACACCAATCATCTGTATAATCGAACATACCGAATTGATCGCGCCTGACGAGCATTATATTTCACCATTCCTTCCTTCAATAATTTTATAAAACAGGCAATTTCCGTATCAATGTTTAAAGTAAGTTTTTTCCTCTTATTTCCTCTCTGACCCTTCCTAGCCAAGCCGTCAGTTACCACTTCGTTTTCTTGTGTCGTGCGAGTCGGACGTGTATCAGTTAAATTAATGTGTTAATATTAAGTGAAATCTGTGGACTGATGCATATGAAGTACACTGATAAAAAGTAAGGCACGTTTATGTTCTGAAATGCAACACACATACGTTGTTTTACTGTTAGCCTAATTCAGTCACATGATTCATTTGTTTATCTGTTTATTTGTTATAAACACATCTACAGGAAATAAATTCCCAGTTACAGATATTTTTGTAAAGTAAAACAAAATATAACATGCGTGGCTGGTAATATAAATGCAAGGGAAGATGGAAAAATGTACACATAAAATACTGTACACCTCGTCAACCGCAAATAATGTAATATATCGTAAGTGCTAGTACAAAGAAAATTGAATAAGCTAAACATTCCATTCACATGAACATGGCATATGCCCCTGCCTTATCTCAGTTGACTAAATCGGCGCAAAAAACATAAACATTTATTGCTCTAAATAAATAGATTTTTAGTACAAATATATACCTATGTATTAATAATAATAGATCTGTGAAGCAGTAAGGCGCCTCATTGAAGGAATGTTTGAGTGTTCCATATGGGCTTAATGAAGACATAAGATTTGGAAAGACTTATTGCTACGGCCGAATAACACATAGCAGAAGTATATTTTACATTGCCAGTATTATTTATAATAAATATCATTAAATGTTGCCCAAAAAAGTTACAAATTAATTATTAATGCTAACCACTATAATCATTTTTTAAATTGTTTAATGGTATATTACTAAAGAACTCAAATATCCGAACATTTTTCACATACATGTGCTCTTGAAATAGATCATGTTTCTTTAAACATTTACCTGTGTAATTATTAATTAAGGAAATGGTGAAATATAATTGAAAAATTAATCGAGCTACCTGAAGATTAATAATTTAAATTATAAGAACTATTTCCTCCGAAATAATTGCATCCCTTTTGCAAAGATCTATTTTAGCCCAACACAACAAAAGTGATGACTGACGGCTCGCTAGTAAGGGTCTGAGAGGGGATAAGACGAACAAACTTACTTTAAACATTGTGACTCAATCTCTCAAGAGACGGAAACTACCTGTGTTTTATGTAATTATTTCGGAGGAAAAGGTACATATAATTTAAATTAATCTTCAGGCAAGTCGATTAATGTTTCAATTAGATGAGTCAGGCGAGGCATTGGTGATCTCGCATACAGCCAAATTGTATTTTAAGCTATAGCTTATAATGCAAACTGTCATGTGACAAATTTTTATGACTACCAAAATAGGGGCAATTATTCTTTAATTATTTTTCCGTTTTTCACGTGCCAGATATATTTGCTATGTCTACAGATCAGCCAGACTGTTTTTTTACTTGATTTTAGTGCACGACTTGTTAGAAGAACCATCTTCATTATTGTAAAAGGAAGTGGAACGCATTTGTATTTTCCAAAGCTTTTCTGGCTCAATCCATCGGAAAACCCCTATACATAATATACGATTTTTACTTAAAATCACTAACAGAAGAATCCTATCGATGATCGCACACTGGAAAAATTAGTATCAAAAAAATTCACTAGCTTCTGGACTAATAGTGTAATCAACTATATTTCATATTATATCGAGCATGATTTATAAAATAAAGTCGATTACATTATTACATTTCTCATAAAATATCTTTTATAAAAGATCTTTATCAAAGAACTGTTATAGTCTAATGGGGGCATTATGAAGATTATAATATTATATCAAAATTAAAATATTGAACATAGGAATTCGAACAATAATAGTAATTGTCCCTGCAAATAATAATAGTATAAGTATTTTATGAGTTCTCTGTTATGAAAAAAAAAATGTTTTAAGTTAAATTTTAGTTCCAATAATTTCTAATTATTACGCTCCGGTAAATTTGTCTGATATATTGTCTTAAACACGTTGATGATATTAATACGTCTCGCATCTAGCGTGTTCAAATATCCGGGGGTATCTTTATGTGTGGAAATTTATAGGATTTCATAACGCCAGATTGGATTTATCTCGTCAAACCTCGCAAGATTTCTCAACAATAACGCGATTATAGAGGGCATGAGTGATTACAGATAGAGAAGGGATGCAAAGACATTTTCTAGAAAGCACTCACATTCGCATCAAATGTATTGAGAGCTTAACCAGAATGTGCCATTAAAAAGCACTTTTGGAGCTTTCCATATCGAGTCTGTCGGTAGAGATCTTCAATACCGGAGATTATCGTATATACTGTTCGCCAGTTGTATTTGTAGTACAGTAACTTGCTGATCTCACCTCGAACTAATTCTGTAGCAGTTTTAAATTCGAATATTTTTGGATAGTTTGATTCAAAATGGGTCAAATATGAAATATTAAAAAGGAATAAGGGTGCTTTTCGTTGGGGGTGAGTTTCACCCCAACTAAGGTTTCGAAAAAAAAGTGATTTGGAATGTGTAGATCGTCAAATTCCACCCCAAAAAAACCTCCTATAACGTTATTTTTGCTTTAATACCCGCCGAGTTGCAGGGGGTTGAAAATATCGATTTATAAGCAAAAAACATTGATTTTTCAAAGGTTTTAAGTAAATTACTCAAAGTTATGACAAACTTTCGAAAAAGTTTGTCATAACAAAAAAGTTAGCTTAAGAAATAACAAAAATAATCCATGAAATAAAAATTTGTTTAGGCTCATCGTTGCCGAGATACAGTTAATGTTAGATGCATTTGAACGTAGCTATGAAAAGGTCTCTTCAAACAGTCATAACTCTGGTTTAAAAAAACCTGTCGGATTTCTTGATCCTTGACTAATAGCCGGTTTTACAATCGCAAGTTAACTTTCATGTTAGTTGACTCTTACTTGCAGGTTAACTACAACTTTACCGACACTTGCGTTTTTCAATATAAAGTTAAGTCATGATTTGTAAACGAGAGGTTGTGAATAAAATTTATAAGGTTGGTAGTAGAAAAATGGGTAATATCCATAAAATGTATGAATTTTTGTCAAAGTCACACGTCACTTACTTCAAATAAAAATGTCGGGAGCGATTTCTGAGTTAATGGTTTATTATTAAGTAAGCATGTAGTGTTTAATGTTTACAATTTTTTATTTTATATTTATATAATTTATTCTATATTCTATTACAAAACATGGAAACGTTTATTTTAACAATTAAAATATGTTTTATTTTAAGTATTACATCATGGATAACAAAAGGTGCGCAAATTTTTCTGTCGATGAGGAGGATATTCTCGTAAATTTATTAGAAAAATATATATGGAAATATTATAGGAATAAAAATATATTCTTCCAAAAAGTTAGGTCTATACCGGATTACCTTGGTCTTTCTTGGCTCCTCATCACTGCTATACCTATGCATTTACTTCTATACGTATTCATTTTTAAACGAAATATCAAAACATTATTTTGTGGTAGTTATTTTATAGGTTATAAATTGCTAGTAAACTACCAACTTCTAGTTTACTCACACCTCATCTGCTAGTAAAGTTAACTGCTAGATAACTATGACCTTGAAAATGACCAGCTATTGTAAAACCCAATTTCTATAATAACCTGAAAGTAAACTCTTACTGGCAGTTAACTAACGATTGTAAAACCGGGTGTTAAACGTGCCAATATTATAAATGATGGATTTAAGTAACTAAGTGTTGGAAAGTACGCCACAAATAAAAATTTTGAATAATATTATTTCGTATCATTATTTATTGATATATTTTACTAATATCTTCTTCCTCTTATGACTTTATAATCCCATGTGGGTTTTCGCCTGCTCGACAATTATTTTTCATTCTACCACCTCAGAAATGTGCTTCTCCATCCTCTCACTCCCAGTCCTAATATCTTGCTCCAGATCTTCAATCCATCTTTTACGTGGCCTTTATTCCATGTCTCTTCCCCGCCGGCTTCCATTGCACTGCCCTTTCTGTTGTTCTTTCATCATCCATTCTTTGCACGTGCCCACTGCCCAGGCCACTTTAATCTCCCGCCTTTTATGAACCTAACCATATCGACTCCTTTGATCACATGGTCAAGTTCATGGTTCATTCTTATTCTCCAGGAGCCGTCTTCCTCCTGGATGAGACCATATATTCTCCGTAGAATTTTTCTTTCGAAGACTCTCAACTGATTCACATCAGCACTGGATAATGTCCACGCTTCACACCCATACATAACTACAAGGATTCATATATTTTAAGTTTCAAGCTTCTGTTTAGAATTCTAGATTTCATTAATTACTTCCACATCCAGTGGAAGTATAGTAACGACAAAAAAATTTAAAAAAATTTTTATTGTCCAAATAGGCTTAGAATGTCATGAAACGTCGAGATTTTAAGTTTGAGCGAAAAAAAATTTCTGTCTGTCGGTCTGTAACTTTTTTTTGTGCGCACGTTTACTCTGGAACCGTTTAAGATATTGACTTGAAATTTGGTACACGTATGTATTTTAACGTGATCTGGAACTAGATTATATTTTCATCTTATTCCATCGAAGGGTTGGGGGTAAATTGGGGTAAATTTGGGGTAAATAGGTAAATTAAGCAGGTAAGAGTCCAGAAAATTGGTATTTAATATATTAAAGAGAAGCTAAGGTCTCAAAAAAATTTTTGGCATTAGCCGCCCCCATTACCACCCCCACCCCATTATTAAAGAGGATGAAAAAAAATGTGATTTAGTGTGTGTACAAGAACCAGAAACTTCAAAATATTTTTTTACTTCATCCACCCCCACTACCACCCCCTATCACCACCCCCACCTCACTACCGATGTGGGGTATCGTTTTATAGGTTTTTGGGGTAGAGGATTTTAAATATTATATTATTAAAGTTCCATAAGCAATTATTTCCACGTACAAAATTTGGATGTGGAAGTAGTGATTCCTTGGGCAGCGGTTTTTACCTTTAAAATTAGTTTTACTTCCACGTCCAGTGGAAGTATAGTAACGACAAAAAAATTTTCAAAAATTTTTATTGTCCAAATAGGCTTAAAATGTCATGAAACGTCGAGATTTTAAGTTTGAGAGAAAAAAAATTTCTGTCTGTCTGTCTGTAACTTTTCTTTGTGCGCACGTTTACTCTGGAACCGTTTAAGATATTGACTTGAAATTTGGTACACATACGTACTTTAACGAGATCTAGAACTAGATTATATTTTCATCTTGTTCCGTCGAAGGGTTGGGGTGTAAATTGGGGTAAATTTGGGGTAAATGGGTAAATCAAGCAGGTAAGAGTCCACGAAATTGGTATTTAGTATATACAAGAGAAGCTAAGGTCTCAAAAAAAATTTTTGGCATTAGCCACCCCCATTACCACCCCCACCCCCTTATTAAAGGGGATGAAAAAAAATGTGATTTAGTGTATGTACAGGAACCAGAAACCTCAAAATATTTTTTACTTCATCCACCCTCCACCCCCACCCCACTACCGATGTGGGGTATCGTTTTATGGGTTTTTGGGGTAGAAGATTTCAAATATTATATTATTAAAGTTCCATAAACAATCGTTTTCACATACAAAGTTTTTTCGTTGTGAGTGACTTGGATAGAGAATCTGGATGTGGAAGTAGTGATTCCTTGGGCAGCGGTTTTTTTTATGGGCAAAATTTCCACTCATTTCCACTATTTCCACTCATCTCATTTGATACCAAGTTTTCGTTTTTTTTTTTTATGGCATTAGGAGTTATCCATGCAGCCAGGCACAAGTTGTTATATATAGAACTAATGGGATAAACACATTTGCACACATATACACGCAGCACACATATACATATATTACCCTAAACCTATCCTAATCCAAAAAAACAGGAAATTATAAAGAAGATTCAAGGGAAGGTACGAATGCACATTCTTCTCGCCCAGGAGTCTTTCAGGGCATTTTGTTAGACACACTATAATAGACTACGGTAAATGGGAATTAGGTAAAATTAAAACAAAGGTGAGACATATAGTTACACATTTATACTTTCAGACCAGACGTTTTCAAAAAGCGTATAATAACTGCATTCGCTCTATTATCGTTTAGAGCTAATGGGTGTAATAGATTGACTGGCATTTGAATGTTAAGTTTCAGAATATCTGCATACAGTTGGTTACGTCCAGATGAATGTTTAGCACAGTTAAAAAATAAATGGTCCAGATCGCCTACAACATTACAAATTTCACATATTTTGGTCGGTAAGATTCCTATTTTATTTAAATGTAGAGGGTAGCAACCATGTCCAAATCTCAACCTAATAAGTGTAGTAGTATATTTCCTAGGAATATGAAAAAAGTGGAACCAAGGTTCCTTAGGAATTTCTATTTGGATATGGGTATATCTTGTAGGCGTAGTAAAAAAAGTTTTTGTTGTTTATTTGTGAGCCTAGGTAAGTGAAATCAGGTACATGTTCGAAGTTAAATCTTCCTATACGTATATTGTTGTTATTAACATTTGCTGTTCTTTTCATTTCCATGTACTTTGTCTTTGTTTCACTAATTTAGAGTCCCATTAGCTGATCTTCCTCATGCAGTTGTGCTAATGTTTCCCCAAGTGCGGTCTTATCTCGGCTTATTATAGCAGTGTCATCGGCAAATGCGGAGAATTGTACTGACTTTGTACCTATATGGCCGGACATTTTTAAGTTTTCGGGTGGATGCTTCTAGGGTCAAGTTGACGAGCATAGTGGAAATTGTCTCACTCCAGAGTTTATATAAATGGAGTTGTTAACTCGCCATCTACCTTTACCGCTGCTAGATTCATTCAAGGTGGCAGCGATGAGCCTCACATATTTTCAGGGCATGTCTAGCATAGCGATATCCCTCAGCATTCGGTAACTATTAACACTATCGAAAGCTTGCTTAAGTTTACAAAAGTGTAGGTCGATGTCATATTCATAGATGATTTTCAGCAAGAGTGCACAGTTTTAAAAAAAACAATTGATTTTTTAGGGTCCTTTTATTTCCACATCCATGTGGTGAAGTGGAAGTATAGTGACCGTAAAAAAAATGAATTTTTTGTTCAAATAGGCTTAGAATATTGAGAAGATTGAAAAGAAAATATCTGTCTGTCTGTAACTTTTTTTGGGCGCACGATTAGTTTGAAACGGTTTATGATATTAACTTGAAATTTGGTACAACTATGTACTATAACGAGATTTTGATATTATTCCATTAAATGATTGGGGGAGTAAATAGGTAAAGCAAGCAAGTAAGAGTCCATAAAATTGGGATTTAAGTGAACGTACGAGAAGAACAGGTGTCAAAATTATTTCTAGTATGGTATTAGCCACCTCAGTACCGATATCGTTTTACGGGGTGTAGTAGACGATTTCAAATATTATATTATGAAAGTTTTCTGAACAATTATTTCCACATAGTGGAGTCTAAATATATTATCAAAATTTTGGTTATTTTAAGAGACATGAATAGGCAATCTGGATGTGGAAGTAGTGATTCCTTAGGCGACGGATTTCATGTTTGCATCTAGGGTGTAGTGCTCAAATTAATTTAATGGACCAAAACGATAAGAAAAAAATGTAAACGTGACATTTTTCGAATGGGTTTAGTACCTACGACCAGGCAAAATTTCCAAAATTACCAATTTGTAAATAAGTAATTTTTTTCAATCCATCCTAGTGAATCCGTAAATGAATGTTGTCAGCTCGAAATATGAAAATGAAAAATTGCCGCAAATACGGCGATTTCGCCTATTTTTGATAACAGTATTTAAAAAGTTTTTCTATGTTGAGAAGCACTATTAAAATATTACTCAGGTTATTGCAAGCCCACGAAGAACTGATTCGGTGTGAGACATTAGAAAATCGTGGCTAATGTGATTACTCGTCGAGTTTATTTTTTGTCAGGAAAGAAACGATTTACCTTTCAATTCTTAATAAAAATATTCCTTAGAATTAGCTATAACTTAACTTTTTAAAAGATGAATTTAGTTATTAAGATACTTATTATATAAGAAGGATCCAATCCAAGTAACACATAAAATCGCGGGAACGTATCGGCGACTATAAAAGCCACGATAAAATGGACCGCTACCATAGGCAGCCCTGCTACATGGCAGCTACGTAGCCACCACTAAAATGGGGAAAAATTTGTAGTCGCCGGGTAGTGTTTTGGGTAGTCCCGGCCTCTATAGATGTGACTGTGTTTAATTACTATAAAGGATCGAGGTAGTAGCGGGTACTACTCCGCGACTCGGCGACCTAGTAACCGCTACGTGGCTGCCTAGTAACTGCCACTATCACTTTTTAAAATGGTGTTTATCTTTTAGGGACCTCTTTGTTTTTTTTCTTTTATAATAATGGCGCAGTGAAATAATATTACACCAAAAAGATATGTACTTTAGATGCGTGTTTAAAGTGCTTCTTTAGCCATTTTTCAAACGCAAGTTACTTTTTTGATATAAGTTGACATATTAAATTATAAAATTTCAACGCGCCCTCAAAATAACCTTTTCTTGTAAGTTTTTGACGAAATAATTTAAAAAGGCAAGATTAAAAAATTTAAATATTTATTAGGGAAACATTTGGAATACTTTCAAAATTATTTTTCGCAAAAGTTTATGATAAGATATTAACATAACCATTGTCTATTTTTGATTAAACCCAAATTTTTTTTTCTAAAAATTTTTAGAACAACTAATAATGGCCGATTTTAACAAAGGTACTATAAAGTTAGGCCCTCCACCATAAAGTATCTGTGACTTTGGTGACCCAATAGCAACTATCCTGATGTGACTCTATAGTATCAGATTCTATTTTGGAACTGTAAAGTACCAACGGGAACTATTTCGCTACCCATGTTGCCACTAAAATGCCACGATACTTTAAAGTTCCAAGTGATGATCACTGGAACTATTCTAGAACCAAGATTGCTTCTCTATGTACCCAGTTACTTTATTTAGGCATCTTAGTGGCACTGGTGGGTGGCAGTAACAGATTCACTAGTACTATATAGTTTTTGCCACTATAGAGTAACAATAAAATGATACTGCTTAGTTCCAGTAACTACCCAAATGTTACTTTGACTTTGAGTGTTTACAGTTCCAATAAATTGTATCGATGTGGTAACAGTTACTTTAAAAGAACCATATAAAGTAGCCCTACTCAATAAAGTAGCAATATTAGTACCAGGGTGTATCCCAGGAACTAAGGCTTCGTAGCAAAATCGAAACCGAAAGGATTTGGTACCATGTGTGTTACTTGGGAAATCAAAATGGCTAGAAGATAACGAAAGTCGAATTTGAATTTGTAGTGAAACCTACAAAAACTTGCAAAATGAATAATTTATTTTAACGAGTTCGTGAAAGTGTATAGAATCATATCCTGAAAAGTTTACATTCCGTTCGGATGCAGAACATAAAAAAAAAGTGAAAAAATAAAAAATACAGGTGGATACATGTTTCTGAATAAAAAATGTCCTAATAAAATCTATCGCTAAAGCCACGGTAAAAATTTTCTTTCTGATTACATATTTTTTACATTTTTCTTAGTGAATAGGATGCTAAATAGTGAGTATGGAGGGAAAATATATTATTATGAAAGCATACACAGACACCACACATAGCCGCTGAATCGCTCGCATGAATTTTTACTGTATTTATTACAGATACACCTATCCACATTTCAGCTACATCCAATGGATTTGTTATACATTTGTTAATGTATTGGAAAAGTTCCAGAACTTATATTCAAAACAATCAAAGATATTTTCATAGTTATAAGATAAGATCGTGAAAATCTCAATTTCTTATCATGATCTGATTGATCATATTTTCGAAAAAATGCATACAAGTAAACGAATTTCTGTTTGAACATTCGAAAAGTATACATTTTTTCCGAAATAGTCATATTTTATTTTTTCAACGAGTCAACTTCTTTTTCGGCAAGTTACAACAGCCTCCAATATATATATTTATCAAGAGAATCATCAAGCAAGGAAATTAAAATGATTTGAGATGTACTTTTTTGTGAATCCACGTTACTACAACTTAATAAACCATAATAATCATGAAGTGTACATACTTTTTAACAGTTCTCAATGAATTTTTTTTATTGCGCCGATTGAGTTCGGGCGTGATAATATATATAAGTATATTTTTCCCATCCATCCTTTGCTTGTATTGTTTAAAACAACAAAGCATCAGAAAGCTACAATTTCCATCTTTAAAATGAACCAACACTCATATAGATTGAACAAATTCTGATTTAGTGACATGTAACTCAGTGCGTCGAAGTCACAGTCATGCGTATTCAAGCGCACGCACGGATGGATCTCGCTCCGAGTTATAACAATACACTTGACTATTTTTTTTTGTATTGTTTATTTTTTTTTAGCTTGACTTAATTTCAAAATTTTGAAAAATTTTGTTTTCACTTTTTTTTAATGTTCTGCATGCGAGCGAAATGTAAACTTTTCAGGAGCCGTATTTTCGAGCTTCATCGAGGCGATGTCGTGCACGAAAATGTGAGATTATCGCATGAAAATATACATTTCGTATTTTCGAGCATTATGACCTCGGATGCGAACCTTTCGCATGCGACTGATTTCGGGCGAGATGCAACGGATAGACTTACTACACGATAAAGCGATTTCGTGTACGAATGTAGGCAAAGTGATCGGTTTGGTTTATTTTATTTCGTACGACATAACCTCAATATATCCAGTTTAAGTTTTTGCTGTGGTTTGTTTATTATTTAGGGACTTTAAAGTAGATTTATTTTAGGTAAATTTAACACTCTTCAATTCCGGGTGAGCCTCAAGAAAATCCACCATTTTTTTTTCTGACCTGCACTAATATATTCCACCTTGCTTGTGCATTGTCTAATATATAAAAATTTCGTGTCACAGTGTTTGTTATCGAACTCCTCCGAAACGGATTGACCGATTTTTATGAAATGTTTGGAGTATATTTGGTAGGTCTGAGAATAGGTCGTAGGCTATTTTTTATACCCCTAGGTGATAAGGGTGGCCCTATCCAGAAATTTTCTTTTTATTTTTTGGACAAAAATTTATAATTTATATGGCAAAACAACGTTTGCTGGGTCAGCTAGTAAATTATAATATTCTAGTCCACTCAAATTAGGAAAAAAACGCTGTTTTAAAGAAAGATTTTTGCATAGATAGTAAGTACTCAACTTTTAAAACAATTTTTTGTTTATGCGCAGAAAAAAAGACATAATTTTTGAGATATATACATATATATATACGTTTTTTCGTGTTTTTTTTCATTTAGACTTTTTATTTCGAAAAGTACACGTTTTTAAGGCTAAACGAGCATATGTAAACGTGTCCAGAATATGATTTCTTACAAGCTTCTATACATTTTCCCGATTATCCCATTGGTTTTTCCGGAAAAGCTTCTTGAAGAATATATATTTGCTTTTTCGTATTTTTTTTTTTTCATTTGGACGTATATATCTCGGAAAGTACGCATTTTTAAGGCTAATGAACATTACTAAACTTATTCAGAATGTGATTTCCTACAAAAAGGATTCTGTACATTTGAGAGACATATACGTCAAAATGAAAAAAAAAACACGAAAAAGCAAGTATATATATTCTTCAAGAAGCTTTTCCGGAAAAACCAATGGGATAATCGGAAAAATGTATAGGAGCTTTGCAGGAAATCTCATTCTGAACAAGTTTACTTATGTTTATTTGTCCCTAAAATCGCGCACTTTTCGAGATATTTGCATTCAAAATAAAAAATACACGAAAAAAACATATATATATATTTTTCAAGTCGCTTTTCCGGAAAAACCAGTGGGACAATCGGAAAAATGTATAGAAACTTTTTTGTAGGAAGTCCTATTCTGAACATGTTTACCCATGTTCGTTTAGCCTTAAAAATCCGTACTTTTCGAGATATTATACGTCTAAATGAAAAAAAAAACACGAAGAAACGTATATATATATATGTATATATCTCAAAAATCATTTCTTTTTTTTTTCTACGCATAAGCAAAACCTTGTTCTAAAAGTTGAATACTTACTTCCTATGCAGAGAAACTGCTGTTCAGAATTTTTCTCCGCTATTTTCCTAATTTGAGTGGACTATTCAGTCTTGTAATTCAATCAACCCAAAATCTAGAATTCAATAATAATGACATACAATATCATAACCTGAAAATATCGCCGCATTCACATATAACAGCTGATTAATATTAGTGACATTAATGTTTTCTAGGGGTTTCAAGTCCATTTGTTTGTACAAAACAGCGTTGCCACATTTGGCATTCGACATTTTTACGTATGCGAAAAACAAATCTCGGATGGTGTTCGAAAATACCACTTCAGAACTATAAACGAATTTTTTTAAACGAGTCGGGTGCTTAGTATTTCGCATGCGATAAATATCGATTGAGCTCGAAAATATGGCCCCAGGATATTATTCTATAGACTTTCACGAACTCATTAAAAAAAATTATTCATTTTGCAAGTTTTGTAGGTAAATACCTTCATCGATTGGGCTAAATTGGATTTCAACAATAATTGTTAAGTGTCGTCCCAATACTAACATAACCACGATTTAGAAAAAAAAAATAGAAAAAATTATAAATCATAATATATCAAATTATTTCTTTAGAAAAGTGGCCAAAACGTGCTAATCTTCTTTTTGTAGTGGTAATCCGGAATATGCATTTTCTGTATGTAGAATGTAAATGTCACTTGCCGTTATCAACATGTTATCCTACGTAGTTTTATCTCTTACATCGTGTCTATGAAATGGAATGACTTCTGTCGTGATTATTATTCCAGAGTATATTATAAAACTGCATCCATTTTAATGATGCACACAGCGCAGCAATCTAGCGTAAGCTTTTATACCCCAGTATGTTTTCCAGTACTCCTGTATTTAATGTAAGGACTTTAAGTGGAAGGTAGAGCATCGGACGGCAAACCTCATAACTTATTCATGCCATTCTGTTGGTGGTTTTGATTAAGTGCCAAGTTTGCTAAACGGTCAGGACACTATATAGGAGGTGGCCGATATGCGCTCGTAAAGAAGGAACCTATATTTAACCAAGTGCTTTGAACAGCTTCTGTGCAAACCTCGAAATGGGATGGAAACACTTATTATATGAGTTTTTGAGAATTTATGAGGTATTCGGGGAAACATTTATGTAGAATATTGGAGAGTCAGTTCTAATACATTGCAAAGGTCGCATTTGGAAGTTGGATGGGTTCTAGGGTCATTATATGATTCGATATTATCTATCTCTGTGATTAATCGATATAGCGTTCACTAAAATTTAACTGATCTGTATGAGTTTTAATCTGTACGATTTGAAGAGCTAAGTGGATAGAGGTGTTATGTGACAATTTTGAAAATGTTGAGATTTCTACACAGACAACTATTTTAACTTATAATCTATAATTTCAATAAATTTTTGGGATAATAAACCTTTCCTAAATGCGTTTTAATGTTTGATAAAGGTATTATGTACATATGGTTTTTATATAATTTAATGGATAAAGGTGTCATGATCACATACCACCTTTATCCATTACTGTGCGATATTAAATTGTTTTAATCCAAAACACTTTGCTTTTAAAGTTATGTTATATTGACAGTAATATGACAAGTTGTGTTAAGTGTTTCTTACTATTGTAGTGAAAATGGCCAGTCGTAGTAAACTGATATTACAAATGGCAATGAATAAACGATTTCATGAATCATGTAAGATGTTTATAAATTGGCTGATATTTGGAAATAGTGCTTATAGTGTTTTAATCCATATATTCATTTCGTTCAATTTCGAAATGGTATATGAGATGGTACAAGAGTCGAGATGGTACTTGAGTATCTAATTGCTGTAAACACATTTATACCTTTTGGCAATTCAGCAGAAATCAGTCACATAGTGGCAATTTCTTCCCAGGCAAGTTTTAATAATGTTTTAAAAACAAAACATTATCAATATAAAATGCAATAATAAAATACGAATTTACCAAAGTATTCTAGCAAATTAGTCTGTAAATCAGAAATACTGAAAAGTGACGCTTTGCGGTGTTGATTTTTGTACAAACATTTTTATGCTGACAAGTAGAAGAGGGCTGGACCGTAGAAATTTTTATGACAAAAGCAAAACTGATATCTGGTATGGCTTCTGCCCACCCAATATTTTGAAAGAGCATTAAATTGTTTAAGGCAAATCTGGCGAATTCCGAAATTCTTGCGGAAAAAATAATAAGTATGATAATTACGCCAATCAAGTCAAAGGTCATTTGGGTTTGTAAGATTATCGTTTAAGAATTACAGGGTGCGCTATGCTTACATCTATTGAGTTAAAAAGAATACGGAGAAAATTACAAACTAGCTTTCGAACAACAAAAGCGTGACGGAGCAAAAGTTACAGTAGATAGAACGATTTGCTTTCTTACTTTAGATCTTCAGCAAACCATGCCGCTGCCAAAATTAAGTACATCGAAAGCATTTTACCTTCGTCAAATGAGGTTTTACAACCTTGGCATACATACATTGAGGAATACTGAAAAAAAAAACGTTCTTTTTCACGTGGACTGAAGATATGGCCAGCCGTGAAAGCCTAGAAATTGCTAGTTGCTTACATACCTTTTCACAAATTTACAATGAATATTTTCAAGAAAAGATCGATCACATTATAATATGGCCCGACTCCTGTGGTGGACAAAATAAAAACTTCAATATCATTACACTTTACCAGTTGTTGATTTTAAAGAGAGAATTTAAAGTTATCGACCATAAATTTTCGGAGGTGGGACATTCATATTTAGATTCAGACAGAGACTTTGGTAGAGTCGAGAAAATTTTAAGGAAACATCAAAACATCTACGTTCCGGACCAGTATCGAGAAATTTTAAGAACTCCCAAAGATTACATTGTCCTAGATATGAAGAATCATTTCAAGGATATTGATGGAATTGCCTCAAAACTCAATTTGTACAACAGGAAAAACTTGAACAATGAAAAGGTTTATTTTCACGACGGTATAAAATGGCACCTATGGGTGCTACTATTACATCACTAGATGAAATGACTCCACTTTACAAAGTCGATATTTTAAAGAAAAGGAATATGCATAAGATAAATTCCGACTGTATGGCTCTAACGGTGTTTAATGAAAACAAGGGCAGCCTAAGTGTAGGAAAACTGGCCAATCTTAAAGAACAATTACCATTCATAAATGAATGGTATGGCCGTATTATCACAACATACTTGGAAATGACCAAACTGTGGCTCAAAACCGTAGAACTGTCCGACTACCTAAAAATTGTACAATGTTTTAATAATAATAATGTTTAATTTCTTAACACTTTTATTCACTAATTCCTTATTCATTGCAGAAAAGCTTCTGAACGGATAACGTGTAATGTAGATTAATTTTTTAAAATTTTCGAAAATAATGACAACTGACAACTTTAGTTATTTGTCTCTGAAAAGTACATCAAATGTCAATATCATCGCAAAATGCAAGCTATATAGTCGTTATAACAAAAAATTTCTCGCCGTGTTTTTGTGACATAACACCTTTATCCACTTAGCTCTTCATTTGATATGCGTTGCGCACATTTTTCTCCCCAAGGTCTTTGATACTATTAACCACCTATTAGGTAGGATTGGCATTAAAGCTTGAATAATGTATTTTCAGACAATGTGCAGGATTTTTTATAATACCTAAAATTAATATACTTTTTGTTTTCACGAAACTCGAGAAAAGTGAGAGTCGAAAGTCGTATGTGGTAAATTTATCAATTTTTTTAAATTTTTTTCAAAACCAATTTACTGCTAATTTCTTTTATTATTAACGATACGGTGTTCTGCCGCTGAACCATATCGCCCGTATGTATTTTATAAAATTACTCTTCACTTTGAACCTATATGAACATTAAATTAATTAAATAATAAATTAATTAAACGTTTTGCTTTTAATGAATTCAGTTAAAAATGAAATGAAATCATGCAGAATTTTAAATTCGACGTTTTAATAAATTTTTACTTTTCAGGCACTGGAGAATATTCCAGCGTGATTTTTAATGTGTGCTTATCTGTTTTTGTCGGACAAATTTAATGTGCCATTATTAATTCATGACTGCTCACGAAATTTAGGAGCGATCAAAGCAATTTCAACGGTATTCGGATATGAACAAAAATGTTATAACAATTATATTTATTCGAGCATATAATTTTTACAATTACTTTATTAAAGTACAGAGTATGTTACTATGAGCTTATAGCTACCTGTATTGTGGGAGTTTTGGAAATTGGTGCTTTTTAATAGTAGGTCTTAGGAGCTGTATTAGTACAGACGAATTAATTTGATTTAATTTTTTTCGGCGACAACATTCCACCTGAAATTTTATTATTGATTCTTATGTATTATGACCTGATTACGCAAACAATATTTCAGCCCAAAAATTCCTAGTGCGTCAAAAGTTATATACACTTTTTGACGCGCTTTCACGGATTTTCAACTTATCTGCTTAATATATCTTGTGGTAATCGGATGGGAATTTTAAAAATAAATAAAGATTTATCCATAACTTTATGCCGCTAAAGTAAACCGAAATATAATCTACAAACTAGCCAACTATCCTTATAGGTAAAGGCCATAAATGTAGAAGAAGAAGAAGATAACCTAGAAACCCCAATTGAATTTGACATTAGGTTCACACAGTCTACTACTGCACCAGTGTAGATAATAGAAGGAGATAGAGTGAGAGTTTACATAAGTTGAAGAGCAGTGCTGCATATATAGACTGGCGGTACATGACCAGTCAGGTGCAACGTTTTTAAAATGCATGCCAATCATATATATGAAAGAAATTACCGTGAATATGCCAGAAACGCAAATTTGCTTACTCGTCCAGTAAAAGACCAGTTTCGGAACTTGTTACGTAAATAACTATTTTCTGAAATCTGTCAAGAATGTCTGCTTTCTCGGCGCAATTTCAGATCCCAAAATACGCTATTCTAGTATTTCAGTCCGTTGCTAAGCAACTATCAGAGAACAGTCCGTAAAAGCTACTTTCCTGGCTTAGCCTATAATAATATTGATTACGATTTTAGAAAAAAATAGTATGTGTACCTCATAGTCAAAGCAGATTCCGGACTTCAATGTTTGTCGGCCAACAATTTACACATCGACGTCCGGGAATGTATTGCCTTTACTACTAAATATAATATTCCAAAGAATTGTTTTTTATTACTTGTCAAGGCATATACTACTCGGAAAATATAATGACATATGACATAGCTGATGGGAGAAAAAAGGCCCTTGTCCTTTGGGAAATTGAAAACAGCCGCCCCAATAGTCTTTTTCTAAATTTGGATAATTTAAATAGTTTGTCTTTTGTTTAATAAAAATTGGATAGAGGGTGTTATTCCTTATTTTCAGTTACCTTAACGAAACCGTAGGGGAACACGAAAATTTTGCTAGTTTCATATAAAAACAATATACTCGATTTTAAAGAATTATGGTTGGCCTAAATACGACAATAATAAGGTTGTTTTATTTTTAATGGTCATTGAAATGCTGAATAACTAAAGAAATTCTGTTTTAAATACCACGTTTTAAGTTTTCTTCGCCAGTTCAGTTCTTACCGCCTGTGTTCATTAATTTTTCTACTAGGGTAGAGCTTCACAATATTAATCAATTACTTCTCTCTTTTATTTCTCATCCTTTCCATTTATTTACATAAACTCTAACTACTACGCCGAAAGTTTTATTAATTCCTTAATTAAACTGCTTCATAACTCTAAAACTTACCAGGTCAATAGTTTTTTAACTTGTTAGTTTCTTATACTTAATTAATAAATTATTTTCTTTCAAAAGTTCTATTATTATTGAATAATTATTCAAGAAATCGTGGAATCATGATATTTCTCGTCTACGAGATTCTAATGAATATTGACTGAATACATCTGGACCGCCCCCCTTCATCTTAACCGATATCCGTCTGTTTAATGGTCATAGATTTACATAACACCCAAAATGTTCTGATAAGAAAAGTTGTCCTTGAATGCTTTGGGAGTTTTAAACAAAGGAAAGTAGAAAATTTGATAAAAAATGACAATTAGCAGTAACAAAACTCCAACCAAATTAGATTTTGTTTCAATAAAAATTGCCACCCTCCTGAATTTTTTAATGTAGCATATTTTCGACATTTTAAACAAAATGTCAAAAGTCCTTATGGATACCACTGGAGCTTTAAAAGTTACAAGGGGTCAAAGTTAAAAAGAACCGTTTTTTGCAAATATCTTGAGAGCTTAGCATTTTCACAAAATTGTAGGTTATAAAATTTACAATAAAAATTCTATATCTTTTTTCCTTAAAAGTATTATATTACAAGAAAGATGGCTGATAAAAAAATGTGTCAATATATCAACACTTCCATATTATACAAGAGGTCAAAGTCAAAAAGAATCGTTTTTTGCAAATATCTTGAGAGCATTCTGACAAAAGGTTATAAAATTTACAATAAAAATTCTATATCTGTTTTTCTTAAAATGGTTACCATTTAAAAAAATTGAATAAAATCCATTTGCTTTTTATGTTTTTTCAAAAAATTGTTTTTCAATTCAAAATAGTGATTTAGGCACAAAATAAACTTTTATTGAAATGCGACAATAAAAATTAAGGTGATGAATCAGATTCAAGGCCTACTGGGTAAATTTTTTGAGAACACAGCAGTTGCCAACTTAGCTTTTTCACTTTTTCGAATTTATGACGCCATTTGGAAAAAATTACCTAGTTGTGATACATCGTTGTAACGAGAATTTCATGTGGAATCTAAATATGTAAAAATGCTCTTTAAAAATCAAAAGTTGTTGCTACTTGCGGTTGGACAAGAAGTGATATTTTTCACTTAATAAGTGCAAAATGTGGCTTTTTGTTTCATAAATGATACGCCAAAATTTCAAAATTGTATTCCTAAAATCATCCTAGAAATTGGAACGGGACTAATCTCGTTGTCACCCGGTATATGTGCCAAATATGAACTAATTATTTCATTCCTTTACAAAGTAATAACCAAAAGAAATTTTGGCAAAAATTCATAAAACACCCTGTATTTCAGCAATAAGCATCCAACTATTTTTTTCTATGGGTGATTCTGATTACCCTCGGTGTCCTTTCTCTGCCAATAAACCATGCCCGTTTTCTCGCGAAACACTCTGTATATCTAAAAATTTCACCGATGGTTTCCAACATATTTAGATCTAAGTATAACAGTTATCCAGATAACTTCCCTATGATCCTACGAAATCTCCATCTTAAACATATGGCGCTATGCCAAGGTTCAACAGTAAACTAAATTATTCTAAGCACAAACATGCCGAATGATGTCAAGCTGGTATCCTGCATCTATACGTTACTTATGCTAGTGCAACAATGAAATCTGCTATAGAATGCAACTTTCCAACTCTTTATCAGTTGGAAAATTGGATTAGTATAATAACATAGAATATAGCTGAGTCTCGAGGGAAAGAAACATTATCCGACCCAGAAAATGTATGAGATTATAAAAATAGATAGAGTGAAATTTTCCACAAAGATAGAAACGGAAATAGGAAGGCATAAAGGACTGCCCTAATCGCAATATAAAAAGTTCCTGAACAATGCTCCGAACTATAAAGCTGCCTTTGCCCGTGGACAAGCTGTTCGCCAGCAAGTTGTTCACTGGGGGAGCAGATCAATTCGATGAACAGGAAGATATTTGTTCATTAGACATATTACACAATGGGCTAGTGGTTCATGTACGGTCAGCATTATCAATATTAATCGATTTGCTGTGTCAGTACAGTCGGTTTAGTGTAACAGATAATTAAAAAAGGAACCTTTATATCCTTTTCGGGGCATTTGAAAATCGAATGAACACAAAAATGTTCGTCAGAACCATATTTGCAGTTGATTTCATTGCAGAGTCGAATCAAACATTATTTATTAGAAATCAGAGGGTATTTTTAAAAATCAGATGAAAATGTCAGTCGTTGTACTTCCCATTATAGTGTGGTTTCTTAGCGAAAAGATCGTGACCTGCTGGATTAAAGCTCCAAATTTTGTACACTTCTTATATACCCTTAATTCTATCAATTCGGAGGGGAGTGCCCGATTTCAGTGTCCGCCATCTTGAAATACGACGCCATTTTTGTTTTCTTTGGACTGTACCTGTAAATTTTAGACTTTTATTTGGTTTTTACTAAATATCTCCCCAACTTCTGGGTTTGTAGCAAAGAGTATTTAATTTAAACTGAATTTGCTACAATTTGAGACCAGAGCCGCTTTTGTAACTTTAATATTTTGAGAGATATAAACTTCCAAAGTTTTGAACTTCTTTCAGGTTATTACGAAAATCTATATTTTTGTCGGTTTTACTAAATATCTCCAATGCAGTCAGTTTTACAGCAAACATTGTTTTATTAATGTTTAAGAAGAATGAATAGGCTGCAATGTGAGTAAAGAAAGACATACAATCACAGTTTGCTGAGATAATGTATTTGACCATGTTACAAACGTTTCAATAAAAAAAATTACAGAATAACTATTAAGAAAATAATCATAAAAATTATATTTATAATGTTGTTATTATTATATGTATAATGTTATTGTTTACTGTTCACAATGGCCTTTGCAATGACAAAGAGCTGTGCAGATAAGTGCAGCCTTGTTACAAACGCAATTCTTACAGGACAGGCGTTCAGCCTTTCATCCGCACTTGATTAATTCCTTACAGCTTTTGCTTGTTTCAAATTGGTTGCCATGTCTCTTCGTTTCTTTTCCATCCAAAGTTAGTCGGAATAGGTGCATTTTAGAGTGATTTCAAACTGTTTAACCAGATGCTAGATTAGTGTGTTGAATGAGGGCATCCCGTGTGGGCGCTTGGCTTTGCATCATCTTTACTTTTTTTCCTTGTGTGAAAAGATCCTCTCTGAGCTTGTTGATGCTGTCAAGTTCTGTTGTGCCATCGTACAGGATGCATGTGAATCATTCTATAAATTCAAATGCCATTGTTTTAGCATTTACTGGCTGAAATTGATGTTTTGCAGAAAAGGTAAATCCTTCAGTGCCTGAAGGGTATGCTTTCCATGTCTTCCATGCTGACTTTTTCCCCTTATCAAAAAATTGTGATGTACTGTCTGGACCCGTGAAAGCATGGAAAAAAGGCAATGCTTGCGACATATTTTCTACGAGTTCTTGGCGAGAAGATGGCGTTGACATGATAATATCGGAAATATTTTCCCTTATCAAAGGCAATCCAAAGTTTAATATTAGATTTGTAAGTTTGTAGCTCGAAAAAGATGCCTACTAGTACCACAACATCTGTGTCAACTGTACTTATGAGGATGTTGGTTGTACTCTTTTGTAATGCATCCAATATATGAAGACACATTCTGGTATCAGCTTCTTCGAGGTCAGTTTCGGACATCGGTGCACAGTTATTTTTTGAAGTAACAGATTTACCATAGGTAATGTATATTTCTTTACCTTCTTGTACGTTATAAGCTGCGACTGCATCACTTAGTAGGGTGAAAAGTTCTGTCTTGTTCTCTGAATTCTTCAGGAATGTAATAAAATTTTTGGGGAGTGTGGGACTTTTCTCCTTTCTCCCATCTCCCTCTCTTCACACGTGTAGTTTCCTTCAGACTGTCTGGCTTGTATATGTCCCGTACAATATCGATTCTTAGGCAATCCTGAAGTTGTCTCTTGATCCATGTTAAGAAGACCATATCACTATATTCTTAAGTTGTAGCAAATTTAGTCTAGATTAAAATTGATTCGAATAGTGTTGCTGTAAACCCAACCGATTTTCGTAATAACCTGGAAAAAGTCCAAAACTTTGGAAGATTGTATCTCGCAAAATATTAAAGTTACAAAAGCGGCTCTGGTCTCAAATTGTAGCAAATTTAGTTTAAATTAAATCCTTTTTGTTACAAACCCAGAAGTTGGGGAGATATTTAGTAAAAACCAAATAAAAGTCGAAAATTTACAGTTACGGTCCAAAGAAAACAAAGATAGCGTAGTATTTCAAGATGGCGGACACTGAAATCGGGCACCCCCCCTGAATTGATAGTACTGGGGGTATATAGGAACTCCGCAAAATTTGATTCTGCCTAGTATTTGCTCTAAGCCACCACACTATTAGTATACGTATAGTAATAATTTGGACAATATTTTCGCAAATTCTTAGTACCGGCCTCCCCAAAGGATGAGGAAAACTTTTTAGAAAATGGTTGAAAACTATTATGTTTTTTACCGCATTCATAAATGACACCGTCACACAAAAAAAAAAGTCGAGTGCTAGAAGGCAGCCCTATGTACTCCCATGCATTTTGACCTGCTGAACACGAGTCCGATGTCCGTCTTGTCCGATTGGCTCTTCCATTTTTGCTAACCTCAAAAAACACCTTAAAAATGCCCGAAAAATCCCAAACAAGTAAATAAAAAGCTTAAATGAGCTGATCACTATATCTATGCGTAATTTTGGGCGTTGAAACTGAATATGAGGTCAGAATTAGCCGATCAGTTAGGAATTTTGACCTAACCTCAAAAAACACCTAAAAAATGCCCGAAAAATCCCAAACAAGTAAATAAAAAGTTTTCATGAACTGATCAATATATCCATACGTAATTTGGGACACTGAGTCCGAATCCAAGGTCAGAATTTATGCGCGATGATCGAATATCTTGTAAAATCCATATTTAGGATGAAAACGTACCCAAAAATGATTGAATCATAGCCCGAAATTGACTTTGTTCTACATAACATCTAAACATATAATTTCCGACGTATTTTCACGAGCTAAGCACAATATCGTATTCAGAATTAAAGCGTAATATGCAAACTTCATAGAGAAATATCATTTCAGCGTATATTCTCATCAACCCTAGTAAGCGGAGATGGGTACCTTTTAATTTTTAAGTATCTAAAGGAAACTATTACTGAATAGTGACATTTTTAGAAAAAATTTTTCGGACAAAGTTCTCTGTTGAGAGAGAAATATCGTTTGGACTTAACATTTACCTACACCCTCCCTTGATGATTTTTACTTTATCTTCTTAGAGCTGTTTAGAATTGTATAGTTTTCTTTATTCTGTTTGATTGTCATATGCCATTTGTTTCTTTTTCTATTTTTGTGACTAGGGCACCTCTACGTGGTGACGGCGTGCAACGATTTATTTCGGCTAAGTTCCTAGGTAAAAAAAATGCCGTCATGGCGAAACTAGAGAAAGAATTTACGATGCAGGGGAGGAAAACCCTAGTATCGGCGGCCGGTTAGGGAAAGCGGGACCGCGAGCGTCGTCATCATGCAACCGCAGCTCTAGTGAAATGGGAAACTTGGCTTCCTATGAGTATAGGGCTACAAGAAATTTGCACAAATGTGTAAATAATGCAAATTCCTTCTGTTTTGTTTGTAGTAAATTAAATGGCATATGACAATCAAACAGAATAAAGAAAACTATACAATTCTAAACAGCTCTAAGAAAAAAAGTAAAATATTATCAAGGGAGGCAAATGTTAATTCCAAACGATATTCCTCTCTCAACAGAGAAAACTTTGTCCGAAAAATTTTTCCTAAAAATGTCACTGTTCAGTAATATTTTCCTTTATATACTTGAAAATTTAAAAGTTACCCATCTCCACTTACTAGGGTTGATGAGAAGATATGCTGAAATGGTATTTATCTATGAAGTTTGCAGATTGCGCTTTCATTGCGGGTCAAAGTGCATGGGAGTACATAGGTCTGCCTTTTAGCACTCGACATTTTTTGTGTGTGTCCCTGTGTAATAAATAAATACCAATTTCGCGAATCACACTCCTGCAGTGCGACTCTACTTGCGTTTTGAATGTGAGAATGTGAGAATGCGATCGGATGTGTATAGATCCCTCTGCTAGAAAATATTGGCATTAATTACAAAATATTTATTTCAAGAGATAATTTAGATACTGCTTTATACTGATAGAGATTATGCTTTCTTATTTTTTGGTTCATGGACGACTGGCTGCGCGCCTGTTTGGGTGGCCACTCATACACTAAAAGTGTGTCAGGTTTTCTTCCTTATTAATAGTGCTGATTATTTTTAAAATATGTTCCTTCGTCGCTATCTTAATATTTTTTAGGGTAATCACTCCGTACATTTTCACTAAAAGTGCAGCAGGTTTCTTCATTGACAATATTGTTAATTACATGCCAAATACTATTTTTCCCTGTCAAAAAGTTTTGTAAATATGGCACCAAGAGATTGTTAGACAGGCAGCTAGAGAGACAGACTGACAGAAAGATTGACGAAACTTAAAGAGCTTAATTCTCGTAAAATATATAATCTGAAATTTGAAAATCTAATTAATTGTCGGAAAATTAATATTTTTTTCACTTGTAATGGGCTAGTAGACAATAACGAAAATAATGACAAAATTAATAATATAGCATTATAGTATGAGCCTCCAATATGTTATAAATATAATTTGAAGGTAATTTTACCGTCTATCATTGGTTTTATTGTAAAATAAATATTCTTAAAATCAGAGTGGATTTAAAATAAGGCAGTTTGCCAGATATCTCGTGACGTAATAGCGTAATAACCTCTAAAACAGGGGAACTTTACATTTGACAGTAACCAGCTACGTTGCCACATTTCTGAAAAAGAGTGTGCACTACTGCACATAAATTTTAATATTAATTTTTAACACTGTTTCAAATACCTAACAAGTAAATATTTTATATATTTTTAAGGCTGATTGATAACTTGCTAATACAGAATTGTAATATTACAGTATAGCAGTACAGAATATCTTACATTATTTATTGAAATATGGCAACTTAGCACTCGTTTCTCTGTTCAAGTACAAATTAGAATCTGGTGATTACGCTATTACGTCATAGCCAATAGAATAGCCCGAAAATTGGCGGCAATATCTAAGTGTTTAAACATACTTTATACTTCATGATTTTTTTTTACTATAAGGCATTATTAAAAAAATAAAATAAAAAATACCGGTGAACTATTTTTATGTGTAGATGTTATTAAAATTATTAAAAAAAAATTGTATACTTGCCCAACGGGCAAAAAAATATTTCATTTGTTATTAAATTTATATACAGCTGTTAGAGAAAATAAACAAAACAAAAGAATAACCAATTTAAAAAAAAATAAATAGTGAAACCCCGGAAACCACAATAATTTCTCTTCTCAATGTCATAAAACTGAAATTGTCAATGTAAGGGTTATATAAAATCTTCTGTATTAGTTGGAAAATTTTCAGTGCGGAAGCATATTTGGAATAAAATATTAATAATTAATGACTTTCTAATAAATATTTATTAGAAGTGTAACGTAAGATGCTGTTTGACATATACTGGAAGTAAAGAGTCGGAAAGTATGCAAAATTGTGCTAAAGTTATGAAACCTATTCTTCCCCCCGTTTTCGAACACGAATAACAGGGTAAAAAAGTTTTTAGTCATGCGTACCCCCGAAACGGCCAAAAACCACCCCTTCTTGCTTATTTCTCATATGACAGCTTGGCATCGACTATTTTTGCAGAGATTCTTTGTTTTTTCATGGGGATATAATAGAGGTGGAATCTCCCTATCAATGGGATGTAAAACTGTTTCTTGTTTTTTCTTGTTAATAATTAATTTTAGATTTTCTGATCTGATCAAGGACAATAATAGTAAGAGTGAATTGTGACATCCTCAGGGGGAAAATTGATTTTTTTATTTTATAATTTGTATATTGAGTGGGAGTGGTTTCAAAGTCACCATTTGTTCATTTTACATCCTCTTGAAAAATGAACCTATCCTCGCAAGGATTTGAACTTCATATTTCTTAAAACGGGATATAAGGAAGAGAATACTATTGGTAAAAAATTCTGTTTTTAATAAATCATATATACAGGACACGATTTTGAGTAGAATATAATATTTTTTTAAAAGACATTAATATAACCTAAGGCGCTTACAAATAGAATTACATGGTTCATATTCCTCGAAAACAATATATCATTCAATGCTATTGTCTCCTTCTTCATCGCACGCATCGTCCATTTCCCATTCATGATCGGGTTGTCCTCATCAGTGATGCTCCAGCAACTTCATCAGTCCTTATCACCGAGATGTTTGGGCAGTCAGTATATGACATAGATGTTTCGTTTTTCCCAGTGGATTGGAAGACGCCACTCGTTGGTTGCGTGTGGATATAGGTGTGAGTTGTCTTGGTTCTCCAATTACCCTCGGAGAAATATCACGAGGCTAAACCATGCTCGATAAAGATTTGTAACTGAGATTTCTCAATACGAATCATCTTTGATCTTAGATAAATTAATTTGAGAGAGTAATTCGACCTTCTGATGACCAAAGGTCACTTTGATCATAGATCAAACCATATGCGAACATAAAATATTCCGCTCTTTCAGAATCCGTGGTCAAAGACGCGTTTCCATTTGATAAACAAAAGTTGACCTTGGAATAACCTTGACCTTGACCTGATGGGGTCGAACAGACCTCGGATTCGGATTTAGCAACCCCCAAAACGTGTAAGAATCGTGATTCTCTAGCTGAAATGTTTTTCCCAATTTGATCTTGGAATGACCTTGACCCTGACCTGATGGTTCAAACAGACCGGGAGTTGGGATTTAGTTACCCCAAAAACGTATAAAAATGGTGGTTTTCTGCGCTTAAAAGGTTTTTTCCCAATTTAACCTTGGATTGACCATCACCCTGACCTGATGGGGTCAAGCAGATTTCGAATTCGGATTCAGTGACCCCAAAAACGTACAGAAATCGTGGTTTACGTCGCTTAATCGTTTTTTCTCAAATTAACCTTGGATTGACCTTGACCCTGACCTGATGGGGTCAAGCAAACCCCGGATTCGGATTCAGCGACCCCAAAAACGGTGAACAGAACATTTTTTTTTGTGGGGCTGTGTTATCATTGGATTCGTTTGCTTCTATGCTTGGTTCATCATCTTCATCCTCTGGCGCACAATTCGCTCAAAATGACAAGTCTTAAAAAAGTCTACATCGTAAACCTATTTCATTTTATTTTTTATTATTATTATTATTCGCAAAAACGAAGAGTATATTGTATTTGATCGGTACATTTCTAAAATCGTAAATATCGCTCGTAGAGAAAAAATTTTCATATCATTGTGTTAGTGAACGAATTTAAGCAATTTTCAAAATGTCCGTCTGTCCGTCCGTCCGTCACGTTTCTTGTAAGCACGATAACTCAAAAAAGAAAAGTCCGATTGTACTGAAATTTGGACAGTAAGTTAGTGTTAGCTAGGGGAAGAACCCTACTGTTTTTGAACAAAATCGATCAGTAAATAAAAATTTTAGTAATGATTTAAATTTGAGATTTTTTTTTATTTTTGTTTTTGTAAAAATTTACATTTTTTACATTTTTTTACGTGTTAGGTAGTTTTTACGCTTTTGATTCGAAATCCAAGGGTCCCAAGTTCGAAACTCACATGTGTTATGGTATAGTTTTTTTTAATTTTTACTTTATTTTACACTGAGTCTTTCACCAAGTTCGTACTGTAAAATTAAAAATGTCTAAAACTAACATTATTTACAAAAAACTGCGAAGAATGTGTAACAGTTATATAAAAAGTTTAGTAAACCGACGTTTTTAGCTTGTTTTTATTAAGGAGTGGTTTCCGACAGTTTAAAGGTGAAGGAAGCGTAAAACTATTTTTTTCTTGATCAGCAGGTAAACGTCTTTAACAAGAAAAAAAAAAGAAACAATTTTACACCCCCTGACAGGGTAGATTCCACCCCCGAGGGCGGTTGCACTCTACTACCTGATATCACTTTTCACCATCTGTTATATCCTCAAGAAAAAACAAAAAATCCCTGCAAAAATAGTCGATGCCAAGCTGTCATATGAGAAATAAGTAAAAAAGTTTTTGGTCGTTTCAGGGAGTGCGCATGACTAAAAACTTTTTTCACCCTGTTATTCGTGTTTAGCACCCTATTCCTCGCCCCGAAAACGGGAGGAGGAATAGGTTTCATAATTTTAGCATGATTTTGCTTTTTTTCGAGAAAATCCCGACTCCTCCTTTCCACTAATATCGCACATTACAAAGTAATATTCCTCTAAGAATAAAACGTTATAATTTCTTTTTAATTGAAAGGAAAAACAAAAGATTTTTACGCGATTGTTATATCCGTCAGTTGATTTTATTTCGATCGTCTCCATTTTTCTGCACAAAAGAATTGTCCTGGATTTCCGCAATGTTATAAATACGGAGTCTGAACCCATTTTCTTGATAAAATGTGTATTCCGTCCTGTCGTTGACAGTAAAACGAGTTATAGAAGCAAATAAATGTCTTAACCTGTATTGGTCGTAACTTTTACAAATGGGGTAGGTACACTGCCGAGTAGCAGTTATCGATTGACTTGCCGCTAGAGCGTGGGGAGATAATGAATTCTTGATATCATGCTAAGTATTTTATATTACTTCTCTTCAAATACCTTTTTTTTTGAAATCTATGGTGGCGGATTGAAAGAAAAGAATGTGGGATACATTCCATGCTTATAGCTGACATCTCAGTTGAATTTAAAATTTTATATAAAAAGTTTGTTACAATTATTCATGTTGAGAAAGAGCTGCATCTTTTATAAATACATTGCACTAACCAGCATAAAAAAAAATAATAATGTTTATTAATTCAAGTCAGAATTTCACAATAAAAATGAATATAAACATTTAGAGCCCCACAAAGTTAAAAAAAATATCGTTAATTGAGACAATAATAACTAAACTTACATAAATTATAAATACATTAATTAAATTCAAAATAGTATTTTTAAAATGATATTTGTATACTATACATTTAAAAGTTAATTGAAGTATTAGTTTGTTGTCCGTGGTTGTACTCTTTGTGTTTGTTTTCACATAATGCCCTGACCTTAATAGCACAGGACATCCGTTGGATGTCCGATTAAGATACAGTTAATGTACAAATGTCCATGGACATTGGATGGACGTCCTATGGATGCTCATTTTATGTACATACAAGGACGTATTGACGACAAGACGAGTATTGAATGGACATCCTAGGGACGTCCATTTACTGTACAAGAATGTACAAATACTTGTCCCGCTAAAGCCCATTTATTGTACAAACGTTTATGGTGAATAAATTAACGTCCCATAATTGTCCCTTTTATGTACATCTTCTATGGACGTTGTGTGGACGTCCGAGGGACGTCCACTTAATGTACATAGAAGAAAGAACATTTTATGTTCCTGTTTGAACAACCAGTGAATGTCCCGTTAATATCCATTTATTGTACAAATATGCACAGAAGGTAAATGGATGTCACCTAATTGTCCATTTTATGTACGTAAAACGATACCCACTGGACATTGAAACTTGCAAAAGTTTTCTACAATGTGAATCTTATTTATTTTTGCACTTTTAAATTGTTCCTTTGCGGGAACGTTTTAGCAAACTTGAAAGAAATAAAAATATAGCAGAAACTTTGTGGCAAAGTAATTTTTCAAATATATTTGAAAGTTATGGCTGCAACTTAGGATAATTTGCTATGAATCGCCAAAAGTTATATTGCAAGTGAGATATAATTGGTCAAAGTTAATTTGGCAAATAAAAATAAAATTTGACTCTGTAAAATCCAAAGCCATGTCTATTTTCTTTGTCTATTTTAACTTAAACCGTGTTTTGCGCACGCGCGTCTCTTTCGACTCTCTTTCATGGCATAGAAAGAAGAGGACATTTAAAGAATATTATATGAAGAAAGAAGTACGAAGTGAAGTGTAAAATATCTATATATAGCTACCGCCAAATTATCCAGGTATATCTTTATTTGTATGATGTCTTTGTGGTGGATTTTTAAATAGTATGAAAAATGAGAAAGTGAAAAAAACGGTAAGTTTGAGGTTAGGTTTGAGGACTATGAAAAACTTCAAGTATGTTTTGTTTACTACCTGAAATTACAATATTGTCATTTCTCTAGTTAATCCTAGTATACCCGGATACCAAGTGCACGTCTTTTGCTTTTAAACGTAGCCCCATCCCACACAAAGTCACTTTAAGCTTTCAGGGATGAAGATGTTCTATTACCTGTAGTTTTTATGTGTGGCCTATTTTGAAAACTTGAATTATTGAATAGCATATTATTTTACTCATTCCAAATAATTAAAATAGATTTTCAAACACACAGTTTTAAAATACTAATACAATGCGCTTAGAACAGAGTTAGTGTAGTAACAGTTAAAATTTTTAGCCGCAGCACGGGCATCCTCTTTCAAAATCCGATGATCATTTCGAGGAATTTTCTATGAATTAGTTCCAGTATGGCAAAACCAGGCATATGAGAGGCAAACACTGATTTTTGGTTGAAAAATAGAAGATACTTAATTACCGAATGATATTTTTTATTATTAAATAAATATTTCTAATAATTTAATAAAACAGCCTTTGATAAATAAATATTTTTTAATACATAAGCGCTCGTATTTTATTTTATAAATCACTTTACTAAACTTAAAACCGCTGCCCAAGGAATCACTACTTCCACATCCGGATTTTCTATCCAAGTCACACAACGAAAAAATTTTGTATCTGGAAATAATTGTTTATGGAACATTAATAATATAATATTTGAAATCCTCTACCCCAAAAACCCATAAAACGATACCCCACATCGGTAGTGGGGTGGGGGTGGTGACAGGGGGTGGGAGTGGGGGGTGGATAAAGTAAAAAAATATTTTGAGGTTTCTGGTTCTTGTACATACACTAAATCACATTTTTTTTTCATCCCCTTTAATAATGGGGTGGGGGTGGTAATGGGGGTGGCCAATGCCAAAATTTTTTTTGAGACCATAGCTTCTCTTGTATATACTAAATACCAATTTTATGGACTCTTACCTGCTTGATGTACCTATTTTCCCCAAATTTACCCCAATTTACCCCCCAACCCTTCTACGGAACAAGATGAAATATAATCTAGTTCTAGATCTCGTTAAAGTACATATGTGTACCAAATTTCAAGTCAATATCTCAAACGGTTCCAGAGTAAACGTGCGCACAAAGAAAGTTACAGACCGACAGACAGAAATTTTTTTTCGCTCAAACTTGAAATCTCGACGTTTCATGACATTCTAAGCCTATTTGAACAATAAAAATTTTTAAAAATTTGTTTGTCGTTACTATACTTCCACTGGATGTGGAAGTAATATCAATAAGAAAAGATTTAAATATACAGTACTAGGCGTTTGCTAGAAAATTGTCGATAAGGTCCCCACAATATGTCCATCGCCATTATTCCATATATACAAATAAAAAGCAATACCTATATAATACTTTGAAATAGAAAAGGGCACAGCCAATAGAACTATTAATGACCTATATACTTTCTGTTAAACACGTCAGAGACAGTAGACTTTATTCAATCCGCTGCCCTTTTTTCTATCTCGTTATGAAGTGACATACATAATAAAATAACTGTTTCGATCTGTACATATGGTAAAACGGTGATGGCACTAGTGAAGTTCATTCCGCATATTTTTTTCAAAGATCACCTTATACCTAGTAAACTTATAGAGAATTTAGAGGAAAAGTTTATACAGTGTCGTCAAAAAGTCTGCACATATGAGAAACTCACTTGTTCTTGACTTTTTGAAAAATTTCACTTTTAATAAAAGTGAACGTTGTCAAACGAAAAAGTTCATCAATTATAGTGATATAGGGTTTGGTGGGTGTGCGACTTGTGGTTTTTTAAATATTAAATAAAATAGTAAAGCAAAGAGATGGCTGTTTACATTTTAATTATTGTCAATAGGGCTATCTGATAAAAAAATATTCATTTTTAGTCGAAGAGGGCATATTGAATGGCCACCGCGATCGCCAGATTTAAGTCCTTTAGACTATTTTCTTTGGGGTCATTTAAAATCCGTTGTCTATAGGACCAAGCTTCAGTCGTTAGAAGAGTTGGAAGATCGAATTAGGATGGCTGTTCAAGAAATATCACAACATGCTATTCAAAACTCTATAAGAGTTTTGAATATTTTCTTGGTTTCTCAATATTAAAGTGCTTAATATTTTGTAATAAGAAATTTAATTATCATTAACTAATAGATATTTATTACACTTTATTTTATTATTTTATTTAATATTTAAAAAACCACAAGCCGCACAACCACCAAACCCTATATCACTATAACTGATAAAAAAGTGTCTATCTGAAAATGTAAAAATACACATGGCCATCCATTTAAAAAACTGCCGATGACGTCATATCTCGAAAAACAGGGTAGATGTTGGAAATCAACGTACGTCACTGAGTAGACTGAAAATGCTACAAAAACTTTTGTTAGGGGTATTTTTTAATCGAACTTATAGTTCAGCCAAAAATCAGGTGTTTCCACACATTTGCCCAACCCTGTATATCAAATTGGGCTGTTCTATTTTAAAAACCGCTGCCCAAGGAATCACTACTTCCACATCCGGATTTTCTATCCAAGTCACACAACGAAAAAATTTTGTATCT
The DNA here is from genome assembly GCA_936432065.2 of Rutpela maculata. NCBI lineage: Eukaryota > Metazoa > Arthropoda > Insecta > Coleoptera > Cerambycidae > Rutpela > Rutpela maculata. The sequence goes on along the minus strand of OW386286.2, from coordinate 240,808,309 downwards.
GGAAATAATTGTTTATGGAACTTTAATAATATATTTGAAATCCTCTACCCCAAAAACCCATAAAACGATACCCCACATCGGTAGTGGGGTGGGGGTGGTGACAGGGGGTGGGAGTGGGGGGTGGATAAAGTAAAAAATATTTTGAGGTTTCTGGTTCTTGTACACACACTAAATCACATTTTTTTTTCGTCCCCTTTAATAATGGGGTGGGAGTGGTAATGGGGGTGGCTAATGCCAAAATTTTTTTTGAGACCTTAGCTTCTCTTGTCTATACTAAATATCAATTTTATGAACTCTTACCTGCTTGATTTACCTATTTACTCCAAATTTACCCCAATTTACCCCCCAACCCTTCGACGGAGCAAGATGAAAATATAATCTAGTTCTAGATCTCGTTAAAGTACATATGTGTACCAAATTTCAAGTCAATATCTCAAACGGTTCCAGAGTAAACGTGCGCAAAAAAAAAAGTTACAGACCGACAGACCGACAGGCCGACAGACCAACAGACCGACAGACCGACAGACAGAAATTTTTTTTTCGCTCAAACTTGAAATTTTGACGTTTCATGACATTCTAAGCCTATTTGGACAATAAAAATTTTTAAAAATTTTTTTGTCGTTACTATACTTCCACTGGATGTGGAAGTAAAATAAAAATTTTCTACTTTTTTGCACATAACTCCTGAACTGTATTTTTTAATATTTTTTTGTTATCAATAATTCTCTCTCTTTAATAGTTTCAGACTAAGTAATGGATTAAAATCATCTTTGAAGGAATAATTTGGGAAAAAACGATGTATTTCTTGGTGCATAGTTGTTCTCCTTTTCCAATTTTTAACTTTTTCAGGATTTAATCATAAAGGAGTGGACAATTTTTATTTTTAAACTAGAAGAATCCAATGTACATTATAAGTAACTTCTTAAAGTAAAATTTTTCAATATCTTTAAAAATAAGGGTAGTTACTTTTCCGACTTAAGCACCAGTACTAACACAAATTTTTCAGCTTTATAGATTTCGTGTTTGTTCACTAATATATTTTTTCCAAAATGGCTTGAGATTATAGAGACACCCATGATTGGTCCAAATAAGGACAATTTTTATTGGTCCAAATAATATCCATCATGAACCACCGTTTAAGGTCCAACACTGGACTTCCATAAATTATCCAAAGTTGTGACATTTAGGCGTCCCTGGGACGTCCATAGGACGTCCAACTGTACAAAAAATGGATGTCCATAGGACATCCCGAATGTCCATTGGACATCCATAGGATATCCATGTGCTATTAGGGGATAGATCCCTGGACGAAAAAGGAATATGTCTTTGTTTTTTTATCACAGAGTCCATTCGTGACCCGCGCTACAAGTTAGATTTGGGGTTATAATTAGTGAACACCTTCGACCGTATATTACCTAGACCCGGCATGTGGGCGTGTCGCATGTTACGAGATGTTTTTGCGGGGGGTTTCAAGGTACCATGAATGGTATTGGCTAATTCAAACGTCGCGGGTTGAATGTCGAAAATGCATTAAAACTTTGGTTACATCGCCATTGTTATTTGTGGCTATTTTTGTTTAATTTATGTGTTTCTTAGATTTCTATAACATCCAACCAATTTTTCTGTTTTCAAAATGGGTAAATAGTGTTTTATATACGATCCCGAGTTAGAGAAAGAATGGAATAAATCATTTTGTAAATATTTCTCAGGCGTAGGCGTAGAGGTTTCAGGTGCTCTCTAAAATCTTAGACTAACTAATATTGACTAACTAATATTGACTAGGTACTCTTAGTTTTTCAATGCAAATAAAACTCAAATAGGTACTGCTTATTAAACCAGCTGCTATATATTTGGTTTAAATTATATAGGTATTGAGATCAAATATGAGTTAATAAACTGATAGATTAAGTAGTACAATTTATTAAGTGTCATAATATGTTATATCTATTTTTAATGTTTTAGATTATCGCTATATAACAAACGCCAGACAAATTCCGAGGGCTCAACAGTGAAAAAATTATTGTTCAAGTTGTCAACTATTCCGCGAAAATCAAACGATTGGTTCTCATGTGAAATGATTTTTTTTTGTAAAAATTAACCAAAACGAAAATGTATTGTATCATTCACAGACATTTTTAGTGGGCCAAACATATTTTAAATCTTAAAAGAAGTGCACGAAAAGTAGCCGTTTTTTCAAACGATTTATTCCTGTCTGGCATTTGGATTTGAAAAAGATATGGTAATAAATAAACCATATTTCAAGTCTCAGACAAAAAGCGTGGGCCAAACATATTTTAAATCTTAAAAGAAGTGCACGAGAAAAAAACATTTTTTCAAACGATTTATTCCTGTCTGGCATTTGGATTTGAAAAAGATATGGTAATAAATCAACCATATTTCAAGTCCCAGACAAAAAGCGTGGGCCAAACATATTTTAAATCTTAAAAGAAGTGCACGAAGCCATTTTTTTAAACGATTTATTCCTGTCTGGCATTTTGATTTTAAAAAGATATGGTAATAAATAAACCATATTTCAAGTGCCAGACAAAAAGCTTGGACCCAGCCGTAGATATGTTGAGTGAAAGTATATCGAAAAATCAAAAAACAGTCGTGTAAAAATCGATGCATTTTCAAACGATTCACATTCGTCTGGCATTTTATTAGCTTGTCATTGTAAAGGAGTATTATACACATTTAAACAAATTTGTTTCGCGTCACTACTTAAATGCCGCAAGCGCGGATTTATGGGGGTAATTAACGGGGGTAATTACCCCCATAAATTGTTTACGGAATCTTGGGGGGTAATTACCCCCCAAGATTCCTTAAACAATCAACTTTCATTCTAAAATTTCATAATTTTTATTATTTTATTTTATATATAAACGCGGCTATGTTAACCCCCCCCCCAAGCTCATGGTCCAGATCCGCCCTTGAAATGCCGTTTTTTTCTCACTTGAAACTCATTTGGAATTTTATTTTCTTTATCACTGGAATCAATATAACTGTCACTTCACATTCATAATCCCTCAATTGAATAATATTTACAATAAATAAGTTACATACTAGCAAAAAGACAAATATAAATTATTACATATTAATATATAATTTACAACTCTGCACTACACCATATCTGAAACTGAGAGTCCTCGTAAGTCCGTACCTGTTTCATTCTCCCTTGGCGTAGGTAGTCAACCACACAAAAGTGATTTCTTCTCTCATTTTAATGCACGCGACATAAGACACGTAAGATGCGATGTGGTAGAAACATATGTGGTATGCATTGCTTGCGAGCGACACTGCTTTTTATACTCCCCGCTCGTCCCGAAGTGGTTTTTATTTATCGTTTGCTAATGGGAACTTGCCCATTTTTTAAATTTTATTAAAGTGTGTGTGTGTAAAAACACGCCACACTGAATATCAGCTCTTAAATCGCAGTACTTACTTTACAATAAATAATTAAAGTTGAAATCCTCGCTACTCCTCACGAAAAGCACTGTGACGTCAGATCCAGAAACTAGTCTCGCGTGGGGTCCCACAGATGGTGTATTTTAGCCGAGCTGTCTTCACCCTAATTAATAGACTGGGTGGCGTTTGACTTTGAGACGTCCGCATATTTGATCTTTTGCTCTTTATGTTAGAGAAAAAATGTCGGAAAGCTCAATTAATTCTCTTTACATAAGCTACCTACAAATTTTTCGAAAAAAACAATAATTATCGAGATATTCGAGGAAATGTAGGAAATTATACGATTTCCTACAGTGTATGTAAATCTAAAAAAAAATAAATTTTCTCAGAAACCTTTGTTTCGAAGGACCGAGATTTGCGGAGCGTCAAAGTAGTACATGATATTAAGTGAACATCATAGATGAGATCGATTTCAATTAATTACCGATTAATTACGGTGACAAAATGGAGAAATTTTACCGAAAAAAAAAGTCCCAAATCCCGCCCCCCTCTAATTCCTTCATTTTTGTCGGAATTAAAAAAATTAAAAAAAGAGTTTTAGCAAATTTTATTCTATTTAAATTAGCTAGAGTAGTCTTTTGGCGTAGGAGCCAAGTAAAAAATTGCCAACTGTAGAACCTCAAAATTTGCGATATATCTACAGCTGCGCCCCAGATTTTTGTCCGGCACTTGAAATATGGTTTGTTTATTAACATATCTTTTTAAAAAACAAATCCCAGACGAGTGTAAATCGTTTGAAAATGCACTGTTTTTTGATTTTTCGATACTTTCGCTCAACATATCTACGTCTGGGCCCAAGCTTTTTATCTGGGACTAGAAATATGGCTCATTTATTAACTATCCTAATGCCAGACAGGAATCGTTTGAAAAATGGCATTTTTTTCTTACTTTTCTTTTTGTCTGGCTATCCAGTGAACCCAGCCAATTCGTCTGGGAATCTTAAATTGAAACTACTTATTGCCTAATATTAAGAAAAAAACAAATGCCAGACGAATGTAAATCGTTTGATTTTCGCGGAATAGTTGACAACTTGAACAATAATTTTTTCACTGTTGGGCCCTCGGAATTTGTCTGGCGTTTGTTATATCACGATAATTATAATCTATTTACCTATATATACAATTCCCAGATTAGAACCAAATCGTTTGATTTTGACCATTTTTCTTACAACTTCGGATTGAAATCTCGGGCCTTCCGGCCCACGGAATTTGTCTGGCGATAAGCTTCCGTCGGATGTTTTTCTTTAAAACGTATGTCTAACTTGACGCCAGATAGGAACAAAACGTTTTAAATTGCTCATTTTCATGAAATTTTCTTTTCTGTTTTTCGCTGAGGGGCCCTGGATAACCGTCTGATAAACACGAAAATGGTTAGTACAAATCAGGCACAAAAGTCTCCCAAAAGGCCAGATAGGAACCAAACGTTTAAAAAAATCTGTCACTATCCCACGGTCTATTATAAAAAGCATCAGATCTAACACAGGCGATTCAATAATTGTCAAAATAATTACAATCGATGACTGCTCTTGTATATATTCTAAATATCTGATATTGTATATACCTATAGATATATGACTATAACAGAATGGAAATTTGCATTCTACTGTATCTACAAACAATTCATTATACGATTGGCCGAAATTAAATGACTTCGCTGCAAGCAGAGCGAATCACATGCAAATTCTGTTAATTCTCCATTTTACATAAATTGAAATGGTGTACCTGCAAATAAACATGTGATTTATTCAATTAGAAGTGACAAATTGTTGAACAATTGTTGGAAATGCAGTGTACGAAATGTAAATTTATTTTTGTATATTTTTGAAATTAGTGAGTGTATGCGTGATTTGTTTGTCGCAATAACACGGTAATAGTATGTACATTGTACATACCTACTTGTTTTGTTAATTTATATTTTCGACCAATGAGTTTTTGAATGAACTTACACATGTTGTTGCAAGTTTATGAAAATAGAATATACGACACTGACTAGTTTCCATAGAAATTATAGGATATTCCACAAATTTTAGTGATGTATCATTGGGATAGTTAATAGTCCTTCCCCTGACAAGGATTTCATTTACCCATGGAATGCACGGACTTCGACTTCAGAATCTTAATTTGGGACATATGTAGGTCAGAAATCCATGAGGTGGACATCCCGGAAAGTGGGAGGAAGTCAGCATAACTTTTGATATAAAGTCAAAATTCCTCAGGAAGAATAATTTGGTAATTTAACAAATGCTTAGTTATATTAAAAGATTGTATAGCAGATAATAATTGAAGACCTAAGTGGATAAAGGTGTTATGTCGCATTTTTAAAAAAATTACTTTATGCAATTTCTGAACACCGCTGATATAGATTTAACACCCAATAAACGGTGAATTCTAAATTTGTAATATTTTATAGAAACTTTTTAATTATAAAGGCACCATGTCATACATAGAACCAGTAATTTTAGTGGATGTACACAGTTTTGGACAGAAAAATCTAGTTTCATAACAGCTTGATATTGTTCTTTAATATTAGTGTAAACAAAAGAATATAACCCAAAATTATCTATTTTATGAGGTATTATTCATTTGAATCGAAGACAAAATAACTAAGTTCCAACTCAAAACCGTTTTGTTTAATTTACTCAAAACTTTAAAAGTGTGACATAACACCTTTATCCACTTAGGTCTTCAATTATATTTGTTGCCTTTATCAAGCTTAAAGATTTTTCTGTAGTTTTTGCTTTCCAAGCTCTTAAAATAAAACATTGCAGGAATACTTCTGCATAAAAAATATATTTCTTACCATACTTTCAATAATATCAGGAAATGAAAGTTTCGAACTGTGATCATTTGAATGATTCGTTTTCTTTAGTTCAGTTCGAATATCTGCTTCTCTTTTTGGTCGGTAGTTCATTTATGTTAATTAGTAATAATAGTGGCCCTAATTTTAGACCCCGAGGTATTCAAATTAATTTAATTGGTTGCAGACATATGTCTTGACCTCATAAGTTTAATATTTTAGTTAAAATATATATTTTTGGAAAAATAAAACAAACTATTACACCAGGTGTGGAGTATGCACTATGCCGTGGGCCCATAGGATCATACTAATCATATTTCTGGTGGCGTAAAAATCCACAATATATTTTGATTTTTCAAAATCTCCAATTAGGAAATAATGATACTGAAGAACGGCAATTTCAAACAATTGTCTATAAAACATGTAATATTGTAGTACACAGGTCATCAGAATATATCTTCCATAATATGGTTCACCTTGAATATGAATATAAAAGGAACTCGTATCTACTTGAATATCTCATCTCATCTTGTACGATGATGTAGCAGATATATGTGGTCCAAATATTTAATATTCAACGATGTTAGTAATACCGCGGTAGATCTATGATATTAAATTATTGACTGAAAGGTAATACTCAAAGTTTTCTAAGCACCCTTTTCATCCCACGCTAGCATGCATCATGTAAATAATTTGAAATTTTCCACCGTATTCTACGATCACCAGCACGGTTCGCTGAAATTAAATTATTTCGTGGCAGGTATACATTTGAAAAAAATCGTAAAATAATGTGGATAAGAATACATTATGAGAATTACTTTACAAAATTATAAAATTCTCACTTTGGTTCATACGAAAGCAGCTCCATTCTGTGCACTTTGCGGAAATTCATTAGCATAAATGAGTTTTGTGCAGTTTAGTTGCGGGCGACCATTGTTATGTCAAATAATTTTTCATTTTCTTTGCTGAGTATTTATGGTTATTTTAACAAGAGCGAAATTCCATTATATTCTTGAACATTATATATCACAATTAAAATTTTCTATTGTTTAAACTGCATCTTCACTGAAGTAAATTAAAAAGTTGAAACTGTGCGTTAAAAAATAAACGGTATTAAAGTCTATTCCCGTTTCATGTACCTATATGAACTAGTGCATATTCTAATTATAGCAAATAATGGACGCGGTTGAAGTTTGTTTATTTGCATGGGGGCCGTGTGTCGCTATTGATTTTTTTTATTTTCAGAAAAATGTATTAAACGATGTAGTTATTATTAATAAACTGCTGACTAATGGAAACGGACCAAGCGAATTTTTATGTTAAATTTAAATCCACATTTTTTGAGAAAGAGAATAGATATTGATATAAAAATGATATAAAAGGTAACATCAATTTAATACAACGTTTGTAAAAATGCTGAGACATTTAACGGAAGCCGAAAAAATGTGGGTCATTGTTAAATTTGATAATATTGGTCTACGAGTATGGTTGCTGCAGAAATAAATCAAGCAAAATCAAGTTCAACTTTTTTTTTGTTTCACAACTATCGATGTTGAATTTAAACGATTTGATTGATTGATTGATTTACCAGCGTGCGGTAGGCATTGTTGCCACTCCCAGGGTTATACAGCTGGGCCTGCTACGTTCACGCTGGGTTGGACTAAGGTCATGCTTGTTGCCAGCAGCGAGAGCCACACGGCGCATGGTAAAGGAACATGGGATGGGAGGTGTAGGTATTTATGAGATGCGTTACCGCATTGTGTCGTGAGGGAGCGTTTAAGCTCTCTTTTTGTGTTTTTGATTCTAGGCATGTGCCTTCTGAATCTTCGTGTGAAATATGTGCTGTGTCTTGATATGGAGTGTTTATGCTCCTCTTTTTGTGTTTCTGCTTCTTCAAATCTTCTTTTGCTGAGTCTTCCGATTCCTCGGTTTCCGATGCTGGGTTAGATTTGGGTCATGCTTGTTGTCAGCAGCGAGAGCCACATGACGCATGTTTTTTCCTCGCTTTTCTTTCCTAGTTTTTTTTTAATCCTCTCGATTGTTGTTTTCCACGTGTAACATGGTCTCCCTATTTTTAGTTTGCTGCTGTTCAGTGTTAGCGCTTTCTTCTGCTGTCCTTTTTGCTTTAACCTTCTTGATCCTTGCCCTTATCTCTCTGCTTACCAGGGTATGGTCTATTTGTGTGATTGAGCTTCCATTACTCCAGGTGTCAATGCAGGTTTGACTTTTGCTCCATGTATTTCTTATTGGTAAGTCAAACATGTGTGCTAGGTTTTTCAGCGCGTTTCTATTTTCGTTGGGCCATGTGTGCATTGAAGTCTCCTAAATGGACATTTTTCTTGGTTTTTCATAGCGTTAGTGTGTGCCGGTTTTCTTTTTCTAATTGATGGCTTAGTGCTCCATATAGACAGTCCTCTCTTCGGTTATTACTGATTTCTTTCTCCTCTTTGCCGCCTGGCACGATTTCACTGCACTATATATACCATTATTTACTGCGTTAGAGGGAAAGCACTGTGTAAACACTATCTAATATTTCTTATCAATTACTGAAAATGTTCCGAGATATGTATTATTTTACAAACACATCCACTTATATTTTTTTAACTATATTTTTTACACGTTGTCACTATTTAACTTTTATAAACTTTTATGGATATCCATTGGTGACAGACCATTATAAAGCAGATCTGGTCGCCTCGACAGCAAGATGACAAGTCCAATGTGTTGTCGCATTGTGTTCGTTATTTAATGTCTATGCTCCTCTTTTTGTGTTTCTGTTTCTACAATTTTCTTCTTTTTCTTCTGAGATTTCTGATGCCTCGGTTTCTGATTCTGGTAGGGTATATCGCTGCGATTTCTTTGTGGAGTTCATTTTTCCCACTCGCTTTCTTTTCCAGTATGTTTGGTCGCTTCTCAGTTTGTTCATGATGCTCTTAGTTATTGTTTTCCACGTGTAACCCGGTAACCCCATTTTTAGTGTGAAATATAATGTTTAATGTTTCACTTAACAACGAGCGCAATTTTGACCTGAAAAACTTCACTTGATAATTTATCTAAGAAAATATAAGAGAATATAATGACCACACTTTAAGAGTAATGCATTTGATTATAACGTGCGTTGTGCTAATATGTACCACCCTGTAGAATTTTTCACTCAGCAACGGTTTTTGTCACCCTTTTTTCATTGTAATTAAAAATTATTTATTTGAAACCAAATACCTTAAAAAGAATTTTCGTCTGCACGATTATTTTTTATTTATTCTTTATTATTATTTTTATCTGAAATGAATATGACACTGCCTTTTTCTGCTCCAAATAGTGCTATTAGTTATTTCACTCAAGTGAATGAGAGACCGGTGTTAACGGATTTATTTGGTTTGACCGTAATTTATGACCTCGCCCGCTTAGGACCGCCCGACCCTATTCTAAGAAATTTGGTACTTCTTACTCTCAAGATTGCAACACAGGTGATAATATACTAGCCTAGTGGGCTTGTTAATTAAAAATCATGCATTTGCTATTATTAAAAATTAATTAACTTATCGTTTGTTGATTCTCTCTTCAGGTGTTACTAGACGATGTCACTACACTACACTATAATTTACTGGGTAGACCAGAAGCACTGTGGAATTATTTGGTTTGCGTACCTAATTAAACACTGACTAATATTTATAAAATTATTGAAAATGCCCCGAGATATATATTAACTTTCAAACACATGCTATCCACTTATGCGAACTTTAATATATCTTCTACACTTAACTTTTGGATATTTTTATAGACAGAACACCCGTGAGATATGTCTGCTAGCATCGGCAGTCACACGAGAAGTCTCATCGATGTTGAATTCAAACGATTGGTTCGAAATCTCAAATAAGCAACCTTCTCCAAATTTAAGTAAAATTGGTTAATACTGACCAGATCTTGAAGTTTTCCATGTATTTTTATGGGAAAAGGATATTTATTCGCAAATTTGCCATAGAATCTTGAAAATGTGGTGAAATAGAAGTAACATACAAATCTCCTCTTCAAAATTGTCCAAAGAATCCGAATTAATAATTTCTTTTCGAATTAAACCCATAGACCGAAGTTCCAAAAAATTACCTAATATGTGCAAAAATAGGTTTTCAGGATTTAAGAAATAATTTATTTGTGAAACAGCGAGTTTTGGCCGATTCTTTTATCTTGAAGCACGTTACTATCTACAGGGTGAGAGAAAGCTGTGTTTTCTTTACCAAACTATAACCTCTGAGATTCCACAAAAATTAGTTTATATTTTCTTTATGAGCATTTTTTTAGTCACTGGTTTATTAGCCTAGGAATTTCAGGTTTTGACCCGGAATTAAATATTGCAAAGTTAAAAATTTGCAGGATTGTAGTCCAAGGAGCCCTGACTTAACAATTTTAGATTTTTATTTATGGGGGCATTTAAATCAAATTATAATGTAAGGAAAACTTACCTAATGATGTGAAAATATTAAAAAATCAGATAAGAGATGCTGTTGGATCCTTAATAATTCAAGAACTCCGTAACAGTTAAAAGAAGCTGCGAGATAGAACAGAATATGTGCTGAAAGGGATGTTGAGTTAATCGAGTAGTTAGAAATATTCTTAAATTAGTTCATTTATTGTTTTGCTCTATATTCCTATTTTAAGAGCACGCTATATTTACTAAAGTTTTATTTGCAGATTTGTCCGTTTTAAATCGAGCAAAAATTTTATTCCTTTGGCAATTTTCTGTAAAATTAAAAAAATCCTCCTTGTAAACTCTAACGTATACACATATTGTATATGTGTACACGTTAGGAGATAATGTAAGTCAATTTTTTAAGCTATTTCATTGCAATTTCTAAGGAGATCGACGCATTCTTCTATTTTTAACAATCTTTTCTGTAAAAAATCTCGAAATCTTACTTAGGTCTCAATTTAAAGAAAAAAAAATTGGAAGGAAGATTTAAACAAATTAACAAAATGGTTTGATAATAACTTGCTAACGATTAACGCAAATAAAACAATGTATTTATCATATCGTTATAAAAGGCTTACCATCCTATACAACTATCGATGTTGAATTCAAACCATTGAGTTACAAGGACGGGAGAAGCAGTTACGTGATCAAAAACAGAAGAAATTAACGCGAATAACATTTCATAGGTAGTGTAAACAACAAACAGAGCCGTATTAAATCATTAAATGTTTTTTTTTAATATATTCTGTTTCATAGAATAGAAAAAAAAATGGTTTATTTTAGGATAACATTGCACATTTTATATATCAAGGTGAATAAAAACTATTGCATATTTTGTCTATAATTTTTTAAATATTTATTATCAAAAAACGTTTTATACAAAACATATTTTTTTGTCGTTCTCTTTTGATCTACAAGGTTGGTGTTTATGCCGTTAAATAAGTAATAATAATAATTTCACTGTTAGACAATTGCAATCAGCATATAAAAAAATATATGTCACATACAGTTACGTGAAAGTTTTCGTGGAAATTGTATTCCTGTAATAAAATTTTTAAAATGTAACCCTATAAAACAAATTAATAAATAATTCTTGTAGAGACTACAGAATAACTGATGACAATACAGAGAACATAGAATATGAAGCTTTATTGGATCGTGATTATTTACCTGATCAAGTTTCAGAAGTTTCCAAATATGTTATAGCATATATTGCAGGATATGAAAAAAATTAAATGTGAAGAATGTGTAAACGTCTTAGTGAATAACGAAAAGGATTTAAATTTTTTTTCTTTTGTAGGTAAAAAAGAAAAAATAAATCTACAATATACTTCACAAGATGTATTAGATATATGTCTAAAATCGGAAAAAATTATAAAATGCAAACTTTCATGCCATGATTTTTCTGCAGAAGTTGTCGTGGGTTTTGTTTTAAGGGAATTTGTACATGAAAATATATTTTTTAACTTATTGACGCACTGTTTTGATCAATCGTCTTTAGACAGCCATAGAGTGTTGTTAATAAAAGTAATAGCTAATAAATATGCAAATATTAGACTATTATTTAAGTAAAATACAATGAATAAGTCTCAAAGTATTAGGCATCAAAGTAATAAAATTCTATTATTTAGAGGTCATTAAATATATATTAATTTGTTTATTTTGTGTTTTATTTGAATATATCTGTTTTAAATCTTTTTGCTAAAAATCTTGCATTTATTGAATTCAACGTTTTTTTGCGTTATCCAGATAGGCCGTCTCGTCGGGGTACAAAGTTCTTATAATTGTAAATAGTCCGGGTCTGGAAAAACCACCATTTTGTTCCTACATTTAGCCACGCCTACCGGTGCCGTTTCTGATTAGGAAATTTGTACAGGATAGCATCTCCTTACATTCTAACTCAATGACTCAAACATAGGAGTACTATTTGGAATTTGGAAAACTTATACTATGTTAAATTGTAGATTTGAGATGAAACCACCACATTGAAAACTTAGCCAGGAAGCTGAAATCGCTATTCCACATGTCTCAAAAATTAAAGTATATTTTGATTGTCCACGAACTTAAGTCCGTCTATTATGCGTCAGTACAATCACTGCTTACCTATGGTATTATTGGCTGGGGTGGAGCATAGTCAAATGTACTAAAACCTCTGAAAATCATACAAAAAAGAATACTCAAAATCATTTTTAATTTTTCGGCAAGGTTCTCAACCGAGGAACTTTTTAAGCATACCAAAATATGTGACGTAAAAAAACATTTTTATTTAACTGTGTTAACAAACATGTCAAAATACAAATAAATAACGGATTCTATCTCACATATACATAATACAAGACACAAAAAACACAAAAAAATCTATTATTACCCAAAAAAAGTAAGACCATTGGACAGAGAGTATGGCATAAAAGTGTACAATCTTTTACCACCCGAATTAATGCAAATAATATACAAATAATCCTCAAAAATAAAACATCGCCAGTGGATCTTCTTTTGACATTTAACAGAATCGTTGTTATTTCTTTATACATATTTGCATTCTTTATGCATATGTTTATGTATTTTGTTTCTTTCCTTTTCATAAAATATGTGTACTTATAAATATTATTATTATTATTATTATTTGATTTGAAATATTCATATCGCAGATAGTCAATAAACAAAGTGGCAAAACTTTAGATTTCAATTGCTATTTGACAATGTTGTGCCAAGGTTCTACCTGTTTAGGTCATCACATTCAGATTTGTATAAAATCTATACAGAACAGAGTGTTAATATACACGAACGGGACAAACCATGTAGTAGTATACGTTTAAATAAATAACGGACAGCCCATTTATAGTAAATCAATTTCATGTCAGTGTTGCCTGCTGTAACATTGCAGATATACATTATTATACGTATGACCATCTGGCGTATCCAGTTTGCTGTGGACATGGCGTTGGTAAATAAATGAAGTAAGGATTAAATCGATTTCCTGAAATCTGATATTGATATTAACTGGTGCGCCAAATTGAACAGTGCTGCTCGGGGATCAGATAGTAAAGTAATACAGGACGTTATTGTGAGTGAATGAGTTCGGATGATATGAAATATTTTATCGAGCCTGCAAATATTTTAATTTCTTCACCATCTTCTTCTTATACGTATTCACAACATCTTGGTAGTCACGTTGTCATCCATGAATTATTCTAGTTCGCCCCCATTTGCTGTATAGTACGTCTGACAGCATCATACCATCCGTCGCGGTTGCCTGTTAGGAGCACAGTCTCGCCAAAGATACAAATAACACAGCTCCACAAATTAAAAAAGTGGTCTGTTCCTGAAACTCCATTGTACTCCTATGTATTTCGACGTGCTGAACACACAGAAAAAACTGTTATTGTATTTCCGATGACAGTCCTATGTTTGTTGACCTTTTGTTTAAACTAATATTAATTAGCATTGATCTAAAACAGTGTTATCTAAACAATGAAATATCAAAATGTCTTTTAAGCACAAATTTTTAATTGAAAATCATATTTAAATTTGCTTTAAAAAAAATAAATAATCACATGAATGCTAAAACCTGTTAATAACGATCTGAAGTATATAGTTATTTCAGAAATAGTTAGCTTTATTGAAGCAAATCTCTCAAATTTGTCGAATAAAAATAATGGGTATTCAGCAATAGTCTGTTTCTTTTTAATTAATAAAGAACGTCATCGATCTAAAATACTTATCATTTGCTTAAATTATAATAAATAATGGGTACAATGTTTTATATTTTCTTAGCTATCCATAATATTAATAATTGTAAATGTTGCTCCCTTTATAAGAACTATATCCAGTATTAGCTTCATTAATCCTTATCGTTGAAGCGAACCTTTTATAATTAAAAAAATTTGAAGTCCCATTGTCTCTAAGGAAAAAGGCCATAGGTGGGAGAAAATCCTTTCGGCAACCAACTAACACCGACCAGAGGTCTATCCCAGAATTTGCAGCGCAGTAGTACCGCTTTGTTTCTAATTTGGTTGTGCACAATAATAGCTGGTGTAGGCATGGAAAAAATGTTGGAATCCTGGGAGTTACAGGAATTAATCCCTGTATTTGACGGTAAGTACCTATTTATATAATATAATACACTATATCTAGGAAACAACGTGGAAATATGCAGTGCCTGGGTGGGGTATATGAAATGTTATTGCGATCTGTTGGTAAACCAACGCAAGTATGGCAAACTTGTTTGTATACTTTTGTTAAAATTTAGTTGTCGATCTTCTGTGTATAGTCTCCGTTGAGGTACGGATGTTTAAAATCATTTTTAACTGATTGCATGTGCCCATGCACAGTTGTTTTCTTTGAAAAATTAAAAGTATTAGTTTGATATTCTATAACACGTGTCCCATGCAAATTTCATAAAGCGACTCTCAAAAATATGCGTTTTTTTCTTGAGGAGTTGATAGCTACTGCCCCCCGTTCGAATTTATTTAAATAGTAAAATTTCAGGGATCACCATAGGCGTGCATTTAATGAGGTAAGGATGGATTTTCCGAAAATTTATATTAGCAAGTTTTTTAGAAAAATCTAGTGCGATATTCTTAGTCAGTCTTTGCCCCCCACTTCGTGTAAGATTACATATATAGTACATTACATACATATACATTACATTACATATATACTTAAGAATGACCCTGTACAATGTAGATATACCCATTTTAGTTTGATTTGGTTTTACAACAAAATCCTTATTTATTTAATAATGCAAAAAAAACTAACAAAAACAAAAACATTTGACAATAAATTGCAGTAACTTTTGTTTTCATGACTTACTTTGGTTTTTATTGAACATGATTTATTACAAACATGGCTGGCTCCAGGTATTTTGCCGCCCCGGGCACAGTTTCATTTTGCCGCCCCTGTCTTATATAAATAACATTAGGTATCTTTTCAGTCAGTTATTTTTTATAACATTTTAATAGTCACCTACTGAATATTCTTGATGGTTTGTTTTTTTTTAGTTATAAGGTTTACAGCAATTTTTGGATTTTCAGCAATATGATTACTGTAGTTAAAAGAGTAGAATAAAATAATCGAAAAAATTAACCGAATTGAAACTTAAAAAAAACCCACCCCAGAAATTAGACTAGAAATAAAATCACATATAAGAAACAGAATGTATGTATGTAACTTACTCTATATACAAAAAAAACTAACAATAACAAATTATTTATATAAAGTAAACATTACTATTACTATATTTGAAACAATCGTTTCCTATTTTTATATTTTTTGTAACTGTGGATTTGAAAAATTTGCCGCCCTTAGAATTTTGCCACCCCGGGCAGCCCCCCGCTTTGCCCCCCCCCCCTAGAGCCAGCCCTGGTTACAAAAATATCTGTACTGTACGTATATTAGAATTTTTGTATGTTATTTTAAATAAATAAGTATTTTGTTGGAAAACATATACTGGTACTGGTATAATAAAAATTTACAATAATCAAACTTCCTCCTTTACAGAACAGTTACCAAAAACTTGTGAATCCCGATGTGCTAAAGTGCTACAAGTTTTAAATTGTTTAAATGGGAAATAATAGTATCCAGCTGAAAACAAGTGTACTGGTCAGTATCTTTTTTCGAAGTGAAAATTTCTGGCTACAGGGTGTAACCAAACTCTTGGGAATATATAATAATATTTTCTCTTTGACCTCTTTGACTTTAATTTTTGTTCATATGAATTTAGCATTGAAATATCATAACTGTTGCTTGTGCCATATCATTTTTTTTATGTTTGGGCTAACAAAACTACTAATATTTTTTATTGATTTATTAAACAGTTTATTCACGAATATTTTACTAAAGAAAATCTCTTTAGGTTTGTTCTGATTGAATTCAGTAATATTATTATTGATTTGTTAAACTGTTTGTTCAAGAATGTTTGACTATAAAGAAAATATATTTTTGTTATATAAAAATTATTTTATTTCTGATATCCTGTATACCATTTCTTAGACGCATGCATAAATAAGTACAAAAATACACAAATAATAGTCAAATTCATCATTAAATCTTGCCATCGAAAGTTTAGTATAAAACAATTTTTATAATTGATAATCTTATATAATTATTAGTGATATAGTGATAGTATTGACTGAAAATATCAGTTAATACTTATTATATTTTTGGTTATAGTTGGGTATAATCTAAATTGGGTTTGGTATGAGTTAACAATTCACCAAAGATTCCATATGTGTTGCACACAAAGTTACTATAATAAGAAAAACGTATACGATATAAGTGACATTTTTCGGTATTATTGCAATAATTTTATGAAATAAAACGCGAATCATCTAGACATGTGTTATTTAAAACGTTAACTTAGTGATTTCCATCATCGCATGCGATGAAATCATTAAGTTAACGTTTTTGAATAACACATGAGTGTTGATAATTCGCGTATTATTTCAAATATGCCGTTCATAAAATTATAGCAATTCTACAGAAAAATGTCACTTATATAATATACGTTTTTCTTATTATAGTAACTTTATGTGCGACACATATGGTGTCTTAGGTGAATTATCAACTAATACCAAACGCATTTCAGATTATACCCAACTATAACCAAAAATATAATAAATTTTAATTGATATTTTCAGTCAATACTATCACTATATTAAAGGAATAATTATATACTAGCAATCAATTAAAGTAATAATCTACCAATAATTATCTCAAGATTGACTCTATATCGATATATTTTTGAGGTAATATATCCTTCTTATTGAAATAATTATATCTACATTAGGAAGGAAAACATACCAGAATAAAATTACGATAAAAATATATGCATTCAATGATACCTATACTTGAAATTAACGTAAGGAATAATAGGACAATGAAATAATTTATTGTCTCAAATTGTTATATTATCCTTCCAAAAAGTTATCTTGTACCATGAAAAATAATATAGTGTAGAAATAGTAACAAAGTATTATTGCAATGAAAGAGTCCTTGTCATTAAATCATTGTTTGATTTCCAAAAGAAGTTTATATTTAAGGTAATAAGATAAGCATCTTGTTTACCAATAATAAGTCTTTGTTTACATTAATTATAACTATATCCGAGGAATACTGAATAGAGTGTACCATTGGCTGAACGGGTATATGATTCAGAATACAGTAGTGTTTTTTCCGTGCACTCACCATTTTTTTTGTAAATCGCAAAAATAACCTAAAAAAACTCATAGTTTAGGTTATTTTCGGAATTTACTAAAAATTGGTGGGTGATGGAGCTAAACGGACACCTGATTCGAATTCAGCACAGTCCCAGAAACATACAATTTTTTTTTGTGTGTATGCCTGTGTACAACAAACAAACGGGCGTTCATTGGTTATCACGTTAACGAGTGATATAATCATTATTAAATTTGTTGAAATTATTTAATTTTACCGACAAAACATGTTTTAACATCCGGTAGTGTGTTGAATCAATGTTCTAAGAAACGTCAATGTATAATTTTCTTTCGATAAGATATTTTAATACTTGATTGTCTGCAGAAAAAAGCCTTGTACGACACTCGTGTTAAAAATGATTTTGTTGCATTTGTATTAATTTGAGAATTTGGCTGTGCCGAGTCGTGGAAACATTCATACGCGTGCCTTAAGCATGTATTTTCACATTTTCATTATTTTTTTTTCCTTATTCTGTTTATTAAATACTTTACTGTGTGGAAAGTTTAATTGGAATAAATTTCGTAACTTAGATACACAATATTTCTGCAAGAAATCCTAAAACGCGTCAAGTTTATAGTACGGGAGACAGCGCTGATTTGAACAAGTCATTTCATACCGACTGAAAATCATAACAATAATAGTTTTCCCCTAATACATCAGCAATCTGAACGTCAGCTACTCTGACAGCGGTGGAGCTAATGGTGAAAGCATGTTAAATTTGTTAAAAAATCGTATTCCATCGGTTTCTTTGAATATCTCGAAATCTATAAGTTCTATGGAAAACAAAAAAAGGAAGGAAATTTTCGTTATGAGCTGTACCATAAAAGTACATAAACTATAATTCATTCCAATTGTTATTATTATTTAAAAAAAAAAATAAATAAATAAATTACTAAGTATGTCTACATGTCATATTATGTTCTTACAAACCGGGCCTCAATCGCCAGATAGCGGAGTGGGCAAGGTAACTGACAGTATTTTTTCAGGGTACAGACGTGTCGGGTTCAAATCCTGCTCGCGAAATATATTTTCTTTTATTGTATCAGTGATACTAAAAAAATTTACAAAGCTGTATATCTGAACATGGTATTTGTTCAAGTTAGGTTGGTTTTTTGAGTATGAAAATACTCGTACCATATTTTTTTTTTCAACTTTAACATGCTGTCACCTCTAGTTCCACCGCGGGTGCGGCGACTGACGCTCATTTTGCTGATTATTGAATATTAATCAACGGATAAAAATGAAATTTATTCGGTATAAAATTCCTCGAAAAAATGCAGCGTTGCCTCCCGTACTATTACTTTTTCCCTATCTACGTCCCAGAGGTTCTTAGTTTATCTTTAATGTATAATATGTTGTTAATGTGCACCATATATTTCTTGGCAAAAAGCCAATCGTAAATAAAACCTTACATTTTATAACATTTCCGGTAAGATTTACCTTGTTTCATGGCTGATACGTTGCTGCAGATTCTCAATATTGCCCGGTTTTGTTACATAAACCTCACTCTTGAGATCTCTCCATAGAAATAAATCAACTGGAATAAGGTCAGGAAATCTTGTCGGTCACTTACTTAAATCGTCTCTTCCAATCCACCTATTTGGTAAAATTATCTCTAAATACTGACGAACGGTCACAGCATAGTGCGGTGGAGCTTTGTTTTGCTGAGCCTTTCGTGGGGGAAATTCGGATTTAACTGATTTGAGAATAAAGCTGCCAAGCATGGAACCAGATTTTCTTACTTATTCGATCGCCAATTATCCCAGACCTCACATTTCCTATTCGTTGGCACTGAGAGTATCCAGTGAGGGTTATCGTCAACCCAATACTGACAGTATTGTCTATTAACTTCACCAAATAAAGTGAGCGTACTTTCGCCCAAAAAAAGTATTTATTCCAGAGGTTAATTAATTCCATAATTTGTTCGCAAAATTCAATTCTGCAATCCAGGTCATCCTCAGTTAATTCCTGATGCATCTGCATCTTGTAAGGATACATCTTTAATTAATATATTTTCAGGAGAGTAGTATGACACATATTGTTGTCAGAGGCCACTTACCGAGCTAAAGTCACTAGATTCTCTTTTGAGAGGTTAACAAACTATTCAGATTAGTACCGTCTCCAACTATGGGTTATCGTGCTCTAGGCACATCCCTTACGAGGTCCAGTTCTCGATGTTCTGCCTCAATTTTATTAATTAATATATGATAAATTTGGATATTTTTTGTAAATCATTGAACAACCTCAGCAGTGCTGGTTTATCCACTAGGCACACTAGGAAATTTTTAAATCTAAAACATAAAATGCAGAGACGCCTGTAATACCTACCTATTCTTAATTCATCATAAAAGCGAACAGCAAACATCAAATGGACAATGATAATGACGGATTTAATTAGATTTTGGATTGGAGAAATGCTAAAATTTATTAGATCTAAAGGTCTTACCTCTACATTTCCTAATATAGAAGTCGCTTTACGAATATTTATAAGTTTGGCAGTAACGAACTGTACAGGGGAGAGATCTTTTTCAACATTAAAATATGTAAAAAGAAAAAGTTATTTAAGAAATTCTTTAGAAAACGAAAGACTAAGTGAATTAGCCCTCCTACACTTATGACCTGTTGGATACAATAGACTCCAACAGCATAATATAGACTAGTTCACAAGTTCAAGGCCATGTTAATGCTTGATAAAGCTCGTAAAAATATGAGTGAGGGCTCATTGGATTCAGAATGACGCCTAGAAAACTGTGCAAAAGTTTCAAACCCGCACATAAACAATTGCAAAAGTTATAAACAAATGAAGATTGAAAAAATAACGAGTTTCGTTTTTTGCAAGTAACTCGAAAATTATTAATATTTAAGAAATTTTAAAGAAAGCTTCTTAAAGAGGAACAAATTTCCAATAAAAGTCCCAACTCCCGAAACTCTATCTCTAATATTAATAATATAATTTAATGTTGAAAATAGAGCTCCGCGCGGCGAACACTAAGCCGTTACGATGCTCTGAAACCGGCTGTAATAATAAGTAAAAATATTTTTTTATGTAATTAAATATTAACTTAAAATTTTTAAAAAAATATGGTATTATTTAGACACTTAAAGGAACAATATCCCGTTGGAAAAAAAATGTTTCACCGATTTTTCATAAAATGAGCCTATTGTTAATTAATACATTTTTTTTGTGTTTGCGTTTATATTTCAAGTCGGGTAATTGTTAAACAAAAGCCATTAAAATTATTTGTGTTAACTATACTTTATGGGATTATGACATTGCGATGTTTTTAATTGTTATAGTCTATTAGTTATTAGTTATTTAACCTAACAAAAAACTAAAAAATGAAAAAGTGAGGTGAACTGAGGGGAAACTTTAAATTTTTATTGCTATTTGTTTAAATAAATTTTATAAACAAATAGATAAATTACGTATTTTTGAAAAAAAAAATGTTTGCCAATATAATTGTTATAAATATTTTATTGGAAATTTCTTCCTCATTAAGAACCTTTCTTTAAAATTTCTTAAATATTAAGTTTTCGAGTTATTTGCAAAAAACGAATTTGTTATTTTTTCAGTCTTCATTTGTTTATAACTTTTGCAATTGTTTATGTGCGAAATTTTTGCACGTTTTTCTAGACGTCATTCCGAATCCAATGAACCCTCACTCATATTTTTTACGAGCTTTATCAAGCATTAATACGGCTTTGAACTGGTGCACTAGACTAATAGATCAGTTTGCATCTGAGAAAGCAAGAAAAAGGATTTTTTAAGTCTGCAAAGACAATTTGTTTTGTTTTGTGTTTCGTTTTATTTAATGATATATTTCTAGAACCTAGATTTGTTTATTTTTAAATATTTTTTATTATTTGTTGACTTTTTTAGTTGTATAGTTTTTGTTAAACCGTTTTTCCAAGTCTTTTTTGTTTGCTGTTTTTTTGTAAAATATAACGAAAATGAGTTTTTCATCTGTACTTAGTTTTAAACAAATGTAGGTTGGTTTAGGTTCGTCTTAAGATAACAAAATTAAAATTAAAGAGCAATAAAAACCCCAAAGAAATCATTTTTTGGCAAACTATTCAAAGTGGTGTCGCAAAAAATTTTCGCCTCCGACGAATTTGCCTACGCCACTAGCTTTCGCTTTCGGCGCCATTTCATGTAGCCACTAAGGGGGCGCCAAAAAATTTAGTGCCTAGGGGCGCACAAGTTCATAAATCGGCACTGAACCTCAATCTGAGTTCGGCACCTTTCACCAGATCTGATCATTATTCGATACGAAGGGATTCTGTTAAATAAGTAAATTTGCAGAGCTTGTAGATACAAATAATGCATGAAAACCAACAAATTTAGCAGCTTGTTTAGGCAGAATATCAAGGCTTCTGAAAAAAGTTGGGACAAAAGTCACAAGTTAAGAAATGCACACTGTCAACATTTATTTTTATAATAAAGAGTGTTTACAAGAACAAGAAACAATTCATGTAAAAGTTTTTTTCTAAAATAATGAGATACTTGTGGATATTTTGTATCGCAGTAGAGCAAGAATTATTGAAAAGTCGTTATAAAGTTATCCACCTAAGAATGTACAAATTTCAATCATTTCTAAGGAGCGAATATTTTTCCAGGTTCAAGATTTTTTATATTAACATTTGACCTTTCGTTTCTTAATACCTTTCCGCTTTAGCAGTGTAACTCTGTTGCAAATAAGTATCCAATTTTAAGTTTTATAATCTTTATACAGAATGTCGTCTGCACATTTTTATTAAAATGACAGCTCGTACATTAAAAATGTAGTTTATTTAAGAGACATTTTAAATCATCGCAAAGAAATGTAGCATATATTTATGTTGACATGTTTTTTCTAATAATATTTCATCACTGTCAAAGTTGACTAGACTTTCTGCGAAAATACTGATACACAGAGAATAACTAACCTTTTTTGCAATCTTTGAAATATAGGAGTGGTATTCTAATACAAAAGTAATGAGATGGCGGACACTTTATAATCATCACATACACAACATTTCTATAGGTTTAGATAGAGTGCCACATTGTAAGTTTAACTATGTGGATAGCATTATGTTAAAAAATGGTTTCAAACCATAGGATTATGTTATGGTCTTGTATATCTGTGTACAGATTTTCGACTATTGGAATATGCCGCGAAAACGACAGTGGCGTCATAAGGGTCATAAGGTTTAGTGTAAACTTATATACAGAAGAAAGGTAGAGGAATAATAATGATAACAATGTTTAGCTAGCAGTGTTCAATGGAGAATACAGAAGGTGTAAGCACGCTGTACTTTTCCTATTCTTCGTGGTTTTATGATTAACTTCTCTGCAGACTGCCGTTGTGTTGTCATCAGCATTTGAAATGCGTGTATTTTATTAACTGACATTGTAGAATTATATAATTTTATTTTTATTACATTTTACATGTTTCTAACAATTTTTTAAGAAGTTGTTGGAATTGTTAGCAGATTCTACTAATATATACGAATTTACGATATGTCACATTTATATATTGGTAAACTATACCAATATTTCCAATAAGGAACTATCTATGTGTAAATTCTTACTGGCCTCGCTTACTGGGAAGTGAAGTATTTATTTTACCTAATAGTGAAAAAATCACCCTTCGAAATTGTTTTCGATTTTCACGATTTAGACTATGTAGATTACAAAAACTAAAGTATTATCATTCCAATCAGTGGGTCTGTCTGTCTGTCGGTATGGTATCTGTTTGTTCGTTGGCCCTATATCTATAAAACCATTTGAGGACGATAATGTTTCGCATGCAGTTAAAACAATTATAAAGGAAGAAAAACGCAAAAATTATACAAATATACACCACAAAAATTAATGCGAAAAATGTGACGGAGAGCAATAATATTTTGCATGTAGTTAACATAACTGTCAAAGAAGCAAATATAAAAAAAATATACAGGGAAGTCACCCTAAAAAATCTAAAGAAATTTGCCGGATAACGATAATAATTTGCATGCAATTAATACAACTGTCAAGCAAGAAAATATAAATAATATACGGGTGAAAAATAATGAAAAAATGCGACGAAAAACGATAATATTTCGTACGCAGTTAATGCAAGGAAGAAAAAATGAAAAATATACAGGGTGGTGGCCCATCTCTATAGGGGGTGAATTTTTTTGCGTATTTTTTAAGTCTCACCCCACGAAAATATACTATTATACTAGGAATAATTTATGTCAAATTTTCAGATAATTCGGTGAACGGTAACCCGTGCCGCATTCAGGTAGAAATTTGTAGATAAGATTTTATTACGGTAATACACTTAAATTTTACTTAAAATACAAATATCTACCTCTTTTCTCATAATGTTTTATTGGTGTAATTATTTCCTAGAAATTATTTGTTTTGGAAGTTTGGAAATATAATGCACCTACGGTAGGTTTTTATGTCAGTTTGCAATTGTGTTTTACAGTGGTGACATTATAAGTTCTAGCATTCGTTCCTTTTTGAAAAAACATTTAACGATGGCTGATGTTAGATCCTTACGAAAGGATACTTTCATTTACTTAGTTGGACGCTATTCGTCACAAATCATTGGCAATAAATTGCCGTCTAATAGACAAGTATTACAAGTGCTCTTTTATAACATTCGTGAAGTGAAGCTAAGTGTACATGAAAGTGCTAAATTAACAATAAAAGAGGTGACAGTTTTTTGGGATAAAGCTCGCATTCCGACACGTCAGGATTTTCATTGTGTTAAACAACTAGATAAACTTTATGCAGAGTGGAGGAACAAAAAGCGGCTAAAAGGGCAAGTGCGGAAGGTAAAGAAAAAAATTTCGTTGAAAAATTGGACGATCTTTTTGACATTTCTCATGCAAATGCATTGGAGTTGATGAAAATAGATGAAGATAAGCAGTTTTTAATTAACCAAAGAAAAAAGGGACGTCCTGGATTTATGCATGGTATTGATTACCAACTTGCCTCTCAAGAAAAATCAGCTGAGGAGAAATTACAGAAATTATCCGAACGAATGCAACGAAGTCAACAAGAAAAAGCTAGATTAGAGGAAACAGTCACCTGTCCATCATCAAGTAGTAATTAAGCCGACTCCAACGAAAATGAAGATGAAATAATCGAAGCCCAAGAAGAGTTGTTACAAGACCAGCCTGGCCCGTCACAGCCAAAAAAGAGGAGATTGTATGGAACATGTAACATCATCACACCAAAAATAGCCGCTGCATTTGATGCTTGCAAAATAAGCGACAGGTATGGAGTCCATATTTTGACGGCAGTAGCAGAAGCACTAGGACATGACACCACATCTTTGTCCATCAGCAGAACCACACTTCAGCGCTCTAGACAACGCATCCGCTAAGAAAGAGCTGAAATATTAAAAACTGCCTTCGGTAATTCTGAATTGCCGGCCCCAGTCTTCCATTGGGATGGAAAACTTTTACCTTCTCTCACTGGAATGGGAAATATCGATAGACTTGCTATCTTAGTTACTAGTGGAGATATTGAACAACTATTTGGAGTACCAGCTTTGCCCAATTCAACTGGAAGAGAACAGACTGAAGCAGTTTATGATGTGCTTTGTGAATGGAATTTGGACGAAAAGGTAATAGCTTTGTGTTGTGATACAACAGCATCAAATATGGGTTATATAAATGGGGCAGCCACACTATTGCAACAAAAATTAGAAAGAGATATTCTATATTTTCCTTGTAGACATCATATTTTTGAAGTGGTTTTGAGAAGTGTGTTTGACACAAAAATGCCTTCCTCATCTGGTCCAAATGTGCCATTACTTAAACGTTTTAGGGAATTTTGGCCTAAAATAGATCAAAATAAACTAAAAACTGGATTTCAGGTATCAAAAATTAAACACATTTTACAACCAGTTAAAGCCGAAATTGTAAAGTTTCTAAATGCAGCTTTAACTTTGCAACAGCCTCGTGATGATTATAAAGAATTTTTAATGCTTTCTAAACTTTTTGTTGAAGAAGAGCCCACTCACACGACATTCTATCAACCAGGGGCATTTCATCATGCACATTGGATGGCCAAAGCCATTTACTGTCTAAAAATATTTTTTTTCCAAGATCAGTTCCAACTAACTAAAAAAGAAAAAATAGGTATTGAAGATATATGTTTCTTTATTGTAAAGGTTTATGTAAAGGCCTGGTTTACAGCGTCATTTGCTAGTAAAGCACCGCTTCATGACTTAGGCTTTTGTAAAGAACTCATTAATTATCAAAATATTGACAAAGAAATATCTCAAGCCGCAAGTAGGAAAATAGTGAACCATTTGTGGTACCTTAATTCAGTAAATGTTGGCTTATCTTTCTTTGATGACGATATTTCAGTTACCACTAAAAGAGAAATGGTTAAAGCTTTGAATAGGAAAGCACCAAATCAAGAGGGTATTAAACGACTTATGATTAGTAACATTACTGACGTTGAAAATAAGGAAATTCAGGACTTCATATGCGAGAACACTAAACAGTTTTTTCAAAAATTAGGTTTGTCTATGGAATTTTTGGAAAATGATCCAACAACATGGAGGGAAAATGAAAGTTATACCCGATGTTTCAATATTGTAAACAAAATTAAAGTTGTAAATGATGCCGCTGAGAGAGGAATCAAACTTATTACTGACTATAATGACATTTTAACAAAAAATGAAGACCGAAAACAGTTTTTACTCCAAGTTGTAAATGATTATAAATCACAGTTTCCAAATGTAAAAAAAGAAACCCTGTCGCACGCTTTGGCCTAGTGCAAAAAATATTGTTTTTATTACTATATGTCTTGTAGATTTAGGATAATATTTGGTACTATGTATGAAAAAAACGTTTCATAATAAAATACACAAAGATAAAACGAGAGTTTTATTTCAAAAACTTCTAGTCTAGTTTTCTTAGACTACGAATTTACAGTAGTATGACACATGTCATAGTCACAACAAATAATGTCTTTGATATTTGTATGACTTGATTAGTCATTCTAAAGATAAATGTTGCTGATTAAAAAAAAAACAATGCATCAACCAAAGAATGTAAATAATTCCATTTACTTTTATTATTGCATAATAATGCATTCTGCGGCACCCCTTGCCTTCAATTTGCCTCAATAATATTTTGAGGGGACTGTTTTTTCTTCAAATGGAACCATTTGCAGGGGTGAGAAATAAAATATTTCGATTTCGAAAAAGATGGGCCACCCTAGTGGTCACTCTACATAAGGAGAAACTGTTGTAAAATTAATATTTCGACCTTAGTTGACACAATTATAAAGGACGAAACAAGAGATACTTTAAGTGAAAAATATACTGGGCGCTGACTTTAAAAAATAAGAAACGACAGAAGAAAATTATATTTGAAATGTAATTGTTACTATTGTCAGGAAATAATCTGATATGATTTTAATTTAAAAATATACAGGGTGGTCATTCAACTGAAAAAATTATTCATAAATAAAGAATGCCAAACAAAGAGGGAAGATTTGTGAAAATACTTTTACAGATTTTTTATCATTGTAATCGTTGCCAAAAATATGCCTTGAGCATTTGCTATGATTTCACAGAGATACTCACACCGCGCCTCCCCCGTTTTTAGATATGTCATGTTTCACTGAAAGTTTAGGAGTAGCAATTCAGCATTGGATCAGAATTTTTTTCGATTTTGTGACTTTTTAGATTATGTTTCTAATGTCGCTATATTACATGTGCCGCCTAACACTCTTGACAGTTCATTACTATCTTCCCCTTATGGATTTAGTATAGTACTATTATTGCCTTAAATCCTTTTCATACTTTCCCTTCTGGCCTAGAACACTGGTAACAATTCTTAACCAGTAATTCTTTTAAATTTTTGTTAATATTAATATAAATCAAACACCATATGATTGGACGATATACTAATTTGATTGTTATGCCTATAATATGGTTTATTCACACGTAGGAAGTTTGTAAGTTTAAGTACGCAATGTTAAGTAGGGCTATCAAGCCTGAGAAGCCTAAGGAGTATATATGCAATAAATGAAACGTAGGCAATGTAGCGTTTTTTATTAACCTTAAGTCTTGATGCCGAAAATGAAAACTGCTTCAATTCGTGGTATTTTAGTAGCATTATTTTTACTTTACATTTTTGTAAGCCGTTTCCTAAATTTTATGAAACCTTTTAGTCCTCAATAGAGAACTCTCTTGAAAGTACCGCTGCCCAAGGAATCACTACTTCCACATCCAGATTTTCTATCCAAGTCTCTCACAACGAAAAAAGTTTTAACTTTAATAATATAATATTTGAAATCGTCTACCCCAAACACCCACAAAACGATATCCCACATCGGTAGTGAGGTGGGATGGGGATGGTGATGAGGGTGGCAGTGGGGGGTTGGATGTAGTAAAAAAATATTTTGAGGTTTTTGGTTCTTGTACACACACTAAATCACATTTTTTTCATCCCCTTTAATAATGGGGTAGGGGTGGTAATGGGGGTGGTTAATGCCAAAAATTGGGACCTTAGCTTCTCTTGTATATATTAAATACCAATTTTATGGACTCTTACTTGCTTGACTACCTATTTACCCCCAATTTACCCCCCCAACCTTTCGATGGAATAGGATGAAAACATAATCTAGTTCCAGATCTCGTTAAAGTACATACGTGTACCAAATTTCAAGTAATCATTACTTCCACATCTAGATTTTCCATCCAAGTCACTCGCAACGAAAAAATTTTGTATGTGGAAATAATTGTTTACGGAACTTTAATAATATAGTATTTGAAATCCTCTACCCCAAAAACCCATAAAACGATACCCCACATCGGTAGTGAGGTGGGAGTGGTGATAAGGGGTTGATAGTGGGGGTGGATGAAGTAGAAAAATATTTTGAGGTTTCTGGTTCTTGTACACACACTAAATCACAATTTGTTTTCATCCCCTTTAATAATGAGGTGGTGGTGGTGGTGGTGGTAATTGGGGTGGTTAATGCCAAAAATTTTCTTGAGAACTTAGCTTCTCTTGTATATATTAAATACCAATTTTATGGACTCTTACCTGCTTGACTCACTTATTTACCCCAAATTTACCCCAATTTACTCCCCAACCCTTTGACGGAACAAGATGAAAATATAATCTAGTTCCAGATCTTGTTTAAGTACATATGTGTACCAAATTTCAACTCAATATCTTAAACGGTTCCAGAGTAAACGTGCGCACAAAAAAGTTAGACAGACAGACCGACAGACAGAATTTTTCTTCTCTCAAACTTAAAATCTCGATGTTTCATGACATTCTAAGCCTTTTTGCACAATAAAAAATTTTAAAAATTTTTTGTCGTTACTATACTTCCACTGGATGTGGAAGTAATTACTGTATATAGTTGTTTTCTTGCTGCCTTCTATCGATTTACTATTTTTTCATTTCCAACCTAGTAGAAAAACACATTATTCGAACCGAAATGCGTTTTTTGTATCTGTCCAATTTCATCAATTTTATATACGAAAGTAAATTTGTTCAGTATTCCTTTGGTAACATATTAAATGATGCATTTTATTAAGTTGCCTTATTTATATTAACGTTCTGGCGAAGTTTAGCTAATGCTACTCTACCACCTAACCAGAACGGCGAGGTAAGATACGGTCACCCATCCAACTGCCGGACTTAACCAGCGTGCCTTAATCGGCCGATCGGTGTCTCGCCACCGAAACCGGTACCGTACCTCACCTCATTTAGGTAAAATTGAACAAGGAAAGACAACATTCAATGAGAGAACACATATTGAGAGCTATTGGTATGCTGGTATGCGACAAGTTGATGCAACGTATAAAATTGGTACCACTCACAGCGTCATTTCACAACGTTATGGAGTTATCGTGAAACAAGAGATGTGGCGTTTGAGAGACACACAGGACGACGCTGTAGTACCGCCTAAGATCAAGACCGTTACTTGCAATTACACAGGTCTACAAAAAAAAGTCTTGTCCTAAGGTTCTAATCTAACTTTTCCGAAGTATTTTGACGCGCTAAAGCCACTTTTGGACAAAAAAATTTTCTACCGGCTCAGTTTCCCTCTACCAACCTCTTCATCCCCTAAGGTTCTCATCTATTCTTTCTGAAGTAATTTGACGCGCTGAAACTAATTTTGGATAAAAAAAAATAGGAGAAGAAGGGGGTGGTAGAGGGAAACTGAGCCGATAGAAAAAAATTTTAGTCCAAAATTGGCTTCAGCGCGTCAAAATACTTCAGAAAAATTAGATCAGAACCTTGGGGCAAGACCTTTTTTTTGCAATTTTTTAGGGGACAAAAGGGGTGGTAGAGGGAAACTGACACGGTAGAAAAACTTGTTTTGTCTAAAATTGGCTTCAGCTCATCAAAATACTTCAGAAAAGTTAGATCAGAACCTTGGGACAAGACCTTTTTTTTTTTGTAGACTTGTGTTATCCTCAAGATGGAATCTCGCGATAACAGCATCTGATTTGAAATTACAAAAACAAATTTGTTTACGCATGATAACGCACGACTACATATGGCGAGGAGAGTGCAGAAATTTAGTGGGATAATGTAACTGATGAATTGTTATGGTCAGCTCAATCCTCTGATTTAAATCCAATTGAGCATCCATGAGACATGCTATTGAAATGTAATTTTTATGTATTTCTTAAATAATATACTCTTATTTGCTTAACTTCACAACATATATGTACACATTTCATTTTCATGATCCAAAACAGTATCTTTAATTAAAAGAAAGCTTTCTGAAGACTACACTAGTAATAACAGTGAGAATAATGAAGTGAATGTGACTGTTTGATGATTTACTTTGAAAACTCGGCTACACGTCAAAGGTACACGCAAAATGCATATCGCATGCTATAAAGCATGCATATATATAAAGGCGCAGTTACACGGCGCGTGATTCGCCGATCCACGAACTTGGTGCGTGGTTCGGCAAACCACGCGCTGTGTAATGGATAGCGAGCCAGATGTGTCAATACGGCGCGTGACCAATGCAGATTTCGTGTGGGGTTGTGGATTGTAGGCTCGTCAAAACTGCATGGATCGACTGATGACTGATCTTCAGGCGCAGTTAAGACGCAGTTACACGGCGCGTGATTAGGCGAGCCTGGCTCGGCGAGTCACGAAACACGCACCGTGTGACATAGGCAACTTGGCATGGCTTGCGACTCGGGAGACGTTGCTCGCGTCTTCCATCTAGTTGTCGGTAACTGCGCCTGAAGATCAGTCATCAGTCGATCCATGCAGTTTTGACGAGCCTACAATCCACAACCTCACACGGAATTTGCATTGATCACGCGCCGTATTGACACATCTGGCTCGCTATCCGTTACACGGCGCGTGGTTTGCCGAAACACGCACCAGGTTCGTGGATCGGCGAACCACGCGCCGTGTAACTGCGCCTTTACCGACAACTAGATGGAAGACGCGAGCCGACGCGAGCAACGTCTCCCGAGTCGCAAGCCATGCCAAGTTGCCTATGTCACACGGCGCGTGTTTCGTGACTCGCCGAGCCAGGCTCGCCTAATCACGCGTCGTGTAACTGCGCCTTAACGAGCCTCAATATTCGACATGACACGCATAGACCGTAAATTCACCTGTTGCGTGTCGAGGTACAAGTTTGCCGTGTACTCTTTGTAAACAAACAAGTGCGATCCGAACCGGACCTACCCCACCCCACCCAGCCTCACACCCACCTCGGCGATGTTCGCCGTGGTTGTCTGGCTGGCTCCGGGCTAGGATCTGGTGAGGCACATATATTGTACTTGAACTTAAAATAAAATATTATTGTTGTTGTTGTTGTTGACTCGAAATCCAAGGGTGCCGGGTTCGAAACCCAAATGGGGTATTGTATAGTTCTTTTTTTAATTTTTTACTTTATTTTACACCGAGTATTTTACCAACTAAGTTCGTACTATAAAATTAAAAATGTCTAAAACTAACATTATTTACAAAAAACTGCGAAGAGTATCCTATACAATGTGTAACAATTATATAAAAATTCAGTGAACAGGCGAAGAGTACGTTTTTAGTTTGTTTATTGTTGGAATAATTTTGACTTTCAGTTTACATAATATTATATTTATGACAAGACAGTAAATTATGTACATGTATTTGTTTTTATATCGACATATTGTCTTATATTGTTTTTATACTGACATATGTACCATGAGTATCTATGTGTGGTTAATAAATATTATTATTACTATTACTTCTTCTGTCCCAGTTGTAGTGTATCATTGGTGTGTGGTGGTCCTAAATTTCCATTTGTAGATAAGATTTCTAAAACACATGTAGCAACATTATTAGCTTAGGATGCTTAACGTTTCCCATTTCCACGCGGACAACCCCTGTTCAAACCCGAGGCTACATTGAGGTGTCGAAGTTTAGTGAATGTGTACACTCGCCTAATGCATCTTTGAAAGGGATAATGTAAAACTGGATTCTGCGTTAATGAAATGTTAAAGATCGCTGCCGCACGATGGGGGTTCGACAAATCTCTTAGGTTATATGGAAGTGCAGTATCGGTGAGCTTATCTTCTAGTTTCTGTATTTTGCATTGATTTTGAAGATAAACTGATCCAAAATAAAATTGATTAAAATTTTTTTCGTATCAAAAATTAAACCTAAGTGACACTTTTAATGAAAGATAAGCCAGATTACTAAACTCTTCATAATTATGAAAATGAAGAGTATATTGCACTTGATTAGCATATTTCTAAAGCCATAATAATCGCTCGTGGAAAAGAAAATTACATATCAATGTGTTAGTGATCCATGGACTCATTTAGCATTTTCCTAATTCGTATTTCGAAAGTACATCTTGCAGTTAGTAAGTGTGCAAAATATTACATTTTTTTAAACTCTTTCCCTTCAAAATAAATAATGAAAATAGTGCGCGCGAAAACGCAGTGTGATGTCATACCACTCGGCGGTCAACCGCTCACCTATTCCCATATAGTTTCATATGCCACATACATACCACGAACGTGCTAATTTCGTTCATATATTTCAAGTGTTCTGTATTTTGTTCTTAACATGGATGAATAGAAGGGGGTTATTTAAATATTGTATAGTTCCAGACTGCAAAAGTACATCAGTGTCTACACCCAATAAAATATTTATTTCATTATCAAGTGATGAAAGTATAAATTCAGTAAACTATTAAAGTAGATATGTATCTAGTTAACCTACCTCTATAATTTCAGCACTTATGTAACCTTTATTATTATTAAAATTATTATTAAAATATTCCATAACCATAAAAATGTTTACACACGACAAAATATTGGAATCTGCCTTAGCGTTTTCTAGAGAAACCATATTTTCATGAATAAAAAATAACAGAATCAAATAAGTTAAATAACGTAACATAACATTACACCCGCACAGAGTACAACGAAATCTCTTAAACTGAATACCTACAACCGCATAACTCATGGAGCGAGTGGTGTGACATCACAGATGCTCGCTTCGCGCTATCGAGTCGGCCGTTTCAAATTCGAAATTAAATATCAGAGTTAGTATTAACGCTGGCGGCCTAATTTCTTCACTGTATACTTAAAAGCAAATGCAAAAATAGATTAGAAAGTAAATATCACTAACTGACCCTACGTTTCAAAATATCCTTGTGTCTGTCTATCGCTCTGTAGATCTGTCAGTCCGTCCGCCCATCACGTCTCTTGTGAGCATGATAACTTAAGAAAGGAAACTCCGATTGTATTTAAATTTGCACAGTGGAAGAAATCTATTGTTTCTGAAAAAAATCGATCAGTAAATAAAAATGTTGCTGCTTAATTTTTATGTTTTGTAATTGAATAGAAATTATGTGAATTGTTATTTCCTATCATTACGTATTTAAATATTGTACTAATATACATTGCATAATAATATTATAACCTACAGTCGAAATATGATTTTCAGTTAAACACATTATATTACGGGCAATCGGACATTAACCCATATGAAAGTAATGCGTGATGGTTTACTCTATCTCTTCACTATGAACGTACAACATAATCCAACTGACGTAATAATCTTCACCCCTTCAACCCCCTCTTATCCTGTACAACCAGAATCGCCGCCCTGCACACAACCTTTTTTTTTAAGATAACACTACTCTTAGAATATCACATTTTATTTTATAAATTGACTCCCAATCCCTCAAATCAGCTTCTTAAATCAATTTTTCCTTCAATCATCTGATAAATATGTCAGTAGATCAAAAAATATATCAAAACAGATTAGTAGGCTAAGGCATTAAAAAGTTATATAACACACTCAATCGCTATGCGGAAAGTGTTGCTAAATATTTAAAGGCCAAAAACAAATAAATGTCCCCTAGCCTACCACCGGCGACAGTGTCTCGTTAACTTGTGACGTCCCCTAATTATTTATTTATTTATGATTCTAAAAATCAAATAAACATGATATTTAGATTTGCAATGTTAGAAAGTGAGACGATCAATAAATTTCTAACACAACAGACTCGATATCCAATAGTCGCGTTTTAGAGACACAGATGGAATAGTTTCTTTTTTTTTGCTTTACTCTATACTGACTACTGATAAGTGTTTCGTTAAGTAAGTTGCGACTTCTAGACTGTTTCCGTACGTACGTACAAACCAACTCATGAAGACGTATTAGCAATTTTCAACAGCAATTTCCCAACTTAAAAGTTCAAATCAATCTAAAAATGATACCATACTTTTAGAGCAGTTTCTTCTGTTTTAAAAAAGCTCTAAATAAAATCGTTCCCTGGCAGAATTCACCAATTAAAAATGACTTATATCAGCGAAATTGAGTGTGAGTAAGAATAGTGGTGAGTAATAGATCAGTTTCAAATGATCAAAGTTTAACTTTTGGTGGATGCGCCGTGGTCAACAACCAACAATGAAATTGCATTTTAGTCTAACAAAATTTTCCATTGGTTTTCTATTGTTTTTAATATCCTAAGGTCTATGTCCTAAGGGAACAAAAAAATGGAAATAATTATGAGCTGTACAGCAGAAAGGCGCATGGGCGAGGCAAGGTCAAATGCGATGAGGTGGTTCTCATCAAACAACCTGTCCCTAAATGAAAACAAAACAGTAAACATGATTTTCACTCATAGACCACTCAATAATTTTAAAAATCCCGAAAAAGCAAAATTCCTTGGATTAGTCCTAGACTCAAAGTTAAACTGGTTTCATCATGTTGATTATATAACGAACAAAATATCCAAAAACATATTTGTCATTGGGAACTTAAAAGGTCAGGTATCACTCAAAATAATGTTGACAGCTTATTATTCTTTAATAATATTGCATATGACTTATGGCTTGATAAACTGGGGGTATGCACCGCAAGCTACCCGAATTTTTTGATTGCAAGAAAAACTATAATAATAATCACAAACTTGGGATATAGAGATGACGTAAGGCAAAAATTTATTGAACTGGAAATTGTAACATTCCCCTCAGTTTACATATTACATTGCTTAGTATATATCTATAAAAATATACACTCTAATAAAAAATAAGATAAAATTCATAACTACAATACAAGGAATCTAGATAATACCAATTGATTTAAGGGATTGAAATCTAGTGACTGTGGTTTTAATTGCTACGGCCTCAAATTTTATAATAAAATTTCCGGCTGGGTAAAAGTCTTACGGGAGGTGAGATATAAGCAGCTGCTGAAACAATTTTTAATAAAGGAAGCCTTCTACAGTATAGTTGAATTCTAAAAATTTGACATTAAATCAAAGTTGACGGAGATCAAATAATTTAACCATGTATTTTACTATTATGTCTACATGTGATATATCATTTTTATGTATGTGTATATGTGTTAATCTATGAATATGCATTTATATGTGTACTCATATGCGTATTTTAAGTTATAAACGTTTTATTGTATGTATCATATTTACATTACGTACATTTTTGTGCATCTAAAAAAAATTTCCAGTTTAAAATTTTTCCATTCATTGACTTGTGTAAAACAAATTTGTTACTAGCACCTATAAATTGATTTGATTTGCAAATATACATAAACTAGAGTTCATTCTGATTGTTATTATATTAATACCTAGAAATAATATCAGAATGCAATTTTTTTTCTCTCTGTTGCTTTAAAGTATCTACAATTTAAGCCATCGCACACACTTCTCGGTTTTGATGGCAGAACTTTACAAGGGTGCAAAGTTTTACCAGTTGTGTTTTTTGTCCGTTTCAATAAACAATTTGATTTGAAATTTTAAGTGATGATTGTACTCTATAAGAGCTACATTTTCCCTGAGTTTTATAAAAATTTCTCAATTATTTTAGAAAGAACAATAATTTGTTTAGATATGTGTAATTATGTAATATGTATTTTTGTTCTTTTTTAATAATAATAATAATAGTTGGAATGAATTCTCATTTATGTATAATAATTTATTGTATAACTCATAATGAATATTTTCTATTTCTTTGCTATAAGTTTCCATAGAACTTCTGCACTTACAATCAAGTAACTTTAAGGATAATCTGTCGAAGAAAAAAATTAGCTACATTTTTGTATGCCAGTTTTATTTCGAGGTTCTAAAGAACACGTGAGAAGTCCCAATCGATATCGTGCCGGCGTCGCAAGTTATGAATATTTCGCTTCTTATTGGTCGGAAGTGAATTGAGGTTATTATAAAAATTGTAGATTTCAAAATTTTCTACAAGCAAGACCTATACACTTTTTTTCGAGCAGCCAGTTATTTTCATAACATGAAGCAGAAAAGTTTAAAATATGCACAATGCATTCGTTTCCGCACCACCTGCGAGATATAATGCAAGGTGCTGTTTTTTACACGATTCCTCCTCTAACGTCTGGATCTTCTTAGATTTAAACTCACAAGGTTGCTTTATTATAACTTCTTTATTAATACTTATTAGGACAAGTGTACATCAGGAAAGAGGCTGCCACAGCGGCGCACATTTATTTTATAGGGCTATGTAGCCAACC
The DNA here is from genome assembly GCA_936432065.2 of Rutpela maculata. Classification (NCBI taxonomy): domain Eukaryota; kingdom Metazoa; phylum Arthropoda; class Insecta; order Coleoptera; family Cerambycidae; genus Rutpela; species Rutpela maculata. The sequence goes on along the minus strand of OW386286.2, from coordinate 240,771,378 downwards.
TTACAATGCTACCAAATTTTATGTTATATTACATCCTCTCTTATAAGTTAAAACATTTACATATTTTAATTTAAAATTAATATACAATTAAAAATACTAAAATACAACAAAATGCAATATATCTAATCTAAACTTACGCTAAAATCAAATACATAAATATATATATACAATATGTTTACAATTTTTTTCTGCTACATAAATAATAAGGTTCTCTGATATTATTACAATCAGTAAATTCTGGTGGTTTTTCTTTTTTTATAATGATGTGTTGCCTATTTCTCCTATATAATTTATTACAATTATTTTTTACTATATATGATCTCGGTTCTTTACATTTCTCTACTATCTTTCCTTTTTCCCACACATTTTTATGTTTGAAATATATTTTATCATTAGCTATTCCCCCTGTCAAGTTTTTCATATTTTTATTATAATGACGTTTTTGTTTTAACTGCCTATTTTTTAAAGTTTTTCTCAATTGATTTTGATTATTAATACTAGGTTTGAGTAAAGAATCAACAGTTGGTAAATTGTCTTTTAATCTTTTGTTAAATAACATTTGAGCTGGTGCCAAACCTATATCAGGAATTGCAGTGTTACTGTATTTTAAGATGTATAAATCAATATTTCCGTTTTCATAATAACATTTTTTTTAGCATATTTTTGCAGATGTTTACTGCCTTTTCAGCTAGACCATTACTTCTTGGGTAATTCGGGCTAGAAGTTATTAATTTTGCGTTTATTTTGTCTAAATAGCTTTTAAATTCAAATGAGTTGATAGGATTGTTATCTGACATTACGCAATCAGGATATCCATGAAAAGAAAACAGTTTCTAAAATTTTTATTATTTCCTTGGCATTTTTAAATTTAATATTTTTTAATTCGATCCATTTATTAACATAATCCATTATAACTAAATATGCGCGTCCTTTAAATTCTAAAATATCCATACCTATTTTTTCCCACGAACTACTCGGAATATCAGGCTGAATTATAGGTAGTTTGACATTGTTGTTACTAAATCTACTGCAAATATGACAATTTGAAATAAAATTTTGTAAGTATATCATTGCTAATATTCGGCCAATAAATGCTTTCTCTTGCTCTAGATCTACATTTGTTTATGCCAAGATGACCTTTGTGTAATGACTGTAACATAATCTAAGCTTATTTGGAATTATTACTCTCTCTGAGAAAAAAATTAATTCATCATATATACACAGCTCATCTCTAATATTAAAGTATTTTAATAATTCAGGTTGCAATTTTTTTGATTTTTTTGGCCAAGTCCCGTTAATATATTTTTTAACAAGGACAGTATGGGATCTTTTTGTGCTTCGGTTATTAATTCTTGTTTTCGAGTATCTGACAGAGGTAATCTTTTCTTTATATCATGAATTATTAAGTTGTTTTCAAAGTTAGAATTAACCATATGATTTTTTAAACTTGCTCTTGATAGAAAATCTGCAATATACATTTTTTACCAGGTAAATAAGAAACTGTTAGTTCATAATTCATTAACCTGAAAAGCATTCTTTGTAATCTACTAGGAACTTTATTAATTTCTTTTTTAAAAATATTTACTAGAGGGTTATGATCGGTATGAACTTGAGAATATTTTCCGTAAATAAAGTAATTGAAACGTTCTGCAGCAAACAAAATGGCACCCATTTCACGCTCTATTGTTGCATGTCTTTTTTCACAATCAGTTAATGCCCTAGATGCAAATGCTATTGGTTTATTATTTTGTAATAAACAAGCACACATTCCTTCAGAAGAGGAATCACACTGTATAACTAAGGGTTTATTAATATCATAATGTGTTAGTACGGGTGGTGATGTTAAAATATTTTTTAATATATTTACACTGTCAGTGTGAATTTTTTCCCAATTCCATATCACATTATTATGTGTCAACTCTCGTAGTGGAGCTGAAATTTTTGACAAATTTGGAATAAATTTGCTCAAATATTTTACTAAACCTAAGAATCTTAAAAATTCTTTTTTATTTTTAGGATTTTCTACTTTCAAAATAGCTTCAACTCTGTCATTATCAACTTCGATACCCTTTTCAGATACTTTAAAACCAAGCATTTTAATTTCCCTTTTTTATATTGAAACTTGCCCTTATTAAAGGTAATTCCATGTTGTTTAGTTGTATCTAACACCTGTTTTAGAATTCTATCATGTTCTAATTCAGTATTACCTGAGATAATTAGGTCATTAATATAAACTTTATTACCAAGTATATTCCCAAAAATTTGTGTATTTTTTCTTTGAAATACCTCCGCTGCTGTATTGATGCCAAACGGCATTCTTAGAAACTTATATTTAGCCAGCGGGGTCGCAAAAGTACGTAATTTTGACGATGTTTCGTCTAATTCTATTTGATAAAATGAATCTTTTAAATCTAATAATGAGAAATATTTTTTACCCACTAAATCTGACATTATTTCTTGGCAGGAAGAATGTTGCACTCTGCACCAGTATCGGCCTTAGAACATACAAATTTGTTATTAATATAAACATTCTCTACCATTTCTAATGTTTTGGTGTTTAAGTTGCACACCCTGTAGTTCGTTTCAGAATTTTTTAGTTTTTTGTTATTGATGGTTAAGCAGTCTATAAAAAATTTATCATCAGAACTTTCCTTATCAATATAATTGACATTCCTTTTAGTTTTTTTCCATTTATTATTTTTATTAGAATTTTTAATTAAACAACCCGATTCATAATGATTAGGTTTATTACAAAATCGACAAATCTTACCAAATGCGGGACAATTTCCAGCAGCATGCCTTGTGTTACGCTTGAAACAATTATATAAAAAGTTATGGTTATCATTTTTATTTTTAAAACCATTTTTACCATGTTCAATTATTTTACTTGTTGAAGGCATATTAGAATAATTATTATAATTTCTACTCAACTTTCGATAAACAGGATCTTTTCGAACAGCTTCTACACTGGGCTCTAGTTGTCCATTGTTTTCCATTTCGGCTGTATGTTTCTTACTCTGCTCATAAATTTGGCATTTTTCTTCCGTTTTGGCGAGGGTGGGGCTCTCATTCTGCAATAATTTCTCGCGAAGCGTATTGTTCAGGATTCCCACTACCAGCTTGTCTCGAACCATATTATCACATTCTTGATATTCACTGATATTCATTGATTGATTTTGTTTTTGCATACATTGTAAAAACTTGTATCGCTCGTAGATTATATTTTTCTTCGGTTCACAGTATTTGTCGAATTTCATCTCCAATAATATTTAGAAATATTGCAACTTTAATGTTATCAGCGGATTCACCTTGACCAGATGCCGTTACATAAATGTTAAATTTTTGTAGCCACGTGGTCCAATTTTTTGCTCATTACCCACAAATTCCATTATGGGAGGGAGTCGTAAATTGTCCATTGCCGTATTATTTGTATGAATCTTCTTATTATATTGTTATCAACTTAGTTCTTTAACCTGACACCATGTAACGTTTGGATCTTATATTTAAACTCACAAGGTTTCTTTATTATAACTTCTTTATTAATACTTATTAGACAAGTGTACATCAGGAAAGAGGCTGCCACAACGACGCACATTTATTTTATAGGGCTATGTTGCCAACCTTACAATGCTACCAACTTATATGTTATGTTACACCTCCAGTACGTTTTATCTATGCTGTACAAGATGATATGAAATTACGATTCTTCTTCGTCATCGTCTTCTTCTTGGACTTCCTGATATTCGTCATTGTTTTGCTCAAGCTCTTCGTGATTTTTGACGTCGTTTCCTTTTTTAGTCAGATTAGATGATAAAATATCAATAGGATTGAATTCATATTCAGTATCATAATCAGATGAATTAGCTGAAGTTACGCCAGGAGCGGCCTTTAGGTTAATTGGCCATGACAAAAATATGAAGCATGTTAATCCTATTTTTCTGAATCCACAGTTTGAATCGCAAACTTTCTCGCAATTGCAAAAAATTGTAATAAAAAGTACGTCTAGCGCTGGTGGCAGTAATGATGTCGTGGATCCCAAGATGTTATTTAACACCCCCAGCCACTGTTGAAGATCTACGTGTCCATTCTTAATCAAGTTTGTACCTGGTTATATATGATATTGGTGTTGTTGAGCGGCTGCAGCTCTGGGTGAAAGTGATGATAATTTCACCGGTGTATTGAGTCCTGTTGATTTAGCAAATTACCTATAATTGGGTTGTTGACGAATTTTCACAAATGGTGAAATATGGTAGTGGAGGACTTAATTTAGTTATATATTTAATTTGGAAGAATAATTCTTAGCGCAACATATTTTAAAAAATTGTTAAACTTCGACTATTTGAATGTACCGCGAAAACGGTAGTGACATCATAACGGCAGTTAGATGTGAACTTACAAGCAGAACCGATGAAGACGAATAAGTTGACATTGCTGACAAGAAAGAAAATAACCTCATATGTCGAAAGCAAATTTGACGTTTAGCTAGCAGTGATTGATGTTTGCAGTTATTGTTAATATTTTTTTACAAAACGACTAAGGCAGTATATCTGTAAAAGCTAATTCTGACATTCTACTTGCGGTAGATATATTTATGGTCAGCGAATTTTTAAAAAGAGACGATCGTTTTGACATTGCAATGGTTGGAAGTGCAAAAGCTGCAAGGTACTTACGTTACAGCTGCTATAGACAGTACAAACTATTGTAATTTCTGCAAGAACTTCCTTTATCTTATCTTATTAATATTACATAATATGTCTAATATGTATTTTATTATTTAATTTAGATGAATTTGTTAACTATACTTTGTATTTTATTAAATATTTCCTTTTCATTGTTTTATTTCCTATGAACTATATACATGCGTATCTAACTGAAAACAACAAAATAAGTTTATCTACTAAAGAAATTATTTATTATCCATTGATACTCACTTCTAAGAAGAGTCAGAATGAGACTTACGAAGATATCAAGAAAGGTCTGTATTATAACAAAAAATAATAAATAGGTAAGTACTTTATGGTAGTATCTATCTAAGCAATAAACAATGATATGTATTTATAACACACATAATTCAAAGGGCATTTATAACTGCAATCCCATGCATTCGTAGCCATTTCCGACTGATTGTGTTCACCGACTTTAGAGTTTTAGACGACTTTCACAGTTTGTTTCATATAGTTTTTCAACGGCGAGTTGTTAAATTTCCTTTCTTAATTTATTGATCATCCTAGTATTATGGGGCGTCTAGGGAGCTTCATAAATAATCAATAGCTAACAAAAACAACTGCACTTTATTCCAACATAAACTAGATAAAATACATAAAAGCAGATTAAAGTCATTTCCCTCCTTTTAGGAAGTCAAAGCATGAACAACATTCTAATCTAGAGCCGTTAAGAATACAGTAATGCACCCTGTTTTATCCATCAGTTTGGCGGGTAATTTAAATTTGTAACAGCTAGAACGCCACACAAGTCTTGTAATGCGGCCGTTTTTCCTACAACATAAACCCATATTAAAAATCAAATTCCTACATTAAGATACAACTTACCACAAATAAAACGCTTAGAATACATTGTAATTTGTTACTTTACTTGACATTGAAATGGTCTCCACAATAAGAAGACTTGGTCCTTCTGGTGGCTTTGAATCATTCATTATTACGTTCAGCGTTTATTATTGGAACACAACAGTTTTTCTGGTGAATTGGTGGTATTATTTACACAGTACGGCAGAAAACACTATCTGTACTTATATTTATCTATAACTAGATGCTGTTAAATTATACCGAATTGTAACCTATGAACGTCAGTTGAATTTGACGTTAAATATACCTAATGTCAGATTAAACTGCCGTGATTGTCTTTTTTCTCCGTCGCTATCAGCGAGTTTCTAAATTAGTACCCGTTTCTCGTCGTTTTATAACTAACTTCTCTACAGACTGCCGTTATTATGTCATCTCCGTTTTAAATGCATGTGTTTTTGTAATTAATATTATAATATTATAAGACTTTCTTTTCAACTTCTACATGTTTCTAATGATTTTTTACGAATAATTGTTATTGTTTAACATAGATTCTCCTCAAATTTTAACTTAGTGCAATGGAATTTTTAGAAACTGAAATTTCACCAATTATCTATTACTATATGCGAAGGGCAGTTTTTCTCGTGAAATTTTTGAAATTTTGTGCTATTAGTGCATACCAGGACGTTCCACAAACATTTTCATTGTATTAATGTTTTCTTTTAAAGAGCGTAGAAATTGTATCGCATTCGGTGATGGTACGTAAAAATAAAATATGCGTTTGAAACGAGCATAGGTACTTATTGAATGTTCTGTGTCCATCGCCTTTGTTAACACTTGCGTCTCTTAAACTTTGTATGCCGCTCTCAACAGTCACTTTGAGACATATTATTATGTATATTTGTTATTTCTTATGAATTCACTGTTGTATAGACCATTATATAGTAAAGTATGTGCCTTGTTCGGAAGTGCAGCAATCGTTGGTTGTACGTGGTATTTTTTGTAGAATACTTTTGAGATCTATAGTTTTCATAATAACCTTTTCATAATAACCTCCATTGGAACCTTAACAGGAAGCGAGATGTTCGGAAAAAACTATTTTCATGACTTTTGACCTCAAATAATTTGCGACGCCGCGCCGCGCCGCGCCGGCACGATATCGATTGAACTTTACACGCATCGTAATGAAGCTGTACACAGAATTGCAGCTAACTTCTTTCTTCGCCAAATTTTTATGCTTAAAGTTACTGGGCTATTATAAGAGTATATTTTACAGATATCCACTTTGTACACACTGTTTCTTATTTTATTATGACAAAGTATCAGTTCTTTATATACACCACTGTATGATTTCATTATGAACAATGAAGCTTTAACATCATTCTAGATCTTTCACCTACGACAAATTATCATATGATATCTACGTATAAAGCACACACTGTAACCTAAAAATAACCTGGAGGTGATAAACGAGGTTGATTGATTTGTTTACTATATGTTTCTACTCAATGGCCACTGACCGGCAGCATTATTTTCATTCGGTATTTTAAGCCTTCTTGTAGACCCAACTACGAGTATTTTCACACCATCGGATTTTTAGCACCAATATCATCATACTAAATCTTGTCCATGGATTTCGACGTGATTCTCAGGTTGTGAATTTAAGATGCCTTCTTAAAATAGAGTCAGCACCATATGACTCACGAGTCTATACTAGAAATAGGTATTTATTGAATTGTTGAATTGAATTGCTACTACGCACGTGGAGTTAAGAACTGCTTCGTATTGTAAAAATGGAAAAGGTTTGTACGGGGACGTCCCACATTCTTTTATTTGTTTAACTTTAAGCTGACTAAATGTTTTCCGATTTTTTCTCTTAATTCAGTGAAAAAAAATTTCTTGACATTTTGGTTCCATAACGTTATCGGGCTAAATCTTGCTAAACACAAGGTGCCAATGAAAGTGATATCATGACTGTCAGTCTAACGTAACTCCTTAGTTGGTTCATATTAATGATACTAAGAATAATCCTAAACAAATGTGGATAAATCTAAAGTTACGGGGAGTAGTAAAGGATAACATTTCACTAAACCTGCTGAAGGTCTCTGTAATCTTTACGATATCCACAATTATTTTATGGATTACATACCAAATTTAAAATCGAATAAAAATATAACAATACATTTTTTACAAAGTAACTTTATGGAGGACACCCTATTCACTTATTCACTGCTCATGGTAACTGTTCAAAAAATTGTAGACATCACAAATATACAAAAACCTTATACCATAGGCCCTGATGGATTATCACCAAAAAATATTAAAACTTGCAATATAGTGGATGTCAGTCCCACTTCATATTATTAACATATCATTACATCTAGGTGCTCTTCTCCCTCAATCGAACATAACCTGTATTAAGATTATAACTGAGAAAAACAATCTGTAACAACTTGGAGATCTACGTCCTATTAACTTGCTGTCGGTTCCTCTAAAAATTACAGAATCAGCTATATATAGGGTGATTCGCGAGGAATGTGCCATAACCCAATGGCAGATAGAGCACTTCAAGGAGAGTCTAAATTACCAATGAAAAAACTGTTTTGGCCACTAGTTAAGAAGATACAATGTGTTTTGTGCATTTGGTATGAAAATTCAAAGAGCTATATCTATGTAACGGTTGGATGTAATCGAATGAGTAACATTCCTCAGCTGAGACTTGTCAAAATGGCCTATTTGATTTTGAAAAGTCCAGGGACGGACTTGAAAAACATCTGCCCTCCTCATTTTTGACAAAAAATCAGGATAGTGATTCAATTTTGACGGCACACCTGAATCGTTTTGGCAAGAAAATCACAAATCAATTTAGCGCATCAGACTAAACTTTGACCAGGAATTATCATCTATGGAATGGTTTCATAGACTCTATTTAAATGCTCCATATCCTTGTAAAACTTCACATAATACATAGCAAAAACCTTCCTACCCAGCAAGACAAATACAAGCTCGTACTTGTGAAATTTTTTATTTGTTCTCAACTATGGTATATAATCTATCTATCTAAAATGATAAAATTTGAATCAATTATGGGTAAAATCTAGAAAAAGCACGCACACATAAATGTGATGACACTTTGAAACGTCACCTTTTCCCCTAGTTGGCGGCTGAAGACTAAAGGTGAACGAAACGTAGCAACCAGCTAAGCTCAGTGATTGGGTTGAGGTTCGAGTCGTTTAAAAAACTAGTTTTGGGCAGCAGCGTATTCAACAATATTTCTAAGTTGCGAATTCTACACATTTTTACAGGTGGACACAATCAAACTCAGCTATTTAAAAAACAATATAATTAATAAATTGGGGTAAAAATAGAATGTCTTTACAATGTTTAAATGAAGTTATGTTAAATGGAGAAAAACAAATTATAAAAAATTACTAAAAATATAAAAGTTAATACAAAGGGAAAATATTTTTCATTACATTAATTTCTTCTGACCAAAATTCTGTAGATGTTAGCTACAGAGATATGTTGGCTTACGTAGCTTTGATTGACGTTGACAATAATGGGTTTCTATCTTGTGCTTTCTCCGGATGGTGAATGGTCCAGATATTCACATAAAAAAAAACCGCTGCCCAAGGAATCACTACTTCCACATCCAGATTCTCTATCCAAGTCACTCACAACGAAAAAACTTTGTATGTGGAAATAATTGTTTATGGAACTTTAATAATATAATATTTGAAATCGTCTACCCCAAAACCCATAAAACGATACCCCACATCGGTAGTGGGGTGGGGGTGATGATAGAAGGTGGTAGTGGGGGTGGATGAAGTAAAAAAATATTTTGAGGTTTCTGGTTCTTGTACATACACTAAAGCACAATTTTCTTCCATCCCATTTAATAATGGGGTGGAGGTGGTAATGGAGGTGGCTAATGCCAACAATTTTTTTGAGACCTTAGCTTCTCTTGTATATACTAAATTCCAATATTATGGACTCTTACTTGCTTGATTTACCCATTTACTCTCCAACCCTTCGACGGAACAAGATGAAAATATAATCTAGTTCCAGATCTCGTTAAAGTACATATGTGTACCAAATTTCAAGTCAATATCTTAAACGGTTCCAGAGTAAACGTGCGCACAAAAAAAATTAGACAGACAAACCGTCAGACAGACAGAATTTTTTTTTTTCGCTCAAACTTAAAATCTCGACGTTTCATGACATTTTAAGCCTATCTGAACAATAACAATTTAAAAAAAATTTTTTGTCGTTACTATACTTCCACTGGATGTGGAAGTAATAGGCAATTATGAGGGACTAGTTGACACTAAAAAAATGAAGGACAAGAATAATTAAATTTTGTTCAAGTAAATGACTAAGCAAAGATGCCAATATTTACTAACACTTTCACTTATGTGATTCTAGACAAAAACTATAAAATTTATCTAGAATTTACTACAAAAATTGAAGGAAAACACTAAAATTCACTCGGAATTACCTAGGTTAGATTTAGTATCAAAAGTTATAAATTGACCAAAATAGAAATTGAAAATGTACTTCAAAATTTTACTATAAACTAAACCTCTGCTAGCAATAAAACGGACAATAAAAATCCATATGTTACTATTCCTTTCAATTATTTCAAAATCAAACTGCGAGGTATCTTTCTTAATCAAATTAATCATTTAGCTTATAATTTATTATTATTATTTTTTCTTCTTCTCATCGACTAGGTACGAAGGTTTTTTGCTATGTATTATATAAAGTCTTAGAAGGGGTATAGATCTGAAGCATTTGAATAGACTCTATGAAACCATTCCATAGATAATGCCTGGCCAAAGTCTTAGTCGTGATGCGCTAAATTGTTTTGCGATAGAAAAATGTACTTTTTTTGTCAAAAGTGAGGAGGGCAGATTTTTTCCAAGTCAGTACTTTTTTACTACTAAGTAATATAACTGATGACATTTTGCAAGCCATCGATACCACCAAAGATACTTCCTTCTTAATATAACTAAAGATTTTGACTCTTTAGATATTAATTGCCTAATTGCAAAATTAAGTTATTTTATAACATCTGCAAGTTCCTTATCCTTTCAAATTTATCTCATCGGGAGACAACAGTTTTCTAGTGTTAATACAGAAAACTCGATACTTATATCACAAAACAGATCAGATGTATCCGGTGTTCTGTAAGAATCTACCCTGAACCACTTTCTTAAAATATATTTACTATAGAATCTCGAGATAATAATAATAATAAATGGAGTTTATTAGGCGAAAGTTCAGTTACAAACTATTCTTACACTTTGACCTAAATACAATAGTTGTTGAAACATAATAACAAAATGGATTATAACATATAATATTGCTGTACATTAAGAAGTGGAATGGGAAGATTCAGTCAGCAATGCAAATAACGCCATGTTATATAGATGTATAATTAAAATAAAATTAACGATAATTAATGCCTTCATTTTGTTTAACCAGAGGATTTTGTTTAAGGTTTAGTTTAAAAGAGTTTATAACGAGCAGCTTTAGGTGATCATCGATCATCGATTAAACTTTTTTGTTGTATGCTGAGGGATATGTAATGCGTATGGGTTACGAATATTAACATTATGCAACTCAGGACGGTATTTTACTTTATTTCACAAATAAGGGGGGGGGGGAATTATTTTTAACAACTTTGTGAAGTAATGCAGCGGTATGCAATAAACGACGGTGGTGTTTCATGTTTATCTAATTTAAACTGGTAATTTCTCTCGAGACATGATCATATTTCCTTAAATTTAAAATGAGACGACAAGTATTTTGCATCCTCTGCACTCTATAGATATCAAAGGAATCAATATAGGACCCATATACTACATCACGATAATTAAAATGTGAAAGCACAAGTTGCTCCCACAAAGTCTGTTTTAAGTTTTGATTAAGGATGAACTGATTTGAGTGTAATAGCTTCAGCGAGCAGTATGCTCTTTGTAAACACTTGCTGATATGTTGCGAGAATTTTGAGATGTCCAATATTCAAAACTATACATGCACGCGGATAATATATATAGTTTTTATTCTTCGGAATTTCAAATGGCAAAATTTTACACTAATAATGATTTAAGTCAAATGGAGAATCCAAAATACTCTTGTATTAAGTATTAACAAAAGTCAAAAGTACTTTTTTGGAGCTTCTTAGCAGTTACACAGTCTTGCAGAACTAAATATTCATGGAGTATTCATATGGAGTAAGGGGAGTTACTTTAAGACTGTTTTCTTCATACCTAAACAATAGAACACAGATTGTTAAATTAAACGGTACTATAACCAGTGCTGCATGCGATACCACGCATGGAGTTCTCCAGGGATCTGTTCTGGGCCCACTACTTTTTAATATATTTGCAAATGATTTAATATCAGATCACACAAATAGTTTAATTATCGACAGTGACTTAAATGTTATTAAAAATACCGCAGAATTAGTGTATTCATAGGTAGATCATTGGTCTGAAGAAAACAAGCTTAACCTGAATAAAAATAAAACTAATATGCTACTTTTTACTCAACATAAAAACGTAGATGTATCAATTTTTAATAGAAGTGGCACTGATATTGGATTCTGTGAATCAGCTAAAATACTACGCATCACATTTGACAAATACTTGGATTGGGGAATTCATATTGATAACTTATGTAATAAATTACGCAGCAACTGTTATGGCCTAAGATTTATGTCACTGCATTGTAGCCGTGATATACTCATGAGCCTCTATTATACAAACTTCCATTCACATCTGAGATATGGTATAACAAACTGGGGAACAGCGCACATATAAGTAGAGTATTTATTCTGCAGAAGTATGCTATACGAATTATTGCAGGTCTAGGCTTTCGCGAAAGCTGTCGTACTACATTTAAAAGGTTAAAAATACTAACTGTGGCAAGTGTATACATTCTGGAAGTCTGTATATTTTGTTTACAAGAACCAGCATAAGTTTCTTGCTAATCAAGTCAGACATGACCACAACACGAGGTTTAAGGGATTATTACAGCCGCAATCGCACCGAACAGCTTTGTACCAAAAAAAATTTATTATAATGGCTGCAAATTTTTTAATGCACTTAATGATGATATTAAATTGTCTCAGAATCTACTTGTTTTTAAATCAAAACTAAAAAAAAAATATTACTAAACAAAAACTGTTACGAGACTGATGACTTCTTTTAGACACGTACTGGTTTCAATTATCTACTATCTACTATTTTACTTCCACATCCAGTGGAAGTATAGTAACAACAAAATTTTAAAAAAATTTTATTGTTCAACTAGGCTTAGAATGTCATGAAACGTCGAGATTTTAAGTACACAGGTAAATCAAGCAGGTAAGAGTCCATAAAACTGGTATTTAGTATATACAAGAGAAGCTAAGGTCTCAAAAAAAATTTTGACATTAACCACCCCCATTACCACCCCCACCCCATTATTAAAGGAGATAAAAAAAAAATGTGATTTAGTGTGTGTACAAGAACTAGAAACCTCAAAATATTTTTTTACTTCATCCACCCCCACTACCACCCCCACCCCCATCCCACTACCGATGTGGGGTATCGTTTTATGGGTTTTTGGGGTAGAGGATTTCAAATATTATATTATTGAAGGTCCATAAATAATTATTTCCACATACAAAATTTTTTCGTTGTGAGTGACTTGGATAGAAAATCTGGATGTGGAAGTAGTGATTCCTTGGGCAGCGGTTTTTCCAAATGTGTTCTCACTATTATATTTTATACAGACTTCACTGCATCTACAGTTTGACTAAAAAAATTTTTTATAGACTCTTTTTTAATGTATGATACTTTTTTGTGTGTGTATTTTATTTACGAGTCACAATTTCTCCTACTATTTTACATGATATATATGATCGAGATATGTGTGTTTTTCTTTGACTTGTGTAAACAATTTTTCTGTTCTATACATTAATAAATATTATTATTTTTATTATTTTACTAAGTTTTTCTGCTCATGTTAATACTATTTGTAAAAAGATTGTTATTGTTTAAAATAGTTATATGCATTTCAAAAATACCTGACTACATTTACTAAAATATCACTTTCCGAATCTGTGGTTTTATCATTTTTACATTACGGAGATATGGTTCTTGTCTTTCATAAGAAGGCACAAAATTGAAAACTGCTACGTATCATATTTTATTGTGTCCCAATATAATCGTATTACCCCACATTTACAGTTTTCAATTTATTAAATACTTGTGAAAGGAGATTCAAACACCTTGCAGAATTCATGTTAAATATTTCAAAACAAGAAAACCTAATCATTTATTTAATAAAATTCTCAACGACGAACTGAATTTTGTAGCAGAGATTTGAGACATGTTGACATTTCCCCTCATAAAAACTCATCTTTTTGATCGTTCTTCTTCATAGCAGCATATATTATTAATAATCTGAAATACAATATCACAATATCAGCGGCAGAGGTAAAACGTAAACTAAAGGAAAACATAATCTCATCAAGATCAGAACATTTTAATTTACAAGTGTTCTAAATTAGAATTATGTATTTTTTTGTATTTATTTGATATTATTATATGTGCTTATCGTGCGTGTAAATTAGTTTATATGTATGAGTTTATACAATATATATTATATATTTATGTACTCGGGAAGTGTTGAAAAGCTACATTTGACACATTTCCTTTTGGAAAAGTGTGTAGTTTTACTGATTATTATTTCGATAAACGTATTGTAAGCAAGCTGCATATTTTTCGTATGTAATATCACTAGTGCTTAGAATTTTATCAGTATTACCTCTTAGCTTGAGCAAAAATTTATAGATAAAATTTAAAAGCACGAGTGGTATTTGGGAAGTATTGATACGTTGATACACTTTTTTGCGTTTTTATGGCCTATAAATTTGCTCTCTTGTATTTTTTTCATACCATAATAATTTCACGCGTGCAAATATTTTGACGAACTTACATTAACTTGATAAAATACTATTTTTAAGTTCACCATTGTTATATATTTCTAATTTATAACATAAATTTAAACTCTGATGGAACTACTTCAAAATGTTGCATTTAAAAGTTTAACAATAGAAACTGGTAATTACACAGTTAGTTAAAAGGATATCATTTTTGATAATCCTTTTAGTAATAGGGTGTGGTTGGTATGGGGGTGGCTGATGCCAAAGAAATTTTGAGACGTTGGCTTCTTGCACATACACTAAATCCCAATTTTATTTACTTCCATTTGCTTGCCTTATCTACTTACCCCCCATTTACCCCCACGTTTAATTACAATTATAATTTAGTTCCAGATCGCGATATAATACTAGGTGTACTAAATTTCAAGTCAATAACATTCACCGTTCCAGAGTAATCGTGCGCACAAAAAAGGTTACAGACGGGCAGATCGACCTTCGATGTGGAAGCGGTAAATGTCCCCTACAGTTCTTGATACTTAATATACTATTACTGTCTACAGCACTATGTTTTTTTTTTAATTAAATATATTAGCATCCAACATACACCATTGGGTAGACGATAAAACAAAGAAAATTTTAAAATTATTTCAATGTATATCATGTGTGCTATTTTTGAGAAAATGCCCTTTAAATTTTAAATTTAGTTCTACAAAAATGTACCCAAGCAGTCCAGTATGTAAGCAAAAAATGTTTTATCCCATTTCGAATTCTTTCTTTTATTTTTGTCAGGAGATACCCATTGAATATTAAGAAATATATATTTAGCACAGATAAAATCTCTCTATAGTGTAATGATGTTTACTAACAGAAATTACAATAATGAATACAAATATCCAAAAAACCGGTATCTGTATTATTATACTCTTCGCAAATAGGATAACGAAGAGTATATTGTATTTGATCGGCACATTTCTAAAACCGTAAATATCGCTCGCAGACAAAAAAATTTTCATATCATTGTGTTAGTGAACGAATTCTGAACAACTTTCAAAATGTCCGTCTGTCCGTCCGTCACGTTTCTTGTAAGCACGATAACCCAAGAAAGAAAAATCCGATTGTACACTCAAAGAAATAGTATGGGTAAATTCAACAAAAAAAAAAAAATGGTTAACTAACAATATCGTTAAGTTTGTTAAACCAAACTATATTGATGGTATTTTTAAACAAGAGGTGATAGTTATTTGAATTAATAAAAAGTTGTCGTACAACAAAACAAACATTAACTTAAAAAATAGATGAATAAGACTATTATTTTGTTCGTCTGACTATTATTTTGTTGAATTCTGTCAAATTAAACTAGATAATAGTATATTTTATTTTTAACTATTATCGAATTGTAATTCTAGCCCAGTATTAGTTCGCTGTATTATTGTACTTGGTAGACAAACCAATATTATTGTCGTCTTCTAGAAGTTCTAAAAGAATTACCATAAAATTTGCTTGCTTACCACGTAGTCTATTACAGAAATTATTCCCAGATGACGCCACATACAAATCACTGACAATAATCCATCATGCATTATCTTATACTCTTATGAATTTATAGAAAATTAATAACATGATTGCAATGTTCAAATTCTCTCAGGGATCATCGATATATTTGGATGGATCTTATAAACGATCTCTAATCTTTGGTTTGGGTGGTCTGATGTCTCAATACTGAGATTTTGGCTAACCAAAAAAAACTTCATCATACAATAAAGTGTAGATCAACCTAAAAATTAGTAGGTGAACAAAAAACAAAGTCGTTGTACTATTTAATTATAGACCAAATTGAAAATGGTTAGTGAACATAAAAAAATGTCATTGTACTATTTAATTTGTTACAAGAAGATATGATTATTAAACTACTATTTGTTTACGAAAACAAATAAAGTTGTATGACTATTCTTTACTGATTGATTTAACTATGAAACTAGATAGGCGCGATTTCATATGCTCTTTTTGGTTGAATTTACCTATCATTTTCTTTGAGTGTATTGAAATTTGGACAGTAAGTTAGTGTTAGCTGGAGGAAGAACCCTATTGTTTTTGAACAAAATCGGTTGGTAAATAAAAATGTTATTAATGATTTAAACTTGAAAAAAAAATTTTTGATTTTTATGTTTTTGTAATTGAATAGAAATTTGGTGGATTGATATTTCATTATAATATCTAAATATTTACATATTTTACAAATATACATTTCATACTATAATATACAACCGTGAAAATATGATTTTAGCTCGTGTCTTATAATGTAAAAATTTACATTTTTTTACATGTAAGGTGGTGGTGTAGTTCTTACGCTTTTAATTGAAATTGACTTCGAAACCCAAATGGGGTTTGGTATGTTTTTTTATTTTTACTTTATTTTACACTGACTTTTACCAACTAAGTTCGTACTATAAAATTAAAAATGTCTAAAACTAACATTATTTACAAAAAACTGCGAAGAGTATCCTCTAGAATGTGTAACAATTATATAAAAAGTTCAGTGAACAGGCGAAGAGTACGTTTTTAGCTTGTTTTGTATAATGGTAAGTATATATGGCCATATAGGTTCTAAATGCTCCCCGATGACCCTTAAAACTTTCTATCGATATACCAAATACGCTGTACATCAACGTCGCACTCTACAACATTTAAAGCAATTTGGACTTCATTTTGCAATAGTCATTAAACTGTAAATTTCCACGCTGGAACGGGCTCAGCAGTTAATCGCAGTGGATTATATCAACAGTAGGTTAGAACATTTATCAGTAACCCAGACCCGTCGTCATTCAGTGGAGTTCGTTACTAATTCCAGTATCTGTCAATTGATTTATAGTAAATTTTTATAAAATTATTCTGAGAATCAATTACGTCACGCCAGAAGATCATGTTTTCCTCTGAAGAGAAATAAATTGTAACTAGAAATTATCTAATAATTTATAATATAGGACACAAACAATAAATTACTACAATATGATATTTTAATTTTTAATATCTGTTGAGATTGTTTAAGGTTGTCCACTAGTATGAATATGGATACGAACGTCTGAAGTAATACATTTTAAAAATATTACTTGAATCCTTATCTACATTACATTGAGAAAATAAAGTTAATGTAATACATATCATAATATATTCCTTATAACATAAGTAAGGAATACCTCTCCAGAACATTAAAAAAGCAAAATTTTGATGCAAAACAAAAAAAATGATTAAGGACCCCACTGCTTTCTTTTGGAAATTGAATTTTTGTCAAATTGGCTGATGTTGAATATGTTGTAAATTTCGACTTTTTGATCAAAAGCTCTCATCCCATCTCGATCATATATCTAGTTTCCACGATACAGCTCAATAAATGTACAGAGGTAAAAAAAATCCGAATTCATGATTTTTTTCATATATCTTACATTGTGATACTTTCTAATAGCCCCTTATAATATTTTTCACTGAAACGATTTGTTGTTTTAATAAAAATAGCGTAAAAAAGAAATATAGTTTGAGAAATGTTGCCGAAGGCGCAGGAAATTCTATTTTTTTTACGTAGTTTGTGCCTTCCTGATCAAAATACTCTTATTGAAAAACTTTCGGAAATTGCTTCTTTGACGTCTAATATACCATTAATAAATTAAAAGTTCGAGAAGATTTATAATGTAGTGTTAATATTTATATACCGAGAACAAATAGTTAGGGATGTTATTTTCGTTAACTGCGCTTAGTACCTCATCCAATAGGTGAGTGGATGGATAAATGAATATTTTCTTGGTGTCTTGCAAAACCTATAAATCATAGTATTGCAGCTATGTGGTCGCACGTGCCTAAAGTCCTCGCACTAGATTTACATGTTGGATTTGGATCTGCTTCCAAGTCATCAATTTGGATATGTGCTATCCATATTAATCCCAGCCCCACAGGATAATCCCGTGAAAAAAATGTTGTCCAGAGAAACGAATTTTAAATTTGTATTTTAGATATGTGATTTAACTTGGGTAGACATCACGAATTCGGCGCGACTGTTTTTTGTGCGCATTTAAAAAAAATAGCGGATGATTTCAGTATTATTTTGTATTTCAGGAACTATAAAGCCTACAGACTTGTGGCGAAATCTAGGTATTAGGGGTCAAAGAATACAATAGTGGCAGAATTGAACTTCAGATTCACCCTTCCACCATTTTACAAGATGGCGTTTTAATTTTTATGTGACCCTCTACAACATTTATAGATTTTGTGTTTGTTCCAGGTTTCCCCTTGATGTAATTACTTGAACATGGGTGATACAGGCGGCAGTAAAGCGTCTCTAACTTCTGTGTTACTAAAAACCAAATATGAAAAGTCCTTCGATAAAGCAAAATGCGTAATATGTCAAATTAACACGATGTAAACAGTAACATCAAGTGAAAATGGACAGAAGAGAATCCGAGATGCCGCTGAAATACGGAAAGATGATGTTCAAAAACGATTGAAACTAATGACTGAAGATGACAGAGTAGTTTATCACTGTAACAACAAGTGCTACAAATCATATACACTGAAAAAAACCTTGGATAAAATCAACCAAAAAACACCTCAATGTAGTGAAGAGCCCGAGTCTTTTGCAGAAGATACTACAGTTGAGGACCAAGGCCATCTACTCAGAAGATCGTTGACTTCTGCGCGTCCATCCCCATCAGCTCATTTGAAACCTGAAGACCTTCCGTGTCTTATATGTGGTTCAGCCAGAATAAAGGTCAAAGGGACGGACGACAGGAAAAAATACAGAATATGCGAGTCCAAAAGAGCAAACACATTTTTATCAGCAGCTAGTTATTTCGGAGACGAAGTGTTTAGTCGAGTAGCTGATTTAAGCAGTGATACGAGTGTATTTGCAGCTGATTTGTATTCTCACCCGAACTGTATGCGTATATATATATTCGGAAGTATGAGTGTGCCATAATTTCGCAACCACATTCTCGTCAATCTTAGGATAAATTCACACTTTTTGAAAGGGCTAACGAAATTTTAGAGCCTCTTCTGATTGCAGGCTATGGCTTCACACTCAATTAATGATATGAATATTGATGATACAGTGCTGATTCATAACAATGAAGTTAAGATTTTCCTGGTTAGAGTTTATAATGATAAAATTCGATTTTGTAAGTCCAACAGACAGAATGAGCCACTCATGGTCTTCTCGGCTGACCTGACTCCTGAAATTCTCGCTGCCACACGTTGACTGGGCAATTCGAAATGGTTCACGTCGAGTCCTGGTTATGTCAAATGACACAGATGTTGTTGTGTTGCTACTTAGATTTGTTGAATTGTTTTTAAATCAGGGATTATCGGAGCTATGGGTACGTTATGGAACTGGAGAGAGAAGACGCTTTATCCCACTTCATGTCCTTTATAGAAAACTGCCTCCAGGATTGACCAATGTTTTGATCAAGACTCACATTCTTACTGGTGATAACACCGTAAGCAAAATTGGAACAAAACTTGGAGCCCTCACTGCTGATTCAGTAAAATTCCTGAAAGAATTTGCTGAAACTGAAGAAGAAAACGATTTCGAAAAAGTTGAAAAATATCTTGTGTGTGTCTGGAAAAGGAGTTCCCACTGTGAAACATTTGACGATCTGCGGTACAGTGAATTCAAGAGATCGGTCCCTCTTACTGACCATCCGCCGACATCTTATTCCATTCAAGGTCACATTAAAAGGGCGTTTTATGTAATCAGGAATTGTTTAAATGTTTTAAATCCTGCCTACGTAGAGAAAGATCCATGTAGCTTTGGATGGGAAGAAGTTAATGGAGTTCTGAAACCTGTAAACTTTTTAAATCGTTTGCCCACCGAAGTTACACGTGTATGTTCTTGCAAAACCTGTGCAACAAAAAGATGCCCTTGTCGAAATGCTCTACTTATATGTTCCACCTACTGTAAATGTACTGTTCAAGATTGTAAAAACAAATAAATAAACAAATATAAATTTGAACATAAGGTGATCTTGATATTAGCTTACACTTAATGTGATTTTAATCAGCTTTTAGTAATATAGTATTTGTGTTGATATTACATTGTCTTTCATTTCAGCATTAATGTTTACATATTGCATTTTTATATTGCAAATGGGTTGCCAGGCCAAGTATATAAAAAAGTAAATAAAATGTGTTAATACTTGTACATATTGATATATATTATTACTTGTCTACTTTGTAAGGGTTAATCTGAAGGGTTCAATTTTACCACTGTTATATTTTTTGACCCTTTATACCTAGATTTTGACACCAGACTCAAGTCTGTAGGCTTTATAGTTCTTTAAATACAATATAATATTGAAATCATCCTCCATTTTTAAAAATGGCGCACAAAAAACAGTGGCGCCAAATTCGCGGTGTCTACCCAAGCAAAATTAGTTCTATAATGAACCTTAAACAGAAATTTGAAATCCGTTTCTCTGGACAACATTTTTTTTACGGGGTTATGCCTTGGGGACAGGACTATATTTGATAACGTGTTGCCTTTCTGAAACATTTCATTGAGAGTCTATGTATATTATTTACAGCATAGTCTGTGAGCAAAAGTACTTCCGTGGGATTTTGAATGATACAGGTATGAGCCTGGTATCAATCTCTTCGTCAAGAAATGTAAATTACGAATTGGTTTGGTGATAAGCTGTAAGCTGTAAATCGTG
The DNA here is from genome assembly GCA_936432065.2 of Rutpela maculata. Taxonomy (NCBI): domain Eukaryota; kingdom Metazoa; phylum Arthropoda; class Insecta; order Coleoptera; family Cerambycidae; genus Rutpela; species Rutpela maculata. The sequence goes on along the minus strand of OW386286.2, from coordinate 240,750,223 downwards.
TGGAAAAAAGTTATGGCTCAAAAAACAAAATGGCGTCAAGGAGTTAAAGCACAAGGTACTGGAGTTGTCTTTAAGGCAAAGGCGGATTTAGCTTTCTGTCATGGGGGAAGGTGTAAACTCCCGGATGAGTACGACGTTTAAATAAATGCAGCATTCAAATTAAGCAATAAATAAAATTTGAAACATTTTCTTTTTATCAAGCGTTTATTTTATTATTTTTTAAAGTAGTAGGAGTAGGCGAGTAGATATATTATTTTTTACTAGTTTGTTTTCCGTAAATATAGGTTTTCAGGGACTTTGGGAAAATAGTTTTCAATACATTATTTAAAATGAGAGAAACTATAAATTTATTATGAAAAGTAAATACAGTTTATCAAATGAAACGTCAGTGGCGGCTGGTGAAATTTCAATTTTTTTTTCTCGTCTGTGGCGCATACGAAATATGGGAAAGAGAGAAGCACTTCTCTAATGACCCCTAAAAAATTTTGAAAATGCAGTTTGCGAAAAAAAATTTTAAAATTCGGTAAGGACTCCTGTTTATTATTATTTTTTTGTCATATACATTTGACTTTTCATAAAAATACAACAGCCCGTTTTGGAGTTTATGAAAATATTTTCATCACTAACTGAGATACAACAAATTGAAATATTGTAATTTGTTAAATTGTAAATTACAAAATTTCAGTTCATTGTATTTCAGTTAATAATGAAAATATTTTCATAAATTCCAAAACGGGTTGTTGCATTTTTATGAAAAGTCAAATGTATGTGACAAAAAAATAATAATAAACAGGAGTCCCTAGACCAGGGCAGGCGAATTTTAAAAAATTTTTTCCCGAACTGCTTTTTCAATATTTTTTAGAGGTCATTAGAGAAGTGTTTCTCTAGATGTTATTTCCCATATTTCGTATGGGTCCCATGCGCCACAGACGAGAAAAAAAATATTGAAATTTCACCAGCCGCCACTGTGAAACATACATATCATATAAACACAAAATCATCAAAATCAACAAGTCGAAAGTTATGTGGAAAATTATAAATGAGTTAAATAATAATAATAATAATAATAATCAATCTAAAGCAATCTTTCCTGAAGGCGACCGAAAATAACTAGTCAGTGAGTTCAATTCACATTTTGCCAATATCACATTGGATAAATTTAAAAATAAATCAGAAATCCCTATCACAAATAAGAATCCAAAGTCAATTTATCTTAAACCTGTTACTATAGAAGAACTGTATGCCATAGCACAAAATCTTAAAAACAAGAAATGTTCAGGGGACGATGAGATCCCACTATTTCTATTAAAAAAATGTATATCAGCTTTTGCCGCTCCTCTGGTTAATATTATAAATACTTCTCTCGAACACGGACAATATCCTAGCAATTTAAAGCACTCCATTATAATTCCCATATATAAGAAGGGGGACCACAATTTAGTAGAAAATTATCGGCCCATCAGACTCTTGTCATCATTTTCAAAATTATTTGAAAAAATATTTTACGATAGAATACTCAGCTTTTTTATTTCTTGCGATCTATTTCGTAATTTCCAGCATGGATTTTTGAAAGGCAAATCGGTTGAAACTGCAATATTTGAGTTCACAGAGACAATTCTAAGAGCTTTGGAGGGTGGAGACATAGCTTGTGGCTTGTTTCTAGACCTCTCCAAGGCCTTTGATTACCTCAACCATGAACTTCTGATACATAAAATGTCTCAATATGGTGTAAGGGGCACCGCAGAATCATGGCATCGATCTTACTTAACAAATCGGTCTCAGAGTGTGGTTATCAGGAATGGTGCCTCAGAGGTTCGCTCAGACCGTGTGTTTACGAGTCTGGGCGTCCCTCAGGGCAGTATCCTTGGACCACTTTTATTTATAATATTTGTTAATGACCTACCAAATGCTATCACTAATCCTGACAATATAATGATAAGTTATGCTGATGACAATAATATTTTAATTAAAGGGAAAACCGTTGAAACGGCTGTGTCTCTAAGTGACACACAGTTGTGTCAATTGGATAATTGGTATGCTAATAATAATTTAGTATTAAACGCTAATAAAACTCAGTGCATGTTCTTTAGAACAAATCATAACAGACTAACAATTCCAAATAAGGTATTATTACACAAGGTTTCTATAAGTATAACGAACTTTACAAAGTTCCTAGGAATCTACTTTGACTCCAATTTAACCTGGAATTCTCATGCTGATAACCTATGTAACAAACTTTCATCAGTTTGTTATGCCTTACGTGTCTTGGCTAAGTATGTAGACTACACCACTATAAAAGCAGCATACTACGGAAATTTCTATTCGGTTTTAAAATATGGTGTCATATATTGGGGACACTCTTCATATTCTGAACAAATCTTTAAAATACAAAAGAAAGCTATCCGTATAATATTCAAGATGAATTTAATTGACAGTTGTAGAGGAGTTTTTCGGAAAAATAACCTGCTAACTTTAGCCGGAATTTATATATTTCAGTGTATTTTATTTTTAAGGAAACATCCAGATAAATTTGAGCATAACCTAATTTGCCATGAGTATTTCACGAGAAGAGCTCATGATTACAATTATCCAGCACATACTTTATATTTGACTAAAAAAGGACCACAATATGCATGCATATTTATAACCATCTACCTAGAGATATAAAAACTATTTCATATTTCACAAGGTTTAGAAAAGAAGTTTTTAACTACATCTGTAACATTGAACCCTACACTGTTGATGAATACTTAAGATCAATATAACAATTTACTTGTTATCTGTTTCTCCCTGGATCTTTTATATATTTAAATTATTTTATTTTATTTACAGTTTTTAACTTGTGTATGTGTAAAATTTTTTTGAAAAAATACTTTAATGTTAGCTTTAAGATTTGCACCTTTTGACTTGTTTCAAACTTTGTAACACAAAATTCGTTTGAAATAAATTTGTCTATCTATCTATCTATCTATTTGGAAAACAGCTAGTCAAAAACAGTAAAAATTTTAATTTATACTTAATAATCATGGGGAGTACCCCCTCCGCAAATTCGCCTTTGCTTTAAGGTACCAACAACATGTTGATTAGATATCAATGCTACTGACTACACTTCTAGGACTCTTAATACTCCTCGCCAGTGGTGTAGGCAAGAGGAAGGGCGATAGAAGTCGTGAAAGTTAAAATTTACAATACAGCGTGTCTCACTTTTAATGGCTCCCCCTCCATATCTCAGATATTAGTATCCGATTTCAATCAAATTGGGGTCGGTATCAATAGTACGTCCTTTTGAGTAAAACATAACTTACTTCAGTCATTGGCGTGCATTTTTATCAAGAACAAAGAGAGGCGATTTTTCGTTTAAAATTTAAGAAAATTTTGATGCATGGTTTTTGAATCACGGCCCCCTTGCATTTTTTAAACATTAAATAAGCAATCAATAACTTGTAAACGAACTGCTTTTCGAAAAAAGCCACTCCCTATCTTTTTTGAATTTACATTCTCTACCACTTTATGTCATCGATACTTTCGAAAGCGAAATTCGGTAATTTTTAATGCCCGAATAATTTCGAAATTTTTGAAAATTTATCAATCAAAATTCTTGGATTACAAAATTTGAAAATTTGAAAGTATCAATGACATTATATGTTAAAAAAACTGGATTTAAAGCGAAAATGAATAATGACTTATTTCAGTCACTGGTGTGCATTTTTATTATGAAAATAGGCGTCGATTTTTCGTCATATCATTCCGCTTAGTTTTTGAGTTACATTGAAAAAAAAACAAAAACCAACTCTTTCACCCCGTTCTCAAATATGCACCTAAATTTATTAGCATTTTACGATTTTATCATATTTAGGTGACCAACAAACGGATAAAACAATAAAAACTCTTTAACGCAGTTAATTGTTCCTTACTTCTTTTTTTTTGTACATAGTCAATAGCCTATATCTGACAATTTCAAAATGACTATAAAGCGATATAGACCTTGAAAGTCTACGTTAAAATTTCGAATCATTTTGACCTTTCTTGTCGGAACACCCTTGTGAAATCTGCTTTATATAGTTACACATTTGTTAAATAATTAAACCATTTAGAAATAAAATTTATGACACGAATTATCCCTAGAAATTGCTGTACTTTAACAAACGCACAGAATTTTGATTGAACAATTAATAGAACACTTATATTACATTTACATTTTTGGATGACTGCAATTACTGAAATTTTAATTACTTTAGCATTCAATGCTAATATAATCTAAGAAAGAAAAGTCACAAAAAAGTCACTTGCAACTTCTGGATCATCACTTAATAAGAACTAAGAGCTGTAGCTGACAACGTATAAGCGTTTTATTTGAAAGTGGTTTAATCAGGGCAGAGAGTGTGTATTGGATTATACATGATTTGTTTTCGTATTTTTCATTTCTAGGGATGGTAAAAACTAAATTTGCATTCAAGTTTACACCCTAGAGACAGTGTTGTAAAGCCTAGAGTGTATGCAATGTTCATGTTTTATGTCCTTAACAGGATTGTTTTATATTTGCCTTGTCTATTTCTTCATATTTCATGAAACATTGTCGTCGAATCTGATAAAATATTGCCCATAAGAGAAAAATGCATAAGATATTTTCTGAATATATTGGTGCAAATAGACAAGTCAGTTATGTTACTGTACTGATCTGGAAAACAACTTTTGTCTTTATTGCTTTCCCGGTTTTTATATTTTACTAGCTGACCCAGCAAACATTTTGCCATATAAATTATAAATTTTTGTCCAAAAAATTAAAAGAAAATTTCTGGATAGGGCCACCCTTATCACCTAGGGGTATAAAAAATAGCCTACGACCTATTCTCAGACCTACCAAATATACACCAAAAATTTCCTAAAAATCGGTCAAGCCGTTTCGGAGGAGTTCGATAACAAACACTGTGACACGAGATTTTTATATATTAGAAGATTATATTTTGATTCAGAATCAGATGAATAGAGTAAGTCCATAAAAATAACGAGAAAAGCAGTTGATCGTTGCCAACATGGAATACTTATTGGAGTAATATTAATTCAGATATGAAAAAACCCTAATATTAAGAGTATCATATGTATATTTTTTTTCAAACTGCTTGAAAATGGTCATATGTTCCCAGGGCCGGCCTTTGAAGGGGGGGGGGGGGGGTTGGTCGACTCTGCACCGCACGAGGGCGCCGTACCCCAGGGGGTGCCACGAGCTTATTATACTTTTTTTCGAGTAAAATTTGAGGACGAAAAAAATTTATTTTGGATTTTATCCGCTCATCAATTTATTCTGAGATGAGGATGAAAAAATTTTTTTTTGGATTTTGCAATATAAGGAGAAAAGTATGAGTAAAGCAATACACAGGGCCGGCCTTAGTTTCGCAAGCGCCCTCGTGCAGAATTTTGAAAGGCACATCTTTTTATTACAAGTTTTTATTTAACTTGCATTGTTTGTATGTTAGTTCGTTTGTTTAGGTCAAATGTAGCAACTGAATTTTAAAACAGTTATCCCCAACCGATTGAGCTGAAATTTTGCATACACGTTTAGTTTGGATGACAATGCATGGTTAGCTAAGTGAAGTCATTCCAAATCCAATATGGCGGACTCCCAAAGATGGCGGACCAGTTATTTTTTATGCACCCCCATGATATCGGTATCAAATGAACAGGTTTGCTGAGAAGAATACGAAAACGTCATTCCAAATCCAATATGGCGCACTCCCAAAAATATGGCGGACTAGTTATTTTTTATGCATCCCCATGATATGGGAATCAAATGAAAGAGTTTGCTGAGAAGAATACGAAAATAAAATGACGTCACACTAAATTCAATATGGCGGACAAAATTTTTTAGTTTTAACACTATAATTTGATCGTATAGTGTATTCGGTCATACGTTGCATTCTAAGAAATGGTGAAGGATTCGGTTTAAACTATAAATTTTATATCGGATAGGAACGACGCAATGAATATATAAAACTAATTAAGCCGTAGCTAAAAATTTAAAAATAAAATTAAATGAAAAAAACTTTGCTAAAAACAAGCTTTTATTATTTAGGTGTACTAAAACGAAAAAAAATAAAAAAAAAATAATTGTCTTAAAAGCTTGTCGCGTAAATAGAAATAAAAAAAAAACTTGCTTAGGTACTTACAATATCTGTCAAAAAAAAATAATGTCTGTATGAACTGTTCGCGCGACAAGCTTTTAAGACGATTAATTTTTTTTTTGTTTCGTTTTAGTACACCTAAATAATAAAAGCATGTTTTTAAAAAAGTTTTTTTTCATTTAATTTTATTCTGGTCAAGTCAGAAAATTGATGAACGGGGAAGGCAGGAGTCGGAAAGTAGGTAATCGACTATTTGCTGCATTGACGAAATCTACTCCCCTTCCCTCGTTTTCGAAGGTGTTGAATTCGAAAAAAAAAAATAGCGAAATGCGTTTTAATCCAACCCTTTTCGCCGTTTTTCGATGGTGGGATAATTATGCGTCTTTGAGAGGGGTGGAGAATGGTAGCAAAATAATGAAATATAATTTGATTACATTATTTCTTTCCTGGCTTACCGATCCTCTACCCCAAAAACCCATAAAACGATATCCCATATCAGGGGTGGTGATAGGGAGTGGTAGTGGGGGTGGCTGAAGTAAAAAAATATTTTGAGGTTTCTGGTTCTTGTACACACACTAAATCACATTTTTTTTCATCCCCTTTAACGATGGGGTGGGAGTGGTAATGGGAGTGGCTAATGCCAATTTTTTTTTTGTGACCTTAGCTTCTCTTTTATATACTAAATACCAATTATATGGACTCTTACCTGCTTGATTTACCTATTTACCCCAAATTTACCCCAATTTACCCCTTCGACGGAATAAGATGGAAATATAATCTAGTTCTAGATCTCGTTAAAGTACATATGTGTACCAAATTTCAAGTCAATATCTCAAACGGTTCCAAAGTAAACGTGCGCACAAAAAAAGTTACAGACGGACAGACCGACAGACACAGAAATTTTTTTTCGCTCAAACTTAAAATCTCGACGTTTCATGATATTCTAAGCCTATTTGAACAACATAAATTTTTAAAAATTTTTTGTCGTTACTATACTTCCACTGGATGTGGAAGTAATACCATTAAAATATAATCTAGTTCCACATCTCGTTAAAATACATACGTGTACCAAATTTCAAGTCAATATCAATATCAAATAATCGTGCGAACAAAAAAGTTACAGACAGATCGATCGACAGACAGAATTTTTTTTTTCTCAAACTTAAAATTTCGACGTTTCATGACATTCTAATAATCCAGTCAATGAGTGGTCAAAAGAAGGGTGTAGAGTACATGGAATATGCGAGACTTTTTGACTTCAGGACTTCGTTAGGAGTGATTAGCAGGTAAACATACTAAAAGTCCCCACCCCTGGGAGGTGAGCTTACGGTGGGAGGAGGGGGGGAAGGTCCCATTTTTGGTTTTTTCGATTATATCTCGGAAACGGTGGACTCTAGAAAAAATATGTTTTAAATAAAAATGAAAGCAAATTAAATTTCCTATAAAATTGTTTCCATACATATTTGTCGAATTTCCAACGGTTTTCGAGATATACGTTATTGAAAATCGATACTTTTCGACAAAATCATTTTTACCTAACTCTTTTTGTCAAACATTTGCTTCTAGTGTCTCCCACGATCGTTTCTCAGACAAATTGTCAGAAACGAAGTTGTAGAGCATTAAATTTCCTTCAATTTGATATTCACTTAAAAAATAATTTTTTCGAAAATTATCGATTTTAAATAACGTATATCTAGAAAACCGTTGGAAATTCGACAAATATGTATGAAAACAATTTTATAGGACATTTAATTAGCTTTCATTTTTATTTAGAACATATTTTTCTAGAGTCCACCGTTTCCGAGATATAATCGAAAAATCCAAAAATGGTACCTTCCCCCCTCCCTCCCGTCGTAAGCTCACCTCCCAGGGGCGGGGACTTTTAGTATGTTTACTTACTAACTACTCCTAATAAAGTTCTAAAGTCAAAAAGTCTCGCATATTCCTTGCATTCTGCAATATGTTCATTGACTGGACTATAAGCCTATTTGAAGAATAAAAATTTTCAAAAATTTTTTTGCGTCACTATACTTCCACTGGGTGTGGAAGTAATTACATTTGTTTATCTTCTAAGATATTCATAAAAACAATTTTTCAGGATTTTTACTTGAACAACCTGTATCCCGGAAACTAAACACTTTCCGGGTCATTTTTGTAGGAACTTTTCTCTTATTTTCTCTTTTTCTCTATAACTTGGTGAAGTTTGGTCTATGCAAATCGGGTCACTCTGTATATTCTGCACTTTTGGCAACCGAGCTTCTCAGTCGTCTAAAATTTGTACATTTTTACCGCTTTTATCATATATTTTTATAATAATTGTCTTTGCTTCGAAACGGGGCTCGTATATGTTAATAATACGCTGTGATATTTTTGGATTACTTTTTGTTCGAGTTTGATCCCTACGGCATGACCTGAATAATATTGTCATTCAGCTCGTGTTAGATAAACATTCCATACAATACAGTGTATAACGTTTATGTTAATTCTTTCCGCTTGACCCTTCTCGTCAATAGTGTCGGACGCCCTTTGTATAGTCTGAGAGCAAACTAAAAGCCTGGATCGATAGCGCGATTACACGACGTCGCTGGGTGCTAGGATACGACGTCGACGACGCCCCGCATTAATCAGCTTCTCTGAGAAGCCCGAAAATCGCGAGATTGTCTAGGAAATCTCGACAATCTCTAAAATACCCTCATTTTTTTATATGTATAGAGAAATATATGTCGGCAATCTTGTAACAGAGTACAACGTATCTCTAATTTGAGGTTTCTTTGAAATAATAAATTTATTTATATTTATTTACTTTCGTAACAACAGCCCTTTAGAAATCCATGTATAGGTAGAGATAATATAAAGGTAACCGCAGTATACAAATTGTAATTTTACTGCTGCTAATATTTATAAAATTATTGCTGAACTTCACCTACACAGGCCTACAAAAAAAAAAATTCTGCTCCACGGACTAAACCTATCATGCCAAGTATTTTTGTGTGCTGAATCCGAATTTTCAATTAAAAAAATTTTCTACCGAGTAGATTTCGAGTAAATGTCAAAAATTGCAAAAAAATTTTTTTTTCTGCTCCAAGTACTAAACCTATCATTCCTTATGTATTTTTGTGTGCTGAATCCGAATTTTCAATTTAAGAAATTTTCTATCGCGTAAATTTCTAGCAAAACCCGGTTTTTATCGTCAAAATACGGTTTTTTGACAATAAAATCCGGGATTTACTCGAAATCTACGTGGTAGAAAATTTTTTAAATTGGAAATTCGGATTCAGCACACAAAAATACATAAGGCATGATGGAGCAGAAAATTTTTTTTTTGTAGACCTGTGCCATTCCATTTAATTAGTTACTTATTGAACAGTTTTATGACTACGTATATTCTTTCATATGGACAATAAAGACGCTGTTATTATTGTTATTGTTATTAAATAAAATTTTTATGAGTTTGACATTTTTAGGCTGTTCAATTTTCATTTTTTCATATTTATATTTGTAAATAATTGTTATCTGAATAAAAGGCTCTAGTAAGTCTAGCAAACTTCGTTCAAGATGTACTGTATTATGTATCCTGCAGTAGAATCATAAGCACTCAACTATCATGAAAGCTTAACCGTTAGAAAATAAATTGCCCCCTGTTAAAAGTATGTTGCATTTACTCAGGTTTTCGTTTGATTACTCATTGATTTAGTAATTACCCAGTTTAATTAATTTTATACGTAGTACTACTCGAACAAATTTAATTATCAGCTAGGAGTCACCTTGAATTGTAATGGATTGGAATAATTATTCTACTTAATTAAATTGTGAACTCAAGTGGTATTTAGTCGAATTATCTCTTTCGGATTTATTTAAGATACGCAGATGCTCCTGAAGTGTGTATTCTCGAGCCTCGCAGAGGGAAAACAATTTAGGGTTCCGTAGTCAAATACGTAACATTTATAGAATGACTCGATCGACGTCCGTTTGTCTGCCACAGTTGTTTATCTCGAAACTTAAAGCCGGAAACATGAAAGAATGACCCCGAAATCGCCCATTTTCTAATTTCTAGCCCTCGAATTTTGTTTCAAACTAAGTGCTAAATTATTGTTAATAATGAGAACATCCTGTGTTCAGAGCTAGCTTTTATATTATGTTAAAAAATAAGGACCCTAAACATTTTACATCTTTTAATGTATTTATTACTTTTGTTCTCAGTTCCTATAACAACTCATCAATTAATATTAAATTAATCTACTTTAACTTTGTGATACTAGATGTCACTATAAGTATAAGTTTGCATCTATGATTAAACAAATTTTCTTAACATCTTCTCCTAATTGCAAAATTATACTTCTAAAAATTTTACAATATAAAATATTAAAATCATTAAACATAATTCAACTTTTAAATATAAACACATTTAAACATATATTATTCTTATCTTCGTATCCTTCTGTAAATGTCTTCATTCAGTTGTCCATATAAATAGCGGTTTTCATGTCGAATTGTTTTGTAATTTTTATTTACAGCTAGAGCAAATAGAATTCGTAAACATGTCAAATTTACTACTGGACTGAAAGTCTCTTGGTATTCTATACCATATTTTTGTTCAAAACCTCTTATCACCAGTCTGGCTTTGTATCTGCCATCGTCCTTTATTCGAAATAGCCATTTACTGGATAAAATGTTTTTGTTAACTATTTCACTTCGGTTTACATAATAATAATAAAGTTTATTTACTGCATTAGAGAAATATTACAAAAATTACAAAAAATAAAATGTGAATGTAATGTAAATAAACAGCAAACCCTCTAAGGCGAAGCCTTGTGCGTGGGTGCATGCCTCACTGTTCATATATCATCTTCCCCCAAAGGGGAATCTGGTTATACAAACAGCAAGTTGCGAAATATATTATTAAAATATCACTTAATTATAACATTTAAAAACATTTGAAATCACAAACAAATTCAATGCGTTAAGTGCAAAACAAATGTTACAAAGATTTAACACTTTTTTTTTTAACTGTTTAACGTCGGCCTATTTCCGCTACCAGGGCCTATCACCGACGCCAGGAGACGAGCTACCCACAACCTGGAAATTTTGCCGAACCTCTTCCCTTAAGAAGAGTAGGGTTCTTTTACTTGCCTAACATTTAATAGACAAGGGACCGCCTGCTTTACATCCCCTCCGAAGGATGGTATATCCACTACGTAATCCTCGTCTGAAATTACGTAACTTCCGAGTATACACTGATATACAAGCCTCTAGAAGGTGGGACGAGAACGCTGTATTTCCCAAGATGGGAGCCCATCCATCGATTTAACACTTAAAATACATAAAATATAAGTAACTTTGAAATGGACAGCTGTAACTATAACTTTGACATTTGAAATCTAGGTAAATGTAGAACACTGTTGCAGTATTTAGTTGGTTGTCGAATGAGCGAATTATTTCTTTTTTTTTTGAATGCATGTTTATTATACGTAAGTTATTAGGTATTTTAATTTTGGAGACATATTTTAACAGCATTGTTTATTCGTGTAGTATTATTTAAACCCATGTATTATTTTTCTTTAAAGGTGTCTTTTTGTCATTTGTTGCATGTAGCCATTTTTCTTCTTCTTCACTGTTTATTGCTTCTTGGTAGGTTAACATTACATAATCATTATATCTTTCTGATTTTTTTTATGATTCGTTTAGGTCTATTCTCTATTGATTCAACATGACCTTCCTATTCATTTTAGTTTCTTTCCATGATATCCGAATATTTTGAAATATTTGTGGTGAATATATACCAACGTAACCACATTTGATTCTAGTCAGAGGCGTTCGATTCTAGGATTGAAAAAGTAGTCGATTTTCAAAAAAATTATATTGGCGATTTTTTTAGAAAAGTGCAAAAGAATCTTGGCAGGTCTGTTACTGAATGCTCGGGGAAGTTTCGTTTGGGGTGGAGTTGATTCGATATTGATAGTAAATAATAAAAAAGAAATTCAGTTATTTTTGTTCAAAACTAAATTAGGTCGAATACCGGCCTTATGGACCCTCCTCTTTTCTACCTTAATTTACCTATTTGCTACATAGTTCGACATTTTAATAATTATGGCGTTGAAATAGGCAATATTTTTCATAACTTCTTGTTTTCTAAAAGACCACTGAAAATGATTTTTCTCAATATTTCAGATGCTATCTTGACATATCATGTGGAAGATAAATACATTTTTATTATTATTTTCATTTATTTGTCGTCGTGTAGAAAGTACTCCTTAGCAAAATGCATTTTACAAAGCAGTGGTCACCGTCCATATATGTACATTAGAACTAATTATAGTATTCAATGCATGTTTGTGTGATGCACGTAATATGATTGATATGTCAATTTATTTAATGGTTAATATCGATGTATATAAATGTTGTGTTAGCCATAAATGTAACATGTTTAATACAGTGATAAAAATAACAATCTGCATGATATGCATAACTATGAGTATTAGCCAGAGATCGAGACCTTTGAAATACGCAAAATAAAGGTGGCCTATGCAACTCGTGAACATACAAAATTGAAATCATATTCTTATGTAAAATGACTGCTGAATTTCCTGCCCAAGTCTTACGAACTTGAGGTACAAACACTTCGGCATTGGTTTTCCGCTGCTGGAGAAAATAAGGAATGCCCCCATAGGAAGGATTTTGGTCTTTGGGTTAGAATCTGGCTTGAATGGGGGAACAATGGGCAACAAGGCCTGAGTGAGGCGACTTTTCGTCGCCCCGCTAGAAGAAGAAGAAGAAGACTGCCGAATTCAATTATGGAGGTCGCGATTCGATTTAACAAGGGTAAGGCGGGTTTTAGAGGTGCGCCTGCCACTAAATTTCTTTATTTTGACTTACTCCATAAGTTGTAGCATGCATATTGCTGCTTCATAAATGAAAACATAATTTGACTCAAGCATGAAAGACCGCAAAAATGTCAAATATTGTTTCTTAAAATTTCTTCATAAACAAACACAACGGTATGCAACCAGAGTCACGTCTAACTTAACTCTAAGAATAGAGAGGGTAACGAGACGACACGATTTACATACTACGAGTAAGCGAACAGAACTAAATTTTCTCCGTTACATGAAGCTTGGTACTTCGTAATTGTTCTGCTAAATTTTTGAATAGTGATGTGTCTTCATTAAGTTTCTTTTTACGACTTCAACATCGAAAGGGTTGATAGTCCCTCTTCATGAACATGAAGCAGGCCTAATTGTTTTTCACCGGTTTAATCCGTGAGTAATTTATAAAAAAATAATTTTTTTTGTAACTTAGATTTGGCAACGGCCATTTTGCAGCAAGTCACGCTTACACTTCATTTCTTTCCAGGGTTCTCAATTTAGATGCAAATCTTCTCAATTTAGATGCAAATCTTGTCAACCTAGATGCAAATCTTTTCAATTTAGATGCAAATCTTCTAATATTAGATGCAAATATTCTAATTCTGGATGCACATTGTAGATGTGCATTCTAGATAAGTTTTTTTAATGTCACATTAAAGTTTGGGTTGGAAACTTTATTTTTTTAATCATCTAATGGGTTGTCTTTCTTCTCCTCTACGTAATTAGAAGAAGGAATGTATATATTAGTCTAGGACAACTTTTTCGGAGATTGCGACGGTAATATGGTAGGATAGATGTAAATTGTCCTTATGGAATTTCTGGAAGCGTCGAATATGGTACTGGGAAATACTTGACTTAATACTGGGCTCATCTAGAAATCAGCGATTACATGACTGTGGGTTAGATTTCACCATCATCCCTCACTTGGAGTCACTACTTTAATTCACTGAGAATTCCAGATAAGTGTCGCAAATAAAATTTTTATCTATTTTTTTTATATATATCTCATATTTCTATGCTTTAACATTTTTAGAGTTCTTTAAAGAATCAAATAGCAAATGTTTTTTTTTTGAAATTATTTCAACTTTCAATTTTGTCTTTAATATGTTTTCAACGAACAATTAGTATTTTCAATTATTATTTAGGTATAAATTATCGGCGTAACATCTAACTGAAAACAAATATATAAAAACCTCTGTAAAGACTTTGTGATCACAATTTCTACTATATTTAAATAATTAATAATGACCTTTAAACCCCATATTGTCGGTTCATGTTTAAGGCAATATTTTAAATAATATCTACATAACATATTATCGTCCATTCGTTTTCTCTTTTGTACATAAATTTGTTTAATTTTAAGGCCTCAGTTTAGTTGTTTTCTAACAAAAACACATCCAGATTGATTGGTTTATAATAAAATCAATATTATAATCACAATGTCCACTTATTTCAGGTATTTTGATACAAACCAAACTATGCAAACCATACAAACTATACAAATCATTTAGATAATACCTACTGAATTAATTAGTTAATATTTTTGTAAAAGAAAAGTTGAATATCTTTTAGAAATATTAATCTAATCTTGATTTTTGCTAAATTTGGAATATTAATTTACACTTTTTTTAGTCAACAATTTATACTTCTTTATAATTCAATTAGTTTATCTTTCTTGTAATCAAACTTCACTCTTAGTGTAAATTACGAATATAGAAAGATTGGCGCCCCGCCTCTCTAGAAAAATTATCATTATATAAGTCAAATTAACATCTCTTTAAGATAAATTATAAAAACATCTATTTATTAACTTCAATCTACCAAACACGTAAAACCATTTGTAAAGTGTTTTCTGACCCATGACTCATCTGCCGAGTCTCTGAGCTGCTGGTGTAGTAACCTTTTTTTCTCTAAATAACATAAAGTTCAGTCTAAATCTCGAACACATTACAAAAAAATTAATAATTTATTAAACAACGAGGAATTAATGTTACAAAGTGTTTAAAAGGATTTGCTTTTACTCAGAAGGGAAAGTATCAACCATTGTAGCTATTTCGTTTTGTGGGACATATGCCAGAAAAATTTGGTAAAATGAACACTTATTTACTTATTTTACTTACAGTAAACTAGTCATACAGCAGCGCATTTGTCTGCAGTGAGTAGTAACTTACCTGAAAATAAAGAAACACATTATTAGAAAGACTTAAGCAAGCATTGTTTAAAAGTTTACGTGCTGCTAAAAACAGTATATTGTTTTATTAGGAGAGGAAGTGATACTTTTGTGACGAGTCTGTAAGTTTCCCAGACGAACGAAATGAGTCCGGCAATTACAAACGGGTCGCAACAAGTGGCTTTTACTCCGAATAAAATATGGTATTTTTTCGTCGAAAAAAAAAAAATAAATAAAAAATCTCAAATTTCACCACCAAAAACGCATTGTGTTAATGGCCGGAGTATTAAATAAAATACGCGTTGACATGGATATTACTTTTTCTGCCGTTTACAGCGTCAGAAAATAGTACATTGTAATACAAGTGTGGCAAGGGCTACATTGCAAAACCATGCATGAAAGTAGGAACACGAGCGCAGCGAGAATTCCTATCGTACGAGTTTTGCAATGAGTCTTGCCACATGTGTGTTACATACTATTTTTTCTACGGTTGTGAAGTTACTTCCCCTAAAGTCTTTCAAAGATTTAAATTTGTCAAGATGTAATCGAGGCGTGTGGCAAATTCTTTGCGGGTGGCAAAGTGACATTTTCTGCACTCATTTTGAAGTTAGAAAATTTGAATTTCAGCAAAATTGTACAAAAAATTTTTGCCGCACGGCGTACCGCAAAGTGACACTTTCCGCAGTCGTTTTCAAAGTTATAAAATTTGACTTTCAACACAATCGTAGAAAATAGTAGTTTATGCAACAAGAGTGGATATGATATCCATATCGCACGATAAAGAAGTTTGAGCACGACGGCGTAGGTGGAGTGCTTCAAATCTTTTGAGTGCGATATGGATAATCCACTCGAGTTGTACAGTATACTTTTTCTACGACCAGCTTAATAAAACTACAAAATTTATTAAATATTAATATATTACACAAATACACACTGACAGTACACACTGACAGTTACTTTGACAGCTTACGCACTAATTTGATTTTAAAACGAATAGTTGTCTATGTACTTAATACACGAACTGTGATTGGTCGGTTTCATTTCATATCCATCCTAGAACTGATATGAAATATATCCGATCAGTTAACTGGAGTTGCCTACTTATCCATTCTACAAATTGTACAGAATAGTAGTTTGTGCAACGAGTGTGGATATGATATCCATATCGCATGATAAAGAAGTTTGAGCACGACGCCGTAGGCGGAGTGCTTCAAATCTTTTGAGTGCGATATGGATAATCCACTCGAGTTGTACAGTATACTTTTTCTACGACCAGCTTAAAAAAACTACAGAATTTATTAAACATTAATATATTACACAAATACACACTGACAGTTACTTTGACAGCTTACGCACTAATTTGATTTAAAAACGAATAGTTAGTTGCCTATGTACTTAATACACGAACTGTGATTGGTCGGTTTCATTTCATATCCGTCCTAGAACTGATATGAAATATATCCGTTCAGTTAACTGGAGTTGCCTACTTATCCATTCTACAAATTTTACAGAAAACAGCAAATTTACATAAGGGAGTAGAAAAAGTACTTTTACCTCCGTTGTTAATGGCAACGCACACACAGCCGTCTAAAAAGTCAAACTTTAATATCATGAAATGAGTTAAGAAATGTCATGATTTTCTAACGATTGCAGAAAAATATACTTATTGGAAATTTTTAGGAAATTGTAGTACATTCTCGGAAATTATTAATGCTTTTAACATAACCTTTACAACTACTAATAGTTAAGTGTCACTACAATTGAGTGTCACTACACCTATTTATATGTATATATTATGTATACCTATGTTTACATGAATACTTATGTTCTTTTCTTACTACAATCTTCTTTTCGATAATTTTTTCCATCTTATTACTCAAATATTGACATCTTATTCTATCACTGTTTAAAAATATACTACTAACAGATTTGTAACTTATACTACTACCATACCCAAAGTATAATATACTTTATTAGTTTTTAGATTTTAGTTTTTAATTTTTAGTTTTTAGCTATTAGTTGTATCTTGTTCATGTTTGTCCTGTAACTGGATTTTTTTATCTGTTGGGCAATAAATCATTATTATTATTATTATTATTATAACTAGTATAGCGCGTACCTGCAGTTTTGCTTACGCAAAATTTTTAATTTTATCAGTTTATACATGCACACTTGTATTACAATACACATTATCCAATATGAACTAGGGAATAAATCAGCTGAAAGCGAGTCGGTAGGTAGGTGGAATGCCATAGGGCATATGAGAATTTACACTTATTCATTAGATGAAAAGCTTTTAACAGACTTGCAGCTTTTAGAGAGATTAAAATATGGAAGAATGTTCTTTTCTTAATACTTTCAAAAATAAAGGTACCTATTCTGTTATATAAAATTATTTTCGAAAATACAATTCATATTAAAATTAAATTTAGTAGCCCGTCTTTACATAGTATCAGTCAAAACTTGTCTTTTGCTTAAGGGTTAGTTTTAGGGGCTGGCTATCAGTGTTTTACCTGTACCTGTTTTATTTTTTACATATTTCTAGAAATTCTTATAAAGTATTAATCATTTTTTTGATGGGTTACAGTGCCGAAACTTAAGCTTATTGTAACCCATACTTTCGTTGTCCCATTAACACATAACACACCACAAATAGCAGACAACCCCCAAATCCAAAGCCAAGGCTGTCCGGAAGGGGGTTACACATTCGGAAAAACGCAGACATACATCCACACCCACCGGTGTTGTCAATACCGGGGCTGGGGGTCGAACCCAGAGCGCGGTAGCGAGTCGATCAGCGTATTCGCCACTCAATACGCCTTAACCGATTGAGCTACCGTGCCCGTTAGATCCGTTCCCCTCAAAAAGGCGAGCGTACGGTCGATGGGAGCTTTGGCTATTTCTTCTGGAGTTCCGGATGGCCCCCCGAAGTATGAGCGCCTTTTGGACCAGGAGCCCGCCGACCACTAATTGTGTGTCATAAGTTTACTCCCAAAATGTGTGAATTGTTGTTAATTTGGGATATAATAGTAGAGCACAGAACAGGCCTGTAGCTAGGGGGGGGCAGAACGGGCGTAGCCCGTCCTGGAATAATTTTCGTCCGACCTACGGCGATTGCAAGGGGGCAATTTTAATTACCTTTGCAAAATTTATTTTTCAGATTTTTTGCTTTCGCTCATCAAAAAATTTTTCGGACAAAAAAAAATTTCGGACAAAAAATTGTTTTTTAGATTTCTCCCCTCCGCTCATCAAAAAATTTTTGGCTCAGCCCCCCTGAAACATTATTTGCCCGACCTGAAAGTACTTTCTAGCTACGGGCCTGGCACAGAAATGGCCATGCCAGTCCCTTTTTTGGCACAGGGGCGTACTGCAGGCCCCCAAATGTGTAAGAAATATAACTTGTAAAAGTAAAATAACAGCCAGAAATAAGTCATAGTTGTACGCATGAGGGTTGGAGGGATTTCTTAATTTACTCCCAAAAATCATGAATCCAGTACGCATGGGGGTTGGAGGGATTTCTTAATTTACTCCCAAAAATCATGAATCCAGACTCCCATTCATTTTTGGTGGTAGTACAAGGAGGCGCTACGCTCGCCTAAATTTGAAAAAAGAGTCAAGTAAAAAAAATGATAAACTTATGAATGACAATCAGGAACTTGGTAAGTATGAAACTCCTGAATGCGAAAATATATTCGCCATCTTTGAAAAGTGATGACTTTCGCGATAATTGACGGAGTATCGGCTCATCCTACCACATGTACTAGTTACCCTTGTAATTCGATAAATATCATAAATTTGCGACTGGCAATCAGATACTTGGTAAGTATGAACCTCCTGAGTGGAAAGAACACTCGCCATCTTTGGAAAGTGGTCTTCTCTTTCACGGTAATTGACGGCGTATCGGAGCTCCCTACCGCATGTAATAGTTACTCGTGTAATTTGATGAGTATCATAAATTTATGACTGGCAATCAGAAATTTGGTAAGTATGAACCTCCTGAGTGCGAAAATACATTCGCCATCTTTGGAAAGTGGTGCGAAGGTTTTGTCCTTGACGGTGTATCGGTTCTTCCTACCGCAAGTAATAGATACCTTTGTATTTCGATACGCCGTCAATTATCGTGAAAGGCAAGATCTTCGCACCACTTTTCAAAGATGGCCAATGTATTTTCGCACTCAGGAGGTTCATACTTACCAAGTTCCTGATTGATATTTATAAACTTATCATTTTTTTAAATAACTTTTTTTTCAAATCTGGGCGAGCGAAGCGCCTCCTTGTACCATCTAAAATGAATGGGAGTCTGGATTGATGATTTCTGGGGGTAAATTAAGAAATCCCATGCGTAAACCTATGACTTATTTGTGGCTGTTTTTTTTTACTTTTACAAGTTATATTTCTTACACATTTGGGGGCCTGCCGTAAGTCCCTGTACCAAATAAAAGGGCTGGCATGGCCATTCCTGTGCTCCACTACCCCAAATTAATAACAATTCACACATTTTGGGAGTAATAAACTTATGACACACAATTAGTAGTCGGCGGGCTCCTAGTCTATTTCAGCCACCAGGGCTGGGCACTCCACAGCATATGGTGAGGAGTTTCCTCATCCTCGCCCCACATCATTATCCCTCATTCCTATGTTTGTTCTAGTCAGTGTGCATTGTCCTGTTAGGATGCCCACTGCACACCTCAGCAGTTTTCTGCTCACGTTTAGAAATTCATTGGTCTTTGTCTTGTATGGTCCCTCAGTGATGAGGGCGCCCCAGTTCAAAACAAGTTGTGTTTCTGACTCAATTACCATTCCTCTTGCGGTATTGTACGATATCCCACAGGTTAGCTCGGGTCCATCAAGGCTGTTTTTGTGCCTTCTTTGGCGCAAAATTTTTTTATTACATTCGTTGCCTTGGTGTCCTTGAGTCCACTCCAGTTGTACACTGTTGTGTTCCACCAGTTTCGCCAGGAAATTAAGACAGTCTTTTACCGTTTTAGAACGTATCTCCACTGCATCCAGAGCTTTCAAAAGCTCCTTTTCTGTTAGTGACCATACGAATTATTTTGTCAGTGTATGGCTTCCATATCATTTGTACACAGATGTACGCAGATTTCTATAGCTGCTTGGAACACCGTTGCCGTACTCTCTGTTTCTGATTGGTCTCCTGTAACTCCTACTCCAGTACTTCTTGACGTCTTTGATTCGTCAGTATACCATATGGTATCATTTGAATGTCTTCGCAGTTGCCTTATTCCTTCCTCTTTCCTATTAGCTATGCATACTCTGAAGGTCTTTGTGAAGTTGTGGCTTGTCCTGATTCTATCTGACTGCATGTCTAGTAGTCGATTTTTTCTATTTGTTGAAATATTTCTGTATGGTATCCTATTCTGAAAATGGTCTCTTATTCATTTGTTTTCAGTGTGTACCCTGCAAGCAGTACTTCACTCTCCACGACTAGCGGAGATACGTAGTGCAGTGCTTCCATGGTTGCGGTAGGCATTGTTGACATTGCTCCCGTTATTCCTAGACAGGTCTTTGTACCTTTATTAGTTTTCTCATTGCCTCCCCTTTTTCGGCTTTGTTCCACCAGATCAAGGAGACCTAAATACAGGGCTATTTAAAACCCTTGGCAGCACCGCAACCATCTTTCAGGCAGAAACCTATGCTATAGATCTGTGTGCTCAGAAATACCTTAACAAAGGCATTCGAAGGACAAAGATCTACATATTTGCAGATAGCCAGGCAGCACTAAAGGCTCTTAGATCTTATACCTTCGAGTCTAAAATTGCCTGAGAATGTAGACAATCCCTGAAACAATTGGCAAAAAACAGCAAGGTTATCTTGATGTGGATGCCAGGGCACGAGGGAATAGAAGGTAATGAATTAGCTGACTGCCTTTCAAGAAAAGGAAGCCTCATTTTTCTGACCGGAGCCGTTTTGTGACTTATCTAGAGGACACATAACGGAGGGGGTCTAAAAATGGGAAAAGGAACAGAAGAAGTCCTACTGGAGGAATTCTCCAGGCGAAAGACAAAGAATGCCACAAGGCTTCCCAAACTCGAGAATTCCTACCTAAGGCTGATCATGGGTATTGCCTCTAGGGATGCCATCTCAAGAACATGAGCATGGCAGAAGATGATAAATGGAGATACTGCGATGCTGCAACTGAGACTGCGCGACATATACTCTGCAAATGCAAAGTATTGATCCGCATTAGGCTAAAGTACCTGGAACAGGCGGAATTAACTCCTAAAGGCATATGGAAATTAGCTCCCAGGAAAATCACAAGCTTTGTAAAAAGTCTTGGAATCCTGGGCAACAATTAAGTTGTAAGTAATTCAAAAAAGATATTTTAGGTCGAGGTGACGAATGGCCAATTTAGGTCCAAGCAATCTATTATCTACAACCGACTTCAGTATCGATATTAGGTTAGAAAATATCATTTAGGTATTAAGCAAATCACAACTTACACACTTTTTTATTTGATATTAAATTATTTTCTAATCATGAAGCATGAAAGTAAATAAATAAAAAACAATTAATTGTAAAATAAAAAAATATATTAGGTATTACGTTTTAATTAGCTAAGAGACGGTAAAATTTATTTATAATTTTTAGCTACCATTTTTGAAGGAGGTTCATTTTTTTTTGTAATACCAGAGAGAGTTAAACAGAATTACTTAAGAAAAATATTTGAGACACTATTCCTTCGCTGGAAAACTATGTATATTATAACATTCAAGATACAATACAACATTCAAGTTACGAATGACAGATATTAACCAACTTCTTCGTATTTTATCAATACATCCAATAGCAAGAATTAACTTTTTCTTCAAACGTCAGAAGAGCATGACATTTCTTAACTCTTTTCATGACATTAAAGTTTGACTTTTTAGACGGCTGTGCGTTGCCATTAACAACGGAGGTAAAAGTACTTTTTCTTAATACTAGCTTGGTAACTGTCATTTTTTGACGTTTGTCAGTATTATGAAAGTGTCACTTGTCCCTGGCAAAACAAAATTTACTTTTATAGGGAGAGAAAAGTAAAGTAATAAAAATGTTAAATAATGAAATTCTGGCACCAACGAAGCACATGCATTTTTGGCTGTCTCCTGAATTTCGATACTTTCATCATAACCTATATTTTTATTGCAAAAACTTTCGTAAATAACGAACGTCAGAAATGATAATGAAGTTATGAATATGACAACTTATTGACAGTAACCATAGCAACTGTAAAGCGTTCATAGCAAACACACTCCAGTTAGAGTCTAAGCCAACTAATAGAAGAATCAGACCAGTCTTAGAATAAATTATAAATTTATAATTTTGAATTAATTTTCCTAAAAATTGTAATATTGCTAGTAGTACGAAAAACGTCGTATGCACTTGGGCTTGTATCGTGTATTTACAAGCCTCAAACACTTGGAAACCTTAGCCCTACGGGTTTCGGTGTGCAAACTGTATTCTGGGGGCGTCAAGGCTTGGCCGAGGTAAATAGGCAAAAAAATTAAGACGCCAGCTATTTTCCCTTCTTAGAACAAAAGAAATCTCAGATATGATTTTCATGCTGCTATATTAAAAACTCAGCCACTGACATAAATGCCAGATGTTATTTATTTAACCTAATTTTGCATGTTCGTCCCAAATTCTGCAAAATAGATCGACATTGACAGACGGTAGTAGTCTGCTCTAGATCATGGTTGAGTCAGACTACGTGTTAGTACTTTGAACCTTTAAATAATTTTTGCAATTACATGAAAAAAAGGAAAATTCGTTTGACGAAAACTCGAATTTCTAACTTTTCATTTTAGAGCGTTTAAAAAACATAGATCCTGCCCTGGACCACCTAAATTTAAGGTTCTAAATAGTTCCATGCCTGATTGGGCCGTTTCTCTAAAATTGTCAGGGCCGGTTAGACTGACCCCATCCACCCCTGATAGCAACGCGTATTTTATATAATACATATTATTATCTTTATTTTTTTTTATAGCTAATAGACGTTTGAAGAAAAAAATGGCATGTCTAATTCGGAGTAAAAGCCACTATCACTTTTACTCCTAATAAAACAATATATTATTACATTGCTTAAAAATTATGTATGCGACGTTATCATAACCCCAATTAAAAAGAAGTCGTGTTAAAGGTCATGTTCTATCTGCATACTTAACTTTAAAGTAAATTAAAATTATAGCAAATAATATAGTACATTACAAACTGTGTTAAAATGAAGTGGTCACCCATACTTTGCCTTATTTATTCTGGTAAGAAAATAGGAATATAGATAATAGAGTAGTATTAAAAAGTAATAATCTTGAGAACTAATATAACGCCAGAAAATTTTTGCAATAATATGTTTTGAAATCAGTCCTTTCAAACTATTTAACTATTTTTTCCTGCTCTCTCATATTATAAATCAACTTAATATTTTTCCAAGATATAGGTTAATGAATTTTAGTAGATATTCGAATTAATTGGATTCAGAATAATGATTTTAAAAATATGTCAGTCTGTTGATAATTTCATATCGATATATAATTTTTTACTTTTAAGTTCGTAGTTAAGCAATATCGGCCACTTAAAAGGGAACGGTGGAGGTGCAAAAAGTCGATAATACTAATAATAATAATAAGAGTTTCTTGTTGATCAATTACTCCACAATACAATATCGGTATATTTTGGTAGATGACATAAGGGAATGGCGGGGGTGGTGAAATTGAAATTAAAATCATATTTCTCCAAAAATATTAATTTTTATACCACATCGAGTCAAAAATAACTGTTTTTAAACTACACACATGGCGATGGCACAGTAACTTACAAATGTTTAGAAATGTATTATTTTTACTTTTTTTTTCGTTAAGTTAATTAACTACTGTTTTATATTTATTATTGTTTTTTTTTTTTTACATAAACACCCCCCATATAGTTACACATTTGGAAAAATGCAGACATACATCCATGCCACCATCATTGTCAATACCGGGGCTGGAGCTCGAACCCAGATTTTCATAATTAGAAAAATGAATGAAATTGCATGTATATTAGTACAGGGAAAGATAGAAAAAAATGACTGTAACTCGAAAAAATTTGTGCAGGCTTTAAATTTTGGTTATAAGTTTAAAATAGGCCAAAGTTCACGAAACAAAAAAGTTTAGGAGTTTTATGGATCCGCGGGAACCTATATAGGGGGTAATAAGAAAATCGATTTTTCTCCATTTTCTCGGGAAATATAGCATTTACAAAAAAATTGTTCAAATAAAAGTTGTTTCTGGCAAAACTATCTTTAATTCGGTGTTTTTAAATTAATTTTATGGCAATAATTAACTGAAATACGGCCATTTTTCAATGGGGGATGGCGAATGAAACAAGGGATAAAATAAATTGAGTATCTAGGTGATGCTATAACGAAAAACAGCATTTTTGAAAGAAAAATGAATTACTGAGCGATTACAATAACAAAATGCCGACATTTTTTTAACAAAAATGTGAAAACGCACATTGAATCGGCCATAATTTCTTTATTTTGTATGATGTAGAAACAAACAAAAAATCATTTTAAAGATTTATTAATCATCTTTAATTTTATTTCTTAGAACTTTTGTTGGAAGTGTCACAGTTTCTAAGATATTCAACATTTTAAACTAAATACTTCATCCTAAAAACGGTCAAATGCCATCTATAAATTAAATATCTCTGAAACAATCAACCCTACACAAATATATAAACAAAATAAATTTATTCTCAGTTTATAGGCTTCGTTTTTGATGTCCACCATATTTTCTCTTAAACTAATATTTATTGAGATATTTGCAGAGAAACAAGAATGTTACATTTTTTCTAAAATCTGTTTACAGTATAATATTCAATTTTTTTTTCTAAAGCAAACGCTGTAAGCCGATGAAAATTTTACTTTGAGCGTCATATTAACGAAAAACAGTATATGGTAATATATTTTTTTAATTACTGATTATTTACATTAACAAAATTGCGGCGTTTTTATTTAAAGAAAAATGAAAAGTACATTCTTCCTTACGAAGGCGTAGAACGGCCACTGAAATATATATTTTTTTAATTCCGAGTTTAATCTTGGAATTCCGACTTTAAACTCGGAATTCCGACTTTAATCTCAGAATTCCAACTTTAATCTCGGAATTCCAACTTTAATCTCGGAATTCCGACTTTAAACTCAGAATTCCGACTTTAAACTCGGAATTCTGACTTTAATCTCAAAGTTCGTAGATTAGAGGTGGAAACATGAGACCGATGTTTGAAATGCGTCGGTGTAAAGATGAAGATGAAAAATGGCTATTATAATCTCTCGAAAAATCCATCCTGTTTTTCTTAATAAACATGCACATCAATGACTGACATACATTTTGTTTTACTCAAAAAAGACGTAGTAGAGATGTTTGATACCGGTCCACATTTGGTTGAAATTGGATGACTAATAACTTAGCTACGAATGTGTTACCATGGAAAATGGGACACATTGTACATCAACCATGGAAATTTTCCATTTTATTTAAAGCAAAGTGAAATTAATTACCAACACATTTATATTTTAAATGACACACTTTTGTTTTCCATTTTACTAATTTGATAGATTGTAAATATAGAGTAACAGCCAGTTTCACAATCGTTGGTTATCTTTTTGGTTGATTAACCTGAAAGTTAACTATTGGTAAATACATATATGCGTTTCACAAAATTTATTTTATCATTGGTAATGTAAAGTATGGTTAAGTTTAAGTTTTGAATGGTTGGTATGAGTTTCTGAAGTTTTTGACAGATATTCTAAAAATAAAGGAGAAACTAACTTCAATAATTCATAAAATATGTTCAATATGTTTGTGTTATTACATTAATTTGTGTATCGGAAATTTGTAAACAAATAATTATTGAATTTACGCAGAGTATTATTTTCGAAATGTACCTATTTAGTTATACCTACGCATTTTCGCAAATGAAAAATAAATATATATCGATAGGAAAGGTGACAAATGTACTCCTGCAGAAGTATTATTACTGCATGTGTAGGTACTGTAAATCTCCCGGTAAATTTTGATATGTAGATTTGAAACGATTTAATAAAACTTCTTTAATTTGTTTATTTAATTATAGAGTTTCATATTTTCGGTATTAAAAAACATGAGAATAATAAAGTATTAATGTTTAAATGAAATAATTATAAAGATAGATATATTTGTTTTTCTTTCTAATGTTATTAGATATTTGATACCCAAAAATTGCTGAAAATATCCATGTTCCAACCTGGAAAAATGGCCCATTTAATTTGTTCTGTTTCTAATATATCTTCGAAGTTAAATTAAACAAAAATTTGTATTTGCACTAGCGGTGCAACCTGCATCTTGATGTTATATACTTTTAGTTAACCACGAATTAATGTTGTTTACTAATACCTATTCTACTGGTTTACTTAACTATAAGATAACCCAGACCTTGAAATTAACCAGACATTGTGAAACGGATTTTCATGGTAAACCTATGGTCAAATCCTAACCATTAGTTAACCAATGATTGTGAAACTCGCTGTATAAATAGGACAAAAAGTTTGTGATATAAATACTATGTTTTATATATTATTGAAAAGCTTTTTTTTACGGCCTTTCAGATGATGTAAAAATATAATATACGGAGTGTTAAATTACATAAAACCCAAGTAAAGCTCATAACTCTAAAAGGAGATGTTCAATAGTTTTTCTGACAAGATTTTTGGAAAATATACGTGATTTTCTACTTTAACTTTTATTTATAAACTTCTTCACCCAACTTCAAAAACAATGAAGTTAAATGGAATTTTAATGTTAGCGAGACCACCCTGTACTTTCCCAAACAGTTTTTCGAATAAAAATCTGAATAACCGCGTATACACAGGCGGATTACCAGGATACAGTGATTCAAAAAATAATTTAATAATAAAAACAAAATAAATTTCTTTGAATTGTTAAATGTTTAATTATGTTTCCTTATATGGATTTTGATATTTATTTTAAAAAAGTTTAAAACTAGAGTTAGTTATAGAAAATTTGATTCTCATCTACATCTTTAAATTAACTAAGTTTCATGTAGGAAGTAATAGAAACTAAATACCGAAAATAAACTTATTTTCAGTGCCATTTTGTAGTATGAATGTGGGGGTGATAATGTAATCGTCAGAAATAAATTATTTTATTGTTATTGATGACAGAACCGCTGCCTGGAAAAAAATGATACTAAATTTGCACTCCAGTATGCGAAAATTATAGTTCCTAGAAATTTAATAATATAATATTTGAAATCGTCTACCCCAAAAACCAATAAAACGATATGCCACGTTGGTAGTGGAGAAGGGGGTGGTGATGGTATTGGCTTCAGATAGTGACGGCATCGCTACATGAACGTTTTTCAAATGAAATCATAAATCCGACTTTAATCTCGGAATTCTGAGATTAAAGTCGGAATTCCGAGTTTAAAGTCGGAATTCCGAGTTTAAAGTCGGAATTCCGAGTTTAAAGTCACAATTCCGAGATTAATGTCGGAATTCCGAGTTTAAAGTAAACATTCCGAGATTAAACTCGGAATTAAAAATATTTTAGTGGCCCTTCTACGCCTTCGTAGTTTCTTAACAATGTTATTATATTATATTAATTCATTCTTTCATAACTTGCTTTTTATACTATAAAAATAGGAAAAAATCATTTGAAAGCCTAATTAATAGTTTTTCATTTTGGTTAATCGCGTTTTTGGCCCAAATGTTAAGTTTCTGAGATATTTAACATTTAAACTAAATACTTCGTCTTATAAACGTTCGGGCACCACCTTTAGACTTCCAGATCTCCGAAACCATTAACTCTACAAAAATTAGAAAAAAAAATCGAAATTTATCTTTAATTTAGTAGCTTTCTTATTTGTCTCTAGCATGTTTTTGCTCAATGTAATACCTTTCGAGTTTTTAGACAAAAACGTATTTGAAATAAGTACCACTTTTTCCAGATAAAAATCCCAAATTTTCTAGTAGTTATTATTAAATTAAAGAACTGTTTCTTCTTAAAATATAATTATCTCTCAGCTCCAATGTTTTTTTTTTTTTTTAGGTGCCACCCACTGAAAAGGGGTGGTGTCCACCCCCTATAAATTAGCAAGCCCTCGCATAATATAGAAACTTCTGCATTTACTTTACTTTTATGCATTTACTATTAAGCTACTAAAAATGAACGAGATTTAATTCATATGACATTATTCCGAAGTTAAAACCTGTAGTATTTCGGTTAATTATTATTGCTATAAAATTAAATGTAAAAAAAATATCACTTTTCATCCCCCCCCCCCTCATAGGTTCCCGCGGATGCGTAAACTTTTTTGTTTCGTGAACTTTGGGCCTATTTTGAACTTATAACCAAAGACATTTTTTTTTCGAATGAAAGTAAAGTTTTCCTGTACTTATTGTCATAAAGAGGAGCCTTTTTGGGTTAACAGAAATGTATATTTCAAAAGTGAGCTCGTTTGTCCATTAGGTAAAGCAACTTGCGTGATGTGCATTTTTGGTTTTACCAATGATTTGTAACTGTTACAAATTTTGTAACAATGTCTGTACGACCGCCATTCAACACATCCCGCAGCACAATAGTAATGAAAATCTATGAGGTATTTTCACTTGAAATCTGGATCACAGGCAGGATTTAGAGCACAACTAAAGAAAATTTTTTAAACTCCAATATTTATGCACCTTATCCATAGCCATGCCTCAAAGAATTAGCCAAGGAAGGCTCAGCATTAAACGAATAATTTTCTTACCGGTTTCCTTTTATATTATACTAACCACATAAGCAAGGCACAAGTTACAAATGGATAAAAAAACTCGAAATTTCGTACGACAGAAAAGAATTAAAAACTAGGCAATATATTAAACAGAATTTTTTAAAGGGTTTCAAAATTTGCAATACCGGTTTATGCACTTTCTGATATAAATAAGAAGCAATCAATTTTCAGTAATTTATTTGTTCTAGATATTCTAGTTTAAACTGCCAGGTATTATTTCGAATACTCTGTAAGATCTTCATTATTGCTCTAGTACATCTTTGGTAATTGATTGAAATCATGTATGACTGATTTGGTACATTTAAAGCAGATTCTATTAAGTATATTGGTTTCGTGAATCGTACAATTTATTTATTTGGAATCGGGTACAATTAATTTATTTGGAATCGCTACGCCCCAAACATTATTTTTATTATAAATGATTAACTTGTTTGTATGCATATTTACCGAGAAAGTGATTATTTTAAAATACAAACACAAAATATATATATTTTTCACGTCATTTAATGTATTATCAGCTATAATATCCCAAGGACGTTGATAATACGAAGTAATTTTATCACAGTTTCCGAAAGCACTTGCCTGGTAATATCCCGGCGCCGCGCCGTAGGCGAAGAGATATTACCTAAAAGCAACGTGCTTGAGGAATAGTCCACAGTCCATCGCCCTTTTTTTTAATGATTAGTAACAGGCTGAATTTTCGTGAGTAGCTTCGTTTTGACGAGACGCCCAACTTTTCTCTCTGCGAAAATTCTCAGTAGTGGTAGCTAACAGCAAAAATTATTTTTTCTATTTCGCACGAAGTAGACAATTCGACAACCTGTCAAATTTTTGCAATTTACTTTATTTATTTGTTCAAAACTATTTACTAAAAATACAATTACTAAAAGAGCAATTTGTAAAATTAAATGTAGATTATGTATTATGTATTATTTGGTATGTTTCCCTGTATTATTATAATCATTAAATCGTTATCTGCAGTTCCAAATCGACATTGTCAAAATATAAATTTTAAATTATTGAACTGTCAAACTGGATGACATAAGTGAAAAGATCCCTAAGTGATCTTATCAACAGTAAAATCACAAGAGCTTTTTTTTTATCGGATAAATTTCTCTTTGTAACGAAATAATTTTGCCAATCAGTGATTTTATGAGAAAAATTGACATGAAAAAATCGCGAGACCGGAGGTCGAGCGATTTTGTCAAATGTCAGTTTTTCGAGCAAAATTACTGATTGGAAAAATTTTGAGTTAAAAAGAAATTTATCAATAAAAGAAAAGCTCGAGTGATTTTTGGCAAGATAAATTAACGACAGAATATGTGAACGAACAACAACAATTAAAAATAATTATAATTTTCTCAAAACGACTCATATCGTACAGTATAGTTTCCACAAGACTTAAAAATTATAGCCGACAGTACAGATTTTAAAATGACGTGCGACTACTAGATATACTCTGCATTTGAGGAACAGGCATTTTTATCGTGATAAAAAACGATGCACCTTTTTTTATCGCTGTCAAAGTGACAAAATGTGACTGTCAAATTGACTTTTTTATATAGGAGTTAATTTATCAGCTATAATATCCCAAGGACGTTGATAATACGAAATAATTTTATCACAGTTTCCGAAAGCACTTGCTTGGTAATATCCCGACGCCGTAGGTGGAGGGATATTACCTAAAAGCAACGTGCTTGAGGAAGTTGTGATAAAATTATGAGCTATTTATCAACGTTCGAGGGGTATTCGCATAGAAATTTTTTTGCAATTTATTTTATTTATTTGTTCAAAACTATTTATTAAAAACACAATTATTAAAAGATCAATTTGTAAAATTAAATGTAGATTAT
This sequence comes from Rutpela maculata, assembly GCA_936432065.2. Lineage (NCBI taxonomy): Eukaryota > Metazoa > Arthropoda > Insecta > Coleoptera > Cerambycidae > Rutpela > Rutpela maculata. Next base: position 240,719,403 of record OW386286.2, on the reverse strand, counting down.
GTATTATGTATTATTTAGTGTGTTTTCCGCTATTATTATATTCATTAAATCATTATTTGCAATTCCAAATCGACATTGTCAAAAAATAAATTTTAAATTATTGAACTGTCAAACTGGATGACATAAGTGAAAAGATCCCTTAGGTGTCTTTTCAGTGTAATTTTGTTTTGATTGGTTGTATCAGCACACGTGATTAGAAATGTACGAATTTAATAGGACTGCTCTTTGAGCTAAAAATGTTCAGTGTAATTTTGTTGTGATTGGTTGTTCCAGCACACGTGATTAGAAATGTACGAATTTAATAGGATTGCTATTTGAGCTAAAAATTTACAAATTTTCAATTTTTCACTACAGAAAAGTCAACAAGAGCATATGTATCTTTTATAGTATGTGTAAGAGAAACGTGCAAGGTGTTGGTTGCATCGTACAGATTCATCGGATTTAAATACATATATTGTCAAAACATTGAAAGACACATATATGCCGCCTCTGAATTTTTTATGTAAAATTTAATTCTCTACAACATTGCTTATGGAAACAATGGTAACACTTGTGGAAGAAACTATGGAGTTTCTTCCATAGTGTTACCATTTGATCAGCATCTTCATTTCAATGTGTATGTTTTTCCATATGCATATAGACTGGCAACAATTTTGAATTTCACAAGTTTTGGAACTTTCTGAGGATCGGAAAATTTCCTATAAACACAGTTCTGTAAATCTCTATTAAGGGAGCTACGTTTATAGAACATTTTTTAAATATTTTTTGACACAGAATCATGCTTACAAATTAATGATTGCATGCCTGAAACACTCTGTATATAGATGTAGAGAGTAACATGTACATAATCTCCGTCCATTGAACTGTTTGAGTGGTTCCGGATGAGCTAGGAACTCAAAATTGGGCATCAAGGTAGGAAGAACCTTCACAACTCCCAAAAAATTGAAAAACTTGCAAAACTCAAAACGGCTGCTCCAATATTTAAGTCAACTGATTTTTAACGAACTCCGTAGAGGATCAACGGGCATTTTACTACTTATAGATTAAAAAAAGGACTCTGACGAAAATGAGCTTAGTTTTTGTTAACAAATAACGTAATTATCGCAACAAATCTCCAATGGTAGTCGGTATGGCTCACAGTAAAACGGAGTGAGATTATTTTTTTTAACTAACTAGGTACTAAACAATTCATATTTTTAACTCGTCTTTTGGCTTAAGATACTCATTTAAATTATGCCAATCCAGAAATTTAACAAACATTGTTTCTTAGGTTTGTGTCTTGCTCAATACCTTGAGGGCCTTGTAGATCGAGAGAAATGTGACAAATTAGGTGGTCCAGGAACTTATGAGAAACTGAAGGTAATAACAATTAATATAATTTGCTAAATAAGTACGTACATACACTCTATAGAAAAATTAGAAAAATAACATTTTATTCAGATAGACAATAGAGTACAATACGGTAACGCTATTTTGACATGTAGTTTGAATTAGAAAATAAGGAAACCTTATAACGTTAACGGCCTACGTTATCTAGAGATGGTAACTAAGTGGGTTTATTTCAGAACAGGTCCGCACTGTTCCGGGTAAAAGTATACCTGTTCCGATTCCAACCTGCTCCGAAGCCGGCGTTAGTGATTGCCCGTTCATTGGCACTCGCAGCTCCATATAGTCTAGGAGATAGCTACATATATGGGGGCTGGGATATAACATGTTGACAGTGCTGTTATGTTTTAGCAAATAATTTTCTGAATATTTTATCTTTCAGACCTCCACCCCTGCCCGATTTGGCGCTAGCCGCCATAGAAAATATTCAATTGTGGAACACAGTATAACACTTTGGGGCCCGGTGCTAGTTGAAGAGGGTGTTTTGGCGATCAATATTCGATATATGCTAACATTTTTTCTCCGTGCAATTGACAGCACTGGCGACACAAATTATGGCCAAAATTGGAACGTAGTATAACACCTTCTGAACAGGCGGAAAATTTTAGTTGTAAATGCTTATTACTGGAAAACCATATGCCAACATTTTCTGCTTGCCCATTTTCCGGATTTTTGACCAAAATATGGACTCTTGGCTGGCCAAAACGGACCAAAATTGGTGCATCTCAAAGAAAAAAATGTGTCTCCTTCACCTTCTCAAATTTGTAGTTTTTGTACCAAACAATAGTCTCTGTGAGTGCCAATATTTTTTTCTCAATGTAACCCCCCCTGTGAATTTCTCTACGGCGATGGGAAAGAATCACGAGGCCATGACATTTCTAAAGAGCACTCTTGAAAACCCTTGCTACAGGATATTCGCTAATGTGATACAGCGATTGCGATGTCTCTGATATTCACCCCCTTGCACCCCCACCTTCTTATAAAATTCACTTGAAGTTTGAAAACAGACCATTAGGACATTAATTTTATGGAAATATAATAATATAATATTTTCACAGCGAGATGGCTTGAATAAATGTGTGTTGTTTTTTCACCCCTTCATAGGTGGGAATATTGGTTATCGTTTCAGATCTAGACACACTGCAATCAGAATGCAATATCTGGTACATTCAATATCTTTTCACTGACTCAAGTTCATAATACAAGTCGGTAACTTTATTTGAATACGTATCGATAAATACCGTGTTACCAAGAAGAGAGTTGCTGAATAGTCAGTGCTACTAATCGCAATCAGTAATCGGTATTCGTTATCTTTTATATAGACATTGACAGTTTAATCTAACCTTACCTTTGGGCCTTTGCATGGCAAACATTTATCAAATACTACAAAAATATTACACTGTGTAATAAAACTTTGCACTATTCAAGAGGAAATAGAAATAAAGTTAAAAGTCGTTCAATACCCCAATTTTACCATATGTTATATGTTTGTAGAAATACAAAAAGTTATTTAGATCATAGACTATCTAAATAAAATTCTTTTCAAGAGCTTGTAGCCCTGGTGGTTTCAAAATCAAAACTGTGATTGCTGCATAATTGACAGTTGTCACTTTTCAACCTTCGTCAACCAATCAGCATTCTTGTTTTAAAAAACTCAGAAGAATAGTCTCTGTGAGTACCAGCATTTTTTTCTCATACTAGTGCTCATCAATGTTGGACAAATTTTACAGATTTATGAAAACTTTTCGTTTCAACTTCTGCTTTTTGGTAATATCATCTAAACTAACATCTATCAATAAAGTGGTCCATAGTTATAGAGAGATGGCAGACTTCAAAGTTTGGTCTTGACCCCGTTCCTACCTCCAAGGAACCAGCTCCACAGTCTCTTCTCTCCACAATTTTCTGCAAATGCAACAAGGGGTGTGCAGGTGGTTGTGGGTGTCGGAAGGCTGGGATTAATTGTTCATTGATTTGTGCCAACTGCAAGGGGAACTCCTGCACTAATTCCCTCCAACCAGATGCAATTGAAATATAATCATCACTAATTGATTTCAAGAATTGTGTTTCTTATCTTGCCTCCATCTTTATATCAGTTGAATCGATCTCATCATATTCTAATGTTCTACAATTTTAATATTTTATATATTTACTAAGTACAAGACTAATACAATGGAGTGCTATAGTACCATGTTTAATATAGTGTAAATAACACATTTTTCATAAATATGTAAAATGTGTCCAACTTTGATGAGCACTAGTATACGAACGGGTGGTCCAAAAAATATGCGTCTGATCTCATTCAATGCAGAATTTAATGCCCTACAACTTTTAATAGGACTATGCTTTCGATATTGTGAGTCCTTTACGAGATATAACCATAAAACCGCAAAAATACCCCTTTTGGGGGTACATTTTTACCCCCCACCGTTTAAACACAACTCCGCCGGGGGGGAAACCTAGGATAGTCATATTAGGCAACAAATGAAGCCATTAAAACAATAAAACCTTTTGTAGCAATTATTTCCGATTTTGATTTTAAGCCTACTGACCTGACCTACTTGAGTGTCTAAAAAAAAATACAGAATGTATCCTATTTTTGAACACCCTATATTTACAACAAATTCATTCGTTTTAGGTTGCAAGCGAGAAATCAAGAACTTGCGTTTATGAATCTTTCAATGTGGCTACTTTTAAAAGAGAAATTTACGAAGCACAGAAAACTGGAACATTAGATAAAATTATTCCAAAGTATGGAAACTCAATAAAAGATGTAAATATTTGTCTAAAAGATTACGTAGAAATTGCAAAACTTTGTTTAACGAAAGAAGAAAAAAGAGTTTTTATTACATTTGTGGAAACCTTACGTAAAGGTGTAAATCATCTTTTCGAGAATGATGGACACGAAATTATCGGTGAGTTAAAATTAAGAATGAAGTTTCTTGCGGTCTAATTTAAAAAAAAATCAGTTATTACAGTATTTGCAGGTTTATGTGACTAAAATTAAAAGCATGGAGAAACATTTTCCAATTTTTTTGAAATCGATCAAAAAGTTTTGTGAGAAAAAAATGAAACTCTGTGATCAGCTCCCCACTTTTGCCACATAAGCTTGAAAATACTATCATAGCTGAAAAAAATCTTTCATTTTTTATTTTTGATAAAAACTTGTTTTTAAAAAGAATTTTATATATTTTTGTGTGATGTTATTTTGTCTTAAATTTTCGACAGATAATTTATCCATTTAATTGATCTACCTATTTTAAATTAATATTAAGTAACACTAGTTACTCACTAAATGTGCTGAGTATGACCTCACAATAACAAACATAATTTTTGTTTATACAACAAATAGTGGAGTAAACGTGGTCAAAACAGGGGCACTGTTTCGGAATAATTTGTAACTGCATAAAAATTCATAAACACTTTTTAAATGTGTTCTAAATAAGTTTAAGTTCAAAGTCTGCCGGTAGGTATTATACGCTAAATCTGTATTTATTTATTAATACCAAAAAAACTGCAAAATTAGTTCTTAAATGAAATGTCTCGAAAATTAATCGCGGAGAAATCATGAAAATCAGGTACTAGGGCATGCTGATTACGAATTTGATGTCATCTTTGCAAAATTCAAAGTTGTGGATACAAAATGGCCGACCGAAACGTATTAAGAGTGCGAAATTCACCATAAAAATGAGCATTAATGGGTTTTTACGGGTTTTCGGGTATGCTGATAATGAATCTGATGTCAAATATATAAAAATTGTGTAGATAAATGTAAAATGTTTAATATAAATAAATACAATGTACTATAAAAATACTTTTATTATAAACTACAATGAAAGGAAGTATTTTAACTATAATATATGATACATACGGTTTTTCAATCAAGAATGTAATAAAAAAAGACTTTATTTATGAAAATGAACAGTGATTGTCCGATAATTGATTTTTAAATACAAACACGTTGAAGGAAAAGAGCGGCTAAAACTTTTTAGCATACTAAATCTTGTGATTGTACTTGCTCCAGTTCGTCGCTTTGTTCGTGAAGTCGTCGATGTCTTGGCAGGGAGAACAATTTGTACAACTGTTGGCACTACATGCGGATCATGCCATAGTGCAAAAAGACCAGATTTTCTACACCCACATGCTGATCCGCAACCTTTCTTGCAGCTACAGAATATCATAGTAGAGTTGAAATCAAGATCTTTGTTAACTTCCGTGGAACATGAAAGGTAAAAATGTGCTGATTACGCCATTATATAATACTTGACACCCCCAGTAGTTAAGTAAGGAGAGAATGAGCCCACTTCAAGGTCAAGCTGGAGCTGTGACGTCAGCACGCCCGCAGCCCCGCGGGTGGCGCGCAGGTGATAGATGATAGATCCTATGATCTAGGTTCTAGTGTGAGGTGAGATAATGCTAGATGATAGATCCTATTATCTAGGTTGTAGTGTGAGGTGGGATCTTCTTAGATGATAGGTGATAGGACCTAATGGGAGGGGGGAGATCCAATCCCTGAGCTTAGATAAGAGATTATATCTAAAAGGACGTGGCTGAGAGTATACAGGGTGTGTCTAAAATAAGATGGCTGCCGTTTATTGACTAATAGTATTGTATGTTTACGTTAGTGGGCGTTAAGAAAATGGCTGCTGACGTCCATCATTGAGATTAAATAGACAAGTCTTATAATTATGAGATAAATATTCATTTACTTCTATATGTTAAGATTTGAATGTAAAACTGCGGTCAAATGCAGAGACGTTATCGGATTCCAGGAAATTGTTAATGTAAATAAATGCGACTGTCTACGGCTATATGTATATTTAAAACGCGATTAATTACCTTTAGATAACTACAGCGGCTAGATCAAAGGAAATATCGAGACCCAATATAAACGCTTTTCAGACAAGTCTAGACTTGTTAGCCTGAGTTTTATATAAGATAAATATTCATTCGCTTCTCTACGTTTAGATTTCAATTTAATAAGAATATAATGCAGAGCTGTTATCGGATTCCGAGAAATTGTTAATGTAAACAAATGAAATCATTTCTGATAGCCTACTAACATAAGATAGGTATACGGTAAAGATGCATGCGAAGAATTTTGTGTCTTACAATATATGGTTTCTTATGGGAATATGTAGCCACCCCGCAGCGATATAGCAATTTAACATTGTTTTATATGTAAAAGACGAACAGATTATGAAAATTCGGGGGCCTTTTAGAAATCGTTCACTGCAAAGTCACGTGACCCTCGACCGCCGAGTATAAAAGCAGCGTCATCTCCCCACCTCGATCATTAGCTGTTTATCTCTCGCGGTGAACGGTTGTCTAATTGAAACAGTATGTCGTCTACCGAGACCGTATCTAAACTCAGTACTGATATAATTAATTTAACTAAAAAATCATTGCTGCTCTTAAAGACCGATGATGAAATCGACCAACATATTTCGATAATTAATAGCAATATTAAACTAGTAGCCAAGGCAATTAAAATCAAAATTCATATCGATAATAAAGGTGAAAATATATTTAAATTGGAAAATAATTTAGCGCTTTTAAAATACTACCGAGAGCAATTGAAAAAATTAAAATTAAAAAATAAAATATTAGGCGGTTCCTTAAAGCCGGCAGCACGAAAATATTTAGTATATCAAGAGGTAGAATCTTGTTTTAAAAATCGTGTTAAGTCCGGTATAATAACTAACGTACAAATTAAAGAACCGGTATTATTTTTTAAAAAAGCGTTTAGGAGCTTCTCTATTCAAATTAAAAAATGTTTGAAAGATGGACTAATTAAAGTAAATGTTATTTTTGAATGTAACTTCGTACAGCCTACTAATGGCACAGTGGAATTAAAAACATTTGCTACAAGGAACGCTGTGATAGACTTAAATACGGATTTAAAGGAATGGTATAGAGAAAATGTATCCGAACGGTTATTGAAACATCTAGAAGACTTTCAAGGAAAAGATTCAGGCTGGGCCTTATCGGAAATTATCGGGCTAAGAGTAAATGTTAATAAATATTGTCCTATAACAGTGGGATTATCAACATACGCTGAAATGCCAAGCTTTATAAAAAATAAAATGTGTGTTATTAACGTTAAAAATAATGATGAATATTGCTTCTTATGGTCAGTAGTTTCGGCATTATACCCCGCTAAAAAGCATGGGGAGAGAGTGACTTCATATCCTCATTTTGAAGACGTTTTAAAATATGACGGCATCGAGTTTCCGATGGAATTAAGAAATATTAAAAAATTCGAACGCTTAAATGATATTTCGATAAACGTATACACCGTAATTAAAAGGGAAGTTTTACCGATATGTTTAACTAAATACAGTTTTGAACGCGTCGTAAATTTATTAATGATTCCTACGAATTCTGCCGATAATTTTACTGATGCTACGCAATATCATTTTGTTTGGATAAAGAATATGTCTCGATTATTATCTAATCAGTTATCTTCACATAATGGTAAACTATTTATTTGCAACCGATGTCTTAATCATTTCTCTACTCAAGAACTTCTAGACCGACATTCAAATGATTGCAATTCGAAAACTAATACTTGCAAAATTGAATTACCCGACGAGGATGAAAAGTTTTTAAAATTTAAAAATTACCGATATAAAGAAAGGGTACCGTTCGCTATTTATGCTGATTTCGAATGTATCTTAGAGGACTGTGATGCTAACACGAATCAAAATACGCAAAATTACCAGAAACATACAGCTTTTAGCGTCGCGTATTACTTAAAATGTTCCTATGATGACAGTCTATCACAATTTAAAATGTACCGAGGCGCCGACTGTCAGTACTGGTTTGTTAAAGAACTTGAAAAAATTTCAGACCGAGTTAATGTAATCATGTCCGACATAAAACCTATGGAGTCGTTAAACGAGACACAAAAAAATGAATTCGATCTCGCGCAGGTCTGTCATATCTGTGAGGGGCCCTTCAAAGAGACGGACATTAAAGTAGCCGATCACAATCATTTAACTGGGTACTATAGGGGACCGGCGCATATGAGATGTAACATTAATTATCAAGATAGTCACGTGATTCCGGTTATATTTCATTGTTTATCGGGTTACGATGGCCACCTGATAATCAAACAGCTAGCAACGGCATTTGACGGACAAATTTCATTATTACCGATTAATAAGGAAAAATACATTTCTTTCACTAAACGAGTTAAAGATACGAAAATTAAACTAAGATTTATTGATTCGTTTAGGTTTATGGCAGACAAAATCGAAAAACTAGCTTCCTATCTCGACGATGACCAGAAACGAATCACTAAATCGTACTGTAATAATGACGAACAATTTCAATTATTAACGCGGAAAGGTGTTTTTCCTTATGATTATTTAAATTCTTGGGAAAAATTAGACGAGACATCTCTACCGGCTAAAGAAGAATTTTACAGTAAACTGACTGACGAAAACATAACAGAGGACGATTATAACCATGCTATGAATATCTGGAATAAATTCGATATTAAGACATTAGGGGAATATTCCGATATATATTTAAAAACAGATGTATTACTGCTAGCTGATATATTTGAAAATTTCCGCGAGACATGCATACAGACGTACGGACTTGACGCTTTAAATTATTATACTGCTCCGGGGCTGGCATTCGACGCGATGTTAAAAATAACTAAAGAAAATTTAGAGCTTCTCACAGACATTGATATGATACTGATGATTGAAAAAGGCGTGAGAGGCGGTGTAGCGCAGGTATCTAACAGATATTCGAAAGCTAACAACAAGTACATGGGGGATGCGTTTAATCCCGATGAAAGAGAGACTCACATCATGTACTTTGACATCAATAACATGTATGGAGCCGGGATGTCTGTTCCGCTACCTACAGGTGCTTTCGAGTGGGTACCCGTCGAACAATTTTATGCCTTAGATATTCCAAATTTATCGGACGAGTCAGACATCGGTTATATTTTGGAAGTAGATATCGAGTATCCACTTGAATTACATGAGCTACATAAGGATCTCCCGATGTGTCCAGAACATATGGTGCCGCCCGGTTCAAAACATTCAAAATTAATGACCACTCTGTTAGATAAAACGCGATATGTAATGCATTATAGGACTTTAAAAAAATGTTTAGAACGCGGATTAAAACTCAAGACGGTACATAGAATTTTAAAATTTAAACAGTCGCGATGGCTAAAGAAATACATTGATTTAAATACGGATTTACGAAAACAGGCAAGTAACGAGTTTCAGAAAAATTTCTATAAGCTAATGAACAATGCGGTGTTCGGAAAGACAATGGAGAATGTCCGCAAGCACAAAGATGTTAAATTGGTAACTAAATGGGAGGGGAGATGGGGCGCCAAGTCTCTGCTCGCGAAACCGAACTTTCACAGTTCGACTGTCTTCGGCGAGGATATGATTATTATTGAAATGAATCGACTAAAAATTAAATTCGATAAGCCAATATATGTGGGGTTCGCCATTTTAGATCTTTCAAAAATTATTCTTTACGATTTTCATTATGATTATATTAAAAAAGAATTCGGTGAGCAAGCCAAACTACTTTACACGGACACAGACAGTTTAATTTACGAATTTAGCGACGTTGATATATACAAGTACATTAAAAAAGACATCCATCAGTTCGACACATCGGATTATCCTGTAGACAATGTCTACGGAATACCTCATGCAAATAAGAAGGTACTAGGCGTAATGAAAGACGAATGTCAAGGGCGCGTAATGACAGAATTCGTAGGACTCCGTGCAAAAATGTATAGTTATAAAGTGGAGGGTGTGTCGGTAAATAAAAAAATCAAGGGTCTCTCGCGTTCGGTAATCAGAAAAATTACATTTGAAGACTTTACGAATTGTCTATTTAATAAAGAAATTTTGACCAAAGAGCAGCGATTAATTCGATCAAAGAAACATGAAATATATACCATCAAACAGAATAAGGTGGCACTCAGTCCGTATGATGATAAAAGAATTATAAATTATATAAATACCAATACGAAACCTTGGGGATATAATTTCCAACAAGTCTCGGCTCGTCAGATGACGTCATCGACGCAGTGAAGCGCTTGGCAGTAGCCGTTCGGATTCATTTACTTTAGAGACTTTGATCGCGATGGACGGGTTAGAAAAAGAATTGCAGTACAAGCTTGTACTTATCACTCGCGACATATATGAGAGGTACATTCAAAATGCATTGAATCGGGGTAATTATCAATTAGTTCATAAAATTTTAGAAAAGATTGTTATACCGGACAAAGCTTTATACTGGATGGCTTTAAGAGATAGTTCTAATTTCGATTTAATGAAAAAAATATTTACGAAAAAACTTCAAAACGATATTTTTATTCAGCAGTTGGAATATATTTTCCAAAGAGAATGTATTACTCACCTTACCGTGTATCGATTACGAGAAGTAATTAACAGACATTATCCCGCCGCGAATAATAGTTATTTTAGAATTTTTTTAGAAGAATTATTAACGTGTAATGATGATTATATGTCAATTGATTTTTATTCGAAATCGTACCCGGCTAAAAATATTTCTGATAATTATAAAAGTATTGATTGGTCGATTAATAAAGCATTTTGCGAGGCAGCTTACTTTACACAATACGAATTTCTTGAAATTTTGTTTCGAGTAATTGGTAGGAATAATATACATTTCAAATTAGATATTAATTTCAATGAAGAGCATAAGCAGTTAATAAAATGGCTGGAGGATAATATATCCAAAGGTCGCTCTGGGCAGCCGACTGGTTGGAGCTCTGGTCCAGACAGCGGGCACTGGCCATCGACTACCTTAGAAGATTATGTTAAGACGCTTGACATAGTTCGTCTACATTTTTTGTAATTAGTATTAAAGTATTGTAATATAAATATTTTACATTTAATAAATTAAATTATTTATAAAATGTGTGTTTTTATTTCCTAATACCTATCCTGACATGATGATCATGAGAGAGGCAGGTGAGACAGCTTGAACAGCTCCAACAGCTCGAACAGCTCCAACAGGTGTAACAGGTACCGTACCTGTTACACCTGTTGGAGCTGTTCGAGCTGTTGGAGCTGTTGGAGCTGTTCAAGCAGGTCATATACATATACATATACGTGTATTATATATGGGCTGTTTGAACAGCTCGAACAGCTCCAACAGCTCGAACAGGTGTAACAGGTACGGTACCTGTTACACCTGTTGGAGCTGTTGGAGCTGTTGGAGCTGTTGGAGCTGTTCAAGCAGCCCATATACATATACATATACATGTAATATATAGGGTCAGTTTCAACAGCTCGAACAGCTCCAACAGCTCCAACAGCTCCAACAGGTGTAACAGGTACCGTACCTGTTACACCTGTTGGAGCTGTTGGAGCTGTTGGAGCTGTTCAAACAGCCCATATACATATACATATACATGTATTATATAGGGTCAGTTTCAACAGCTCGAACAGCTCCAACAGCTCCAACAGCTCGAACAGGTGTAACAGGTACGGTACCTGTTACACCTGTTGGAGCTGTTGGAGCTGTTGGAGCTGTTCAAGCAGCCCATATACATATACATATACGTGTATTATATATGGTCAGTTCCAACAGCTCGAACAGCTCGAACAGCTCCAACAGCTCGAACAGGTGTAACAGGTACGGTACCTGTTACACCTGTTGGAGCTGTTGGAGCTGTTCGAGCTGTTCAGACACTTAATAAGTATGAGATGCTATCAACTCATTGAAATAAAAAAAAGATTATTAATAACATTTTTTATTAATATAAAAAAATTATAATTAAAATTGTGTAGAATTAATAAAATAATAAAAACACTGGTCTGGCTATCCGGCAGGAGGGCAGATCGTATGTTAATTAAAAAAAGAAATTTATTGGTCTCGCCGGCTGACAGATCGACCTCTCCAAATCTCCGAAGAAATTCTGAGTTCAATGGAGTCTGTAACAATTTAAAAAAATATCTATAAGTATTGAGTTATACGAAACAGAAAAAATATTTTAAATACCTTTCATGATGTCGGCTAAGAGCATCAGCCGGGGCATCTCCTGTGGTGGTGGTGGTGGTGGTGGTTGCGTTACGGGGTCCTGGGGCTGAGGCAGCCCCAGGTACCTCCAGCCCTCCGGTGGGACTTGGCACATCGAACATTGGCAAATATTGCCCGCTATCAGCTCTCTAAGCCCCGTTTGATTGTGCATCTTTGCAACGTCTAACTGATCACCGCGCTCTGACTCGAGGCAAGAGCTCTCCCCCCACTTCTCTCTCTCCCTCTCTGCCCCCCACCCCACTCGTCATTCATACACGCACACATGTATACAGAAATAAAAGCCAGTATGGTTAGCATAAATTTGTTTATTCAAAATCCTTATCTTTATTTACAATATACCACTGATATATCGAGTAGACATTCTGCCTAGAGCAGCGTAAATGATTATTAATATGTTTATGACAATGATATTCTAAATTATTTAACATTAAACTATTCATATTATTACAATTATATAAGTCTATAATATTATTATTATTAGACAGATAATGCTGAAGCCATCGCTTCTTTTCCAGTCCCTTGACATAAACTTTTGCTTCTCTCCCAAGTACGTGGCTGTCGATGAAGTCCTGCAGGTCGCCGTACCGGAGATTATCATAAGGCGTGGACCATTGGAGACCGTGCACATGATCAGTTATCCAATTAATTTGCTTCTGAATATTGTGTGTAAGAAGCCCGTAACTAACAGTCGGTTTAATTATCCGATGTACACACGAGACATCGGTAATATTAAAAATTGAAATTTCTTTACATGCAAACGCTAACTCCTTTTTATGCTGGAAGCCCTGCACGTCTATTATATACATATTAGTATGGACGAACTATACTGGTTAAAGGATTGTAATAAATCAATCTATCATGAATTATAAGACAATATGCAGCAGTGTCTTTCGGAATATTTTTATTAGTGCTAAATTCCAGCCTAATGTCCACTGCACTCGACTTTACAACCTCATTCTGACACGAACAGTCGATAACTACCAGAGGAGCTTTAGTTTTAAATTTATATTTAGTAAGCAGAGGTTCATTTTCTTTCTCATAATAAGATTTCTGAAATTGACAGAACATTTCATACAGAGTAGCACAGAAATTCTTCTCAAAATTAATATTCAAGTTATCATAGGGATATGATTCCGAATTTAAAAAAAGTTTAAAATTAGTCAACTCGCAGTGATCAAATTCACTCATACGTTTAGCGACTGCATTTTTACGACCCGTTTGAAGGCCGAAAATAATATATCGCGGTGTCTCTAACTGAGACGAAGTTTTAATATTCCAAGTATGCGTCTGCGATTCCATCAGCATGGGGTATTCATGTAATTCCCAGCTTCTAAACGGTACAGGCAAATCAATATTCCTCTCTAGATATTTCATTAATTTTAATCGCTCAACGTCAGATACAGTCACGTGTGGTACACGCCATTGAACGATTTCCAATTCTACTTTAATCTTTTCATCGGCTACAAGATTTATGATTGCGTTTGTATCAATACTACTGCGAACGAGTACCAGCTCTTGACGGACATTTAAAATAATTCTTTCAAAGGTCTCTGCGAACCCCAGACATATTTTTAAAGGTATACATGCGTCAAAGTAACCGTTCTCGTCTGCAAAATTATCATCCACATCAGTCCACCCAGCATTTTCTAAGTGATTCGCGTCATTCGGAGTGAATGATGCATATCCCTTCATAACAGTCGCGAGGCCTGGATTTCTACTGCTGTCCACAATTTTACCGCTCACTTCGTATCGTATCTCGTCAAACAGATACAATAACCCCATTTTATCAAAGACCGCTGTGTTCGAAACCGTACCATCCTCTTTAAGTAACCGGCCCCGCATATACAGCGAACTAGCATACGGCGCAGTATACACATCCTGCTGCTGAATGGGTATACGAATTTCGTCGTTATTATTTAAATTTCTGATTGAATATGGTCCATGACTATGATTTTCAAAATTAGTTATCGCGGTTTCAAACGTAGGCTTCTCAAACACGTTTAAAATATTCGGATTCATATTAGCACTTTGTAACCGAGAGAGTAAAGAAAACGTCTATTTTTAGATGTTAACACCTTGAAGGTTGCAGGTGAACTGTTTCGAGCGCGAGCAGGTGTTCCTTTTAAACTATTTCGGAAACTAAGACCCATTCTTCTTCAAGTGCAGTCTTACCGTGATGACCTCGCCACGGAAATTAACAAGATCACCGTCTTGATCGACTATCTTAATTGATATGCTATCTATATGCCTCTTATTAATCGGTAGGTAAATTGCATTAGCGGGACACTCTATTATTTTATAGCCGGGAGGCACGCTAGGAAAAAATTCATGAATAATGTGTACAGATCTATCATTCATGTAACTGCCTGTGATGAGATTACACTCCACGCATATAGCGTTTACTTTTTGAATTTTTGCCGGGAAATCAGATATATGTTTCTCGAGCGGTTTTAGACGACGAGATGTAAATCCTAACAAACTGCCAATACCGCCGGCCTTTTCAAAATTTATCATCTTATTGGATTTTATTTCCACTTTTAACGTATTTTTATTGGATACTATAGAAATATGACTATCGTTACCATGATTCAGAATAAAATGCTTTCTTACGTAATTATTTATATCTTCTATTTCATACGAGCCCTCCGGAATTTTTATAAACTTATCATCTGTATCATAATATATATGATTATTTGTAGCGTCTATGTTCGGTATGGAGTTATACGCCTCGAAATTTATTAAAGCAAGCGAATATTCAGCGCCGTCTTCAAGGTCTATGGGTGGGGAAAAGTGCGCGGTTAAATTAGATGATTTGCCGGATAATGTAAACGTACAAGACATGTTGCGGCTTCAAGGTTAGCTCTGAGAATGAACGTGACTTAAAAGCATGACGCATTATATAGAAATTGTAAACACAGATGTCCACAATTTACTGTGTCATAAGACTGATACTGCTTGTGATTGTATTCAATAGAACAATTTAAATATTTTATTAATTCGAGAGGAGGCTGTAAATTACCAAAACTATCATAATAAACGGCTTTCGAACCGTTCTTAAAGTATGCAGTCCAATGAGTACCATTACCGCTATCACTATCCAAGTTCACAATGCCCGTCTCAATTTTATGTACGCGTTTAGGTAGTCGGTCTCGCATAAATATTCCTCGAAAATTAGGTATATTTAACATCTTAACATATTTTTTCAGATCCACGTCGGTGAGCGCTCGATTTGGTAATTTTACTAGTCACTTGCTGTTGATGTTTTTATTCATGTATAGTCCAAGTCCCGTTCGATAGGGACGAAGATAGAGTCCCTTACCTAGGGCGATACTCTCCATAGCCTGATTGTGACGTTTAGATTCTTTAAGCTGGGAGGATGCCGCCTGAGAATCTCTTACAGCTTTCGCTATACCTGCAGATCCACCGGCTAGCGCTCCCAGAGCACTAAGTCCAGCAAATATTGGTATTAGCGGTAGAACGCCACCCGTCTTCGGTATAGGAATAACGCGAGCAGCCATCGGTGATATTTTTTTATCTTTTTTAATACGCTGTACTGCACGAGAGGCCTTTTTAATAGCATCCCCGACAGAGGGAGCTCCACGTACTAGTTTACGAATTTTATTGGATATTTTTTTAAACGTCATCGTACCGCCACATTTTCTTTTTTTACATCCCAAGCCTAATTTAACTTTAGCACTCATGATGCCTGCTACACCGGCTGCTGCCGCTCTTTCTCCGATGGACGAATCCCTAGCAAATACTCGCTTCAGAGCACGTTTTGCCAATTCTTTATCGGCAATATGCCGTCCTTTCACATCATTGACTTTAGAATATTGTATGTCGTGGTCACGACACGCCTCATCTAGACCATTAATTCCGCGATCTCCTCGCGCCAGTCTTTTTTCTAATTTAGTACCCGGGCCGCAGAAACGATAGCCAGGGATATGGGCTTCGAAAGGTAATTTATTTATGAGAGCGTTTACAGCCATGTTACCTCTATCACATGTAATAGTAGACTGAGGTGTTACAGGTGACCGAAAGCTATTTATACTTAAACTCCTGGTGGAAATACCTCAGTGTCAATCATGCGTTTCATCAAGACAGGTAACAGTCTGAAAATCGATAATCTCGATTTCGATAGTCATGTGAAAAAAGATAGTAGACATGGTCCTCTGTTACCCGACAGCATCAGGTGTATCATTTGCGGACCTTCAAATTGTGGGAAAACAAACATCGTGATAAGCCTGCTGACTCATCCACACGGCTTGCGTTTCAAGAATGTTTACGTCTACTCGAAATCTCTCTACCAGCCTAAATATGAATATCTTAGAAAAGTACTCGGCTCGATCGTGGGATATCATGAATTCAAGGATAGCGATGTAATAATGACGCCTGCGCAAGCTAAAATTAATTCCATTTTTATATTTGATGACGTAGCTTGCGACAATCAAAGTGTGATGCGTGACTACTTTAGCATGGGACGGCATAAACAGATAGACAGCTTCTATCTCTGTCAGACCTATACCCGCATTCCAAAACATCTGATAAGAGACAATGCAAATTTACTGATATTATTCAAGCAGGATGACATGAATCTTAGACATGTATATTCCGATCACGTTAATACCGATATGAGCTTTGAGGATTTCAAACATATGTGCTCGTTATGCTGGAAAGATAAATACGGATTCCTAGTGATAGATAAAGATAGCGATATTAAACATGGCCGATACAGAAAGGGGTTTGACGAGTATATATACCTGTGATTTTACTATCTCAATCAGTTGATAATTACACATGTTATCTGACGCACCTGTCGACATGGACATTACTAATAAAATTATCGAAGCTCGGAAAGCCGTAAAGCGCAAATTAGAGGCACTCAAAATGCACGATCTGCAAATCGAAAAGTCTTTTGCCCCAATCACCGCACCTTTACATTCAATAGCTAAACATATCAAGCTTGAGACGGACGAGAATTTAAACATTAAGAAAAAGTCTGAACCCTCAGAGGATGAAAAAAATATTAATATTACACCGTCACCGTCGATTGTCGACTCTGAAGAAGGCGACCAGTCAGATGAGAAGTATCTTGAGAAATTTAGCGATCTGCCTAAAACGTATATATCTGAGATGATGCATGATACTGAAAATACACATGATTTTCGATATGGTGTACGATATAATCCCGAAGAAGATAAATATTATATTGGAAATTCTGTCATTCAGTTTGACGGTGACAATTTAATAATAAATAATAAAGAGTATCAGGGCACTCGCGGTCTTTATGAATTACTATTTAAAAAACGTTCGCATCACTATAACTATGATGATAAGAAACAGTACATTGATATTGTAAAAAGGACTAGCGCACATAAGAGAAATTATGATTCTGAAAAGCAAAAGTCCGGTAGTAAGAGCTGGAAGTACCTGCATATTATTAAACCGATGCTTTACGCTCGCGAACCTCGGCAACGTGCTCCTGGTAAAGTAAAAGGCGGCGAATTAATGATGCAAGTCACCGATAATGCTATTGATTACGTATATTGGGACGATCCTAATGAACTCGTCGATCGTCTTAGGCTTTTGATAGCTTCACAGGAGGCAGGCAATTCAAGTCATACGAATGAAATAAATAGAATTTTAGAGGAACTATTAGAAAGTAAAATAATCGAACCGCTGGATTAATTTAACAGTACGTAAATTATTGTTGAACTGTAAACATGTCTGCTATAAAAAGAGATATTGTTAATGAAATACATAAGCCGGCTAGAATTAACTTTAAGAGACGAAAAGTCGTAGTTAGAGGTTTAAATGAATTGCTTCAGGCTGACTTAGTCGAAATGATTCCATATGCTAATTACAATAAAAATTATAAATATATTCTCATTGTAATTGATGTTTTTTCAAAGTACGTATGGGCTGAACCAGTTAAATCTAAATCTGGCGTAAATGTTACTCGAGCTATGGAAAAAATATTAGTCGCAGATAAACGAATCCCAGTCAATTTACAGACTGATAATGGAACCGAATTTTATAATATTAATTTTCAAAAATTAATGAAAAAATATAAAATTAATCATTATTCTTCGTATAGCACTAAAAAATGTTCAGTAGTCGAACGCGTAAATAGGACTATAAAATCTATGATGTATAAAGAATTTAGTATAAATGGTTCTTTTCGGTGGTTTAATTTACTTGCTGATATTATTAAGAAATATAATAATACTAGGCATCGTACCATCGGCATGAAACCTGTAGATGTAAATAAAAAGAATGAAAAAATACTCTTGAAATCCGTTTACAATTATCCTACAATTACATACTCGCAATTACCTAAATTTAAAATTAACGATCATGTGAGAATAAGCAAGTACAGAGGCGTGTTCGATAAAGGTTATACTCCTAATTGGTCTAATGAAATATTTACTATTTCAAAAATTAATTATACCAGCCCCATAACATACTTACTGACCGATGCACGGAAACAGCCAATAGAAGGATGCTTCTATACTGAAGAACTGCAGAAGGTTAAACATTCAGACATGTATCTCGTTGAGAAAGTTTTAAGGAAGAAAGGAAATAAGGTTTTCGTTAAATGGCTTGGATTTGACAGTTCCCATAACAGTTGGATTGAAAAAAGTAGCATTGTTTAATTTTTATGCACTTATATTAATTATTATTATTATTATTATTATTATTATTATTATTATTGCTATTATTTTTATAGGTTATGTATTCCATGTACATATATAAGCTTTATTACTGTATTATGCGTTCAGATAAATAAAATATATTATAAAAATTAAATTATTTTTTTATTTTTCGTCTGGGGTGGCTTTATTTTTTAAGATTTAATTTTTTTGATTGCATATTTGAATTCAGCATTAAAAAACACATAAAATGTAGCATGAACATTTTCGTTACAATAAACTTGAAAAATATGAATTTTTTCATTTTTTGCCTGGGCTGGCTTTATTTTTTAAGATTTAATTTTTTTGATTGCATATTTAAATTCGACATTAAAAAAGACATAAAATGTAGCATGAACATTTTCGTTACAATAAACTTGAAAAAAAAAAAATCTGAATTCTTCATTTAATTAGGAAATGGGTAATAATAGTCAACCATTTTTTAAATTAATTTATTAATACATATAAGAAAGAGGTTACATGTTTTGTGATATAATAACAGAATATTTATGTTCAAGTACTGGATTAATTATTTGAGCGTATCGTAATATTTTAATTTGAAAACGATCTCGATCGCGGGCGTCTTGCATCCAGTTACCACATCTAGCAGTTCTATGGGCATAGCTCCAATGGTAAATGTGATGAATTTTAACGTCCTCGCTGAACTGAACTGTTCTTGGACTTCTTCGGCTGGATACTGACATGTTGAAATGTACGTAAAACTTCAACGTACTTAACGTCTTCTCCGAGTAATTTTAAATTGTTTATAAAGTACTGTAACCTCTTCTTATATGTTTCGGGATCCATCTTTAGGACTCGATGAATTCAATGTTAGTAGTCGTGCCTGCTAGCCCTCTATATACCAAGTACACTTCTTTTAGTATAATGGTTTGTTGTAGCGTTACCATATCATCATCAGAAATAATGCGTGAGTATCTGGCTGGTAGACTCACTTTACAATTTTCGAGGATTACTTGGACCTGGATACCATACGGTGAAAGTGCTTTATATATATCTAGCACTTTATATTTTCTATCGACTTCCAGCTCATAGATTTTCATGAACGGCGTGACATGAGCTTCAACGTTAATTTTTGTGAAAGACATTGCTGCTGCTGCTGCTTGTATATATCGACTTTAAGATTGTGAATGAATGCAGCGATCTCAGGTCTTTACTTTTATGCTGTATTCCACCCCCACTTTTCGTATCAAGTAAGCAGAAAAAATATGGGAAAAAATATGATGATTTCATTGTTTACATTATTTCTCTCCAAACCCTGAGACGCTCCTTATAATAGATCACGTGACTTATTAGTCATTGTATTATAACCGCCGGATGCTGTTATCTAAAGACAATTAATCACGTTTTAAATATACATATAGCCGTAGACAGTCGCATTTATTTACATTAACAATTTCCTGGAATCCGATAACGTCTCTGCATTTGGTCACAGTTTTAACATTCAAATATAAAATTTACGTATTGAAGTAGATGAATATTTATTCCATATATAAGACTTGTCTATTTAAACTCAATGATGGATGTCTGTAGCCATTTTCTTAACCTCTAACGCCCTCTAACGTAAACATGCAATACTATTCGCCAATAACTATAAACAATAAACGGCAGCCATCTTATTTTTATTACTAGATACACCATATCACTAGTACACCTTATATACTTATTTTTATTACTAAATACACCCTGTATACTTCTTTTATTACTAGATACATCCTATATACTCTTAGCCACCCCCTCTTAGATATAATCTCTTATCTTTAGCTATAATCTAATATCTAAGCTCGGGGATTGGATCTCCCCCCTCCCATTAGGTCCTATCACCTATCATCTAAGAAGATCCCACCTCACACTACAACCTAGATAATAGGATCTATCATCTAGCATTATCTCACCTCACACTAGAACCTAGATCATAGGATCTATCATCTATCACCTGCGCGCCACCCGCGGGGCTGCGGGCGTGCTGACGTCACAGCTCCAGCTTGACCTTGAAGTGGGCTCATTCTCTCCTTACTTAACTACTACCCCCTAAATTCGTCTGACGATATCGGTGCCCAAACAACCCCCAGGGGTGAAAAACCGAAAAAAGCAGAAAATTAGATATTTGCTTCATCTTTCTAGCAGTTTTTTTAATTTTTGATGAATTATCCATAATAACAAAGTTATGGCTATATTTATGGCAAAAGAACTGTATTGTTTAAAGCGTAAAATATTTCCTAAAACCTTGCGTGGCTCTCTTATTATGCGAATATTTATTTTGTTATTTTGGCAAATTCGTTCCACTCGTGATAGTGGACAGACCAACTAAAATTTTAAAAATTTAATAAGAATAAAAGTTGTAGCGTATACTATCAAGATTCGATTACTTTTTTCAGTTTTAAATTTCGATCATAAATAAACGAGTTATGAATTAAATAGTTAGTTGTTGTCAAAATTATGCCATAACCCCAGTCGCATCTATCTCTACTTCAACCGTTTCTCGTCGCATTCTAAGATGCCCGCCCGTCACGCGGCCCGCGGAGCTCTATATACTCACGCGCGAATGCATATTTAATAGGTACTGACATGTAGAAAATTGTTAATTACATCTTTTTAGTGTTTTTTTGATTAAGTACTCTTACATATTTATACAATTATTGTAAAATATAGAGTCTTTATCTAACAATACGGATTAAACGACAAATGTTTGTAAATCAAATTGTATAATTTCTTTAATAATTGTAACTAAACTGGTAAATTATGTGAAAGTACTACTGACTAAAATGTTTAAAAATAATAATTTTAGTAAACAATGTGGACTGTGCAAAATATTTGCCATTGAAAACTCAAAGGTAATGTGGCATAAAACTCTCACAAGCAAAAAAATATTTCTCTTTGAAATAATAGGAAGGTGGATATTATTATATTATATTAGAGAGACTGAAATTAGAACCAGCGGGAATAAATTACGGAATTATTGTAAACCAGACAAAAAAATACCGTAATTCGAGTATATTTTTTAAATAAATGTCATTTCAGCAAAGATTAGTGCATTTTCTCTAATATTTGATTTCAGGATGTGCAATAGGGGGCGGACAATTAAAATTTGTAGTGAAAAGAAAGAAAATAGAGCAAAATCGGCTGAACACGTGCCTCCGAGACCATCTATTTTATTTCCATGAATGAAGATCCTTTTATAGGGTTCTAGAAATGACCGTAAGAGTATCGCGTACTTTTGATTTTTATTTTTGTTTATTTGTGATTTTTTTGTACAACCTATTATATTATATTATTAATTAATATTTGAGTTTTTCTTAACATTTTTAAGCATTTGAAATTATTTAAACAATTATATTTTGATATACATTAAATTTATAGCAAAATAAAATTGTTAAATAAATTATAATTGTTTGAACTATATCATAAACATTAAAACATAGTGTATAGTGTAATAATTTTATTTATATTAAGTCCTGGCGGAGTTTAACATAGCTACTCCAGCAGTTAACCAGGGAATTCGTCTAGAGTGCTTTGGAATACCAAAATTTGTTCTACAGCAGGTAAAGTCCAAGGGAAAAATAAAGTTTTTCGTTTAATTTCATTAATAACTATTTACGAAGCCTCCAAAATTGAATCATTCACTTTTTTATCGAAAACTTTTTTTTTCTAATGGAATTCATTGATATCCATTTCAAATGTATGCTATTGGTTTTTCTATTTTATTGAATTTATTTAAAAATATAAAATCACTGTCAATATAGTTTTTCTTGAACTTCAACGTAGTTGCCTTAGCAAAAATCATATGTCTAATAATAATGAAATGTGAATAATGTGAATAACTACCTTTTTGTGAATAATAGCCTTTTGGTTCTCTCTTTCGTTTCTCAATAGGTATAAGTACTGGTGCAAAGTATAAGGATCAGTAAAATTTTTTTATTTTTAAAATAAATTTAAAAAAATAGAAAAAATAGCATAGATTTGAAATGGATATTAATGAATTCAGAAAAAAAATCTATCGAACACTATGAGCCACCACCTTCCCATTTGAAAAGTTTTCGATAAAAAATTGGTTTTTCAATTTTGGAGGCTTCGTAAATAGTTATGAAATTAAACAAAAAATTTTATTTTTCGAACTTTACCTGCCGTAGAACAAATTTTGGTATTCCAAAGCACTCTAGACGAATGTCTTAAAATGCTTAAAAAACTGAACATCGATTCAAAAATTCCAGAAAATCTTATGGTATACTGAGAATGTTTGTCTTGAATCCAAATATGTAAAAATATACAGGGTGTTCCGTTTAAAAATCGAAAGTTGCGATCATTTCCGGGTAAACCGGAAATAGTCTCGTACCGTTTTTATGTCAAAAAATTCATTTTTACAGGTAGTTTGTGCTCCCTAAATTTCAAATAGATAAGTTAAAAAATAAAAAAAATATAGGGGGTCACTAACCTGTGGCACCCGGTATATTGTCTTTATTAGCTTACACTTTGAAGGTCCAATGTCCATAATACTTAATACGTTTTAAAATATTTAATAGAAATACATAATATAGGAATTAATATGATTTATGATTATTTCAGAATTTATAGAAGATGAAGGAATTGAGTGTGCAAAATCTAGTATGTCGAATTGTTATATGGATAATCCATCTTGCAAGTAAGTATCCGATAATAAAATTTTTAAAACAGATTTAAAATAACTCACTTGTTTTACTTCCACATCCAGTGAAAGTATAGTAACGACAAAAAAATTTTTGAAAATTTTTATTGTTCAAATAGGCTAGAATGTCATGAAACGTCGAGATTTTAAATTTGAGCTAAAAAAAATCTGTCTATCGGTCTGTAACTTTTTTTGTGCGCACGTTTACTCTGGAACCGTTTATGAAAATTATGGAGAAAATATGCATGGAACATCTAAAATACGAACGGATGTGTTTCTCCGAAGCTGTTATGATCATCTCGGACCAGATCGGACCAGTAACAACTTTTCTGCTGTACTTTATAGCCAGCTCTGCAATTTCTGTGACTTAGACCCTTGTTGTTCCGCAAAAACAGGGAAGCCGACAGGGGAGAGTAGGGAACTTTTTGGCACGTGTTGTCTGGTACGTGTTGCCCTGGACCAAAATTACAATCCTGCAAATTTTTAGCTTTATAATAATTAATTCCTGGTAGAAGCGATATATTGACTAAAACTCCTGTGCTATAAGTATTCTTTCTGTAGAATTAACAGGAAACGAGTTATTCAAAAACACTGATTTTATTCCCCTTTACAACAAGATCGCGGCTAAAGTAATGCCTTTTCGAGGTTGAAAACTTGAATTCTGTAGTACTACAAAAAATTTCCATATTTTAATGTTTTTTCAAATGACTGCAACAGTGTATTTTCATTGGCAATTTCAGAATTTTTACTCGTTTCGGGAAAAACCCAAAAATAGGTATTTTTTCACGAAATTTGGTACAAACCCATTTGAGGGGTTGACAAATTCAGTGGAGTACTCACATTTGAAATTAAGAAATCGCTAATAAAAATTTCCCACCCCCCAAAAACAAAAGCAGTAGGTCGACCTTTTATGTTTTATAAAATTTAATGTAGCACAAGAATACGGTCTACGTTTTAAAAAAGTCCGATCTAAATCGGGCAAAAAATAAACTTTTTATGGGGGCGATTCCATGCAAAATGGGACATTGTATATGTGCATAATATCTACGTATTTCTGAAACTTTCTGTATAGTTCTTGAGACAGTTGTCATTGTACAGACATATCGATGTGAAATTGTGGCAGCCATTTTGAATTTATCATTTCAGTTCTGTAGTTCTTATATTTTGACCTCAGAATTGATATCTGCTGTTTCGGAAAAACCTAGTCACCAACTCTGACGAAATATGAACTTTGTCCAGTTTCTAAGAGTTTAGTCCAGTGTGCACTGAATGTACCTTGTTGAAAAAGTCATAATAGGATCACCATCGAGGCATAAAACCCTATTAACAATAAAAAATTATCGTTATTTTAAAGCCAAAACTAAGTTTCTAATTCAAATTTGAAAATATATTGCAAAAATAAAAATCTTTTTACTCACATTTCACCAGACGTAGTCTGATAAAAATGCAATTGGAACGTCACCGTGTGAGAGTAATAATTGAACATATATAAAAAGCCTACACACGGGACGAATTGAAAACATACGTCTTTTTAGAATTTTTTGAAGTCGGTTAATGAAAACAACTTGTCCTTAGTTTAAAATGTACATATCTGCCGTTTTAGAACCGGAAATTCTCTATTAAAATCAGTGTCCAATACTTTTTACTTTTAAAAAGCAAAGGGTCTAGCAGCATAAGGTAGGGTCAGTGGCCCCAGAGAGGCATTTTCAAAATAATTTGTGTTATGACATCAGTGAGTAATAAAATTACGAATGACACAAATTCAGTGTCCGATCTGCCTGCGTTCTTGAGATAATTGACCATATATAGGCTAGAGCGGGTATTTTTGAAAATTATTTTATTCAAAGACTATTGCAGATAAACTAATAAAACGAAAACACTTTGTTAGATAATACATTGTTCTATATTATTTATTTTTTGTAGAATTTTTCAACTATATTTATTATTTAAAAAACATAAAAATTAAAAATTCTTATTTTTTTTTCATAGTTCACACAGAGCTACAATCAGAGAAAAAATGTATAATGTAGCTTACTATGTCAAGTATTATCACCAAAAAGTGCATTCAGATAAAATGGGTGCAACACTTTAAAAAAAATAAAAACTCGTTATGACCGTCCTGGATAGTTCTTATCTCTCTTTAATATAAATTTGCTCATAATAGGCTATTGTCTATGTACAAAAAAAGAGGGTTGAAAGGAACTAAAACGTTAAAGGGTTTTTATTGTTTATTATGTTCAATTGACCCCAAGATATGAAAAAACCGCGGAGTGCTACCATTTAAAGTGGTGCGTTTTTGAGATCGAAGTAAAAAGGTCCACTTTTCACATTTTGCTCGAAAACTATGAATTTTTTCTATAAACACGTCAATAGAAAAGTGTGTAGAGAATTAAATTTCCAATCGAAATGGCGCCTTCAGAAGTCAAAAATTTTTATTTTTACAAAAATACGTCCAAAAAACAAAACAAAAAAAAACGAAAACATTTTTAAATTTTTTTTTATTTTAGCCTGTAACTATTTTTCGGGTACATTTAGGCATAGACATTGCTGCATAACAAAAAAAGCTGGCGTTTTGCCCGTTAAAATGAGATTTTGTAAACAGTTTTACGATTAATAGTGACCGAGATATAGCGTTTCAAAGTTTGCAACTTTTAACTTTTTTTGCTAATTTTTACTATTTTTTTCAAATTTCGTCCTGTAACTTTTTTCTGAGTGAATTTAGGTGTAGACATTATTATATTAAAGTGTAAGCTGACTTTACGCCCGTTGAATTGGTGGCTGGTAAAAGTCTCTACGACAAGTAGAAACCTAGATACAGCGTTTCCAAGAGTGTTACTTTTATTAACTTTCTTCCAAGAGGATGCAGACGTACTAATTGTAAATACTGCAAAAGATAAGGCATCTCAATCAGAAAATGTTGTTATAGTTGGTCAAGATGTCGATCTTCTTATTATCCTATCATTATTACCAGAAGAAAATGAAAATATATATTTTTTTAAACCTAGTATAGGAAATGTAACTGCCAAATTATATAACCATAATAGTTTCAAATTTAATCACCTACAAAAATACCTTGGCTTCGTCCATGCATTCAGTGGCTGTGATACAACCTCTTCCTTTTTTGGTATTGGTAAAAAGACATTCTTGAGTTTCATTAATAAGAATATTTTGCTTTTGGAAAAGTATTTAAATGAATTTTTGTGGGAAAATGCAAGTCCAGCAGCCATCGGTTCTGCTTCTGAATGTATTGTAACATTACTATACGATATGAAAATTGATGGCCAAAGCACCTGTTGCTATAAGTTATTTCAGAAGTACTCAACAGGTGCGAAATTCTCATTGTCCCGATTGCCTCCAACAACTGATGCTGCTAAACATCATGGTTTAAGAACTTACTTGCAAATGCAACATTGAAAAGGAAATATTGTAAATCCTCTCATCTGGGGTTGGAAAACTTCAGAAAATGGACTAGTACCAATTTTGACAAATAAACCTCCCGCACCACAAGTTTTGCTGGAAAAAATAGCCTGTAAATGCACCAAAGGATGCAGAGGAAACTGTGGTTGCAGGAAATTGGGAATGAATTGCTCCATTTTTGCAAAGAATGTATGGGAATGAACTGTGAAAACGCTGATGTACCTCAAATAACGGAAGACGATGTTTACATAGATGCCGATGAAGATATCGACTTTGATTTTGACAATATGTTAAATCCAGCATTTGAATAATTTCATAATGTAAGTTATTAATGTAAGTTATTTGAACAAAAAAAACAGAAGTGGAAAAATGTAAAAAGTTATTTTTTAAGTACAATAATCTACTATATCTAGACTGTATCTTGGTTACTATTGATCACATAAACTTCTATTGCAGACCATTTAAACAAGAATGCTGCGAGTACATTCCATGTAGCAATATCTGTATTTGACAAATAAGTTATAGGCCGAAATTTAAAAAAAAAACGTAAAAATTGGAAGAAAGTTAATAAAAGTAACACTTTTCGAAACGCTATATCTAGGTTTCTATTTGTCGTAGAGACTTTTACCAGACGCCATTTCAACGGGCGTAAAGTCAGCTTTCACTTTAGTATAATAATGTCTACACCTAAATTCACTCAGAAAAAAGTTACAGGACGAAATTTGAAAAAAAATAGTAAAAATTAGCAAAAAAAGTTAAAAGTTGCAAACTTTGAAACGCTATATCTCGGTCACTATTAATCGTAAAACTGTTTACAAAATCTCATTTTAACGGGTAAAACGCCAGCTTTTTTTGTTATGCAGCAATGTCTATGCCTAAATATACCCGGGAAATAGTTACAGGCTAAAATAAAAAATTGCATTTTTTCGTTTTTTTGTTTTGTTTTTTGGACGTATTTTTGTAAAAAAAAATTTTTTTGACTTCTGAAGGTGCCATTTCGATTGGAAATTTAAATCTCTACACACTTTTCTATTGACGTGTTTATAGAAAAAATTCATAGTTTTCGAGCAAAAAAAAATATGAAAAGTGGACCTTTTTACCTCGATCTCGAAAACGCACCACTTTATATGGTAGCACTCCGCGGTTTTTTCATATCGTGGGGTCAATTGAACATAAGAAAGAATAAAAACGTTTTAGTTCCTTTCTACTTACAGTACATGGACAATAGACTATAAATGTATAAATAAGTAGTTATGTGTTTGTAATTTAAATAAATAACGTAAATGCTCTGAATTACAGTTATTATTTACATCAAGAATAACAAAGGTGCAGTATAGACAAAAATTAAATCAAAGAAAATATTATTTATTATGATACAAATTATTAATTATTACAATATAATTAATCTTCGTCGATGTCGCGTAGCGTGAACATTTTCTGATATAAATATATTAGATAAAACTTCTGCTGGACGTACTATGTGGGAAAAATGTCGGGCATGAGAGAAGTAATATACGGCTGCAGCTATATGTGAACAGCATCCTACCGTTCTTATTTCATTGGGCAGTCGCAAAAATATCGGCGTATGCTTTAAATTGTTGTTCCGTTAGTTACATAATTAATGTAAATGTGGTAAGTTTTACTGTTGATATGCCTTGATCTTACTTCTAGTTTTAATATGTTGGGCGTGATTTTAACAAAAGTAATCTCTAATGTCCGCTTGATATCATTGAACTCATTTTAGTTCTATTTTTAGTCTATTCACAGATTTTTTAAAAACGTTATCAACATATCAGCATCAACTTACGTAATTACAATTGACTGACATCTATATTTCCATTATTAAATTAATTACAATATTTTACTGTCAAAAACAATTTAGACAACTAAAAAAATGCCATTTTCTTTTCTAAGAATTGTACTACTTTTTTTGAAATCAAGTATACTTACAATCTCTGTCAAACAAATAATAGTTCAGATTCTGGAGACTGTATCTTTCAGTCCTAAGTACCCGTCAGGCATAAAGCTGGAAAATATCGCATTTGATGTAAAATTTTCTGCTGAATAAGAATCCGGAGGGCGTGTAAAATCGGGGATTGCCTCCAACCCTTAATCCGTGAATTTCCCCTTATTTCAGAAATCGTAAAAAAATGAAATTTTAAAATATAACTTGCTCGTTCTCCCATAAAAGATAAGCTAAAAATCCATAATTTTGTTAAATTGTAGCTCACAGTGTATTTAATGCAACACCATAACCAAAACACATATAATATTTATAGAAAAGCCGCGCCCAAAATATTAAATATTGTAACGTGTTTCCACCCTTAGGAAACTACCCCTTGCAAATTCCGTGGGTTCCAAAAATTATAACAAGAGATGTCCACTAACACACTTTATTAAATATTTACTGGATACTTCACAATACTATTATTAATTTAAATACACTTTACTGACTAAAATCACAATGTTTATTACTTTGTTTATCTTTGAACTCTTAACCTCACTTTCTATACTTTCTGAACTTTCTGAACTACTCGCCGAGAATGCGATCGGTCTTTTATACCTAAAAATGACAGATCTCGATTGTTCTGTGATGACGCCACCATTCTCTCGATAATTCCAGATGTCACTTTGGAATCTTCTGGTAGGTTCTTTTTCGACTAGGTGCAAATACATCATTCTAGGGGTTGTAACACATTACACTGCCCCCTCCTTAAGCCTGAACGTCCCGGTCAGGCAGTTCAGCCTCTTTCACGTACTTCGCCAGTCTATCCAAGTGTACGATCTTCATCTTGGACTTTTTGTTTCGTTGAATCCGATAGACGACATCATTAATTCGGGTAATAACAGTATACGGTCCATCCCAAGGAGGTTGAAATTTCGGGGATCTCCATTCCTTCCGCTGTGGGTTGTACAGCCAAACCAGATCCCCCACCTTGAATCCCCCTGTACTGGCATTCTGATCATAACGAGCCTTCAAGCGGTTACTAGTTCTGTTCATCTGCTCTCGATCATTCTTTGGCTGTTCTCGACTTCCATTTCTGTAGTTGCTCATGGAAAATGGTTCCCCACGGGCAGCACAATTCTTACACTTGCGACACCAGGCCTCCACATCCTGGCGACTATCAACCCAATAGAATTGTTCCCGTGCTCTACTCAATGTCTTGTTTATGCCGAAGTGTCTGCTGGACGTTTTATTGTGCGCTTTCTGGAGTACTTCTGGTACACGACACCTGGGAATCACTAGACGCATGGCAACCTGCTTCCCATCTGGGCTTTCCCATGCTCTCCTTAAAAGCCCGTCTACGACTGTAAGTGAATCCCATTGTGACCATAAAGCCTTCAGCCCCACTTCTTTGTTGGAAACATCCTTCCATGCTGGACGCGTTCCCTCTTCTTTTGCTCTCAACATGGGTCCGATTTCTACATCGCGCAATTGCTCTTGCCTCAGAGTTTTCTTTGTCCAACTGTCTGGAAGATCGACCTTGACAATGTTGACTTCAACCATGTTCGGCAATTTTCCCACCTGAGGGTAGCGCTTGCAATCTTCTTTGTCTGGTTTTCTGGATAATGCAGGAGTTTTGACTGCCTGCGTTGTCAACAGCCTGGTTTTCTCACATTGGTCGTTCACTTTTGACAAAATAAATTGTTCGTTCCCAATCCTTAACATTCGCTTTCCTACGTCAACAATAAATCCATACTGTTCCATAATGTCCAGTCCCAAAATGAAGTCATCCGTAATGTCAGCCACGATGACCCTGTGGTCGAACCTCAAATGCCCAATCTGCAAACCCAGGTCTACTTCTCCATGAACCGTAGCCCTGTCCCCCGTAGCTGTCCGGACGATCACTTCTTCATTTTGCCTCTTGGTAATCTTTATGCCCGATATAAATCCTGACCGTACTATTGATGACGTAGTACCTGTGTTGATGGTAAACAAACATTTTCTTCCGTTCACATATCCATGCAACGACAGTCTGCTTGCGATTCTTCGAAGCTGGGAAATCTTAATTTCTCTGGGGGCACTGCATTCCATAGCCAGAACAACCCCCCTGGTACTGTTTTCCTGCTTCTCTTCAACATTCACAGCATTTACTCGACTCTCCGAATTCTGCTGTCGACAGTCTCGCTTCATGTGTCCCATCTTGCCGCAGTTGTAACATTTAATACCACCACTCGGCTTTCCTTTATTTTGTTGTTTCTCCTGTTTTCCGAGGCCATCCAATTTATCGCATAATTTGGTGAATATTTTCTGCATCTCAGTCAGCAAGGGGTTCTGGTTCATTTCTGGTTGCGATTCTTCGAGAGTCACAGCTCGCACTCTCGACCTTGGAGTATCCCTGTAAGCGGCTTCTACTTCGAGTGCACGCACCAAAGCTTCGCTACTACTTTGGTGTCTCATCAGCCTCAGAACTCGCCTGACCTCTTCGTCCCTTATACCGTCTAAAAAGGCCCCCACGGCTAATTGTTCCTGGAATTCTTTAGGTGCACTCGGATACGCCAGGTGTGCCAGTCTCTCTATCGCAGCTTCAAATTCTTGTAAACTTTCCCCAGCTTTTTGCATCCGGGATTTCAGCTGAGTCTGGTATAATTGGGCAAGGTGTTGATCACCATACCTCAAGTCTAATGCAGCCTCTAAGACTTTAAAGTCCCTTTGTTTCTCCACTGGGATAGTCTGAAGTAATTCTGAGGCCTGGCCCCTTAACGCCAGAACTAATGCCATAGCCTTTTCCTCGTTATCCCAGTTATTCGCCGATGCTGCTGCCTCGAATTGTCTCTTGTACGTCGTCCATGAGCTTTGGCCGTCAAAGGAGGGAGGTTTTAATCGAGGACCCGATGATGTTACTAGCTGGCCTCCTTTCTCTCTTAATTGTCGTTTAAGTCGCTCCACTTCTCCTTCGAACTCGCTCATTTTTCCTCTGATGTCACTCACTTCCTCTTTTACATGACTGACTTCCGTCTTGACTTCAGAAACTTCAGACTTTACGCTACCCATATCATCTTTGATTTCTTTCTTTAGTTCCTCAGTAGTGGAAATGATAGCGTCCTGTTGTATTTTCATTTGTTCATTCAGAATTTTCCTTAATTCTTCCTGGCGTTTTTCTTGTTCTTCTTTCTCCTCTTGCTGTCGTATCTTCAGGTCTTCCATAATTTCTCTCAATTCGGCTTTTTCTTCTTGGCGTCTTGTTTCTTCATCCTCTTTTTCTTTCTGACGTCTTGTTTCTTCATCCTCTTTTTCTTTCTGACGTCTTGTTTCTTCATCCTCTTTTTCTTTCTGACGTCTTATTTCCTGATCTTCCATCATTTTCTTTAATTCGTCCCTTTCTTCTTGACGTAGTTTTACTTGTTCTTCTTTGTCTTCCTGCCGTTGCTGCGCCATCATTTTTTGGAATTGTTCGAATAAGTCCTGTATTTGTTTATCGGATGCCATACTTCTTGTTGTTACGGGCATACGATGAAATTAAAATAAAATAAATTTAACTGTCACGTCAATATCGGTAATGGAACTTTCTAGACAAATCTCGAAATAGCACGAAAAAGTCTTATCCAGAGTCTTTTGTCACTATCCAGTTCAGAGAATTTAATAATCTCCACTAATGTCCAAATAGAATGTTCTACAATGTCTCAAAAATGCACTTAAACACTATTTTCCTGTTCGAAAATAACCCTCGAACAATGTCCAGTAAATTAGTCCTGTGTTAGCACTAACTCTCGAGAATACTTCTCGAACACTCCAACACAACTTCAGAGCTCCTCTTGTCATAAAATTCCGCTTTCTGACACCAATTGTAACGTGTTTCCACCCTTAGGAAACTACCCCTTGCAAATTCCGTGGGTTCCAAAAATTATAACAAGAGATGTCCACTAACACACTTTATTAAATATTTACTGGATACTTCACAATACTATTATTAATTTAAATACACTTTACTGACTAAAATCACAATGTTTATTACTTTGTTTATCTTTGAACTCTTAACCTCACTTTCTATACTTTCTGAACTTTCTGAACTACTCGCCGAGAATGCGATCGGTCTTTTATACCTAAAAATGACAGATCTCGATTGTTCTGTGATGACGCCACCATTCTCTCGATAATTCCAGATGTCACTTTGGAATCTTCTGGTAGGTTCTTTTTCGACTAGGTGCAAATACATCATTCTAGGGGTTGTAACACATTACAATATTAAAACTGGAAGTAAGATCAAGGCATATCAACAGTAACACTTACCACACTAACATTGATTATATACCTAATGGAACGATAATTCAAAGCATACGCCGATACTGCTGCGACTGTCCCAATGGCACAGGATGCTGTTCATATATAGCAGCAGCCGTATATTACTTGTCTCATGCCCGATATCTTTCCCGCATAGTACCTCCAGCAGAAGTTTTATCTTTGCATCAAAAAATATTCACGTAGTTATTCATGAGGTCAGCAACGAAGATTAATTATATTGTAATAATTAATAATTTGTATCATAATAAATAATATTTCCTTGAACTTTATTTTTATCTATACTGCACCTTTCTTAACGTAAATAATAACTGTAATTCAGAGCATTTACTTTATTTATTTAAATTACAAACACATAACTACTTGTTTATACATTTATGAGCATTGAGCAAGTTTATATCTTAAAGAGAGATATAAAGAAGTAAGAACTCCAGGACGGTCATAACGAGTTTTTATTGTTTTAAAAAGTGATGCACTCATTTTATCTGAATGCACTTTTTGGCGATAATACTAGACATAGTAACTACATTATACATTTTTTCTGTGATTGTAGCTCTGTGTGAACTATGAAAAAAAAAATAAGAATTTTTTATTTTTTATTTTTTTAAATAGTAAATATAGTTGAATAATTTTACAAAAAATACATAATATAGAACAATGTATTATCTAACAAAGAGTTTTCGTTTTATTAGTTTAGCTGCAATAGTTTTTGAATAAAATAATTTTCAAAAATACCCGCTCTAGCCTATATGTGTTCAATTATCTCAAGAATGCAGGCAGATCAGAGGCTGAATTTGTGTCAATGGTAACTTTATTACTCACTGATGTCATAACACAAATTATTTTGAAAATGCCTCTCTGGGGCCACTGACCCTACCTTATCCTGCTAGACCCGTTGCTTTTTAAAAGTAAAAAGTAAAAGTATTGGACACTGATTCTACTAGAGAATTTCCGGTTCTAAAACGGTAGATGTTGAACTATTTTTAAAATACCTCTCTGGGATCACTGACCCTATCTTATCCTGCTATACTCTTTATAAGTTTTTAGGACTTTTTTGTACATATTGAAATATCCGGAAAACTGTAAATACTTTCTGATTTATTTTTCAGGAATTTTGAAAAATTTAAAAGTTGCACCGTACAGGAATTGAGAGATAATTGCCCTAGTATTGCTCCAGCTGATATTGTCGAAGAATTATTGCAATATGTGGAGAGTTCAATTTGCACTGACAATAAAAAAATAATAAGATATAAGAGAAGTAAGTATAATACTATTAGGTTGACTGTATACTAGATAAGTTAGAGCAGCATTCAAGGCAACAGCAGTTTTAAATATTTAATAACTAATTATATAGCTGTTTAATTGTACTAATTCCCTCCAATAAAACAACCTATTTCCTTGCTATATTTGAGGTTATGTTAATTCACAAGGTAATTTTTCTCTACAAAACTCGTTACGGCATCTGAGAGTGCTACTCTTCCCCTTGAAAATCCATTTTGAATTTTTCCAATACCTTTTTTCCTCTCCGAGAAATTGTTAGTTGAAATTTATGAGTTTGTATCAGGTGAAGCTTCAGAAGACAGAAGAATCAAATTACAAACACCTACTTTTCCACCTTATTTTAAAAATAAACTAATACATATCAGAATATATTCATCATCATCTGGCTTTAGTCATTCTCATTGAATTTTTCAAACATTCACAGATTGAGTAATAAGATTAATGTTGAACGTTTTTGAAAGGGAAGAGTAGTGCTTTCAGATACCGTAACAAGTTTTGTGGAGAAAAATTACCTCGTTATGTGATCGAACCCCAAATATAGCGAAACACCGGAGTTCTTCCACTTCTAGGTTAGAATCTCTAGAAAACCTGACGTAATGGAGCAATTTTGAGGTAGGATTCAGATTCAACGCATCAAAAACCTTCGGAAAAGTACAGTCTGGTTTCTAGTTTAGAAGGTCGGTTAAATTGTGTCTGCTTGTGTAATAAGAGAGAAAATTCTTCATGGAAAGTACCCACTGCAGTTGTCCGCTGGCAGTATTGATATACCTGCGCCTTTTTATTTTCTAAAGCTAGGTTTCCTTTATCGTGAGACTGAGGGGTTTATAATGGCAATACAGGATAAAATCATTAGAACAGAAAAATATGAGAGAAATATCCTGAAAGACACCATCTGATACAGATGATACCTTAGATGATACAGACTATCCTGTAGGCATAACCAAGTTACTAAGATCATACACTCCCGGATAGCCATAAAACATAACTTGATTTCAAATCCAGAACCATATTACAAAAATTCACCAACTGCTGTGCTAGAATCGAACCAAACTGTACTATATTGGGAAGACAAACGCCTATGGAAATTAAACACGCCACAAGAACGTGTAGCTACTTGGGGGCAGAAAGAACTTCATGGAAGATACGCCCAAACTGTTATGTCTAACAACGTTGACCATAAAAATTCCACAGAATGGCTCCAAACGGCAGGCCTACATGGTGAAACAGAGGGGTTTATCTTCGCCATCCAAGATCAAGTAGTTAGCGCACTAGAGCCTACAGCAAATATATCATAGGTCAAGACATATATAGCAGGTGCCGACTCTGTAAACAAACCAACGAGCCTATCCAGCATTTGTGTTGCGGACGCATGGGGCGACGTTGGCACAGAGAGAATACACAGCCACACACAAAAAAAAGTTCCGTGCAGCGGACCAAATTATATGGATATGGTGTATTTTTCGATGCTGAATCCGAATCCGTGTTCCAAAAAAAAATCTATAGTATCAGTTTTGTTTTTTCGTCAAAAACATCCCTTAAAATGGTGTAAAATCATAGAAATAATGTAGTAACTTTGAATGGAGTGTGAAAAATAGTAAGTGTTTTTTAGTCGAGAGTAGAGAATATAAATTCGAGCCACACTAAGCTATTTCTACAAATTAAACCAAAATCCGCCCTCCTGGGGGGTGAAAACTACCGCTAAAACTTAAAAGATGCAGGTGAGTGTGAATAACATGTTCAAAGACCAAATTTGTGTGTATCTTAGTGTAGAATATTTGACTCTGGTGCGACAACTAGCCATTACTCTAAAAGGGTAGATAATCAACCCTATGGAGGGTTAAAACTACCCCCACTCATCAAAGGTTTCAAAATGAGAAGAAAAATTGAGGCTTTTGTAGTTTTAAGCAGGATGAACAAATATGGAGTGAATTCGTTCCAACCACCGACACATGACTAGAGTTTATTCTTAGTAAGAGCTACCTCTATGCTCAAATGATGCATATAGGTCCTATTGAAATTCGGAAAGGATCAAGTACTTGCTCATCGTGCCAAATATACAAATCTGGTACGACAACCACCCACAGTATTAATAAGGTTGAAAATTACCCCTATTGGGGGAGTAAGACTTCTAATTCCTGGAACAAAAATACCTTTTCCGCGGTTTTCTTTTCCTTTTTTTTAGTCATAGATATAGGATGTTATCTCTTCAGTGACCATTTTTTTCTATCTAAATTAACTAAATTTCCGTGTATCTATTTCCTTCTATCTATTACCCCCCACCCCAATATAGGTGATTTTCAACCTTATTAAAAAGAGAGTGGTTGTCGTACCAGATTTATATATTTGGCACAATGAGCTACAGGTATTTGACCCGTTCCGAATTTTAATAGCTCCCATACATTTGAGCATACCCTTTAAGGCTATGCTAGTCATGTATTGGTGGTTGAAATGAATTTACCTCATATTTGTTCACCCTGCCTGAATTTCTTTCCCCGTTTTGAAACCTATGAGGTGGGGTAGTTTAACCCTCCATAGGATTGAGTCTACTATTTGAAAGTAATGGCTGGTTGTCGCACCAAAGTCAAATATTTTGCACTAAGACATACAAAAATTTGGCCTTTGTACATGTTATTTACACTCACCTGCGTCTTTTGAGTTTTAGCGGTAGTTTTCACTCCCCCGTAAGGGCGGATTTCGGTTTAATTTATAGAAATAGCTTACTGTGGCTCGAATTTATATTCTCTTCTCTCGACTACAAAACATCTACCATTTTTCACACTTCATTAAGAGTTATTACATTATTTCTATGATTTTACATCATTTTAAGGGATGTTTTTGACTATAAAACAAAACTGACACGATAGATTTTTTTTTGGACCACGGATTCGGATTCAGCGTCGAGAAATACACCATATTCATATAATTTGGTCCGCTGCACAGAACTTTTGGTTTTTTTTGTGTGGCTGTGTTACCTATGGCGACATAACAATGTAGCAAAAGTTGTTCAACACGCGCTCATCAAAAGATACGGCCTTGTCAACGTAGAGAGACTTTACTACAGGTGTAAACCAGAGCAGGTTCTCCGCAACGACAGAGCCAAAATACTGTGGGACACTACCGTCAACACCGGCAGAGCCGTAGAAGAAAACAAACCTGACATCGTTTTGTTTCACAAAAGAGCCGGTAAGGCAGTGATTGTCGACATTGCAGTCCCCTCAGATCAGAAATTAGTTTCGGCAGTTGCTGAAAAGAAAGTACTAACCCCTTGCTGTAGAGCTAAAAGATATGTATCGTCTGAACGAGGTAGAAATCGTTCCTGTTGTGGTTTCCGCAAATGGCCTGGCCACTAAAGATTAGACGGAGGCGAAACATAAGCTACAGTTGCAGGACTGGCACTTGAGGACAATGCAGAAAGTAGCGCTACTGGTCATAGCAAATATTGCAAGCAAGCTTCTAGCACTTAAGTGAACAAATTCTCCCCAAATACGCTGAAGAAAACAGCGAGAAGACAACTCCCCCACATGTCAAACATCCATATTTCCGAGACTGTGCGACTGCTAGCCTTGGGTAATTAAATCCCGGCTAATTAATGCAAATAAAAGAAGAAAGTAATAATGATAATAATAATAAATCAAAATTAGTGTCAACAATTAAGTAAATCACCTCTTCAACATGGACAACCTGAAGTTATTTGCTAAGAATGAAGCTCAACTAAAGCAAGCGCTAGATACCGTGGAATCATTCCAGTGATGACATCAAGATGGAATCTGTTGAATTGTCAATTTGCAATTCTAGGTATGGACATGGTGGAAATATATAAGTATCTGGGTGTCGAAGAGTGTGCTGGAATCCACAATGACAAAATAAAAAGTACGGTTGAAACGGATATGATCGAGCTAAACAGATATGCCATAGATTATACGTTAAGAGGATGGATGGACCGGCGGCCATGGATTAATAGAACTGGGATAAGTTTATGACTCCTCTATCTTAGGACTAAGCACGTATATTCGGTAGGAAAGGACAAAGGACCCCTCACAAAAGTATAGGAAAAGGCCTTTCGGTCGAAATTTTTGAAATTTTGGGGAAAAGTTCTCCTGTTATACTGAACAGAAGTTCTCATGGGAACAATGCTCAAAATTCAATAGTTTGGCTACCAGTGGGCTTTGAAGACTAAAAATATAGAGTTCTTATAGACCAATTAGATTCTTTTATTCTCTAACTTTTTGGATTATTTTAGCCCCTTTTCTGGTATGTATGAATGGTAAAATCTTTTTTCTACGACTGCCTTCGAAAACGACAAATAACGCACAGAAGCCATGACTCGAAACTATCAATTTTCACACGATGTGTGCAAAAATACAAAAAACACAGTACTGTCATGTTTTTCACACAATCCTGTCAAAAACAGAACTGACACCTTTCATTTGTATTTTTTGAAGTAGGCTAGCCTATTCCGGTTCATAGCAACCGATTTATTTAAAGACTATAAACATTAGTTTTGAAGTCTTCAAACCACATCACTTTTAAAGAAGGCGTGAAAACTTAAAAACCTTGGAACAGAGTTCCTATGAATCAATTTTAATGAAACTTTTTGCATTATGTTACTAAAACCTAATACCAAAATGTTTATGAATAGAAATTGACATTTTTACCTTGGAGGCGGATGCCACCCCTTCTCGGGGGTGCAAATTATTATGTTCAAAGTAACTGCAGAAATCGATAGAGGAATTGATTCTAGGCAATAAATGTTCTATGCAATTTTTTCGATGAGTCAATACTTTTTGAATTATTCTTGTTTGAAAATATTAATTTTTCATCTAAAAGATGCATGTTTTAGAACTATTTTTCACTAATAACTCGAAAACGTTACGTTTTACCAAAAAAATATAAGCAAAAATGAAATTTCTGTAGATGCAATACGAACCGAGTTATTGCTCGATGAATGTGACTTTTTGTTCGCCGAAAACTAAATTCGATTCATTCAACGTTAAATAACGGAAAAAAGGAAGATTTTTGAAGGAAAATATATAAGACATTTTTAAAAATACTTGAAAAGACCTTTAAAATGAACTTTAGTAAAAGTCGTTAGCGTAAAAACTAAAGGAGTTACGATGAAAATAAAATGGTTGTCTCTTTTCTTCGGAGAAAAAATCAGCAATGAAACCAATGGCTTCGCCGCAAGAATTGAAATTGAACGTAATCCATTTACAACTTACTTCATTTAAGTACTAACAATATCTTCTAGAATTTTGAATGATTTAGGATGCCTTTATTCGAAAAAAAGTTTGATTCAAATTTCTCTAGGATAAAAATTAAGTAACCGTTGTAAGTTTGCATTTGAGTGCGATGACCACCTTCCCCGAGCCCTTTAATTTCAAAAATCACAAAAACGAATGGCTCAAGGAAGTTCAACTTTACACGCCTTGTATCCCTTAAAGTTCCCTGTAAAATTATTTTTGGAGCGATAGAATAGCTTAAAAATTAAGGAAGTTATCATTGATAAACCAATCATAGCGCATCTGCTCGAGAAACGCTGATAAGTCTTCGACACGGCTCAAATTTTTTAACTGTATCTCTTTAGCAACTCCGTACAGTAATATTGTGCAGTACCTATCGGCTTCTAAAATTTGTGCTGTAGCATTTTTTAAGTATCTTCTTTAGTCTTTGAATTATTGTGAAAAAATGAAAATTTTTAAAGAAATTTCAAAAATCATTTCAAAGAATCAAACTTTTTTTCAAATATCGACATCCTAAACCAGTCAAATTTCTAGAATATATTGTCAGTACTTAAATAAAGTAAACTGTAAATGGATTACATTCAATTTCAATTCTTGCGGTGAAGCCATTGGTTTCATTGCTGATTCTTTCTCCGAAAAAAACTGACAACCTTTTTATTTCCATCATAACTCCGTTAGTTTTCATGCTAACGACTTTTACGACTAATTTTAAAGGTCTTTTCAATTACTTTTAAAAATGTCTTATATGCTTTTCTCCAAAAATTTTCCGTTTTTCCGTAATTTAACATAGAAAGGATGGAATTCAGTTTTCAGCGAACAAAAAGTCACCTTCATCAAGCAAAAACTCGGTTCGTATTGCATCTACAGAAATAAAAAAACCAATCGATCTGTTATTTTACAGGCTTCATTTTAGCTCATAATAATTTGTCTCGTAAAACGTAAAGTTTTCGAGTTATTAGTGATAAATCGTTCTAAAACATGCATTTTTAGCTTAAAAATCAACATATTAAATCAAGAATAACTCAAAAAGTATTAACTCATCGAAAAAATTTCATAGAACATTTATTGCTTAGAATTCATTCCTCTGTCGACTTCTGTAGTTACTTTGAACATATAATTTCCACCCCCGAGAAAAGGTGGCATCCACCCCCAGGGTAAAAGCACACATTGGCACTATATAACTATTGTTTCTTGAGCTATTCCCTAATTACTGTCCAAATTTCACGTCAATCGGTTCTATACGAAAGAATTTTGAGCGAAAAACCTTCAAACACTGAAATAAATTAACTTTGTCATGAATATCGGCAAAAAAACATAAAAAAATAGATTGTTCCTGTAAAAGTTGTTATTATTGCTTAAAAAATATAAATAATTATCAACCCCGACTGTGAGAAACATTTTTTAACTTAAATTTTCAATAAAAACAACTCAATGTTTTATAAATATCGCGAAACAAAATTTTTAAAATACATTTTTCTGTAAATATTGTTATTATTGTTGAAACAATATAAATAATTATTTGCGGCACTTGAGATGTTTCTGATTTTGAATAATATTAAAAAACACACATTTAAAAAAAAATTATCAAAATCGGAGCTGTTGCTGAGAATTAAGAGGATTTCACGATTTTTAGGCTTCATTGACTCGACTATGTAGAAGATCTCGATAAATTTTAAATAAAAAGAAACGTCAATTTCTAATCTATAAACATTTTAGTTAAGTATTAGGTTTTAGCAACACAATGCAAAAAGTGTCATTAAAGTTGATTCATAGGAACCGGGTTCCTAGGTATAAATCTAACGGCACTTCACTAGTAATTTTAATCCGTGGAATTATTTAATGCTTCAACTTAATCTTTTTTAAGTCGTATAATTAAAAAATTGTAAATAATTCCCTATTCTTAATATTTAATTTTAGGTTTGAGAAGGACAGTGCGTGATGTGATGGGATTAGAGAAGGAATTAACAGATATAGAAAAGGCAATTAAAGAAGATTGTGTTGAAAATGGAGTACCTGCAGAGAAATTAGACGTAGGTGTATACATTCATACAATAAACGAAATATGGTATACTTTTTGGAATGTCAACAATAACGGTCATATTAATTATTTTTTTTTTAATTTCTGAACTATTTAACTATCGCTTGAATACGGTTCCAAGTTGTTATTACTGCATTAAAGAGCTTTAAAGACAATTTAATAGTCCAGAAGCATCTCGTGTAATTTACACATATTTACAGATTTCATTTCAAAATAAAAAAAAAACACGAAGATAACGAAAATAAGAAAATGTCTGCTTCTATGAGTGTAGACCGCTAATGAAGCTAGGTAATTCGACAATTCTTTTGTTGTCGTTTTACCTAAGTGAAAATTGTAGAATTCTGTAAAACATACACTTTGTGCCAAATTGGGGGTGAATGCATTACTATCTCTTTCATCATTAGAGATAGAGAAACCATTAAATGGGGACATTATTTAAGAATTTTATAACAGTTTGGACGAATTCGACCTAGCTCTCTCCGTTTTCGAAATATTTTCAAAAAACTAAAAAGCTGGATTTTGAAAAATTCGTATATGGTGATATTTTAACTAGTACAATGTTAGGACACTTTTTAAGATGCTTTCGTTGATCTCACTAAAAAAATCTCTATCGTCATTTGATTTTGAATTACTTCCACTAATTTTGGTTTCCTTAAGGCGACCATATTGGATTTTTTGATAGTTCAGTTCAGTTCTTAATTCCTTTTTCAACGGTGTATCTCAGTGTCAGATTCTTCAATTCTTCAAAAATGT
This sequence comes from Rutpela maculata, assembly GCA_936432065.2. Classification (NCBI taxonomy): domain Eukaryota; kingdom Metazoa; phylum Arthropoda; class Insecta; order Coleoptera; family Cerambycidae; genus Rutpela; species Rutpela maculata. Next base: position 240,676,637 of record OW386286.2, on the reverse strand, counting down.
CCCCATTTAACCAAGATAGAATGAATGTACTATACACTCCCAATTAGGGATACAGTGTACGCTTGCTCCCATGATTTACTTGACTATGATACTGAAATTAAATAGCATACCCTGGAATTGATGCATAATTTGTATATATAAGCATTCATATTCTTCTTATTATTATTCAAGATGTCTTGGCTGACGTGTTGTGATTCATATAATATTCTAGTTAGCTTCTCTTTGCTGTATGGGGCGACTGACAGTATCGCGCTATCTGTTAAGGTTGCCGGTTAGGTGTAGAATCTTACCAAAGCTGGTTGCCATTAGTTCAATCACTAATATTACAAAACTGAGGATATAGATTTTATACAGGCAAATATCTCATCAGTTAATTGGTGACATGAGCCCAACGTTTTGGATGGCGTCCTCTTTTCCGCTTACCATATGACTTTTCTTGAACCATTAAAGATTTTTCCTAGCAGCGTCGAAACGCATGCGTCAGATGTTTCCGTTTTGGTGCGAACGACTGACCCACAGGGGGTGTTTTCCTAGCAGCGTCAGAATCGTGCGTTTGGCTTTCATCTCAATTCACATCCGCGTTTTATATTTACTAAATGCTACCTACCCTAATAAATATATTATTTTCATAAATCACCAGTGTTTCTGAAATTTTTTTTCATGTTTTTTCTCCTATCTGTTGATCCCTATAATCTTTATGTCCGCTGTCATAAAGGCATGGTTTGGAGCTACGTATTTTATAAGTAGCTCAACATGTTTTACGAATGTGCATTTCGTGACATTTCTGTCATGCCAAATCTTGCTCAACTGACAATTTGTCGATCTGCATTTTCCATCGTATCTCATATTCGTAATTACCGGTTCTGCCCAAAGGGCCTCCAAGGTATTCCTTAGTTTACAACCTTTCACATACCAATCATTAACGTATTTGGGTAATTTTCATTTACTCGGTTGAAATCATCATATCATATTAATCCATTTTGTTGTAATTTACACTTAAACCGTATCGAAGCGTATTTTTTGTAGACTGTGGAGCAGGTGCATGAGCTCATCTTCATTTACTGCAACTAAGGTGATATTATGAGCAAGTCTCAAGTCACTCCACCGATAGCTATGTCCAATTTCAAAAAAAGTAGTACAACTCTTAAATAAGAAAATGGCCTTTTTTAGTTGTTTAAGTTGTTCTTTTGACAGTAAGTTATTGAAATTAACTTAATAATGGGAATATAGATGTCAGTCAGTTTTAATTACGTAAGTTGATACTGATATGTTGATAAAAATTTTAAAGAATTCTGGGAATAGATCAAAGATAGAACCGACCTAAGTTCAATGATATCAAACAGGCATTAGATGAGATTATTAAATTTATCAGTAATATTGGCTGTCTTATATTAAGTAATAATTACATAAATAAACAAGTCTTATTTTTAATAGAATTATTTTTTAAATCTAACATTTTAAATAAAAAAATACACTAATAAACAAATTACAATATAAATAACAATTAATATTTAGTCATTCTAGTCCACAGTACATCGCCCTTTTTTTTTAATGATTAGTAACAGGCTGAATTTTAGTGAGTAGCTTCGTTTGATGAGACGCCCAACTTTTCTCTTTGCGAAAATTCTCGGTAGTAGTAGCTAATAGCAAACATTATTTTTTATATTTCGCACGAATTAGACAATTCGTTAACCTGTCAAATTATTTTGGCAATATATTTTTCATTCTTTAAACGTTTGTTAAAGAGTCTGTTTTTCGATTACCTTGGTTACGTCGCGGCGCGAGTTAATTATAATAAGCCCCGTGTTTGTCCACAACACATTGCCAAAATAATTTGACAGGTTGTCGAATTGTCTAATTCGTGTGAAATAGAAAAAATAATTATTGCTATTAGCTACCACTACCGAGAATTTTCGCAGAGAGAAAAGTTGGGCGTCTCATCAAAACGAAGCTTCTCACGAAAATTCAGCCTGTTACTAATCATTGTGGACTATTCCTCCATCCCCATCTAAAAAATTGCTTGTAGCCTCCTAAGCATTGATAAAACTAAATTTTCTTCAATTTTGGTATTCCATGAACCTGCCCATTCATCTTCAATCATGGCATGTACTTGTTCCACATTTTGAGGACGATAATTTAATTTCTTTATATGCTTCACCATAATTTCCCAAACATTCTCAACGGGATTAATGTTGGGACTTTTAGAAGGCCACGGTATGTCTTCCACTTTATTATCCCGGAGCCATTGCTTTGTATTACGCGTAGTATGTATAGAGCAATTATCTTGTTGGAAGATAAAATTATCATCTGGATATAGTTCCTTTACTGAAGGCAACATAACATTTTCAAGTATCTCAATATATTTAGTGGAATTAAGGTGACCATCAATAAAACAATACATTCCCATTCCTCTTTGACTAATCCATACCCAGGTATTAACAGAAAAACTGCCCACCAAGCTATAATCTATAAACAACATGAATGTCCATTACACGACTGGAAAACTTTATCAACAGGAAATATGATCAAGAGTCTTTATTGTTCAACATAAGGTTGGGTACAAAAATACAAAAATGATCCGTCCTTGTTTTCTTTCTTCCGTTAATTTTTATTTTTTAGCAGCAAAATACTATTTTTAATTCTTCCACAGGCAGGAAAATTTGTTTCCAAAACTGCATCAACTGCAGTCTCAAATAGATTCTCCTAAATTTACTTTATACAGGTTTCACCTTGTTGCTCATTACTTTGTTTAGGCTTACCAGATCCATGCTTGCAGGATACAGTTCTTTCATTTTCCCATCTTTTTTTAACTTTCATTATAGTCTGGGAGGTGGCGTCAATATTTTATGCGTCATTTCAACACGATTTCTTTGTATTTTTATTGTTAGTTTTCGTTCGAAAAACAACTAAAATGGGTGTCAGCTGACGCGACCGTACAAAATTATAAATAGTTTATTTATGTAATATAAATTTTAAAAAATGTGTCAGCTACATAGGGTAGGGAGCGAAGGTTGTCAGCTGCCCTAATCAATATGTATGAAAAACATGCGAAAATTCGTTATTTCAACAAAGCTGAAATTCATATATATGATAGTTTGCGATGTAAAATACAATTAAAGAGGATCAGCTGATAATACCATATTACAAAACCTGTCAGCTAGGCCTTTTAAGTGTATCCCAACGTCCAGGTGCTACCGCGCGCGGTATCTTTAATGCCCTAATTAACGTATGAGACTTGAAAGAAAATCATATTTGTATGAAATATTAGATATACATATTAGAGAATCTTTAGAGAGTGCAATCATTGATTGAGAATAGTGAGGATTAAATAATCAATATAAAAATCTTAATATTTCTATTATTTTGGCACATTCAGTACGAATAAAACAAATCAATTCTCATCTGAATCACTCTCACTGCTGTATATTCTAAATTATCTTCCTTTTCGGAAGTGCTATCTGTATGGTCTTCCAAATCTAGATTTTCCTCAGATTCTCGAGCGTCATCGCTCTCATTTTCGTCTTCACAAATATCTGCCGAAAAATATTGAAAATCATTGAAGTAAATAAAAGAGAATTCATGTAGAAGTAAAAGATTATATGCATAGAATACCATTTATGATATTTTCAATTTTCGGTAATTGATCGCATTGAAACCACTTGAAAATATACTTCTCATCGTGTTCTTCCCATCTATAATCAGTTGGCAAAAACAAACTTGGCGTATGAAGATGTGCATGACTCCATAATTGAGCAATGTAAGAAATTCGCAAAAAATGGTGTTTCAATTATGTCTTACATGGAGGTAACATAGATCCTTCGAAATTCTGGTCAATGTTCAAGACATCTTCTTTCTGATTGACATTATACGCCTTCATGAAAGTAGCTACGCCTACGAGATTAATATTCTTGATTCTTTTAGAACCGTACATATGACAAACAAATTCTTCCAGAATAGTAAAATTCCCTTAGAAGTTTTCAGGTGCGTGTTGAGAAATGTTATGTATTAAAAAACATGCTTCCTGTTGTTTCAAATATAGAATATCAACATTTGAGCATCGATAAATGTATTACTTATAAAATACTTGCTACTATTTGCGCATAATATGATTATCTAATATTTCATACAAATATGATTTTCTTTCAAGTTTCATATAAGAAAAACGATATCTGCAGGCGTGAAATAGAGTATTTCATTAGTTTGTGTTGAGAGAAACTTGAAACTGATCATCAGGTGGTTTAAAAAAATGAAATAATACGTTAGCTGGGGCATTAAAGATACTGCGCGCGGTGAGCGCCTGAACGCTGCGGTACACTTCAAAGTCCTAGCTGACAGGTTTTGTCCCATGGTATTGTCAGCTGACACTTTTTAATTGTTTTTTTACATCGTAAACAATCATATAAGACAAATTTCACTCCTTACCCTATGCAGCTGACACATTTTTTTTTCATTTATATTACATAATGGTGCGGGAGCTAAGTGGCTTTTTCGGACACTCATCGTTACAAGCATTTAAATAACGACAAAATAGACTTTTGGCATATGTCAGCCCGTCGAGTTGGCCATGGTTCAAGATATAAAAATCAGTGAAATTATCTCATCGTTACAAAGCCATTTTTTTGTGTGTACAGATTTTATGTTTTATTTAGAATGAATAAAATAAAATCGCCAGAAAGTGTGGGCCATCAGAGGCGCAACCAGAAAGGTCAAAGATGTAAAAAAACGGAGTTATATAACATGATCGTTACAAACTTTTTTAAGGTTGAGCATGTTTATTTAAATGTTTTGAACACAGAAAAAAATTCCCAGAAAGAGACTCCCGTCAGTAAAGCTAGCCAGAAAGAAAATGTTTAGGATTTTTTAAGAAAATTGGATTTTTTTCCGCATATTTCATCTCAGAACTCTAAACTCATCGTTACATATTCTGGCTCCTTTTTGAAACGTAAATATAAGCTCCTTCAACAATAGAATAGCCTCCCCGTAAAGTTCTTAATGTCAAGAAAAGTACCATAGGCTCTTAAATATACAGGAATTTAACACTTTCGGCTACGGGGCGAGCGTAGAGGCGACTTCAATGTGAATATCAGTCGATATTCCGTTGAAGCAACGTCGAGCGCGGTTAGTACTTGGATGGGCTCCCATCTTGGGAAATACAGCGTTCTCGTCCCACCTTCTAGAGGCTTGTATATCAGCGTATACTCGGAAGTTACGTAATTTCAGACCAGGATTACGTAGTGGATATACCATCCTTCGGAGGGGATGTAAAGCAGGCGGTCCCTTGTCTATTAAATGTTAGGCAAGTAAAAGATCCCTACTCTTCTTAAGGGAAGAGATTCGGCAAAATTTCCAGGTTGGGGGTAGCTTGTCTTCTGGCGTCGGTGATAGGCCCTGGTAGCGGAAATAGGCCGACGTTAAATAGTTAAAAAAAAAACACTTTCAGCTAACTTGACTCCGTACCGTGCCTCAGATGTATTGTATTATTATTACCTTTCTGGCTGCGCCTCCTGACGGCCCACACTTTCTGGCGATCTTATTTTATTCATTCTAAACATAAAATGTGTGCACACAAAAAAATGAGCCTTGTAAGGATGACATGATTTCACTGATTTTTAAACAGTGTTCGTGATGCTCCTGACGGGAGGTGCCCCGCCAGAAGTCGATTTTATGAATCGTTATCATCCATTAAACCATAAAAATATCCGAAAGTTCATAAAACGATGAGCTGCCGAAAAAGCCACCTAGCTCCCGCTCTATAAATAAACTATTTATAGTATTGTTGGATTGACGCGAAAAACGTAATTATTTTACCGGATGCGCAGCCTCCCACGCCCTTCATCTCCGCGATTGAAGTAGCTTACACCCAATTCTTCGATAAGCAATGAAAAAACAACCTGTACTGAAAAAATGAGCTTTATTGAAATGATGTAACTAAAATTAACGCTGCCTCCCAGACTATTACACCACATTCTTTTATGTTATATTCAGAAGCAATCACTCATAGGCAATCCATTTTCTAATTAGGGAAGAATATTAGTCTTCTGAATTTCTGTTAATTGTTTAACCATTATTAAAAATTGGCAAACATTTTAAATTTTCAAGAATGATTCCTTAATCAAAACTTGCGTATTAATAAACTTCAACTTGAAAAAATTATGACAGTTGATGTTTAGATAATGACTATTATCAATAGTTTTTGCAAGAGTCGTGTTTACATTGCTAAAATAAAGTATACTACTTTTTTTGAAATCAATGGTACATCACATCATGTGTTCATTATTTTAAAAAGGATTGGTACAAAACACAGCCCTGTTTGGCGCCTTTGACAATTTTATATTTGTCAGATGTAGCGTTATTGACTTTTACAAAAGCGAAGTTTTCTTAAAATCAATTGTCTAGATATTCCCATCTACAATAGTACTGTCGTGCTCAAAAAAAATTGGACAAGACTTATAATGTATTTTTGCTAAACTCTAGTTGTGTACATCTAACTTTAATTTTTTGACATTGTCAGTTATTTGTCAAAATTCATTGCAAGTGTGCAAACAGAGACAGATTTACATTAGAAAAAAAAATAGTTGTCCTATTTTTTTTTGCTCACGACAGTACACAGTAATCATTCATAACCGTTTATAGTAATATAACAAAAGTATTTAAACGATGTTTATGGATTACACATGGATTGTATATGTTTAATATTGTAGAAAGCTGTAGTAAAGATGAAGAAATGCCTGAAACAGAAAAAAATTTTTACAACTCCAGAGGAGGAATATTTAGAGCACTTGGATAATTGTACAAAAGATGGAGTCAAGACATTCACAGAATGTTTGCCAGAGGAGCAAAAGTATCTTCCAAAACTCTTGTATAAGCTGTCATATTCCCTTATACGTTTTTTGTACGAGGACTATGAAGATATAGCACGTATGTATAAAAAATACTATTCACATTTCCTCAAATATTAATTACACAGGTCTACAAAAAAAGAGTCCTAAGGCTTTCGTCTAACTTTTTTAAAGTATTTTGCTCTAAAAAAGGCAAAAAAAATATCTTGTTTGTGCTAAGGTTCTGATCTAACTTTTCTGTTTGACGCGCTGGAACCAAATGGACAAAAACAATTTTCTATCGTACCAATTTTTTTCTACCACTCCTTATATCTTCAAAGAAGAGCAAAATAACACCTTGTTCTAAAGTTGCGATCTAACTTTTCTGAAGTAGTTTAAGGTACTTGTATACTGATAAGAGCGAATCTAGCGGTGGATTTTATAAATTAAAACGCGGGAGAGATAAAGTAAAAGGATTTGGCAACACTGTATTAAATACGATTGTCATGACTGTCATATACTAATCTGCTACATTTAATCTGGCTATATTTCGTTCGTGCCGAGCCGAATTTTTCAATTTCGATATGCAATTTACGATGAGGTTTAACTGGAAGTCTTCCTCTTTACGTCGTGACATCGTATGGCTGGTGTTTTTCGAAAAATATGAACGTGTCAAGATCGCATGTTTTTGTAATTTTTCGTCTCCTAAATGGCAGGCTGTTTTTTACTATTTTTCGCAGATATGTCCGAAATGGTAAGAGCTAGCTCGAAATCAAAAATTAGGTCAAATAGGTATCTTTCACTGCGAATCCTTTACTACCATCAGAATTTTAATTTTTCTCTTCGTTACGGAGATATTTACTGAAATATCGACGATTTAGGGCAAAAAATCGCAAATTTTGTGCTTCAAAAGTTGAAAACTTCTTAATCTTGACTCCTACGCGAAAAGACTATTCTAACTAATTTAAATAGAATTAAATTTGCTAAAACTCCTTCTTTTATTTTTTGGACCCCGACAAAAATTAGGGAATTAGAGGGGGCAGAAATTGGGACTTTTCTTTTTTCTGTAAAATTTCGCCATTTCGTCACCGTAATTAAATGGTAATTAATTAAAATCGATCTCATATACGATGTCCACTTAATATCATGTATTACCTAGATACTTTATTAATCTCGGCCCTTTAAAACAAACGTTTCTGGCAAAATAATTTTTTTAAGATGTACATGCATTTCCTAAGAAAAAGTGAAATTTTCTCCATTTACTCGAATATCTCGATATTCATCAATTTTTCAGAAAAATTTGTAGGCAACAAATCTAAAGAGCATTTATACTAATTTTAATCTTATACTTTTTAAAAATTTAAATATTCACGCCATCTTCTTAATATGCAACGTTGTCAATCAATTTCAACAGCTGTTTCATTTACACAAATGTAGGTCTTAAAATTGATTAAAGTTCTAATAACTTTTATACTAGACGGACGATTTTTTCAGGGTTTTAACAGAGTGTTAATAAGAAACTACTTAATGTTATGTTAGTTTTTGAAGCATATTTCTCAAAAATTGTGGTAATAAGAGCGAAAATTAACTTGAGCCGATCTCTACTACGTCAAATAAGGCATCTTTTCCTAAAAAAGTCAAACTTTCCGAATCAATTACTCCGAAACTAAACGGACGATTTTATTTTTATTGAAAATTCAAATGTAAAATCACTTTATTTATTAGTATACCAAATTACATTTAAAACTGTAAAAGTTCATTTTAGTATACAAGTACCTTAAAGCACTGAAGCCAATTTTGGAAAAAAAATTTCTATCGTTTCAGTTTCCCTCTGCCGTCCCTAAAAAGGAGCGGTCGAGGGAAACTGCAATGATAGAATTTTTTTTGGTCCAAAATTTTCTTCCAAGCGTCAAAATACATCAGAAAAGTTAAACTAGAATTTTAGGACAAGACCTTTTTTCTGTCCTTTTTAGAGGACAAAAACTGACATGATAGAATTTTTTTTGTCCAAAATTGGCTGCGGCGCGCCAAAATACATCAGAAAATTTAGATGAGATCCTTAGGACAAGACCTTTTTCTGTAGACCTGTGTTATATTTCAGTTTGCACAATAAATAGGCTTATATATTTAAAATTAAAATGGTCGTGCAAAATATATTAAATTTTGCGTATTAAAATAAAACTTTTTATAGCAGATGTTCAGAAGACAATGCTAGCATTTTTTGTTTATATAACTAAATTTGTTTTTGATTTCCATATCAACCAAAACTGCGAATAATAACGCTACATAAAAAAATATAAAAAAGTCATTTCTTTTCGGTCAACTTCAAAATAATAAAAACCGCTACTTATCACCACGCGAGTGTCTTGTGTACCTTGCCATATTCCCATATTGAAGACCTGGACATTGTTGGGCCCAACTAGAAGAGAACAACACCAGGAAAGTGCCGCTAATACATAAGGTCACAAGGTATTTCAAGTTCAATTATCAATGTTAGTTCAGTTTGTCAGCATTTGGCTGACTGGTCTTTCGTCCGATTTATCCCCGCGTTAATAAACAGCAGATATATCGGAATTTTTAGAATTTAGACTGTCTAAATCTTCATTTTGACCCGCTATACGACCGACACATAAGGCTGCGCTGCGACCAGAGGTTGGGTGAAGTTGACGCTCACCCCATATTTGTATTTTTAACTTTCTTCTTCCCAAAAACATTGCGCTCGTTATACGCGCATTTGTGCCCCAAAACAATTAGCTAGCACCCTATTCGCCTTTAAGTTACTAATTTCATCATTTTAAGCATACATCATCGACCCGCTGTATCCAACCGTCCCCAATACTCAATATTATAATATGTTCAAAATGGCCGCCGCCCCAAGATGGCGGATTATCATTTTCTTTACAACCCCCTTGATAAGTAGAAAACAAATATGTGAAAACTTAAAAACTCAAAATGGCGGGGTCAACATGGCGGATAGGTTTTATCAATTATCGTCGGATTCCCTTGATATGGGTATCAAAAGAAAGGGCTTGATAAGTAGAAAACAAAAACTTAAAAATTCAAAATGGCGCCGTCAACATGACGGATAGGTTTTATCAATTATCGTCGGATTCGACTGAAAATCGGTATCTGTGGGTTATCGAGGTTGCAGATTAGAATTATCCGGTCCAAATTGTTTGTTTTTTCGAAAGTGCCAAAATTCTCTCCTTAAATAGAGAACAAAAAGTAAAAAAAATAATTAATAGTTAAACAAACTAAAAAACATACTTTTTTAAATACTGCACTAAAAAGCAAAAACTAATCATCGAACCTGTTCTCTCTGTCGGTCCTGTAAGGGCTTTAGTGTAAGCCGTGTTTGTATTTAACTATAATATTTGAGTATAAAAGCGTGGGGCGCTTTTCGAACGCTATTTCGAATACTTTCGATAATTAAAACGCTGAAGACTTCATTAGATTAAATGAAAAGCGCCCCACGCTTTTACACTCAAATATTTATACTTAATTATGAACACGACTTACACCAAGCTCCTTACGGGGTAGACAGAGAGAACATGATTATTTTTTGCTTTTTAGTGCAGTATTTACAAAAGCATGTTTATTAAATTTTTTTAAACTATTAATTTATTCACCTCTAACCCCCAAAAAAAAGTGGTCTGGCCTGCGGACCATACCAGTGTATCCTTATGTATTTTGACCAGCTGAAACCGAATCCGAAGTCAGGGGGCGTGCTTGGGATTGGGGGTGAAAAAGAACCAATTTGACAATTCTGACTTCAGATTCGGTTTCAGCAGGTCCATATACATAAGGATACACTGATCTGGTCCGCAGGCCAGACCACTTTTTTTGTGTGGCTATGTAACTAATAACTCATTAAGAGTTAGTGCACTAGCGTTAACTTAATGTGCGCAAGTGAGCTCTAGTTCTTCTCTACAAACTAAGTAAATAGTACACGGAAATTAGCAAAAATAGAAGAAAAAAATTATAATAAGCCGATATTTTCTGAATCGCCAGTTGATAGAGGTAGGAATACAGAATCAAAAAGTTCCCATCCCTAACTGGTGAGCTTTATTCCTTTTTCACCCTTATAATGACACTGTGCTGGTTTTTCAATAATATTTTGGAAATGTGATGTTTACGACAAAACTAGAAGTATTGAAAAATATTGAGAATTAAATTTTCTATAAAACATGTCTTATAGGTCGTTTGCAGATTATTAAGGGTGTTTACGTTAATCGACGCTAAAAACGCTTTTGGATGGAAACACAATATTTATCCTTGTAGTATTCTGCTTTGTAGCATTCGGTTTCGACAACTTTTTATAAATTATATAGAATTGAATTAAACTAAATCCACTAAAGGCTTTATTCTTGCTCAAATTCAATTTCGTCGGTCCGTTCCGCATTAAAGCATGCTTGTCCGTGACAGTTCATGCACATAGCCGAACATTTTAAACCAACCTTTAAACATCCGCATCGCTTTCCGCAGCTCTTTTTGCAGGCACACGAAATTATTTCTAAAATTGATGAGGGAGCTGCTGCTTCAGTAGTCAAAATAGGTATTAAAATATCACCTGATTTCTTCCATCCCCATTCTTCTGGCTCTAAAACATTTCCATGCCAAGCCTGAATTTAGTGGTAAACCCTCAACGAATGTTGTTGCAAAGCTGCGAACGTCGGGGGTAGCCTTGCCAAAGTAACCGTTTGACTAGAATTGCCAACAGAGGTGTTAAACAGAACATACCTCTGATGATTTATTGACGTTTCATTTTTCTGTGCTTTATATAGTGCAAGAGAAAATATTTCCCCAGCCTCAGTAATATCCTGTTTTGTAGCAACAACTTCTTCTAAATTTGTTTTCGAGTTTAATAAATTTATAGTTTGGGGTTTGCCTTTTCCAAAAAAAGCACGTTGTGTCACGTTGCATGAGCAAAAAGAACTGTTATTGTTGAGTTCTTAAGGACATTTGACAACTGTAAATCTCTAGAGCTATAAACTCTTGCTTTTATATTACCTTGGGCCTCCCTTAGTAGTTTAATATCCTTTTCAGTTGGCGTTAGGGCAATAATTAAGGTAAGAAGATCGAAATCTTGTCCTACAATTACGACCGGCTCGGATTTAAAACTTTTTAAATATAATCAGACTTTCATTTTTGCTTAACCCTACAGTTTACGATTTAATAACATAAAAAATAATAGAAATATCGATACATAACACACAACTTTTTTTGTAGAGAATTTTGTGACAAACCTTTTCCTATACTTGTATTTTTTTTCCCTAAGATAAAGCGTTTAAAAAATATTGTAAAAAAACCAGTGCGGTGTCCCTAAAGGGGGTGAGATTGGGATGAAGCTCACCCCTTAGGGATGGGAACTTTTTTGATATGTATTCTTACACACATAAGCTAACTATTATAGACATTTCAGCTTATTATAATTTTTTTCTTCTATTCCACATAAGTTTGCCTAATTTCCGTGTACTAATAATAAAACAAGATTTGATAGCATGAAAACTTAACCCCCCCATCTGTCTATCTATAGTACGACCCCAGAAAGTGCGCTAGTTTTCTCACTGGGGGCGCAAAAGGGCGCTCGCTGTTCTTTACAATTTGACATTATTTTATATTATTTTGAAATATATTAAAAATAATTAAAAAAAAAAAAATTATGCACTTTTCTTTTTATCAATTTTCATATTCAATGCCAACGTGTTAAAAAATAAGATATAGGAGGGGGGGAGGGGAAAATGCAAAAAAAAATTAAAATTGAAAATTTAGTTAAAAAGAGACTTAAATTCATTTTTTTATTTGCTTTGTATACATTTTATGTGAAAAAAAAAAAATACTTTTAAAATTGAATTTCGCGCCATTATCAGTCAGCCATTTTGAATTTTCCGATTTTCTCTTCAAATTCGTAATTAGAGACCTCGAAAACATCCGAGTATAAAATTTGGACGATATTTTATTAATTTTAGAGCAATTATTAAATTATTTTTTAAACGGATGCAAATTTTGCACTTTAGGATGCGTTTAATGGCTACAATCGGCCCATAAAGGGTCTTAAATGACCCAATATGTTACTTAAGGCTTGTATAATACTAAAACAAACCATTTTTCTCAAATTTTTATGAATCTTAAATGGAAATCTTTGAAAAACCCTTGAAAAATGCACAAAAAGAGCAAAAAATGCACTTTTAGGTACTTTCCCCGTCATTCTGTGCGTATGGACTATGATTTTTCAAGTTTTTATACCTAAAAGATGCATTCTATGTAATAAAATCTTTTGGAGATAAAATTTCTTGAAAATCTCCTTTTTTTTATTAATTCCAACGGCCTAATACTGATTTATTCGAAAGTGCAATCTAAGACAGAAGTTTTGATATCTAAATATCGAATACTAGAAAGAAATTAATTAATATGTACGATTTCTTGTACAAATGTCAATAATTGTTTTTACGATTATTTGAGATTGAAATTATCATGATATTTTTTGGTTTTGTTGCCAATATTCTTGTAGTAAACGCCTAATATTTACAATGTCATTATAACATAAGTAGGTACATTTTGACAGACTGTGTCGAAGTCAGGCCCCGCGCACTCCTATTAAATTTCAAAATTATCGTGTTTAGTTGGAACTTACGTCGCTCTGTCGCTACTTGTACTTGTACAACGGCTGCGCAAATCTGCATCTTGCTCGACTGTCACTACTATCTTAATGTCAGTTGTCGCGCCATTTTTGTTTACATGTCTTTCTTTGTGTTCTGGACATTAAGCTAATAATTATTAAATCCATAGAGCAGGAGTCCATTTGTTTATTTGTAAATAATGTGAGTTTCCAATGAAATTGGCTAGAAACGACGCTGTTCTGTTGAATATTAAAAACTGTAATGGGTTTTGAGTGTTGTGTTCACGTCGTGTTGCGACTTCCAAAAATTCCAGCATGCGTAGGTATTATTGATTTGCAAAGAACGTGACTCCCAAGAAATTGACTAAAAACGAAAGACTGATGGGTTGTACACTTCTGTGCAATGAAATCCCGTACACCTATTTTTCGCCTTATCAAATCATTCTTTATTTATTTGTCAGTGTCATATTCTCGCAATGCCAAAATTAACTGAAAATGAAAAAAATTTAATTCTCTCTAAAATTGAAGAGATATGGTCTATCAAAGCAATTGCTAACCATTATCAACTGAATAAAAGTACTGTTATGAGTGTGAAGAAAAGTGGGAAAAGGAAGGTAGCGTAAAGAGAAAAGACGGTTCGGCCTATCGAGAAGTTCAAATCTAGTTCAAGATGAAGCACTCCTTGGCTATTTGAGGAAAAATCCGTTTCAAACAGCAGGAAACGCTGTGTTCATGACACATTTTCTGGTGTCGAGGTCAGCAGCTAGCCGAAGGATAGGAAAATTGAAAATAAAAAACTGTACAAGTGCCAAGAAGATCATATTAACAGAAGAACAGAAGCAACCCCGCATTATGTTTTGTTTAAATTGTGTCTATCGCCCGTTGGAGTGTTGGACCAATGTTGTGTTTACCGATAAAAAAGTTTTTCAGTCTTGTCATTACGGACATGTACAAAATATTAGGTCATATTATTTACATAATAAATACAATCGCAGCTATGTACAGTCGCATCGTATCTGTGAATTTTTCAACGTCAATTTTTACATTATTTGTTATAAATCGAAATCGTTCCCATCGAATGGTGTAAAAAAGTAAAAAAAATAAAAATATGTATGTTTTTTTCTGGATTAACATTATTCAAACACATTACTTATGACGTTTCACAATCAATGTCAGTTTTTTGTAACCTATATGATAATGAAAAAATCAAAATTCCAAAAAGACTGATTCACACCACTTAATATTAGTGAAGGACGTGAAAATGTATATTATAGCGGGTTTATACGTGCAGGGATTTAGTGGCCCCAGTAGATATTGGCACGTCAATAAAAAAATATTACACGTATAAACAGTTACTGGCGAGCGAGCTTTGACCTTGCATGCATTGATGCATGCTCGCCAGTAACTGTTTATACGTGCAATATTTTTTTACTGGCGTGCCAATATCTACTGGCGCCACTAAATCCATGCACGTATAAACCCGCTATAATATACATTTTCACGCCCTTTACTAATATTAAGTGGTGTGAATCAATCTTTTTGGAATTTAGATTTTTCATTATCATAAAGGTTACAAAAAACTGACATTGATTGTGAAACGTCATAAGTAATGTATTTGAATAATGTTAATCCAGAAGAAAAACATAGGTACATATATTTTTTTTTACTTTTTTACACCATTCGACGGGAATGATTTCGATGCATGCAAGTACAAACCCACTATTATTTAACTGTGTTATAGGTATTTTGGTGGTACATTAGTTACTTTAACATTTTACTTATTTCAACGCAGTTTCAACATCTTAATACTTTTGTAATAACACAGGCCCACAAAAAAAAGTTGTCTGCGCCGCGGTATTGACCATACCTATCCCTTGCATTTTGACCCGCTGAACACGAATCTGACCTTAGTTTTTCCCCTATACGTCAGGTTTTTTTTAAAGCAAAAAAGTCTAATATTTATATATTTATTTGCTATTAAAAGAAAAACCTGACGTGCTGGTGAAAAACTAAGATCAGATTCGTGTTCAGCGGCTTAAAATACAAGGGATAGATGTAGTCAGTACCCCCGCGCAGATGACTTTTTTTTGTCGGATTGCGCCACACTGTGTGGAACAGTGGCAACCAAAGAAAGTGGTCTGCGCGGGGGTACTGACCACACCTATCCCTTGTATTTCGAGCCGCTGAACACGAATCTGACCTTAGTTTTTCCTCTACATGTCCGTTTTTTTTTAACAGCAAAAAAAGTCGTGTTGAATCGTGATATTTATATATTTATTTGCTGTTAAAAAAAAACCTGACGTATAGGGGAAAAACTAAGGTCAGATTCGTGTTCAGCGGCACAAAATACAAGGGATAGGTATGGTCAGTACCCTGGCGCAGACAACTTTTTTTTTGTGGGCCTGTGTAATTTTACTTACGTTAGTTACTTTTTAAATGTATTTTTAAATATTATTGTATTTATTGTAATGATTTTCCGTTAAATTAATAAATGATCAATTGCTAGTTTTGAAATGACTTATTTAATTTTAAGGCCACTGTTAGACTATAAAAGTTCCTGAACAAAGATCTTTTATAAAAGATATTTTATGAGTAATTTGATAGATATTTTATCTCGTAAAATATCTTTTATAAAAATCTTTGTCAAAGGACTTTTGTAGTCTAATGATGGCCTAAGCAATTTGTTTGAAAATCATTTAAAATTCCCGCCTATGCCAGTCCCGCCTGTATCAAAAAGGCGGGAATACAGCGCTACCCGCGACGTAATTTTTGCTGTTTAAAAAATCCCTGAGAGTTGCCTATCTATATCTTACATAATATTATTTAGTCTATGGTCGAAGTGAACTATATGAGAGTGCTAGGCAAACTTGAACTCTCTCCTCCCGAAAACGACGAGTTTACTGCGCATCAGACAGTCGCGGGCCAAGTTGGGACACTATAGTCCATTATGACTATTGACCGTGCATTATAACAACGTGATAAAAATCAACGTAAACAGCGACTATTATACACTGTAAAAACGTATGTAAAGTTACATTGATTGATGTAAAAATACTTTGAAAGTTAGTTCGATATTCTATGAAATTATACATAATTTATTTATTTTTACCAGGACTTTCAGGGCAAAGTTAACCATATTTATAGTTTATTACATAAAGTAAATTAAAACTACACGCATTCATGTATCTTTACTTCAATTAATGTAATTTTCCACATAATTGTGATAATTATGTATGAATTACATAATAAAATGATGTATAAATACATAGTTAATCCGCTGAATTACATCAGTAATTACACAATTATATGAAATTTTTCGGGCTAAAAAGGTGTTTGTTTCTAACCTAATCATAATAAAAAATCCAAATAGGGTACAAAAATAATTTAATTTTGAATTTATATACTTCTTGTCAACATAATGTCAATTCTTTGTAAAGTTACTTATTAAATAAATCTATTTAAAACCAGCGTCACATTTTCATATCCCTTAGGTACATTTGCTGTTTTCTGTACAGTCTGTAGAATGGATAAGTAGGCAATTCCAGTTAAATGAACGGATATATTTCATATCAGTTCTAGGATGGATATGAAATGAAACCGACCAATCACAGTTCGTGTATTAAGTACATAGACAACTATTCGTTTTAAAATCAAATTAGTGCGTAAGCTGTCAAAGTAACTGTCAGTGTGAACTGTCAGTGTGTATTTGTGTAATATATTAATGTTTAATAATTTTCGTAGTTTTTTTAAGCTCGTCGTAGAAAAAGTATACTGTACAACTCGAGTGGATTATTCATATCGCACTCAAAAGATTTAAAGCACTCCGCCTACGGCGCGGCGTCGAGATCAAACTTCTTTATCGTGCGGTATGGATATCATATCCACTCTTGTTACCCAAACTACTATTTACTTGCTTCCACTTGCAGAAGAGATTGTTAATACGTTTGTACTACGCCCTCTATGTGCAATAGAGGGTTATTCAATGGCTGATGCTTGTAACAGAAATGAATAAGAAGATATTTGATGTCTTACTTAGTTATTACAGAATTCGCCATCCTAGACCGACTGAAGTTTTGATATATTATTCGATAAGTTCAGCTGTTAAATATTTTGTCGATTTCTGAGTTAAATCGTCATTATCTTCAGCTTTTTAGTACGCAACTCGTCGAAGAAAAGTCATTTAAATGCTTTGCTAAAGACCACAATAATGTGCTCTTTACCATTAGTAAGCATGGAATTATTTTCTGCGTGTTGAGATTTTTTCCGAATAAATTACAGAGCTTCTACACTAAACTAAGATATAATGTGATGTAATTACTTGTTTGAGGAGTCTTTGATGTGACTGTCAGAGTAATATATCATAAGTTTTAATAATCCTCAGATTACGCCAACTTAGTTGACGAAATGCACGTTGAGTTCGATATATTGTTGTATTTTATTCGATATACAGTGTGTGCTATTTAATATCACAACAACCCGTTATTTTGGAATGCGTCGTTGCACGATTTAAACTTTTTTTGAGATATAGTGCTATATTTGACTCGAATTTTGTACATCAGATTTCCTCTGACGAAGATTACACAGATTTCCTTAAGATTTCCTGGAATTTTTTTCAAACAAGTTTTGAAGAGCGGGGGAAAAATTTGAAAAGCAAAAGATTTCCTCGGATTTCCTAAGATTTCCTCTTTGATAAAAAAAAAAAGATTTCCTGAGATTTCCCCCAGATTTCCTTCTGAGTGTACACCAGATTTCCTTCGCGGTTTTCCCCTCGATTTTATTGTTTTGAAAAATTGGTAATTTTCATATTTTCAAGGCCTACTAAATTCTTCTAAATGGGTCAAAATTTCAAGATCGACTATTAGGCATTTTTTTATCGGCAAATTGAATAGAGTATTCGATTCGTAGTTGTTTCAAATACCTCTGTACAAAATTTTAGCTCGATAACCTGATATAGGGTGTTTGTTATTCAATAGTCAAATTTAAAATTTCTCACTTTTCGACTGGCCCTGTATAAAAGTCGGTTAGGTTTACTAAAAAGGTAAAGTAGTCATTCGACTTAAGGAACATTAGACACTAAATAAGGAAGAAAAAAGAAAAGTTATTCTTTAAATAAATAGTGCTGTACGTAGGTGCCATAATGAAAACTTTTCAAACAAATGGATTAGACGAAAAAGATTTCTTTTTTTCTTTCTCAATTAGTAACATCAACAACGGATTCTAAATGAGGAAGAAAAAAAGAAAAGCTATTCTGTCCAAAACATTTGTTTGAAAAATTTTTATTAAGGCACCTACGTACATAATAACGTATAGAAGCACTATTTATTTAAAGAATAACTTTTCTTTTTTTTCCTTATTTAGCATATGACGTTTCTCAAATCGAACAACTACTATACCTTTTTAGTAAACCTAACCGACTTTTATACAGGGCCAAAATAGGAAATTTTAAATTTAGCTATTGAATAAAAAACACCCTATATGAGGTATCTAGTTAATATTTTGTATAAAGGTATCTGAGACAACTGCGAATCGAATACGCGATCCAATTTGCTGATAAAAAATTGCCTAAGAGTCAATCTCGAAATTTCGACTTAGTAAGCCTTGAAAATACGAAAAAACCGCTGCCCAAGGAATCACTACTTCCACATCCAGATTTGCTACCCAAGCCTCTTACAACGAACAAAATTTGTATGTGGAAATAATTGTATATGGAACTTTAATAATATAATATTAGAAATCGTTTACCCGAAAAACCCATAAAACGATATGCCACATTAGTAGTGGGGTGGGGTGGGGATGGATGAAGTAAAAAAATATTTTGCAGCCTTTGGTTCTTGTAGACACACTAAATCACAATTTTCTTTCACCCCATTTTATATTAGGGTGAAGGTAGTTTTATATTAGGGTGGAGGTAGCTTTTGAGACATCAGGAGGTCAATTTTTGAGCGTTCGTTTTTTGAAAGCGAATCGTGAGTTAGCGAAAAATACTAAAATGCAATTTTCGACCGTTCGCTTTTAAACGAACACGCTTATTGACGCTTATTTTGAAACATTTTTCAACGAGCGGACTTCAAGCACTCGATATCTTGAAACGTCAACGTGAGTATTTGGAGGTTAAAAGGTAGTTTCTTTTTAAACGGTGTTAAGTAATAAAAAAAAAATCGAAATAATATTGTGTTGTATGTGGAAGGCCTGATGAATTAATTTGCACTAGCCAACTTCCAGGAAGTAGAAATATATCGCCCAAATAATCGGCGTCTTGCTCGAGACCCCTTTAGGGAGTTACGTGATGTATTGTTTATTAATATGTTTAGAGTTTGAAGAAGAAAACGCAGTAAGAAGAGTAAATCCGGAATTAATTGTTGGTAGAAAAGTTCGAAATAAAATCGCCAAAGGTTTAAAAGTGCTTAAGCAAAGAAAGTGATGTAATAAGTAGTAGTAAATAATACTAATTATTGTATAATTGGGTAATTAGTAAATAAAACAATATAATGAGAACACTATTTTTTATAGAACAATAATTAAAGTTAAAGTAAATATTCGGCTTATGAAGAAAATGGTATGAAGATTAAAATTTAACTTCAAAACGACAGTCTTTGGCAAATTATTGTTAACAAAGACATACAAACTAAAATAAGGCACTTAAAACGTGGTTTTAACTATCTACCAGAAATTATAGTATCCAAACTTAAATTGGAGGAAATTATTAATAGAATCATAACATTATGGAATGAATTCGTAAATTTTTCTAGGGCTGCACCAATCTGTTGTAGTGCTGCAACTTTATCTCGTTTAAGCTGAATATTTTCTTCTAAAATTTCTGGTTTTCTTTTGTAGTAGCTCTCTTTGATTAATAATTTCTGAGTTAAAAGCCGTCAAATGTAACTGTCAATTGCCAGTATGCAACATTGCCAAATGCCCCGTTCGTTTTAAAACGAAGCACTCTGGAAACAAAAACGAGCACCTTCAAAAATTCGTATTTACTAGTGCGATCGTTTTCAATTGAACGTTTTTAGACGTACACGCTTGAAAACGAATGTTCTCAAAAATTCGCTCCCAGCTTCTCTTATACGCGTGATCTACCATGGTATTGATTGATTTATTGATTTACCAGCGTGCGGTAGGCATTGCTGCCACTCCCAGGTATACAGCTGGGCCTGCTACGTCCACGTTGGGTGGACTAAGGTCATGCTTGTTGCCAGCAGCGAGAGCCACATGGCGCATGGTAAAAGAATGTGGGATGGGAGGTGTAGGTATTTGTGAGATGCGTTACCGCATTGTGTCGTGAGGGAGCGTTTAAACTCCCTTTTTTGTGTGTTTGGTTCTGGACTTCTGCCTATTCTGACTTTTCTTGTGAAATATGTTGCCGTGTTATGTCGAAATATGGAGTGTTTTTGCTCTTCTTTTTGCGTTTTTGCTTCTTCGAATCTTCTTTTCTCTGAGTCTTCCGATTGTGGTAGAGTATATATCCTTGCGATTTGTTAGTGGTGTTCATTTGTTGATCCTGCTTTCAATTGTCGTTCTCCACTGTAGCATGGTCTCTCTATTTTTCGTTTGTTGCTGTGCGGTACTAGCGCTTTCTTCAGTAAATGTGTTGGGTCCCTTCCTTGGGTATGTCCCCAATACTTCATTGCGTATATTTCTATTATGTTGATGTTTTGTGTCGCTGTTTTCGTCTTGTTTTAGTTAGACGATGCCCTTTCTGCTCTTCTCAAAAAACTTCTTCTGTTGGCTTTTGTTGTTGCCGCGTTTTTGACTCCATATATCATCGTTGTCCATATGACGGCTATGTACATACATTCGGTAAGGTCCCATGATAGTTTATTTTTCTCAATGAACGGTATGTTACCCTTGTGCCGTTTTGATTCTCTCCTTTACCGTTTCTCTCCGCTCTAGCTGGTTCGTCCGGTCTGTTCCTAGGTACTTCAATTTGTTCGGTATTCTTAGGGAATATTCATCTATTTTGTGTTCCTCTCCGCTGGTCCAACTCTTCTTCTTCTTCTGCATCGATTAGGTGATTATCGACGCATGTGTGTGCCCTCCTAGAGAACACCACTCTTCTGAAAGAAACCCCACCAGGCACACCTCCGCCGAAGTGATGTACGAACTCAGCCCCGACGCAGTATATCAACAACACCTCATTGATTATTTCGAGTTTAATTTTAACTACCGTGATTTCTAGCATTTATTCCTTATATGGTGGCTTATTGAAGGGTCTTTTTGTATTAATTTGATTCATTCATTTGTTTCTGCTTTCTCTTCTTCCTCCAGTTTATCTCCACTGTTGCCGTGGTATACCTCTTCTCGTGTATGTGTTATCATTTTTTCTGTATGCCCCCCCTGCCGCCGCTTTACTGCCCCTGACTCATTCCCCCGTTTCTTTGATTTTGTGGTCCTATGTTCTGTATTCATCATTCTTGTGTATAGATACCATTTCCTGAGAAAAACTATGCATTTTCATTGAACTGCAAGAAATTCAGCCCCCGGCGTATTAAGCCAATTGTACGCCACTGATCAGATTGTCCATTTATTACCCAAGTCAACGCTTGTTTATCTAAGAAACTCTGTTTTTCTTAAGGAATAACACCATTATTGCCTTGCTATAAATTTACGGTGACAGCGGTCGATGGTATCATAATCACTTCTCATATTTTCGAAGAAAGTCGTTTGAATCAGCCCCTCACCAGTTTATTACAGCATTTATTATGCAGAATGCAACACCATAAAAACACACTCTTTTTAATACAAATACAAATTATGTACGTAATTAATCACTAATTACACCTCCCAATATATGTATTATTCCTCAAACCTGTCGCTTACTTGACAAAAAAATATGCAACACCACAAAATCACACTCTTTTTAATACAAACACAAATTATGTACGAAATTAATCACTAATCGCACGTCCCAGGTATGTATTATTCCCCAAACCTATCACTCACTTTTGACCCCTTAAAAATTTGGATAAAAAACATACAACACCACAACACATTCTTTTTGATACAAAAATAAATTATGTACGAAATTACCTATTTATTCACTTGACGCCTCAAAAGTTATATTTTTTACACTTTGTATTTAGCTAGGGCTTGGACCTAAAAAGCATTGCAATGGTTCTATGCGGCAGACACTTGTTAATCATTAAGACATAAATAAACTTGGATAAATAAACTTGGGTGGTACTTTATAAATGAGAAGATACTTAGCTTATCTATTCCTTTTGTGTATTGCCTGGTCCTTTGAGCTTGTTTCTTTATGCATAGCACCGCACTATCGGTTCTACCACTAAATACGCTGTGTTAGTTATTTTCAAATATTAATTCTATTTCAATTTTGTTCTTTTGTTATGATATATCGATTAGCGCGGAATTCTTTACTCTACAAATTCACCTAATTGTGATCAAATTTAGCGGACTTTTAGCGGGCGTTTTCACCCCTGCGAAATATTAGAGTGTTCTGAGGTAATTTAGTATATTAAATTATTAGTAAATTTGCGAAGATACACTATTGCTATTGAGTAGGTCAGTATTAGGGCGATGAACTTACTCGTGAAAGAACATATTGGAGTTGTTTACATTTCCTTAATTGGCATAAAAATTGAAGCCAGTGAGTGCGGTCAAAGTGCCGCGTTTTTTGCTTTCGGTCGTACAATCAGGACACCGGCGTGGTTTAACTAAATATCTCTTATATCTACTTGTTATTTCAGAGGTCACTAACATAGGGTCAATGTCTTTTTGATTTATTTCGCTATTTTTGTAGTGTGATTTGATTAAAACCAAAAAGTCACTTCTATCTTATTATCCAGCTTTGCTGTCAATAGTGTCAATCCCAAGTCTGATAAAGTGATATGGTTGTACCGCGTTACGTCAGATTGGTTAAAGTCATTGGTGGCGCATCTCTACAAAAAACTAAAATTATTTTTTTGGTCTTTTTTTTTTATCTTTCGTTTTTTTAACTCCTTTCGGTGGGGACAACCTACCGTTAAATTTTCCGCATGTCATGGTAGATCACGTTGTATATACTAAATATAAATTTTATGGGCTCTTACCTGCTTGATTTACCTACTTACCTCCAATTTACCCCAACGGAATAAGATGAAAATATAATCTTTTTCCAGATCTCCAGTACCAAATTTCAAGTCAACAACAGAGTAATCGTGAGGTCAAAAAAAGTTACAAACAGATAGACAGGCCAACAGATAGAATTTTTTATTTGCTCAAACTTAAAATCTCGACGTTTCATGACATTCTAACCCTATTCGAACAATAAAAATTTAACAAAAAATTGTTGTCGTTACTATACTTCCACTGGATGTGGAAGTAATGACAAATTATTCAACACAGTCAAATAGAGTTCATCGAGCACTATATCTCAAAAAAACAGAAATTAAAACCGGTCAAAGCGTTGCAAAATAACGGGGTGTTGCGGTATTAAATAGCACACACTGTATAAAATATTACTTATTCATACATTTTAATAACAAGTTTCTATTTTAGTGGGACTTGGTCCATGTTTAAACAAACTTAAAAGTGATCTAAAAAGCAAAGTATATTACGACCTGTGTAGGATGCAGGTAAGATTGGATCATCACTATAACGCGCCACAATCACAAGCCGAATTTTGCGAGTAAGTATTATCAGCCCTTTCTTATAGGAGTAGGCAAATGAGAAAAGCTTGAGCTAACTAAAGTTTCTGTACATCGATAGAAGCCTCTTCATTCTCTATCCTATCTTCAAGTTCTCACTTTATCCCGTATACGTGCAACTTGCCATTTTCAAAAAATAACACAAATCGGCAATCTAAATTTGTAACGGGCTATATAGTCCACGTAAATTAGATATTTTAGAAGAAATAATTTATAAAGTAATAACATTTCGAATGCGTACTCTAGATAGGCTTAGAAATAGATACCCGAAAAAGTTCCCCCCCCCCCCCAATTTAGGGGTGGAACGTCCTTTTTCCTGCAAAAAAATCACCCTCAACGGGGACTTAACGCTGGTTTTTCACTTTTATTTTGTAAACCATTCATCGGAAAACAAAAAGTATAGGAAATAAAAAAATTTTCGTTAAATTCAGCATAAAAATGTTCTATTAACCTTGTAGCTTATCCGGTTACTTTAATGAGAAAAATGGTCAGGTATGAATTTATAGAGCGGAATTCTTTCTATAAGATGCATGTATAGCGGGTTTTGATGCAAGTGATTTTTATGCACTTCCCCTTTTTTCCCCACAAAGCTGTGTTTTTCAATTTGAACTCGTTTCCACACCACCCACGAGATAGAGCTTTTGGTGCGTTTTTAACACAGCTACATCGTTTTTCCCACCTCTTTTTGCAGCTGAAGGATATTAGCTTTAGGGTGAAAATTGGTGCTGGTAACTCGGTAGTATAAATGGGTGCCAAAATGTTGCCTACTTTCTTTCAACCCCATTCCGTTGGTTCCAAGTTTTCTCCTCGCCAAGCATGGATTTGGAGAAATACTCTGTACAAATGTTGTCGTAATGCCTCAGATGTAGTTTATTAATCTGCTAGTTTTAAATCATCAAAAATTTGATTTTAACGAAAAAATTAAAGGCGGGGTAAAAAAGAGACTAAAGAGACCAAATGGGCAGACTGAAGCAGGCACATTTCAGCTTCCTAATTTAGGAGAAGCTAGCCCTTCTGCAAGCCCCTTCTTGTTTAGTAAAAAATCTGAATAAATTATACATAAAAGAAAAAACCCTCCTCTGTCTTATTTTTGCACTTCCATTTGTACGACGTCAATAAGAATGGGAATAAATCACGTGTCTTTCATTTGCCCTCCACTGTCTTTTTTTCCCCACAGGGTAAAAATGAGACACT
Organism: Rutpela maculata; assembly: GCA_936432065.2. NCBI lineage: Eukaryota > Metazoa > Arthropoda > Insecta > Coleoptera > Cerambycidae > Rutpela > Rutpela maculata. Next base: position 240,651,360 of record OW386286.2, on the reverse strand, counting down.
GTTTATTTTTGTTTATCAATTAACGGTACTTTTTAGTAAACAAATACATAGAAATATAATTTTTCCTGTCATTTTTACATATGATACCAATCTTTCATTAAATATGACTCGATTCTAAGCAACCTAAAAATTGAAAGATGTCATTTTGTCTCATTCTTACCCCACCTGACCCTAATGTTATTTATATAAGAGAGGGGCGGCAAAATGAAACTGTGCCCGGGGCGGCAAAATACCTGGAGCCAGCCCTGGTCATTCGGAATTATAACAATTTCGCACCCCCCCTTAAAAATTGCTTAAAACCGGCCCTGCCTGTGTTGCTTGAAGATGTACCAATTGCGTTAAGGAATCAAATGTGGCACATGCACGATGGAGGTCCTGTTCATTTCAGTGTAATTGTTCGCCACCATTTACATGTGGTTTATTCTAATCGTTGGATAGGTCGCGGAGGACCTCGGCAATGGCCAGCAAGACCCCCGATCTCAATAGTTTGGATTTATTTTTGTGGGGTCATCTTAAAACTCTGGTGTATAAAACTTTCTTCAACACTTTAGAAGATTTAAGAGAGCGAATAGTCGCCTCGTGTGAAACAATACGGAATACGCTGAGAATGTTTGAACGAGTGCGCAATTTGAGGCAAAGACGAGCGGAAAGATGCCTATTAAGTGAAGGTGGCCATATACAACAATTTTTATAAACCAAAACTTTTCATTATCAATGTTAATTATAAATAGTTTCAATTTAAATTTAATTGTTTTAATCAAGAACTCTGCGTCTGACATGAAAAACGCAAGAGACCATTTTTATGTAAAATTGACCAGGCTAATCAGAAAAAATATCCACATAGAAAAATGTCAGTGGCATACCACTTTTTTGGTAAAAAAAAATCAACCCGATGCGGACATATGTTCATTAACCCAGTGAAATTAAACTTTTCTGATCTAACAATTTTTTTAATCGATTTATTTTGGTGTTTTAAAGAAAATATTAAAAATCGAGAACGAGATCACTACGGCATAAAAAATTATTCAAAGTCAAAGTTCACAAAAAACGCTTTTTTTGCGAATATCGCGCTTTCTATGGCTTGGAGGCCAGTTGAGGTTATTATGAAAATGAAAGATAATGAAATTCCGCACAAGAATGATCTCTTCCATTTTTTATGTACAACGGTTTAGGCATTGTACGTAAAAAATTAATAAAATATTTTTCGTTCAAAATTTGCGTTTAATGTGTAAGCACATTATACAAATTATTATTGTACAGTACAGTAATTTTGATTGGATTATTTTTTCCTGTATATATTATATTAACTAAGATTATTAAAGAAATGAAAGCTAAGCAAATTTTTAACGAAAAATATTTTATTCATTCTTTACGTATAATGCCTAAACCGTTCGTTGTTCATAAAAAATGGAAGAGATCATTTTTGTGCGGAATTTCATTATTTTTCATTTTCATAATAACCTCAATTGGCCTCCGAGCCATAGAAAACGCGATATTCACAAAGAACCGTTTTTTGTGAACTTTGACCTTGAATAATTTTTTATGCCGTAGTGATCTCGTTCTCGATTTTTAATATTTTCTTTAAAACACCAAAATAAATCGATTTTAAAAAAATAAAGAATATATTTTGTTAGATCAGAAGCCATATTTTTGTCTAAAATGACTGGAGTACATTGAACTTTCCTTCAAAAATGAGCTAAGGAATAACACACTGAAATAATAGTACGCCATTAAGGAACACCCTGTATATTACAATATATGATGAATTGAACTGTCAACAGTGTCAAGTGGCACATGTCATTGAGAGGCATTGATCTGATAATCCTTTATAAAATAATTTTGAATTACGTCTCCTCCAACTTAAAACAGCGACCGAATCTATTTCACGCACTAATCACCTGCATTTATGACTATTCTCCTTTATCGGCTAAGGTACAGTAGGTTACATATTCTGAGTAATATTTTTTCGTGCATGATGTTCTTCTCTACACATTTCTATTTTAGCCGCTCACCAAATTCAATTGTCCTAACATTTTTATTGTTCTTTGTAGGCCAGTCACCGTAGACACAAAAATCGCGTTAGGTCGCAAAAAATTGCACTGTTCTGATTTTTTGGGAAGTTATGATAGGTACTAATAGTGTAAAACCAAGTTTGGAGTTTCGAAAGACTTGTGGTAACTGCGTGGTGCTCGAAAAACCTTGAAATTTTCGGACTTTTTTCAGTTTTTGGCTTAAACCTTCTAAAAGGTGCATCCTACGGAAAAAGTCGTCCTGTATACTTTCAAAGTAGACAAAATCTGCTACAATTTGAGCGCTCGGTAGATCCAATAGGTCTCGAAATACGCCACTTCAAAAATTGGCCATTTTTTCCAAAAAGTTCGACATTGTAGATTTAGCCGTCTTCAGCTCATGCTGGTTCCTTGTCCACCCCCAGTTGGTGGACTCTTTCTCTACTCCCAACCACTTTTGCACCTGGTGGTAGGTTCTGTAGGAATGTTGGTCAGCAGCCCCTTCGGTTGGGGGCAGACGAGCGAGGTGAACTTGGGCGTTGGCAGCAGATCGGACAACGCAGGGCGTGGAGAGAGTCATCTTTTCCCTCACCATAGAGCGCCATGAGACATTTGCTGCCAGCAGAGGCTATGTCCTCATAAGTGGCGTCATGGTTCAGAAACGTGGTAGCCGCGTCAAGAAGGTCTGGCTTAATGCAGCGGCCGCCCATTCAAATTGTATCATCAACCTATCAATGGAGTAGAACAAAGCAAACTATATATCAAAATATTAGTAATTACTTATTACATCACAAAATGCATGTTATCCAATCTATAAGTTGGTATAAGGGGCAGTTACAGCCCAAAAAGTATTTTTTTTAAAACATGTGTTTTTACTTACCATTTTTACTCTAATTCGATGAAACTACATGATAGAGGATATTTTTTTATGCCAAAATGTTCACAATTATTTGCTGAATTCGTCCATACATACCAACTATTTAAAAATCGCAAAACTAATCATTCACGGTAAATCAAAGGGGAAGTAACAGTGTGCGTGCCACGGTAAGTCCAAACTTCTATTGGCCATAACTTTTGATTCCAAGCTTACCAAAATTCTGATACATACATAGAAAACTTTGTTATTCTCTTAGCTTTAATTTAAATACAAATACATGGAGCTACGTATTTCATTTTGTGATAATAATAGTATAAATTATAACGCAATGTCACGAATTTCTGCGCACCAAAGCTAAGTCGGTCTTATGAATGCATGGTCATGCGCGCTCGAAAAATCGACCTTATTGCTGATTTGCATAAGGGCATGGAAGGGGAAATATGCCGTTAACTCATGTTATAAGGTTTTGAGCTGTAATAATGAACAATTAAAATTAAGTATGTGAAGTAAAATGTTTTATCTCATGATTTTTAAACATATATACACTTTTATTAATAAATTAACAGTTATAAACTAAACAAAAAGTTCTTGTTAAAAGTACAAGTTATTGTATGTATATGGAACAAAACTTAAAAGCGAGTTTACATTGTTAGAATTATTATTTCGTATATATAGTGAGTAATGAAAATTCTCGAATAGTAAAAGCATCAAACAAGGAAAGTTATACAGACAGCCATTATTGCTCTATTTTGTCCATTCAAGTTGAAAATGTTAATTTCTAATAATATTTTAATGTGAAATAATGTCAAACAGTCACATGACAAGGAAAGCCATCACTAAATATTTTGCAATATACACATACATAACAAAAAAACAAAAAGTGTCAACAAATATTAGGCTGCAAGCATGAGCGTCCACAAAAATATTCTTAAGGGGAGCAAATATGTATATTCACCTACGAGTAAAATATATCCCTATCTGCTGAAAAATTTAACAGTATCGTAAATAACTAGATTTGCTCTGTGTAACCATATCTACAGATGTAACATACAGTTTAAAATTCATCTTCGCTGCTAGATGCGTATAAAACATCCAATTCCATATTGTTCCAAAATAAGGGACATTTGCATATATCACTACATTTTAAACCAGCCTAAAAACACTCACATTTTAAAATATCACATGCATCCTTGTCCTTATAATATAGGTAAGTTCGCGTACTTCCTTATGCGCTGTTTCCAAATAGACATCACTGGTAAAATATAATTTTCATCAAAGGACCATCCCATTCCAACAAGATTTGCCCTATACGATGAGTCATGACTATTACACCAAATTTTTGCTTGTAACAAAAAACGTTTTACGTGATGTATAAAGGAATCCTCAATTGGTGGAAAATTAGCAATGATCGAATTTTGAAGAAGATTGTACCTTAAATCATCTACATCTTTACAAGTTTTTGATTTGTATAGCAACGGAACATATCTACGAGCAATTTTGACGGCATCGTTTATAAAGGCTGTCGCTTTATCAAGTTCAAGCGTGCTCTTATTTTGTTTTAAAAAGGTATATGCAATTTTTTTCCCAATCCCGTATAAATCACTAGTCGTGTTGCATCCAGTTAAAGCATGTATGGTGAGCAGTGACAAGCAAATACCAATCCGTACATTATTACGAATTGGTATATATTTTATATGTCGTAGGTGAATATGTATTTAGAATAGAATAGAATAAAGTTTATTTAGCATAAGTTATCTTCAAAAGTAACATATATTTGTACATAGTCATTTATTATTTTGTGCTCTGTCGTCTATATATAATTTAGTAACATTTTAGTAAACAATTTTAAATTACTAAATATTTGATTTCCGTAGGCCATCGCTAACAGTTGATTTTTTTAAGAATGATATTTTTGTATTCATGTTGCAGTTTTCAGCAGACCTTACCAAATAATTGTTTCGATCTTTTAACTAAGAAGGGTTTAAGGTAGGTAGGTATTAGATTTTTCTCGATTTTATATATTAAAGTTGTTTCAATACTTTGTTCCACAGAAATCCAACCCAATTGGTTGGTTTTGCCAATGTTCTTACGTAGATAATCAATATATTTTGAAAACGTCAACTATTGATCTAAAATAATTCCTAAATATTTAATTTAACTTACAAATTAAACTTTCGCATTATTAATGTACAGAAACAGTTGATCATTTAAATATTTTCGGCAATTAGCTTTAGTTCCAAGAACCATACATTTAGTTTTGTCATTATAGAGTTTCAATTTTTTTTGTACATAACCATATATATAACATACAAAGCTCTTTATTCATTATATTTGTGATTTCAATTTGATTTTTTTCAGATACATATATTCCTCATCCTCAAAAAGGCTTATATATGAACTTCTTAGGACATGATTTATATCATTCACATATATAATTAATAAGAGAGACCCTAGTACACTGCCCTGCGGTCTGTAGTACCCCATACGAACTAGTAAGTTTAGTAGATGTCTTATTGTTTACTTTAGTTTTATTTTTATTCAGTTTTTTCACTTTAGTTTTATGCTCCTCCTGAAAATATTTTTGTGGACGCTCATGCTTGTAGCCTAATATTTGTTGACATCTCTGTTCTTTTATACATGTGTATATTGCATGAGATGAGGTTAAGTGATAGTTTTCCTTGTCATTTGACTGTTTGACATTATCGCAAATAAGTTTTATTAGAAATAAACATTTTCATTTTGAATGAACAAATTAAAGCAATGCTATTTTTGTTCATAAAATCTGTCTATACAGCTTTTGCTGGATAGACTTATATGTACGGAATAATAATCCTAAAAATGTAAAATCGCTTTTAAGTTTTGTTTCCTACAATAACTTTTTATTTATTTTTAAGTAAAAGTGTTTATATGTTTAAAAAGTCATGAGACAAACATTTTACTTTACATACTTAATTTCAATTGTTCATTATTACAGGTCAAAACCCTAGAACATGAGTTAACGGCATAATTTCCCTTCCATGCCCTTATGCAAATCAGCAATAAGGTCGATTTTTCGAGCGCGCATGGCAGGCCTGTAGCTAAAAAGTGCTTTCAGGGCGGGCAAACAATTTTTCAGGACGGGCCCGTAAAAAAGTCCGAAAAATTTAGTTAGTTAAAATTGCCCCCATTACAATCACCGCCGTAGGTTGGACAAAACTTATTCCAGGACGGGCATTGCCCGTCCTGCCCCCCCCCCTAGCTACAGGCCTGGCGCATGGCCATGCATTCATAAGACTGACTTAGCTTTGGTGCGCAGAAATTCGTGACATTGCGTTATAATTTATACTATTATTATCACAAAATGAAATACGTAGCTCCATGTATTTGTACTTAAATTAAAGCTAAGAGAATAACAAAGTTTTCTATGTATGTATCAGAATTTTGGTAAGCGTGAAATCAAAAGTTATGGCCAATAGAAGTTTAGACTTACCGTAGCACACACACTGTTACTCCCTATTGATTTACCGTGAATGATTAGTTTTGCGATTTTTATATAGTTGGTATATATGGACGAATTCAGCAAATAATTGTGAACATTTTGGCATAAAGAAATATCCTCTGTCATGAATTTTTATCGAATTAGAGTAAAAATGGTAAGTAAAAACACATAAATATCTTGTATTTCTGCTTACATCATTGTTATAAAATATTATTTTGGGTATTCAGCAGATAACTTTCAAAGAAATCATTCGTTCCTTTCATATATTATTGATCTAAATCTGATCAAGCTAGAATATCTTACAAACAAACTTGTCAATTTCTTTATGCATTTACTATGTCTAACATTCAATATGAAAAACAAGAAAATAACCATTCTTTCTATATATTGAAGATCTAAGTCTGATCATGCCAATATATTGTCAGAAATCCACCCTTAAGAGGAAATCTTTCAAGCATCTCTAGCCCTACCTAGAGGATACTCCATTCAATACGATAAACAAGAAAATAACCATTCTTTCTATATATTGAAGATCTAAGTCTGATCATGCCAATATATTATCAGAAATCCACCCTTGCGAGGAAATCTTTCAAGCATCTCTAGCCCTACCTAGAGGATACTACATCACAAATAAACATTAGTTACATTTCAAAGCCAAGAACTACTGAAAAGCACAATGAAATATATAGAAAGAATGGTTATTTTCTTGTTTTTCATATTGAATGTTAGACATAGTAAATGCATAAAGAAATTGACAAGTTTGTTTGTAAGAGGACTACTCGTTGATATTCTAGCTTGATCAGATTTAGATCAATAATATATGAAAGGAACGAATGATTTCTTTGAAAGTTATCTGCTGAATACCCAAAATAATATTTTATAACAATGATGTAAGCAGAAATACAAGATATTTATTTTTTAAAAACTACACGAGCTATGGGGCTCTAAAAAAGAGTGATTCCTCTTTTATTTTTGATATGTGTCAACTAAATAAATATTTCCTGTCATTTTTTACAAGAAAATGTTTTCCTATTTTTTTATAGTAATTATGTTTTTGAATTGAACATATATCTCTGCTGATGAGTTCTAAAGAGAATGAAAAAGGTTGCGCAATTTTTACAGAGTTTTGGTCAATCAAACATTGATTGAAATATTTTATTTAATATGACATGTAAGTGAAATTTTATTCATATATTTCATTGTGCTTTTCAGTAGTTCTTGGCTTTGAAATGTAACTAATATTTATTTGTGATGTAGTATCCTCTAGGTAGGGCTAGAGATGCTTGAAAGATTTCCTCGCAAGGGTGGATTTCTGATAATATATTGGCATGATCAGACTTAGATCTTCAATATATAGAAAGAATGGTTATTTTCTTGTTTATCGTATTGAATGGAGTATCCTCTAGGTAGGGCTAGAGATGCTTGAAAGATTTCCTCTTAAGGGTGGATTTCTGACAATATATTGGCATGATCAGACTTAGATCTTCAATATATAGAAAGAATGGTTATTTTCTTGTTTTTCATATTGAATGTTAGACATAGTAAATGCATAAAGAAATTGACAAGTTTGTTTGTAAGAGGACTACTCGTTGATATTCTAGCTTGATCAGATTTAGATCAATAATATATGAAAGGAACGAATGATTTCTTTGAAAGTTATCTGCTGAATACCCAAAATAATATTTTATAACAATGATGTAAGCAGAAATACAAGATATTTATTTTTTAAAAACTACACGAGCTATGGGGCTCTAAAAAAGAGTGATTCCTCTTTTATTTTTGATATGTGTCAACTAAATAAATATTTCCTGTCATTTTTTACAAGAAAATGTTTTCCTATTTTTTTATAGTAATTATGTTTTTGAATTGAACATATATCTCTGCTGATGAGTTCTAAAGAGAATGAAAAAGGTTGCGCAATTTTTACAGAGTTTTGGTCAATCAGACATTGATTGAAATATTTTATTTAATATGACATGTAAGTGAAATTTTATTCATATATTTCATTGTGCTTTTCAGTAGTTCTTGGCTTTGAAATGTAACTAATGTTTATTTGTGATGTAGTATCCTCTAGGTAGGGCTAGAGATGCTTGAAAGATTTCCTCGCAAGGGTGGATTTCTGATAATATATTGGCATGATCAGACTTAGATCTTCAATATATAGAAAGAATGGTTATTTTCTTGTTTATCGTATTGAATGGAGTATCCTCTAGGTAGGGCTAGAGATGCTTGAAAGATTTCCTCTTAAGGGTGGATTTCTGACAATATATTGGCATGATCAGACTTAGATCTTCAATATATAGAAAGAATGGTTATTTTCTTGTTTTTCATATTGAATGTTAGACATAGTAAATGCATAAAGAAATTGACAAGTTTGTTTGTAAGAGGACTACTCGTTGATATTCTAGCTTGATCAGATTTAGATCAATAATATATGAAAGGAACGAATGATTTCTTTGAAAGTTATCTGCTGAATACCCAAAATAATATTTTATAAAAACACATGTTTTAAAAAAAATACTTTCTGGACTTATAGATTAGATAACATGCATTTCCTGATGTGATAAGTGATAAGATACATTTTCATATATAGTTTCTTTTGTTCTACCTCATTGATAGGTTGCTCGCTAAATATGCATCTTTGGGGGCTCACGCCGCTACAGTAGCTGTTTTGAAAGGACGCCCAACATCTTCATTTTCTCTTACCAGAAAAGGGCAAAGGTGATGTCGCAACCAGTGAATGAGTGAAGGAACAACTCTATTCCAGGAGGGAATGGGAGTTCTCCTCGAATGAATGATGTTGGAGAGAACTGCTCACAACCTGTTCCACCCCTGCCACTTTTCTGGAACAATACAATTTGTATGCTGGAGCCCAATCCGTTAAGAAGCAACAAGAGGTCGACATCCTCTCCAACGATTATGACGTGCTCGTACTCTTCGCTCTTCTCCAATGCTGTTTTCACAATGAGGCAGTCGGCGTCCTCTGGTTGAACGTGTAGGTAATGCAGGCAGCTACTATTTTCCTCACTGAGCTGTTCCGTTGCCATATAACCTTGTGAAGCAAGTACCCTCCGTCCACTACAACAAACGTGCTTTCTCGAACAGCGACGTGTTCTGGGAGGAGCGTGAAGGCAGAGTAGAACGATGATTTGGTTCCTTTTCGCATTCCCTCTTCGGAGAATAGAGCCATAGGATACGGGGCCAACTCGTATGCAAAGTGATATTTTAGGTCGGCATCAGACTGTTTCATTATACACAGCCGTTGGATTATGGGAGGGTCTAAAACAACCTGCTTGTTGTACATTTCGACGGTGGCTGCTGCCAAGGTTCCTACTTTGTCTTTCCTTTTAAATTCAACTTTTCCATACGACTTTCCAGTTATTTCTTTGACTCCATCACATTCTATAGGTAACTATGCAATTTAATAACAATTTACATTGGGAGCTCCATTTTTTGAAAAATGGCCAATTTTGAAGTGGTGTATCTCGAGATCTATTGGCATTCAAATTGTAGCAAATTTTGTCTCCTAGCACAAGTCTTTTGAAGCTGCAAACTTGGTTTTACACTACTGGTAGCTATCCTAACAATATTCCAAAAAATCAGAACAGTGCAATTTTTTGCGACCTACGATGTTTTAAATGACTGGCTTATTTGTATTGCCGCAGTTTTTTCCTTCCTTTAATTTCTTCCGTCCTATTAGTTTCTTCGCCTTCGTTTCTTAGACATTCTTGAAATTTCTCAGAGAATATTAGTCAGTAATTTATTTTTTTCGCTATGCACTTTTATTAGGGGTGCTTAGTCCTCGTTTTATGGTAACCACTACACCCTCACTATGTTTTTTGGCGAATTACACAATTCTTTACCATAAACGTACACAAACATCACTTGAACACAAGATAGAGGAATGAATGTGAATATTCATATAAGAACGGGAAAATTGCAACAGAAAATCCATAATTCGGGTAAAAAAAAGTATTCTCTTTTGTGAAACTGTTCAAGTTTAAAATATATTTTTTCTTCAAGCGTTTTAAAATGTTTAAATTATGTCACCAAAAACAGAAGTAGAAGTAGGACATTGTTTTACTAGTAACAAAATGTTAGTACCGAACGCCACCGTAGTGGACATTGTTTTACTAGTAATATAATGTTAGTTCCGAAAGCGCCGCCGTAGTGGGTATTGTTTTACTAGTAACATAATGTTAATACCGAAAGCCACCGGTGGCGCGCTATCCACTAGCCACTTGTCATATTGTGTCAACATGTAAGACTGTAGTTTGAATATTTGTACATTTATGATAAATAAATGAATTTTTGCATTTTAATACGCTTGAAGAAAAAATAGCCTTTTTTTGTGTTTCGCCCAGTTTGCAAATCCTGGGCTCAACACAAAAAAAGAGTGCGTTCTACTCCTAGTAATATAATATACTATTTATGCACTTAGATTTGTATGGTCGTATGAATTATGCATTTGGTCGAATGACCAGAGATAAGCTGATTTCTCTTTGTGTTTTGTAAATATTAAAAATATACGTATACAGGGTGTCCCGAAACTCCCGCCTTCCCCTTTAGGTGCCAATTCTCCATGCAAAAATAGTAAGAAAAGTTCCTATAAACATGTGTCCGGAAATGCTTCCTAAGGGAGCTACGGCCCTCTAAGAATGGCCCAAAAATAGGTGTTTTTACTAATTATCTCGGAAATTATTTGGGACAACTTTATGAAACTTGGTTAACTTTTTTCGATTAATAAAGGTTATTATTTTACAGTATTAGCCAAAATAAATTTTATCCAGGGACGGAGAAACGAGGGGTCGGTGTTCTTTGTTTCTACGTATTAATTTTTCCATTTGACATTTTTAGTATTTTAATCTCTGATTATGATTCCCTGGTTAATTCTGCATAAAAAAGGGCCTCTTTACAATTAGCCATATGGCAAGCCGTTTTCGAGTAAAAGCGGTCTAAACGAAATATTGCGTATTCGTTTGCTAAATGCGCATTATTTATTTTTCAAAGTAGGCGTAAAACAATAACCTTTATTAATCGAAAAAAGTTAACCAAGTTTCATAAAGCTGACCCAAATTATTTCCAAGATAATTAGTAAAAACACCTATTTTTGCGCCATCCTTAGAGGGCCGTAGCTCCCCTAGGAAGCATTTCCGGACACATGTTTATAGGAACTTTTCTTACTATTTTTGCATGGAGAATTAGCACCTAAAGGGGAAGGCGGGAGTTTCGGGACACCCTGTATATTGTTTAGGTCCTTATAATATGTATTTTGTTTTAGTCAATTTATACCGATAAGTAAATGTTTCCTTAAACAAATCAACGATACGTGTGAACATAATGAATTGCTTGACAAATTTTCCAAGAATTATCTCGTAGCACTAGAAGACCCATGCAAAAGTACCACCTAATGCTATAAATCTGTGTTTGAATTTATTCCAAACGTCAATGGTTACTTGAATATTTTACAATCGAAAAACTGTTAATATAAGCAGATTTAATAAACTTCTATAAAATGAAAAATCAAACTTTTATTTCCCAAAACAATTAATTTTTCTTCCTTTATTTATATGCAAAAATTGTATTGTTATTTTGCTTTTATTCCAAGCAGCACTAAAAATTATACTTTGACATCATAGTGTTACAGTAGCTAGAAGAATTGATTATATAGTTATTTTAAATAAATGAATAACATTTATAATCTTTACACGTGATGGTAACTTATTAAACAACTTTACAGGCATTACTTTAGGACTTTTTGCTAACATGGATATTATGGATAAGGAATGTGATGAAATACAGGTATTATATCTACTATTAAAATCAATTAAGTTTTTTTTTTACATGCAATACAGAACGCAAAATATATAATGAAGAAGCTGATGTTTAATTCCCATTTCATTAAAATGTTTCACTAAAAAGTTTTCTACATGAATATTGTGGTGGTTTGAAAAACATAGTGCGAATCATTTGTTTTGTAGCATACTTTCTTAAAACAAATAATGCAATAACTTAATTGCGACTGAATATATGCAAAATAATACATTTTTAAGATGTGAATATTAATAAATGATCATAGCTGCCAAATAACAAAGCACTGGGTAGATAGTTTGCTAACTACAAATCTACGGCAGTAGAGGATCTATACAGGGTAGCATAAAAGTATGGGAACAGCAGGATAACTTGAAAATACGAATCCTAGAAAAAAACTTCCCTGGTTATCTGAAAGTGCCCTTGGATTTGAGATTGATCATGACCTTCAAGGTCATTTGAAGGTCAAGTCGTTTTTTTTAAATGGAACCCCCTACTTTTAACCCCAGAAATGAAAGGAGAGGAAAGTTTTACGTTCGGATATGACCTTCGGCACGTACAAAATTGACCTCTAAAGGTCATCTGAACAGCAGGATAAATTCAAAATATGAATCCTAGAAAAAACTTTAAATACAAAAGTTGTAGGAAATTCCCCTGGTTATCTAACGATGACCTTGGATTTGACTTTGACCACGATCTTCAAGGCCATTTGAAGGTCAAGTCGATTTTTTTAAATGGAACCCCCTACTTTTAACCACGGAAATCAATCGAGCGGAAAATTTTACGTTCGGATATGACCTTCGGCACTTATAAAATTGATCTCTAAAGGTCATCTTTGCCTCTTTATCTCTTGAAATTCAATTTTGTAAGTGCCGAACGTAAAATTTTCCGCTTGTTTCATTTCCGGGGTTAAAAGTAGGGGGTTTCGTTTAAAAAAATCGACTTGACCTTCAAATGACCTTGAAGGTCGTGGGGGGGGGCAAGGTCAAATCCAAGGTCCCCGTCAGATAGCCAGGAAAAATTCCTACAACTTGTGTATTTAATGTTTTTTCTAGGATTCGTATTTTTAAAGTTATCTTGCTGTTCCGATGACATTTAGAGGTCAATTTTGTAAGTACCGAAGGTCATATCCGAACGTAAAATATTCTGCTCGTTTCATTTCCGGAGTTAAAAGTAGGGGGTTCCATTTAAAAAAATCGACTTGACCTTCAAATGACCTTGAATGTCATAATCATATTACAACTTTTATATTTAACACCGAGGAATTTAACATTACTGCTTTTTGCTATAGTCTGGGTGCCAATCAAGAATGGTGGAAGTAAGGTATGGTAGAGGTTTTTTTATGGTTATCGGCACTTTAGTAGGTCTAGTTTAAGAAACCGGTTGATGCCACTCTGGCACCCTTGGGCATTTTGAGATATCCAAGATGGCGTTTTATCTAAGGCGTAATTTTTTAAAAATTTTAATTGTCCAAATGTTGGCATGTGATACATCGTTTTCTATGTTTCTCAAGTTCAGGAACACAAATATGAGGCCTAAAAAGAGTTAGGGACAATTCCTTCTGTGTTGCCCTGTCAAAATATAAAATAGGTGTCGATTGTGGGCGTTAAAAACGAATTCGGTACGAAAAGAAACACACCTCAGAAATAAGATACAATTATGTTTTACAACAAATAATTCCCCCTTTATTTAATAATTTAATATTAAACTTTCTTCCGTAAAGAATTAAAAAGTTATTTTTAATTTCTTACAGAAGAAAGTTAAGATATAATTTAGGTTTATGTTTTTTGAGAGTGATATCTGAGAGGGCTGATCTAGCGACGCAACATGACGAAGCGGATACCATTATGGTACAGCAACTTATTCACGAGATTAAAGAAAATCCATTTATCGTCGTAAATGTAATAACTGATGACACCGATGTTTTTGTCTTACTTGTATATTATTACAATTTATTAGATTTGAAAAGCGAGATTTCTATGGTTTCTTTTAAGTCATTACGAGCCACCACAGATATTAGGGCCACGGTTTTAAAACACAAACAAACATATTTACCAGTCGCACATTCTTTATCTGGTTGCGACACGGTGGCTCAGTACCATGGGATTAGAAAAAAAAAGGTCATTAAATGTTTAACGGATGGTCAGGTTTTAACGCAGTTGGGTCGCAGCAATATTGAGGATGTTTTTCAAGAATGTACAATTTTTGTAGCTTCGTGTTATGAGTGTTATGAAGTAAACAATGCTAGCAAAGTGACTGATGTTAGAACTTCGCTATGGGCTAAAAGAGTTGGTCAAGCTCAACTAAAAGCAACGCTTTTCTCCGTTCTTCCACCAACTACTGAATGTTTTCAAGAAAACGTAAAAAGGGCACATTTCCAAACATTTTTGTGGTTGTCTGTAATGGATTTCTCTTGATCAGATATAGATGTCACTCAATACGGGAGGCAAGTTGATGAGGATAAAATGGAATTACATCCAATCGCCTTGCCAAAAAAGATTCAAATTGCCTCAGTTTACATTTTGGCATTAGCAAAATGCTCATGCAAGTCAATAAATCCATGTAACACAACACGATTCAGCTGCGTGTTGTGTGACTAATGACTTGTTATGCAGTTTAATGTGCAATTGTCTGCAACTAAGCACAGAACATTCTTGTCAGAATTCTCATACGAGAATTTCTGAAAATATAACGTCTGACAGAGAAGATTCCGAAGAAGATTAAATGTTGGTTTTGACGTTTCGTTGTTTACAGTTTTTACAATAAGAATTTAAAAAAAAAACAAAAAAATTACAAAAAAAAAAATAAAAAAAAGTAAGTAAATCATAAAAAAATATAAAATAAAAAAAGGACGATCAAGTCTTTCCACCCTAAAAAAATACAGAATATTAAGTTTACGTTTGTTTAATTTTTAAAAACTTGTTTTGAGCTGGCAGGTCCTTTTAATCAATGTTTTTAAAAGGTCATTCAACTTTCTCACACATTTTAGGGGTACGCCCCTACGCAAACACTTTTAAGGATATGGTGTTATCTGTATTCTTAAAGCCTAATTTGGTTATGCAACAAAACTAGGTAAGTACTATTTTTTTTTTGCTTCAAATATTAATTTATTCTTCGAATCAGTCGCCCTCTTAATAAAGTAAATTAGCAACATTTAAAGATTACTTCCTACACGATGTTTAACTTCAAATACTAATTCACAGACCTTAAAAACATATAAAACGACGTGCCGCACACCCACATAATGAAATAGGGTAAAGTCACCAGTGAATGAACATTTAAGGAAGTTGTGATGTAATGGACTACATTGTCAATGTATTTATAATCTATAAAACCTGGGAAAAGTTTGAAAATGCGAAATATTTATTATTGATTCCATTAAAAACAACAGAATTATCATGGAAACATTTGAAATTTTTTGATTTATTATAAAAAAACCGCTGTCCAAGGAATCACTACTTCCACATCCGGATTTCCTATCCAAGTCACACAACGAAAAAATTTTGTATCTGGAAATAATTGTTTATGGAACTTTAATAATATAATATTTGAAATCCTCTACCCCAAAAACCCATAAAACGATACCCCACATCGGTAGTGGGGTGGGGGTGGTGACAGGGGGCGGGAGTGGGGAGGTGGATAAAGTAAAAAAATATTTTGAGGTTTCTGGTTCTTGTACACACACTAAATCACATTTTTTTTTCATCCCCTTTAAGGATGGGGTGGGGGTGGTAATGGGGGTGGCTAATGCCAAAATTTTTTTTGAGACCTTAGTTTCTCTTGTCTATACTAAATATCAATTTTATGAACTCTTACCTGCTTGATTTACCCATTTACTCCAAATTTACCCCAATTTACCCCCCAACCCTTCAACGGAACAAGATGAAAATATAATCTAGTTCTAGTTCTCGTTAAAGTACATATGTGTACCAAATTTCAAGTCAATATCTCAAACGGTTCCAGAGTAAACGTGCGCACAAAAAAAGTTACAGACCGACAGACAGAAATTTTTTTTCGCTCAAACTTGAAATCTCGACGTTTCATGACATTCTAAGCCTATTTGAACAATAAAAATTTTTAAAAATTTTTTTGTCGTTACTATACTTCCACTGGATGTGGAAGTAATACACAATACACAAAGTTCTACTGAATGAACAGGGAAGATCCAGTAAATGAACTAGATATTGAAATATTTGTTTATGTCCTTTACTATGAAAAAACCTCTGGAATTAGCTGATATCCTTAAAAAGACTGCTACATCAAATGTAGCAGTCTTTTTAAGGATATCGGCTTCTTTGTTCCAAATTGTATATTCAGGTTGTGGCCATTTCCAAAATTTTTCATTGTGACTCTTTTCCATAGAGGTCACTTCATATTCTTGGTATGCTTCATCTACCGGCCAAGTTTGGCTTTCCCAAGTATTTTTCCAATTTTGTTTCCTCTTCTTGGGGCAGGATTGTTGGTGGTCCCATTTTACGTTCTAAGGGAAATGTTATTCCTTAGTTTGTTGTTCAGAGTACTCTTCGGAATATTGTATTTTTTTGAGGCTGAATTTTGACTAATTTGACAACTTCTAATCTCATCAATTGCTAATAACTCTAATAACTTTTCTAAATCGGACATACGACCTTTTATCAGTTGCGTAGACATCTGGAAGAAATAAAAATGATCTGCTAGGTACGTAGTAATAATATGACATAAAACAGTGTGTGTTCATTAATTGGGACATAATGCGCCATAGCTAGATCAGTGAATGAACACTACATAAACACTACCAAAACACCCCGTTCATTTACTGGATAGACGATTACAATGCAGGTTTAGCTTATATTTTTACATTCAGTTGAAATTTCGAAGCTTTTAGTATATAGATCATTGAAATACACGGTATTGTATCTAAATCCAGTGAATGAACACAATGTTCCTTCATTGGTTTTTAGCGGAAGCACGAGCCAGTGAATGAACACAGCAATATTTAAATAAAAACATAACTTTTATGCGGTTTTGCATATCTAGACCTAATTCTTACAGCTTTTTATAATAGGGAAATACCATGTTCTGGTAAAATTAGAGACATTCCAGTAAACAGGTGGTTCTACAGTAGAGCCTTACTAGCTACGCCACTCCACTACAGTTCGCGACCATGTCAACTTTAGGCCATCATGGAATTAACGGATCACATGACTAAAATCAGCCAATGGTATCATAGTAAGGGAAAATGGTCTAAAACTGAGGTGTATTAAGGTTTATTATCGCCCATTAGTTCTATTCCTTAATATTTCGCAATATATGTGAAATTATTCATTCATTGGTGCATGTTCGTTCCCTGGTGACTTTACCCTATTTGGAAAAACCTGTTTTTTCACTCTAAGCCAGTCGCCATCTTGAATATCTCAAAATGCCTAAGGGTGCCAATCTGGCATCAATCGGAATCGTAATTTTGACCGTTTGAAGAACCAAAAACAGCCAAAAAACCTTTACTATACCCTACTTCCAGGTTAGGGTAAAAATCCTTACTTGGCATCCAGACTACTATGGTATGATTATCAAATTTAACAAGTATATCAATTTTCCTAATTGAAAACAATATTAAGTTAGTTTTTGAACTACTTAAAGCTAAACTTATAAACGTACAACAACTATGCATATTTTTAACAGTTGCGTTAGTTTTACAGCTCAACTCCTCAGCAGAGTTAGAATGAATGGCATCATCTGCGGAAAGTGAAATGAATACATTCCCTAAATTACATCCAATATTGTTTATGAATAAAATAAATAATAACGGTCCCAGAATACTTCGCTACTGCACACCTGCGAATATCCTAAAAGGAGTAGATGTTGATTCTTTACCAGGACCTTTTATTGCAACAAACCGTATTGTTCCATTTAGATACGGGTCTACCCAACTAAAGGCTGGCCCACGAATACCACAGTGTTCAAGTATATCTAACAATATTAATGTCAGGGAAAAGTACAAAAATTAAAATAATTTTTGAACCATCAACAATTATATATATAAATACACATATAGTTATTTTGATTGGAAATGACAATTCCTATAACCACACATCATTTGATCGTCCATTTTTTGAATAGCCTGTATAGTAGTTTAAAGTGAAAGTATATGATAATTTCATACTTACCGCAAAATATTAAAGGGACTGAAACTTTTATAAAACCTTAAAATTTGTAAATAACTCGGAATCTAAAAATTTTACCAAAATATATTTCAAGTGAAAAATATTGCCGACACTTTTAGATATATTAGGTGTGATCATTTCTAAACTTGCGATGGTCTAAAGTGGAGTAAATAATTGAAACATAGGAAGAACACACAATTTCAGAGAAGTGACAGAATCAGCAAAACCTCTGAGTGAACCTAAACATCCACACGCATGATGGCACATATAGACACTTTTTTTCTTTCCGTGGACTTATGAATGGCATCAATTTGTGGTTAAATAAAGTAACAATATTGTCAAAGAAATATCCATTAGATGAAATCGCATCTGATGAAGCTGGAATGAAATTGCGGATGCAGTCCATTTCGTAGATAATTAAGAATTGAGAGCAATGTTATCATGCCTATGACGTAAAATACTTAAGGAAATAAGGAATGCCCCATAGGAAGGATTTTGGCCTTTGGGTTAGAATCCGGCTTGAATGGGGGAACAATGGGCAACAAGGCCTGAGTGCGGCGACCTTCCGTCGCCCCGCTAAAAGAAGAAGAAGATTGACGAATTGGATTATGGATTCGATTTAACGCCTTTGCGACTTTCCGAGGTGCGCCTGCCCCTAAATCTCTTTATTTTGACTTACTCCATGAGTGTTTAAAAGGATTTGCTTTTACTCAGAAGGGGAAATATCAACCATCGTAGCTATTTCATTTTGTGGGCCATATGCTAGAAAAACTTGGTAAAATTATTTACTTATTTACTTATTTTACTTACAGGAAACCATTTATACTGCAACGCATTTGTCTGGAGTTAGTAGTAACTTACCTGAAAAGAAAGAAACACATTATCAGAAAGAATTAAGCAAGCATTGTTTAAATGTTTACGTGCTGATAAAAAAATATATTTATTGGAAATTTTTAGAAAATATTTGTATAACTAGCGTGTACCTGCAGCTTTGCTTACGCAAAATTGTTAATTTTATCAGTTTATACATGCACATTATCCAAATATGAACTAGGAAAATTAAAGCGAGTCGGTAGGTAGGTGGAATACCATAGGACATATAAGAATTTGTACTTATTCATTAGATGAAAAGCTTTTAACCGATTTGCAGCTATTAGAGAGGCTAAAATATAAAAGAATGTTGTTTTCTTAATACTATAAAAAATAATCTTTTATATACTTCTTTTTTAAAATAGAAAACTATCGACAAATTTCATTACTTAGTACCTTATCAAAGCTTTTTGAAAAACTAGTATATAATATAATCGTAAATTATTTAAATAAACTGAATATTATAACACCTTGCCAACATGGTTTCAGACAACATATGTCAACAGAAACAGCTTCATATCACTTGTTAAACTGCATTTACAAAGAACTTGATGAAGGTAAATATGTCATGCTTTCAATGTTCGATCTGTCCCGAGCCTTCGACACTGTGGATATGGAATTTTTAGCTAATAAGTTATATTCTATAGGAATAAGGGGGAATATATTAATGTGGATACGGTCGTATATGGAAAATAGAAAAATGATAGTAAAAAGTAATAATGTAGTTTCTTCCATAAAAAATGTAGATTTAGGCGTGCCGCAGGGTTCAGTGTTGGGACCCCTTCTTTTTATGATATATATAAATGATCTTCCACAACATATGTCCACTGGTCAAATTACAATGTTCGCGGATGATACCTCGATATTAGTTTCAGCGTCGACACCAGAAGAACTTGCTTCAAAGGTAAATCGCGCGTGTGATGAATTGACCGCATGGACACAACGTAATAAATTAATTCTAAATGAAAGCAAGACAGTGTATTTAAATTTTTATCTTCAAAAACCTCTTCCTCAGAACTTTGAGACAGAAAACAAAATGACGCTGTCTGCGACTGCAAAATTTCTGGGTACACATCTAGACTGTCGATTAAGGTGGGATAACCATGTTGACTTTGTTTGTGGCAAACTAAATTCGGCCTTTTATGCGATATTACAAATGAAATCCACCCTCCACAACAAAGGATTGCTAAGTATATATTACTCTCTGGCTTATAGTCATATGGCTAACAATATCGTATCCTGGGGAGTTGGTAGTGGCATAAGCAGAGTACTGATATCCCAGAAAAGATTGATTAGGCTAATTTTTAATCTACAACCTACAACCAGTTGTAAAGATTATTTCAAAAAAGAAAATATATTAACGGTACCTTCTGTATTTATGTGGAAATGTGTGCTTTATGTTTTTAAACATAAAGATAATTTCGTAGAAGTTGGAAAATGCCACTGTTACAGTACAAGACATGGTAGCAACTTAATGATACCTACTCATAAGACAAGTGCTTATAAAAAATCCCCTGCCTACAACTTCATAAAAATATTTGATACGCTGCCTCAAAAGTTAAAAGATATAAAAAGTTTCTCCAGTTTCAAAAAGCAAACAAAATCATATTTCCTGGATAAGGCATTTTATTCTGTACAAGAGTTTCTATCTACATAAATATGTATTATAAATATAATTTATTACTCTATAAATACCTTATAATCTATCTGTTCTAATATCTATTGTTTTTATTTTTATGCGTATCTGTTTGTATATAAATGATGTTGTGTGTGTCTGTTTTTAATCTATACGTGTTAATGTTTTTGGATATATTTTAATATTTTTTAATGTTGCTTGACTTACCATATGTACAAGAATGTATTTAAATAATGGGACAATAAATATCTATCTATCTATCTATCTATCTATAAAATTATTTCCGATAATACAATTCATATTAAAATTAAATTTAGTAGCCCGTCTGGACACCAGTTTACATAGTATCAGTCAAACCCTCTCTCCTGCTTAAGGGTTAGTTTTAGGGGCTAGCTATCAGTGTTTAACCCCTAACTATTTTATTACTTCCACGTCCAGTGGAAGTATAGTAACGACAAAAAATTTTTTAAAAATTTTTATTGCCCAAATAGGCTTAAAATGTCATGAAACGTCGAGATTTTAAGTTTGAGCGAAAAAAAAATTTCTGTCTGTCGGTCTGTCTGTCGGTCTGTCTGTCCGTCTGTAACTTTTTTTTTTGTGCGCACGTTTACTCTGCAACCGTTTGAGATATTGACTTGAAATTTGGTACACATATGTACTTTAACGAGATCTAGAACTAGTTTATATTTTCATCTTGTTCCGTCGAAGGGTTGGGGGGTAAATTGGGGTAAATTTGGGGTAAATGGGTAAATCAAGCAGGTAAGAGTCCATGAAATTGGTATTTAGTATATACAAGAGAAGCTGAGGTCTCAAAAAAATTTTTGGCATCAGCCACCCCCATTACCACCCCCCAACTCATTATTAAGGGGATGAAAAAAAATGTGATTTAGTGCATGTACAGGAACCAGAAACCTCAAAATATATTTTTTACTTCATCCACCCCCCACTACCACCCCCTTATCACCACACCCACCCCACTACCGATGTGGGGTATCGTTTTATGGGTTTTTGGGGTAGAGGATTTCAAATATTATATTATTAAAGTTCCATAAACAATTATTTTCACATACAAAGTTTTTTCGTTATGAGCGACTTGGATAGAGAATCTGGATGTGGAAGTAGTGATTCCTTGGGCAGCGGTTTTTTTACATATTTCTAGAAATTGTTAATCATTTTTTTGATGGGTTACAGTGCCGAAACTTAAGCTTATTGTACCCCATAGTTTTGTTATCACATTAGTCCCGTTCCCCTCAAAAAGGCGAGCGTGCGGTCGATGGGAGCTCTGGCTATTTCTTCCGGAGTCACGGATGGTCCCCCCGAAGTATGAGCGCCTTTTGGACCAGGAGCCCGCCGACCACTAATTGTGTGTCATAAGTTTACTCCCAAAATGTGTGAATTGTTGTTAATTTGGGATATAATAGTAGAGCACAGAAATGGCCATGCCAGTCCCTTTTTTGGTACAGGGGCGTACTGCAGGCCCCCAAATGTGTAAGAAATATAACTTGTGAAAGTAAAAAAACAGCCAGAAATAAGTCATAGTTGTACGCATGGAGGTTGGAAGGATTTCTTAATTTACCCCCAAAAATCGTGAATCCAGTCTCCCATTCATTTTTGGTGGTACAAGGAGGCGCTACGCTCGCCCAAATTTGAAAAAATAGTCAGGTAAAAAAAATGATAAATTTATAAATGGCAATCAGATACTTGGTAAGTATGAACCTCCTGAGTGCGAAAGAACACTCGCCATCTTTGAAAAGTGGTTTTCTCTTTCACGGTAATTGACGGCGTATCGGAGCTTCCTACCGCATGTAATAGTTACTCGTGTAATTTGATGAGTATCATAAATTTACGACTGGCAATCAGAAATTTGGTAAGTATGAACCTCCTGAGTGCGAAAATACATTCGCCATCTTTAGAAAGTGGTGCGAAGGTTTTGCCTTTCACGATAATTGACGGCATATCGGCTCTTCCTACCGCATGTACTTGTAATCGATACGCCGTCAATTATCGTGAAAGGCAAGACCTTCGCACCACTCTTCAAAGATGGCGAATGTATTTTCGCACTCAGGAGGTTCATACTTACTAAGTTCCTGATTGCCATTTATAAACTCATTTTTTTTAACTGACTTTTTTTCAAATTTGGGCGAGCGAAGCGCCTCTTTGTACTATCCAAAATGAATGGAAGTCTGGATTCATGATTTTTTGGGGTAAATTAAGAAATCCCTCCAACCCCCTTGCGTTGGAGGCGTTGTGGCTGTTTTTTTTTACTCTTGCAAGTTATATTTCTTACACATTTGGGGGCCTGCCGTACGCCCCTGTACCAAAAAAAAAAGCTGGCATAGCAATTTCGGTGCTTTACTATCCCAAGGTAAACTTATAACACACAATTAGTGGTCGGCGGGCTCCTAGTCTATTTCAGTCACCAGGGCTGGGCATTCACATAGCATATGGTGAGGAGTTTCTTCATCCTCGCCACACATCATTGTTCTTCATTCCTATGTTGGCTCTATTCAGTGTGCAATGTGCATTGTCCTGTTAGGATGCCCACTGCACATCTCAGCAGTTTTCTGCTCAGCTTTAAAAATGCATTGGTCTTTCTCTTTGATTTTTCATTACCTTCATTGCCTTGGTGTCCTTGAGTCCACTCCAGTTGCACACTGTTGTATTCCGCCAGTTTCGCCAGGAAATTAAGACAGTCTTTTACCGTTTTAGAACGTATCTCCACTGCATCCAGAGCTTTCAAAGCTCCTTTTCTGTCAGTGTTGATACGGATTATTTTGTTAGTGTATGACTTCCGTATTATTTCATGTGCACAGATTTCTATAGCTGTGACTTCTGCTTGGAACACCGTTGCCGTACTCCCTGTCTCTGGTTGATCTCCCGTAACTCCTGCTCCAGTACTTCTTGACGTTTTTGATCCGTCAGTATACCATACGGTATCATTTGAATGTCTTCGCAGTTGCCTTATTTCTTCCTCTTTCCTATTAGGTATGCATACTCTGAAGGTCTTTGTGAAGTTCTGGATTGTGCTGATTCTATCTGACTGCTTGCCTAGTAGTCGATTTTTTCTATTTGTTGAAATATTTCGGTATGGTATCCTATTCTGGAAATGGTCTCTTTTCCAATTGCTTGTACGCTGCAAGCAGTACCTCACTCTCCAAGACTAGCGGATATACGTAATGCAGTGCTTCCATGGTTACGGTAGGCATTGTTGACATTGCTCCTGTTAACCCTAGACAGACCAGTCTTTCTACCTTTATTAGTTTTCTCATTGCCTTCCCTTTTTCGGCTTTGTTCCACCAGATCAAGGAGTCCTAAATACAAGGCTATTTAAAGCCCTTGGCAGCACCGCAACCATCTTCCAGGCAGAAACCTATGCTATAGATCTGTGTGCCCAGAAATACCTTAACAAACGCATTTGAAGGACAAAGATCTATATACTTGCAGATAGCCAGGCAGCACTAAAGGCTTTTAGATCCCATACCTTTGAGTCTAAAATTGCCTGAGAATGCAGACAATCCCTGAAACAATCGGCAAAAAACAGCAAGGTTACCTTGATGTGGGTGCCAGGACACGAGGGAATAGAAAGTAATGAATTAGCTGACTGCCTTGCAAGAAAAGGAAGCCTCATTTTTCTGACCATAGCTGTTTTGTGACTTATCTAGAGGGCACATGTGGCGATCAGTACAAATATTTTGAAACCCTTTTCGAATCTTATTTAATAGCATTACACCGCTATAGCACATAACGGAGGGAGTCTAAAAATGAGAAAAGGAACAGAAAGAGTCCTACTGAAGGAATTCTCCAGGTTAAAGACAAATAATGTCACAAGGCTTCTCAAACTCGAGAATTCCTACCTAAGGCTGATCATAGGCGTTCTAACTGACCATTGCCTCTAGGGATGCCATCTCAAGAACATGGGTATGGCAGAAGATGATAAATGGAGATACTGCGATTCTGCAACTGAGACTGCGGAACGTATACTCTGCAAATGCAAGGTATTGATCCGCAATAGGCTAAAGTACCTGGAACAGGCGGAATTAACTCCTAAAGGCATGTGGAAATTAGTTCCCAGGAAAATCACAAGCTTTGTAAAAAGTCTTGGAATTCTGAGCAACAATTAAGTTGTAAGTAATTCAAAAAGGTCGAGGTGACGAATGGCCAATTTAGGTCCAAGCGACCCCTTAAACAATCTATTATCTACAACCGACTTCAGTATCGATATGAGGTTAGAAAATATCATTTAAGTATTAAGCAAATCACAACTTACACACTTTTTTATTTAATATTAAATTATTTTCTAATCATGAAGCATGAAAGCAAATAAATAAAAAGCAATTAATTGTAAAATAAAAATATATATTAGGTATTACGTTTTAATTAGCTAAGAGACGGTAAAATTTATTTATAATTTTTAGCTACCATTTTTGAAGGAGGCTCATTTTTTTTTGTAATGCCAGAGAGTGTTAAACA
Organism: Rutpela maculata; assembly: GCA_936432065.2. Taxonomy (NCBI): domain Eukaryota; kingdom Metazoa; phylum Arthropoda; class Insecta; order Coleoptera; family Cerambycidae; genus Rutpela; species Rutpela maculata. The sequence goes on along the minus strand of OW386286.2, from coordinate 240,626,069 downwards.
GAATTACTTAAGAAACATATTTGAGACACTATTTCTTTGCCGGAAAACTATGTATATTATAACATTCAAGATACAATACAACATTCAAGTTAGGAATGACAGATATTAACAAACTTCTTCGTATTTTATCAATACATCCAATAGCTAGAATTAACTTTTTCTTCAAACGTCAGAAGAGCATGACATTTCTTAACTCATTTCATGACATTAAAGTTTGACTTTTTAGACGGTTGTGCGTTGCCATTAACAACGGAGGTAAAAGTACTTTTTCGTACTACTAGCTTGGTAACTGTCATTTTTTGACGTTTGTCAGTATTATGAAAGTGGTACTTGTCCCTGGCAAAACAAAATTTACTTTTTCTTCAAGCGTATTAAAATGTTTAAATTATGTCACCAAAAACAGAAGTAGAAGTAGGACATTGTTTTACTAGTAACAAAATGTTAGTACCGAACGCCACCGTAGTGGACATTGTTTTACTAGTAACATAATGTTAGTTCCGAAAGCGCCACCAGTGGGTATTGTTTTACTAGTAACATAATGTTAATACCGAAAGCCACCGGTGGCGCGCTATCCACTAGCCACTTGTCATATTGTGTCAACATGTAAGACTGTACTTTGAATGTTTGTACATTTATGATAAATAAATGAATTTTTGCATTTTAATACGCTTGAAGAAAAAATAGTACTTATATATTACACGGAGTAGAATGCCTTTTTTTGTGTTTCGCCCAGTTTGCGGCTTCGGCTTCGCCTCAGCCGCAAATCCTGGGCTCAACACAAAAAAAGAGTGCGTTCTACTCCTAGTAATATAATATACTATTGATGCCCTAGGGAAAAAAAGTAACTTTTTTGACCTGGGAGAGGCAAGTAAAGTAATAAAAAATATTAAATAACAATGAAATTCAGGTACCAATGAAGCACACGCATTTTTGGCTGCCTCCTGAATTTCGATACCTTCATCATAACCTATATTTTTATTGCAAAAACTTTCGTAAATAACTTGAACGTCAGAAATGATTATGAAGTTATGAATTTGACAACTTATTGTCAGTAACCATAGCAACTATAAAGCGTTCATAGCAAACACACTCCAGTTAGAGTCTAAGCCAAAATGAATCAGACCAATCTTAAAATATAAATTTACAATTTTGAATTAATTTTCCTAAAAATTGTAATATTGCTAGTAATACGAAAACCGTCGTATGCACTTGGGCTTGTATCATGTATTTACAAGCCTCAAACACTTGCAAACCTCAGCCCTACGGGTTTCGGTGTGCAAACTGTATTCTGGGGCCGGCAGGGCTTGGCCGAGGTAAATAAGCATTTGTTCCGGCGGGTAAAATGACCCGACGGCCAAAAAAATTAAGACTCTTCCCTTCTTAGAACAAAAGAAATCTCAGATGTGATTTTCATGCTGCTATATTAAAAACTCAGCCACTGACATAAATGCCAGGTGTCATTTATTTAACCTAATTTTACATGTTCGTCCCAAATTCTGCAAAATAGATCAACATTCACAGACGGTAGTAGTCTGCTCTAGATCATGGTTGAGTCAGACTACGTGTTAGTACTTTGAACCTTTAAATAATTTTTGCAATTACATGAAAAAAGGAAAATTCGTTTGACGAAAACTCGAATTTCTAACTTTTCATTTTAGAGCGTTTAAAAAAAATAGATCCTGCCCTGGATCATCTAAATTTGAGGTTCTGGTTCCATGCCTGATTGGACCGTTTCTCTAAACTTGTCGGGGCCGGTTAGACTGATAGCAATGCGTATTTTATATAATACATATTATTATCTTCATTTTTTTTATAGCTAATCGACGTTTGAAGAAAAAAATAGCATGTCTTATTCGGAGTAAAAGCCACTATCACTTTTAGTCCTAATAAAAGAATATACTATTACATCGCTTAAAAATTATTTATGCGACATTGTCATAACCCCAATTAAAAATTAAAAAGAAGTCGTGTTAAAGGTCATGTTCTATCTGCATACTTAACTTTAAAGTAAATTAAAATTATAGCAAATAATATAGTAAATTATAAACTGTGTTAAAATGAAGTGGTCACCCATACTTTGCCTTATTTATTCGGGTAAGAAAATAGGAATATAGATAATAGAGTGGTATTAAAAAGTAATAATCTTGAGAACTAATATAACGCCAGAAAATATTCTTTTCTATTTAACTATTTCTTACTGCTCTGTCATATTAGAAATAAACTTAATATTTTTCCAAAATATAGATTATTGAATTTTAGTGGATATTCGACTTTATTGAATTCAGAATTATGATTTTAAAAATCTGTCAATCTTTTGATAATTTCATATCGATATATAATTTTTTAGGTTTAAGTTCGTAGTTCGCCATATCGGCCACTTAAAAGTGAATGGTGGAGGTGCAAAAAGTTGATAATACTAATAATAATAATAATAAAAATTTCTTGTTGATCAATTATTCCATAATACAATATCGGTGTATTTTGGTAGATAACATGGTAGCAGAGCTATCTTAGATCATTTTTTTTATAAACATAATAGAAGATACACAAGGGAATGGCGGGGGTGGTGAAATCGAAATATATCTAAAATCATATTTCTCCAAAAATATTAATTTTTATACCACATCGAGTCAAAAATAACTGTTTTAAAACGACACACATGATGATGGCACAGCAACTTACAAACATTTAGAAATGTAGTATTTCTACTTTTTTTCGTTAATTAACTACCTACTGTTTTATATTTATTATGTTTTTTTTTTTTACATAAACACACCCCATATAGCTACACATTTGGAAAAACGCAGACATACATCCATACCACTGACAGTGTCAGTACCGAGATTTTCATAATTAGAAAAATGAATGAAATTACTACTGTATATTGTATATTAATACAGGGAAAGATTGAAAAAAATGATTGTAACTCGAAAAAAATTTGTGTAGACTTTAAACTTTGGTTATAAGTTTGTGGGTCCGCGGGAACCTACAGGAGGGGGTAACAAGAGGTACTTTTTATAAAAAAATAAATTTTTCTCCATTTTTTCAGGAAATATAACATTTACAAAAAAATAGTGGTGTCCACCCCCTATAAATTAGCAAGCCCTCGCATAATATAGAAACTTCTGCATTTACTTTAATTTTATGCATTTACTATTAAGCCGCCAAAAATGAACGAGATCTAATTCATATGACATTATTCCGAAGTTAAAACCTGTAGTATTAGGGTAAATTATTATTACTATAAAATAAAATGTAATAAAAAATACCACTTTTCACCCCCCCTCCCCCCCTCCCAATAAGGTCGTGTGTTCGAATCCCAGACAGGTTGGATTCTTTTTTCATATAATTTTTTTCACAACAAAGATGGTATCACAAAATTTAGGATGTCCAAAAACTAACATTATTTACAAGAAAACTGCGAAGAGTATCCTATAGAATGTGTAACAATTATATAAAAAGCTCAGTAAATTGGCGAAGAGTACGTTTTTAGCTTGTTTGTATGTATATTTACCGAGAAAGTGATTATTTTAAAATACAAACACAAAATATATATGTTATTCACGTTATTTATTGTATTTTCAAATAAAGATATTATAATTAATTTTTCACTACAGAAAAGTCAACGAGAACATAAGTATATTTTATAGTATGTATAAGAGAAACGTGCAAGGTGTTGCAACGTACAGATTCATCGGATTTAAATACATATATTATCAAAACATTGAAAGACATATGCCGCCTCTGAATTTTTTATGCAAAATTTAATTCTCTCCAACATTGCTTATGGAAACAATGGTAGCACTTGTGGACGAAACTATGAAGTTTCTTCCATAGTGTTACCATCTTCATTTCAATGTGTATATTTTTCCACATGCATATAGATTGGCAACGATTTTGAATTTTACAAATTTTTGAACTTTCTGAGGATCGGAAAATTTCCTATAAACACAGCTCTATAAATCTCCATTAAGGGAGCTACATTTATAGAAATTTTTTTTAAATATATTTTGACATAGAATACAAATGAATGATTGCATGCCTGAAACACTGTATATAGATGTAGCGTGTAACTATGTACATAATGTCCGTCCATTGAACTGTTTGAGTGCTTCCGGATGAGCTAGGAACTCGAAATTTGGCATCAAGGTAGGAAGAAGGTTCACAACTCCCAAAAAAATTGGAAAACTCAAAACGGCTGCTCCAATATGGCGTCCTAAATTTAAGTCAACTGATTTTTAACGAACTCCGTAGAGGAGCAACGGGCATTTTACTAGCTATAGATTAAATACTCTGACGAAAATGAGTTTAGTTTTTGTTAACAAATAACGTAATTATCGCAACAAATCTCCAATGATAGTCGGCATGGCTCACAGTAAAACGGAGCGAGATTATTTTTTTTAACTAACTAGGTACCAAGCAATTCATATCTCTAACTCGTCTTTTGGCTTAAGATACTCATTTAAATTATGCCAATCCAGAAATTTAACAAACATTGTTTCTTAGGTTTGTGTCTTGCTCAATACCTTGAGGGCATTGTAGATCAAGAGAAATGTGACAAGTTAGGTGGTCCAGGAACTTATGAGAAACTGAAGGTAATAATAATTAATCTAATTTGCTAAATAAGTACGTACATAAACTCTAAAGAAAAATTAGAGAAATAATATTTTATTCAAATAAAGCAGGCAGTTGCAAAACACCGTAACGCTATTGTGACATCCATGCATACGCAGTTTGAATTAGAAAATACGGAAACCTTATTAACGTTAACAGTCCACGTTATCTACGGGGAGATAAAAAAGTAACCGTTATATATGTACGTTAACGTTATTTCGGTATGTATTTTAAGATTTTTAAGGTTACGTTTTATTTAACTTGCTACCGATGACGAATTCATCGGTTTGAAGGATACAGGTAAATAAGATTTTGCAATACCCTATCCACATACCTTATCTAAACAACTTTTTGTGTTTTTACAAACATATAATAAATGGTAAAATTAGGGTAATGAAAGACTTTGAACTTCGTATTTATTTTCTTTTGTATGGTGCAAAGTTTTGTTACATAGTGTAATAGGTATTTGATAATATTTGATAAATATTTGTCATGCAAAGACTAAGGTAAGGTTACGTTAGACCAAGGGCATTTTGTCTATTACACTAATAGCCCATCTGGAATTGGACTTGCACCTATGTATTTCTTTAGTTCTGTTTGTCTATGGTCTTTATCCTATTGTAAATGTTCATGTTTAAAACATGGCTTAGAGCAACGATGATCCAAGCTCGATTGGTTGGACTCGCCATTTTACATAGACACCAGAATATTAAATTATCAGTTTCTAATGTAAGTAGTTGGTTGATAGATTTGCCGAAGTCAAAAAGAGAAGACTAGAGTTTATGATATGACTAATACGTAAATATGTTTCTTGTTTTTTTTTAAGTTTCAATAGTTCTTTAATTGTTTGCTCATTTCGCATTTTCTTATTAGAATAAAATTCTATGTTCTTGTCTAAAAATATTTTGAAATGAAAGTACTAGTTACTGCCCCCTCCCCCCCCCCCCCGAGTATTAGCTTAGAACCACCCTTGGGTTAGACTGTCAATGTCAATATCAATATCAAAGAGAACGAATAACGATTGCTGATTGTGATTAGTAGCAGTGGCTGTTCAACAACTCTCTTTTTGGTAACACGGTATTTGTCGATGCGTATTCAAATGAAGTTACCATATCTCGTTAATATGACGTTATTTTCTTAATCAACAACTCCCTTTACAGCTCCCTGTACGGCCTCCATTCTAAGCGCCGCCACTCGATCAGCGAAGTTAAGCAACGTCGCGTCAGTCGAGTCCGGCGCTTGGATTGGTGACTCAAGTTCTCGTTGGAGATCTCAGTCCATATGCTGAGCTGTAAAAGCCTGACTGGACTGAGGTGGCTCGGCGAGAGAAAGGCAGGAGCTGATAACCGTACCTGGACTCCTTATCAACAGACTCGATGTCTAGGAAGGACCGTGTTTGGATAAGCACATGGTTCCTAAGGCACAAAAAAGGAAAGGAGTACTACAACAGACCTTTTAGGTCGCAGTGGGGGAAGGCCAATCGCCCGCTCCTTCAGAGTAATCTAAAAAAAAAATCTAAAAAAAACTCCCTAATATTAATATATTTTTACATTTAAATCCATACGAGAAGTCACGATAATTACGAGGAAGGTTTATATGAAAGTTTTATGTATTTCTCACGATTGTGTTTTGATGACTGGTTTCTGAATAGAAACTTCACTTTATCTTCAGAAACGTCTATAAATAATTTAAATTGGAATATTTAAAAACATACAGTTTCTTACAGCCTAAGATTACAACTTGTAATTAAGAACAAATTGTCAAAACATTAAAGTATATCCTAATAAATAGATGATAACAAGAATAAAAGAGAGGGGGTAGTATGGAAATATATTTATGAGATTTAAATTTATTGCAGCTGGAGTAAATGCTTCCTGTTTGCTAAAATTAATGCATAAATATAAAGTATAGAATTTAGGTATATATACATGACAAAAAGGTGAACATTCATAATGTTAAATATTATATGCCTAGAACCAGTTAAGTATTAGAAATGATCTGAAAAACAAGCAAAAATGTCGAATTGATCAAGCGATTAATAAATGTTAATAAACTTACTTATTTATTGTTTATTTACATTTATCTGACATTTTTCTCTACGTCTACATATCAGTTCCAATAATTAGCTTTAAGCTTAAATGGGGGTCAATATGTAAATCAAGCAAGTAAGCGTCCGAAAAATTGACATTTAGTATAATTATGTAAGAGAAGCTAAGATCATGGAACCTTTTCTTCAACCTTAAAATTTGCTTCTATTTCAGCTCCAATAAATATATATATTTTTTAAGTGCCACCCCCTGAGGAGGGGGAATATATTTCTCAAAAAACGCATAAAAAAATCCCTATCGAACCTCCGTAAAACAACCAGAAGGTCGAACGTTAATGCGAATTAACTCGACACATCCGGTTTTCTATACGAAAGTTCCAGGGATTATAGACCGTCAACAGGCCTCAAGATCAATTAAGAAACATTAGTTCAAAGAATCCGTTTATTTAACAGAATTGGTTATACAAAATTCTCAAGAAAGAATCGTGCCTTCCCCAATCAAGGTAGTGACTTTCAGACCATACAAGCGAGAGCGCTCGCGCTAACGATCGATTAGGTAGAAAAGATTCATACGTACCTTCTCAGAATCAAAATGTGAGCTTTTAGAATCATTTCAGACTCTGGGTAAATGAATAATTAAGGCTGACTGAAATTAACTTAAAAAAGTTTTACTAAATGAATTTAGTTTCGCTAGAGACTACCTAGCTTTAAAGTTCTTGTATCGTGGAAATTCACGTACTCAAACACATTCAGAGGACTTATTACTGCATAAGTTGAGTGGCGTTCGATCAGTCCACGACTTACTAACCCTTATCACAGTCGATTAATAATATCGATTTGGCAGCGTCTCACCTTCGAGCGACTATTAGGCAAAATTGAATTTTTGGATTTTTATGCACAAGGCGTTTTCCTCTATAACTTTGTCATTTGAAAAGCCCCGTTATTGGCTTTTCTACCATCACTTTGTCTGGACCACTCAACGCGCTCGACCAAATTGCGAGCCGCTGGGTCAATCCAAACTCTTTCTATGCGAGAAACCGGCCTTGTACATGTGCATTGATTTTTATCAATTTTTGCTTATCGGCACTACGCCGGCTTTGACAAAATCTTCTATTTTGCCTTTTGGATGCAGTGCATCGTTAAAATTTTATGCTCATACTTTAGAATTGGGCTTTCAATGATCGTACCTCAAAGGTCAATGTCTTTGGTTGAGGAATAAAAAAATAAAAAATAATTTAAAGTATATTTTCGTGGTACTTTTTAAACTGACTTCGTGGTACTTTTGAAAAATCCAGTTTAAGACCAATTTTAGCGTACTTTTGAAAAATCGATTTTCGAGCCAAATTTCAAGGTACTTTTGAAAAACTAATCTGCGGGTGAAATTTTGGCGTACTTTTGAAAAATCGATTTTCAAGCCAAATTTCAAGGTACTTTTGAAAAGTTAATCCGCGGGTGAAATTTTGGCGTACTTTTGAAAAATTGATTTTCAAGCCAAATTTCAAGGTACTTTTGAAAAGTTAATCTGCGGGTGAAATTTTGGCGTACTTTTGAAAAATTGATTTTCAAGCCAAATTTCAAGGTACTTTTGAAAAGTTAATCTGCGGGTGAAATTTTGGCGTACTTTTGAAAAATCGATCTTCAAGCCAAACTTCAACGCAGTTTTGAAAAATTAGTCTGCAAGTGAAACTTTGGCGTACTTTCGATAAATCGATTCTTGGGCCAAATTTTGACGCCCTTCCAAAAATATTATTTTTCAAAGTCCAATTTATGGTACCTTTGAAAAAGTATATTATTCATAAATCTTTGTCATTATATACTTCTACTCTGATATTCTGAACCAAAAACATTTTTCCTAAGTGAAAATTCGGTGTTTCTTCGAATTTTCGCCTGGTCATTTCCAACGCCTTATAGAACCCAAAACGGTCCTTGTGGACTGATCTGCGCCTCTGCAGACTCCCGAAAATGTCTTTAAATGAAATTTTTGCCTAAGTCGAATTTTGATTATGTCTTCAACTTAGGACGATTTTGGAGAGTTCTACAACACTCCCCTCCTTTGGTTGAATCTTTTCTACTCATCGATCGCCTTTAATTTCCATATTCACTTGTATGTCTGTATGCCTTCATTTGACGGTCTGACCTATGTACAGATGTTTAAAAATAACGGCCTTAATTGGGGCAGACGGCTGATTCGCCTATCTAACTTAAAAATAAATACATTTTTTAAACAATACGCCAAGTTGATACAACATTTTTATCAACTTAATTACACCCGCGTCGAGGTGCGAAGCGTAGCACAATTTTGATTAGCGTCCACTCTCACTAATTCGTTGCACTCGCTTTTTCGCCCTGGTCTCGCTCTTGCTTGACTTCGGCCCTTTCTAGAAGAGGCTGTCTATATCTCCATGCCGCAGCTTGGACGGTCCTCGCCTTTGAGTTCCAGACTTCACCATGCCGCGCCCTTGCGACAGGCTGGGTCATCTTTCCATTTCTGCACATGGAAAATGCAGTTCAGCAACTAGATTGACTTTTTAGCAAGTCGTCGACTGGGACGCGTCGACTAACAAACACAATGTGTTGTTTTTAATGAAATATTTTTCTAACAGGAATTTTGTTAACTTATAATGGTTAGAAATTGGTTCTTCGTAAGGTAGATTGAATCGGCTTACGATATTCGTGCGGTCATCACTACTTTGTGAAAAAAGTATAAAAAAAAATTGAAGCGTCTTCTTGAGCGAAGAACGGCTTCTGAAACTCGTAGTTTCTACTTCGTAAGGTAGATTAAATCGGCTTACGATACTCGTGCGGTCATCACGACTTGTGAAAAAAGTATAAAAAAAAAAAAATTGAAGCGTCTTCTTGAGCGAAGAACGGCTTCTGAAACTCGTAGTTTCCATTTCGTAAGGTAGATTAAATCGGCTTACGATACTCGTGCGGTCATCACGACTTGTGAAAAAAGTATAAAAAAAAATTGAAGCGTCTTCTTGAGCGAAGAACGGCTTCTGAAACTCGCAGTTTCCATTTGGGGTATACGTTAATTTTGTTGACTTAAAATGATTAAAATAGAAGTTGTCTTCTTGCATAAGAAAAACAGCTTCCGAAACTCGTACTGATTCGTACTTATGCCTACGTCCATTACTCGAACTTGGCGGCTCTCGCTCTTGAGAAGCTAGGCTTACCGGATCGCGCTCTTGCGTCGGGTTCGCCGTCTTTCCATGTCTGCTCATGGAGTAGACTTTAAATTTTCGATTCGACCGCATATAGGTCAAAATCGCTACTTAGAATTTTGAGAAAAAATATAAAAAAAAGCGAAAACGGCTATTAGCCGTGGTCGACCTCAGAAATATCTAGAGGTGACTCTTCTATATCTGGCTCATCTCGAGCATCTTCGGGATCTCGACTTATTACATCCGGCTCATCTTGAGCACTTGCGGGAACATTGATTTGAACTAGTGTGGTATCGCTACGTCGCTCTGACCTGGGCGCGATCTCATTGTCTGATGAGGAAGCGTCGTCACTAAGATGAGTTTCATCCGGACTATCTTCTGATTCTTCAGACAATTCCAATTCAACATCGGGGTCCCCCTTAGGTGCCGGCCTGATGGCATCGACATGTAACCTCGTCGAAGTTACCCCCTTGTGAATGAGGTAAACTTCATTGGACAATCTCTTTAAAACCTTGTGTGGCCCACTCCACGATGGTGTGAAGGTATGATCCTTCCTGATCCTTTTAGTCATTACCATATCTCCCACTTTATATACGATCGGCGTTACCGCCACTTTGGGCGCGTAACGCCATTGGTAATTTGTTTGATTTTTACGAATCTCCTTGACTCTTTCAAGGCGGGGAACGTCCGCTTGATTACGACGCTCTTGTCTATAAGCGAACATATTCCAATCACCAATCTGCGGTAATTCATAGCCGAGTACTACGAAACTGGGCGTATGCCCCGTAGCGGCGTTTTTTCTTGTTCTCAAGATATATGCCATCTGACTAACATGTCGATCCCACTCGTCGTTGGGTGAACCATATAATAAGGTTTTTAAGATCTTCTTAGCTTCTTGCACCCTCCTTTCTATTGGATTGGCCTGTTGGTGGTAAGCTGCTGTGAAGAATCTTTCAATATTGTTACGTGTACAGAACGTATCATAAAAGCCGGAATTGAAGTGGCCTCCCTGGTCGGAAATGATGACCCTCGGAACGCCATATCTCGCCACTAGTTCCTCTTCGATAAATTGTGCTATTGTTTTTCCACTGACTTGGGTGAACGCCTTGGCTTCGACCCACTTACTAAATACATCCTCTACCATTAATATATATCGGTTATCTGCATCTTTGGTTCGCTGAAGCGGTCCGATTACATCGACGCTTAAAACTTCGAACGGATGCGATGGAGCATGGCTTCTGAGAGGAGCCTTCGGTTGTGACTGTCTGCTTTTTACGGAATTACAAATAATGCACTCATTTAAATATTTGTTAACTAGTCTCGACAAATTATTAAAATAATAGCGGCCCGAGATGATTCTAACAGTTTCATCGCGGCCGGGGTGACCTACTTCCGGTCGGTCGTGAAAATGAGATATTACTCTCATGACCATACGTTTTGGTACGTATAATTTTTCTTTAACATTTTCGCCTCTTGTCCAAAGTGTGCCGCCTATCACTTGTCTTGTATTGACGAATTTCACCTCTGCCTCGGTTTTATCTGCTTGTCGCACTAGAGTATTCCATCGTTCAATTTGGTCTTGGATATCTCTGGAGTGCGTTTGCGCTTCTCTGACCTGATCGTTTAATTCCAATGTGGTAATCACTGATATTCGTTCCTTGTACGAGAATTTTGGTGGGTACATTCTCTCCTCTTCGTCGTCTGCTTCGACGTTTGGGCCTTGAGGATTCCTGCTAAGATAGTCAGCCAATATATTTTCCTTGCCGGGACAATGTTCTATGGTGAAGCTGTATTCCTGAAGTAATAATGACCAACGAGTAAATTTCGTTTTCTCGTCCTTATGCTTATTTAACCATAGTAAAGCTCGATTGTCGGTTTTGACTATAAATGGACGGTCTGCCAAATATATTTTGTATTTCCTTATATAATTAACGACGCTCAAACATTCCAATTCATTAATATGGTATTTTCTCTCCGTCGGAGATAACGTATTACTAGCATAAGAGACGATGTGCTTCTGGTCATTATCCCCCAATTGATATAATACTGCAGATAATCCTATTAAGGATGCGTCCGTCTGCAGTATGAACATTTTATTGAAATCTGGCCGGTGCAGTCCTAGAGGTTTATTCAATACTTCTTTTAGTAAAATAAAAGCTTCTTGGGCTTCCGGATTCCACTTGAAGCGCCAGTCTTTCGAGAGTAGTCGGGTCAAGGGCTTTGTAATTATTGCAACATTAGGGATATATTCACGAACCCAATTACATAGACCAAGGAAACTCTGAAGCTGGCGCCTTGTCGTAGGGGCCGGATAATTTTGTATCTGTAATATGTGTTTTTCTAATGGTTGAGTGGTGTTGGCATTTATTTGATGCCCGAGATAGGTTATGCTTGACGTGGCTACCACACATTTTTCCGGTGACACCTTTAAATTATGCAAACGCAGGCGTTCAAAGACGGCTCTCAGATGGTTTACATGCTGTTCTATATTTTCGCTGTAGATGATAATATCATCGAGATATACTTTGCAGAAATGATGCAAGTAGCCGGTCAATACGTCTCTTGCCATAAATTTTTGGAATGTACATGGAGCGGTCTTCAATCCGAAAGGCATCACGTTAAATCGGTAAGATGCTCCATCTAATGTTGTAAACGTAGAATAGTTTTTTGACGACTCCTCAAGAGGGATTTGCCAATATCCGCTCTTGAGGTCCAACACCGTAAATAAGTTGGCGTTTCCTAGATCCTTTATACTCTCGTATATCTTTGGTAAGACGGATGCTTCGTCTTCCGTTACTTCATTTAAGTGACGATAATCAATGCAGAAGCGAGGCTTCTTGCCGGGCCTTTCAATTATAATAGGAGGCGAACTGTACTGAGCGGTACTCGGTTCTATGACCCCGGCTTTCAGCATCTCTTCAATCTGATCGTACATAACTTTTTTCTTAGAAGGAGACATGGGGTAGGGTTTGATATTGAACGGGCGGTCGTCTTTAACTTTTATTTTATGTTTCGTTGTCACCGTGGTAGCTTGGGTAGGCACCGCGGTGAACAATTCAGCGAATTCCTCGAATAGAGGTTTTAAATTATCGTTTCCGATGATCAGTTCTTCGGGAAGCCGGCATTGCTTCCTTGCTTGATGTGCCGCTTGATTCCAGAAGACGGTTATTCGCTCTTCGGTGCCGACGTAGACACATTTACGTTGATAATCGAATACGACATTGTGAGCATATAAAAACGGGGCTCCCAGAATGAGCTCTTCATTTAAATTTTGAATGACCTGAAACGTGGTCTGAAAGGGTACATCTAGTACATTAACGTTTATGGTCGTAGTCCCGAGGGATTCTACTAAACCATCGCCACAAGCCATAACAAAAGTTTGGGGAGCTGTAAGTTGATCAATGTCGTTCAAAAATTTCGGTTGGATAATATTCCTTGTCGAACCTGTATCCAATAAAGCGTTAACCGCTCGATTATTAATTATAATCTTAATGCGAGGCAGAGGGAAAGCGTCGTTAGTTTGATTGATAGATTCTAATGGAGTGAATCGGTGGGGAGATAGGTTGACTTCTTGATCCTTAAACAGGTAATTAAGGTCAGGAAGGTCATCGAAGTTTTTTAATTTAAACTTCTTGCTTCGGAGCTTCCCCGAGGGTCGCTTCGAGCCTGGTGGGGCCTGGTAGGCGGGGCTGGTACAGTTCGGCCTGGGCCATCGCCTCTGACCCCCGCTTGGTTTCCCGTATTCATATTACGATAGGGATTGTTTGGGCATTCTGCATGAAAATGCCACTGCTCCGTTGGGCAATATCTGCAAGGGCGATACGGGACTCGGGAGTTCCTTACGTCTCCAGTACCCCTTCTCGGTATATCCCCTCTAGGCAGCGAGGAAATATTATTTGCAAAATGCACCCTTGGTGCTGGCGGATTATCTCTTCTTTGAGATCCATTGAATGGTGTCCTAGATGCACCAAAGGAACTGGAGGACGGCTTCGTTAATGCGGAGGGTTCCGTTCTCCAGTTACTGCTCGATTGCTGATTCCCTTGAGCTGAAGCGGTAGAGGTGGACGCTTCTCGGTCTTTGCTTTTCTTTGCATTTTGCAGAATCTCGAATTCTTTATTCTCATCCATGATTTTAGCCATTTGTTCGGTCATCGTCACTAGTGTATTTGTATCTAGTATGACGGCACTCTTTAGGAGCATTTTCATATCAGGTCTCAACTGATTGAAGATGGTAGCCGCCTTCATCGCCTCCGGCTTAAACGGATCGATCCTCTTGAAGAGGCATACCTTCCTTGAAATAAATACTGACGTATTTTCCTCGGCATCTTGTTTCTTGCCATATAAATTAGCTACTGCTTCGGTGAGTACTTCACCTGAATCATAACGGCTTCTGAACCGCTCGAGGAATAGAGGATACGTGGTAATTAGGGTTCGATATTGTTCGAACCATTTCTTAGCATCATCTTTGAGCTGTTCTGATATTTTATATAGTCGGTCGTTATCCTGCGTAATTCGTACTCGGACGAAAAATTCCTCCATTTGATAAATGAAGGTTTCAGGGTCTTCGTGTTCGAAGCCATGAAATTCCGCATTTGGATGCTTCGACCGATACTTATGCTCGTGCGTGGCTTCGCTTAGAGCTTTGGCAAGACCTGCTGCCATTTGGGCGAACACTTGTTCTGAGGAGGGTTGTATGACTCCTTCAGTGGTACTCGGGCCAACCCCCGAACTACCCAGTACATCCTCCGCGCACGGCCTCTCTAACCCTCTAGAGACGTTGTCCATCACAGATGTCGGCTCGTCGTAAAACTGGAAAGGCGTTGATTCATCCATATCCTTTCCAGAAAGCCCTGCTGACTAACAACGCCCCACGTTGGGCGCCATGTAGAAGAACGCACTACCGGGCGTCAAAATGACGCGACACCAATTTATTTCTCAGGGGGCGCCAGTCGCGTATTACCCCGTTCTTCTACCTCCCAGGCGGGTTCGAGATAAGATGACTTCGGTAGCCGAAAAGCGGGACCAAGGCTGCACTACCACAGATCGGAAACTGCGCTCTCTCTGGACCCGAATTCCCTCGTTAGGGGTTTAGGCACCTCTTAATTTCCTGAATTTTTGCATAAAAAAATCCCAACCGAAGAATTTCTCTGCGGAGGGATTAGTTTTGGTACGCGAAAATCGCGTTTTGGTCCATTAATAACGGAATATATTTCTCAAAAAACGCATAAAAAAATCCCTATCGAACCTCCGTAAAACAACCAGAAGGTCGAACGTTAATGCGAATTAACTCGACACATCCGGTTTTCTATACGAAAGTTCCAGGGATTATAGACCGTCAACAGGCCTCAAGATCAATTAAGAAACATTAGTTCAAAGAATCCGTTTATTTAACAGAATTGGTTATACAAAATTCTCAAGAAAGAATCGTGCCTTCCCCAATCAAGGTAGTGACTTTCAGACCATACAAGCGAGAGCGCTCGCGCTAACGATCGATTAGGTAGAAAAGATTCATACGTACCTTCTCAGAATCAAAATGTGAGCTTTTAGAATCATTTCAGACTCTGGGTAAATGAATAATTAAGGCTGACTGAAATTAACTTAAAAAAGTTTTACTAAATGAATTTAGTTTCGCTAGAGACTACCTAGCTTTAAAGTTCTTGTATCGTGGAAATTCACGTACTCAAACACATTCAGAGGACTTATTACTGCATAAGTTGAGTGGCGTTCGATCAGTCCACGACTTACTAACCCTTATCACAGTCGATTAATAATATCGATTTGGCAGCGTCTCACCTTCGAGCGACTATTAGGCAAAATTGAATTTTTGGATTTTTATGCACAAGGCGTTTTCCTCTATAACTTTGTCATTTGAAAAGCCCCGTTATTGGCTTTTCTACCATCACTTTGTCTGGACCACTCAACGCGCTC
This sequence comes from Rutpela maculata, assembly GCA_936432065.2. Classification (NCBI taxonomy): domain Eukaryota; kingdom Metazoa; phylum Arthropoda; class Insecta; order Coleoptera; family Cerambycidae; genus Rutpela; species Rutpela maculata. Next base: position 240,610,316 of record OW386286.2, on the reverse strand, counting down.
GACCAAATTGCGAGCCGCTGGGTCAATCCAAACTCTTTCTATGCGAGAAACCGGCCTTGTACATGTGCATTGATTTTTATCAATTTTTGCTTATCGGCACTACGCCGGCTTTGACAAAATCTTCTATTTTGCCTTTTGGATGCAGTGCATCGTTAAAATTTTATGCTCATACTTTAGAATTGGGCTTTCAATGATCGTACCTCAAAGGTCAATGTCTTTGGTTGAGGAATAAAAAAATAAAAAATAATTTAAAGTATATTTTCGTGGTACTTTTTAAACTGACTTCGTGGTACTTTTGAAAAATCCAGTTTAAGACCAATTTTAGCGTACTTTTGAAAAATCGATTTTCGAGCCAAATTTCAAGGTACTTTTGAAAAACTAATCTGCGGGTGAAATTTTGGCGTACTTTTGAAAAATCGATTTTCAAGCCAAATTTCAAGGTACTTTTGAAAAGTTAATCCGCGGGTGAAATTTTGGCGTACTTTTGAAAAATTGATTTTCAAGCCAAATTTCAAGGTACTTTTGAAAAGTTAATCTGCGGGTGAAATTTTGGCGTACTTTTGAAAAATTGATTTTCAAGCCAAATTTCAAGGTACTTTTGAAAAGTTAATCTGCGGGTGAAATTTTGGCGTACTTTTGAAAAATCGATCTTCAAGCCAAACTTCAACGCAGTTTTGAAAAATTAGTCTGCAAGTGAAACTTTGGCGTACTTTCGATAAATCGATTCTTGGGCCAAATTTTGACGCCCTTCCAAAAATATTATTTTTCAAAGTCCAATTTATGGTACCTTTGAAAAAGTATATTATTCATAAATCTTTGTCATTATATACTTCTACTCTGATATTCTGAACCAAAAACATTTTTCCTAAGTGAAAATTCGGTGTTTCTTCGAATTTTCGCCTGGTCATTTCCAACGCCTTATAGAACCCAAAACGGTCCTTGTGGACTGATCTGCGCCTCTGCAGACTCCCGAAAATGTCTTTAAATGAAATTTTTGCCTAAGTCGAATTTTGATTATGTCTTCAACTTAGGACGATTTTGGAGAGTTCTACAACAGCATCCCCTATAAATTAGCAAGCCCCCGCACAATATAGAAACTTTTCTGTGAAGCATTTACTATTATACTGCCAAAAATGAACGAAATCCGTTCAATATGACACTATTCCGAAGTTAAAACCTCCAGTTACTGTACTACTCCATTACCATCCCACCCCATTATTAAAGGCGTTGAAAAAACTAATAATCATGATTTAGTGTGTGTACAAGAACCTATGGTCCCAACATTTTTTTACTTCCCACCCCCACTCGATTACCCCCACTTCCACTACTGATGTTGGCATTCGTGCAAATATAGTATCAAAATGTTTTCGTTGTGAGAGAGTTGGACAGAAAATCTGGATGTTGAAGTAGTGATTCCTTGGGCAGCGGTTTTTGTACCAGGTCTAATAATGGTGCGAGAGCCGTCAATAAAAGAGAACTCGGTCAGTGGAGAAGAAAATAGGCAACTACTCCCTAAGAACAACGAACAAATCGAAATATCTATTAACATATCTGAAGAACCAACCAAAAAGAAAAGAAACTGTAAAGCACATAATTTAAACGCTATACAGAGCTACAAGACCGATTATAACTTTCATCGTGAAGAATAAACTACACGGTGTCTGATCGAGAAGATGTACATAGCTATCATACTGCCAACGATGACATACGGTGTCAAGAACACGGCAACGACTAAAGCCAATAGAAGTCTGAAAAAAGTTAAAAGAGACATCGCTACTTGCAAAACATTAAGACCAAAACAACGACATAGAATGTCAACATAATAGGAGGCAAGGCAATTTCGAAGTGCATAGAAACATGCACAATGAGGTACTATTCTGGGTACATGTCCAGAGACACATTTACTGAAGGAGCGTTAATATTAATTAACAAACTGGGAATAAGAGTAGTTGAGAGGACCGTGAACAGTCTTGGACCGGGCATACCGGGAAAGAACAGCTAGAAACAAAAACAAAGCTTTATGAATTGGAACTATGACTGACTGCTGAAAGTGTGTAGGAACAATTCCTGTGATAAAAATTAAATTAATTATATGTTTTAAAGGGATTAATATATATATATATATATATATATATATATATATATATATATATATATATATATATATATATATATATATATATATATATATATATATATATATATATATATATATATATATATATATTAATCCCTTTAAAACATATAATTAATTTAATTTTTATCACAGGAATTGTTCCTACACACTTTCAGCAGTCAGTCATAGTTCCAATTCATAAAGCTTTGTTTTTGTTTCTAGCTGTTCTTTCCCGGTATGCCCGGTCCAAGACTGTTCACGGTCCTCTCAACTACTCTTATTCCCAGTTTGTTAATTAATATTAACGCTCCTTCAGTAAATGTGTCTCTGGACATGTACCCAGAATAGTACCTCATTGTGCATGTTTCTATGCACTTCGAAATTGCCTTGCCTCCTATTATGTTGACATTCTATGTCGTTGTTTTGGTCTTAATGTTTTGCAAGTAGCGATGTCTCTTTTAACTTTTTTCAGACTTCTATTGGCTTTAGTCGTTGCCGTGTTCTTGACACCGTATGTCATCGTTGGCAGTATGATAGCTATGTACATCTTCTCGATCAGACACCGTGTAGTTTATTCTTCACGATGAAAGTTATAATCGGTCTTGTAGCTCTGTATAGCGTTTAAATTATGTGCTTTACAGTTTCTTTTCTTTTTGGTTGGTTCTTCAGATATGTTAATAGATATTTCGATTTGTTCGTTGTTCTTAGGGAGTAGTTGCCTATTTTCTTCTCCACTGACCGAGTTCTCTTTTATTGACGGCTCTCGCACCATTATTAGACCTGGTACAAAAACCGCTGCCCAAGGAATCACTACTTCAACATCCAGATTTTCTGTCCAACTCTCTCACAACGAAAACATTTTGATACTATATTTGCACGAATGCCAACATCAGTAGTGGAAGTGGGGGTAATCGAGTGGGGGTGGGAAGTAAAAAAATGTTGGGACCATAGGTTCTTGTACACACACTAAATCATGATTATTAGTTTTTTCAACGCCTTTAATAATGGGGTGGGATGGTAATGGAGTAGTACAGTAACTGGAGGTTTTAACTTCGGAATAGTGTCATATTGAACGGATTTCGTTCATTTTTGGCAGTATAATAGTAAATGCTTCACAGAAAAGTTTCTATATTGTGCGGGGGCTTGCTAATTTATAGGGGATGCTGTTGTAGAACTCTCCAAAATCGTCCTAAGTTGAAGACATAATCAAAATTCGACTTAGGCAAAAATTTCATTTAAAGACATTTTCGGGAGTCTGCAGAGGCGCAGATCAGTCCACAAGGACCGTTTTGGGTTCTATAAGGCGTTGGAAATGACCAGGCGAAAATTCGAAGAAACACCGAATTTTCACTTAGGAAAAATGTTTTTGGTTCAGAATATCAGAGTAGAAGTATATAATGACAAAGATTTATGAATAATATACTTTTTCAAAGGTACCATAAATTGGACTTTGAAAAATAATATTTTTGGAAGGGCGTCAAAATTTGGCCCAAGAATCGATTTATCGAAAGTACGCCAAAGTTTCACTTGCAGACTAATTTTTCAAAACTGCGTTGAAGTTTGGCTTGAAGATCGATTTTTCAAAAGTACGCCAAAATTTCACCCGCAGATTAACTTTTCAAAAGTACCTTGAAATTTGGCTTGAAAATCAATTTTTCAAAAGTACGCCAAAATTTCACCCGCAGATTAACTTTTCAAAAGTACCTTGAAATTTGGCTTGAAAATCAATTTTTCAAAAGTACGCCAAAATTTCACCCGCGGATTAACTTTTCAAAAGTACCTTGAAATTTGGCTTGAAAATCGATTTTTCAAAAGTACGCCAAAATTTCACCCGCAGATTAGTTTTTCAAAAGTACCTTGAAATTTGGCTCGAAAATCGATTTTTCAAAAGTACGCTAAAATTGGTCTTAAACTGGATTTTTCAAAAGTACCACGAAGTCAGTTTAAAAAGTACCACGAAAATATACTTTAAATTATTTTTTATTTTTTTATTCCTCAACCAAAGACATTGACCTTTGAGGTACGATCATTGAAAGCCCAATTCTAAAGTATGAGCATAAAATTTTAACGATGCACTGCATCCAAAAGGCAAAATAGAAGATTTTGTCAAAGCCGGCGTAGTGCCGATAAGCAAAAATTGATAAAAATCAATGCACATGTACAAGGCCGGTTTCTCGCATAGAAAGAGTTTGGATTGACCCAGCGGCTCGCAATTTGGTCGAGCGCGTTGAGTGGTCCAGACAAAGTGATGGTAGAAAAGCCAATAACGGGGCTTTTCAAATGACAAAGTTATAGAGGAAAACGCCTTGTGCATAAAAATCCAAAAATTCAATTTTGCCTAATAGTCGCTCGAAGGTGAGACGCTGCCAAATCGATATTATTAATCGACTGTGATAAGGGTTAGTAAGTCGTGGACTGATCGAACGCCACTCAACTTATGCAGTAATAAGTCCTCTGAATGTGTTTGAGTACGTGAATTTCCACGATACAAGAACTTTAAAGCTAGGTAGTCTCTAGCGAAACTAAATTCATTTAGTAAAACTTTTTTAAGTTAATTTCAGTCAGCCTTAATTATTCATTTACCCAGAGTCTGAAATGATTCTAAAAGCTCACATTTTGATTCTGAGAAGGTACGTATGAATCTTTTCTACCTAATCGATCGTTAGCGCGAGCGCTCTCGCTTGTATGGTCTGAAAGTCACTACCTTGATTGGGGAAGGCACGATTCTTTCTTGAGAATTTTGTATAACCAATTCTGTTAAATAAACGGATTCTTTGAACTAATGTTTCTTAATTGATCTTGAGGCCTGTTGACGGTCTATAATCCCTGGAACTTTCGTATAGAAAACCGGATGTGTCGAGTTAATTCGCATTAACGTTCGACCTTCTGGTTGTTTTACGGAGGTTCGATAGGGATTTTTTTATGCGTTTTTTGAGAAATATATTCCGTTATTAATGGACCAAAACGCGATTTTCGCGTACCAAAACTAATCCCTCCGCAGAGAAATTCTTCGGTTGGGATTTTTTTATGCAAAAATTCAGGAAATTAAGAGGTGCCTAAACCCCTAACGAGGGAATTCGGGTCCAGAGAGAGCGCAGTTTCCGATCTGTGGTAGTGCAGCCTTGGTCCCGCTTTTCGGCTACCGAAGTCATCTTATCTCGAACCCGCCTGGGAGGTAGAAGAACGGGGTAATACGCGACTGGCGCCCCCTGAGAAATAAATTGGTGTCGCGTCATTTTGACGCCCGGTAGTGCGTTCTTCTACATGGCGCCCAACGTGGGGCGTTGTTAGTCAGCAGGGCTTTCTGGAAAGGATATGGATGAATCAACGCCTTTCCAGTTTTACGACGAGCCGACATCTGTGATGGACAACGTCTCTAGAGGGTTAGAGAGGCCGTGCGCGGAGGATGTACTGGGTAGTTCGGGGGTTGGCCCGAGTACCACTGAAGGAGTCATACAACCCTCCTCAGAACAAGTGTTCGCCCAAATGGCAGCAGGTCTTGCCAAAGCTCTAAGCGAAGCCACGCACGAGCATAAGTATCGGTCGAAGCATCCAAATGCGGAATTTCATGGCTTCGAACAATTCCTGTGATAAAAATTAAATTAATTATATGTTTTAAAGGGATTAATATATATATATATATATATATATATATATATATATATATATATATATATATATATATATATATATATATATATATATATATATATATATATATATAAGTGTATTTTCTTAATAAGTATTGCCGATATTCCATCTAATCCTGAACTGTGTTTATTTTTTAAAGAGTTTATTTGCATAATTAATTCCTTTTCATTTACCGGTGAAAGATACAGAGATTGTGGTGTAATTTCTTCTTTTATGTTAATATTGTTGTTCACGTTGTCTATTGAACTGGCCATTTGTACACCTATGTTAATAAAATACTCGTTAAATAAGTTAGCCATTTTAATGTCGTCAGTAACTATATCCCCATTTTTATCATTAATGTTTATGTTATTCAAATGATTTTTAGATGTATTAGTGGCTTCTTTTATTACATTCCACATTTTTCTAGAGTCATTGACAGAATTTTGCAACCTTCCCTATAATAATTATATTTTGTATTTCTTATTATTATATTTAATTTATTTCTATACTTCTTATATTTATCAGAAGCTACTCCGTTGTTTAAATCTTTGCTCTTTTTTTAACTTATCTCTAGTTTTAGTAGACTCTATGATGCCTGAAGTAATCCAAGGTTTTATTTTTTTGTATTTATTTTCAATAACAATTTTTTTTGAGCTTTTATCTATATATTTTAATAACGTAGAGACAAGTTTATTTGTAGCAATTTCAGGATTATGACAATTTATTATCTCAGTCCATGTTTCTTTAGAGAGAGATTCTAACAGTCCGAGGGGTAGACCGCTGTGGAAATCTGGTGTACACGCAAGTGGAAATCAGCGGAAATCAATGGAAATCACTGGAAATCAATGGAAATCACTGGAAATCACTGGAAATCATTGAAAATCAATGGAAATCAATGAAAATCAACGGAAATCATTGGAATTCAATTGGAAATCACTGGAAATCAATGGAAATAAATTTGAAATAATTGCACTGCGCATGCGCTCATAACGAATTCTCAGCGACAGGTTTTCTTTTGTGGAAGCAAATGCGAATTGTACTGCGGTAAAGGGCGATAAAATTATTCTTTGTCATCTAAATTACGTGTATAATATAATAAATATGTGGCTCTTATAATGTTCAGTTTAATGTTCAGTGAAAACTCTGAAATATCGAAATAATTTCACTTTACAATCACTTAAATTCCTTACAAATTAGCCTTTCTTACGTAATGCTACAGCCGGGTCATAGGTTTTATTCAGTATTCAGGGCAAGGGCGGAGTTGGGCCTTGAGCTTGGGGGAGGTAACATAGCCGCGTGCTGAAAATAACAAAAATGTTTTTCCTCGAAAATTAAAATTGATGAGCGGGGGGAGGGGGGAGAAAATCTCAAAAGAAAATTTATAAACACATATTCAAACATATAAAATAAAATAATAAAAATTATGAAATTTTAAAACGAAAGTTGATGGTTTACGGAATCTTGGGGGGGTAATTACCCCGTTACCCCCCCCCCATAAATCCGCGCTTGATTCAGGGAATCCCACATTTTATCAGAATTTATTAAAGCAACCATATATAAAACAACATATTAGTCTTTACAAGGGCCATAATAAAAAATGGAATTGCTTTATGACTCTATACCAAACTTATTGTGAAGTATGGTGAAGTATGTAGCTCACCGTTTTTTGCCGGATAAAAAAATTATTAACGATAATAGCAACAAAAAAAGGATTTTTATGCTTTTTCGTCAATATCTTGAAAATTAACTAACTTTTTGGTGAACATAAAATTCTATAAAATAATGTTTATGTATCTATATTTAGATAAGTTTGAACCGGCCGTCAAAATCTTGAAAATGATGTACCGAAGCGCTTACTTTTTGTTATTTTTTGATAGAAACCTTACGTCTTTTCTCGTTCGTTTAAAATGTGATTGAAAGTCTGAATTAAATCACAGATCATCTATGTTCTAAAAAAACACTTTTCATAGCACAGCAGCTTTTTCAGTCTTATTTTCTGTTTAAGCAGTTGTTACTACATAAATAAACTTCTTTATATTGTCATAGTTTTTTTTGCGGATTTCAGGTCTTAGGTATCATCTGAGACAATTTCATGTGTCCTTTTTCAGATTTTTAAAAAGTGATGAAAAGCAAGTGCCTAGGAACCCAATTTTTGAGACTTTGGCGGTCGGTACAAGCTCAATTATCAAAACTGTACCGTTTTTTTATGACCATTTTGTTAGAGAATTTAATTCTCTACCAAAAATCGGTCCAACACAACTCGGACAAACCTTCCCATTTAGGAGTAAGGACAGTTTTAGAGATTTAAAAAAAAATCTTTGAACCTTACCCTCCACAGCCTTCCTGCTTGCACTTTTTAAGAGCAACTAGTTTATACTATCGTACACTGGTACTGAGGGAGTATTCAAGTGCCAAATTGAATCAAAATTGTTGAAGTAGTTTTAGAGAAAATAATGTTTCATTCTTTAAACCCTTCCTCCGCAACCTCCCTTCCTACATTTTCTAGGAGGAACTGTTGTCATTTCACACTGGTACTAAGTGTGTATCTATGCGTTAAATTTAATCAAAATTGTGTGAGCCGTTTTAGAGATTTTTTTTTAATTCTTTACGCTTTGCCCCCACAGCATCGCCCTCCCTGTATTCTCTTGGAGCAGCTGATTATACTATCTCATCTTGTTGCTGAGAAAGTATCCACGTGTCAAGTTTGATCAAAATTGTTAGAGCCGATTTAGAGAAAAAAATTATTAATTTCTTTACTACCCCCTCACAACCTCACATTTACGCTAGGACCGATTTTGCGATTTTGTGTCGAGGCGTGGTCGCTTTAAATATGCATGTAAATACACTGTGTGTAGTGGCGGGATGGGCATAGGGAGTTAGAATTGCAACATCGCGTGTGCCCGCTGGCTGAATGAAATAACTGAGAATGGAGATGCTTTAGTGGTCTAGCGCCGACTCTTTAATCTATGCCGCCAACGGGCGAGTTTGCTGTTAGCTGGGTTGTCATATTTCTCGCGCTACGTGGAAGTACATGCCCAATCCCCAATTACACGCACTGTATATTTTAAAGAGAATGGGTAGTGAAAAAAAGTTGTGTGTACCTATTTTCTACAAACGCTTTAAATTACAACCCAATCGAACGATTATTTTTGCCACCGCGCAGTCATCTTGAAAAAAAAAATAGTTTGTTTTTTGTTTTTTGCAATCCTGGTAGTACTTATATAAAATTTTTTATTAATTCGTTTAAGTTTGTGTTTAAAATACCAACTCGATCGGATGATTATTTTTGCCGCCGCAGTGACCTTGAAAGAATTTTTTTTTATTTTTGCGATCCGGATAGTACCATTTTTTTTTAAAATTCGTTTAAGTTAATGTTTAAAAGCGCAGTACCATCGGACAATATGTCTTTTGCTGTTGCAATCGGCTTGTAGCTACAATCGTCAAGTTCTGAGAAAAAGAATATTCGTTAAATAAAGCAAAGCACCATCGTTAATATTCTGGATATCTCAAGTATATAGAATGGATCTACACTACACATTTAACAGGAAACGACCAGTATTGATGCAAATATGATTCAGTACCGCATTACGCAATTATTAAAAGTGAGTGTTTTTTGTTATACAGAAAATTATAACTTTCTCTATGGAAAGGCACATTTTTAACCTATTTCGTTCATATTTTAAGATATTGACGAAAAAGCATAAAACCCCGCATTTGTTCCTGTCATTGTTAATAACATTTTATCCGAAAAAACGGTATATATTGTGCTTTGTCTTTTAAGTATGACTTCTCGTGTAATTTCATACAGATCTGTACTCCGAAATCTGAGTTTTATACGCAGAGCATCAGAATTCAAATACCTGCGCATGCGCATGTTTCCATTGGAAATCAATGGAAATCATTGGAAATCATTGGAAATCAATGGAAATCAATGGAAATCATTGGAAATCAATGGAAATCATCGGAAATCATTGGAAATCAATGGAAATCTGGTGGAAATCATTGGAAATCGAGACAAAATGGAAATCTGGTGTACAAAATCTGATCAGCGGTCTACCCCTCGTAACAGTCTGTCTTCATCGATCTTTCTAATAGTTTGTTCAGTTATTGTTGGCGTATTACTTTTCTCAAAACATATATTTAAGCTTGTTGCAAAATGATCTGTAATTGAAACATCTAAAATAAAAGGAGATAGTTTTAAACTATTATTACTTTGTTTATTTATAAACATGTGGTCTATATTTCTACGGGTGTTTCCATCAACTCTAGTATTTTTATTAATATATGATATGAAACCAAAGCTTCCCAGTAAATTTTTATAATTGCCCACTCATTCTCTTTAAGTATATTTATACCGTGTGTGTAGTCGCGGGCTAGGCATGGGGAGAAGAATTACAACATCGCGCGTGCCAGCTGACTGAAATGAAATAACAGAGCTGGAATGCTCCACCGACGGACGAATTTACGGCTGACGGTGTTGTCAAATCTCTCGCGCTACGTGAATGTACATGCCTAATGGGAAATTACACGCACGGTATTAATGTCACCTAACAAAATTTCTGTATTACTGTTTTTAAAATACTCGTTTAAATAAATATTCAAATTATTTATAAACTCGTTCACATCAGATGATGGTGTTCTATACATGCTACTTATTCCAAAATTTGTATTGTCTACTTTAAATGTAGTTCTAGAGATTATAATATTATTTATTATATGTTATATGTAATGTGTTACTAATTATTTTATTATTTATATATATCAACAATCCATCATTCTGATTAAATTGCGAGTTGTTATAAAACAATTCATATCCCGGTATATTATAGTGTTTTACTTCTCTAATATTCCATGTTGCGGAAAGAAAAATAATATCAATATTTATATCATATAAAGATTCTAATAATATCAATAATTCATCAAAATTTTTGTTTATACTACGTATATTTAAATGTATGATATTAATACTTATTTTCTTAGATGCAATATGTAGTACATGTTTTTTGTATTGATCTATGCTACATTCCAGAGTCTGGATATCAGTCTCTTCTATGAGATTAAATAAATTGTTAATTTCCGTAATAAGTAATTGTATGTACAAAAATTATGAAATATTACTAAATTTCACCAAAATACAATATTTCTCATAAATATATATAGCGTAGGTTACATATATGCATACCTACACATGAGTACCTATATACAAATACAGAACAGAGAAAACAAATATTATATAATCAGAAGTTAAATAATTTTATCTAGAATATTTCGGAAAAAGGAACATCTTATGTATATTTATTTAAATAAAAGGTTCAATGTTTCATAATTATATAATATTTCAATTTACTTAAGAAACAAATAAAAATATGTATGTATACAACATAATAATTAATATAATTTAAGCATTTAGTTTTCGTTTTCATAGTTTTCCTCATTATCTTGGAGTTCTTCATTTGGTTCATCTTCTAAGTCGTTTGTATAAATTACAATTCTTTCGGCCGTTTTTACAAATATTACACTATTTTTGGTCCATGTGTGTTTAAATCCATATTTAACAGCTGCTTCGTTATACTTGCTCAAGTTTTCCTGTGTTAGGTCTTCTTTGATAATTACTCCAGTGCCCTTAAACTGTTTTTTCTTATAGAGAATTTCAATCCTGTTTTTATAACTTCTAAATTTTAATATTACAGCTCTCGGTTTATTTTCAAATTGTTTGTCCACTCTGTGACATCTATCGATATTTAATTGAGTTATTTTAGTTCCTAGTGTTTTATTAAAGAGATCTATAACTACCAATTCAATATTTTCATTATTTTTTTTTCTTTTAATCCAAAAACTCTTATGTTTTTACCTCTTGAATATTGTTCCATATTATTAAGTTTTTGCTGATATTTCTTTTCAACGTCAGCAGCATTCTTTTTAAATATTTCAAATTTCATTTTAATTTCGCCCACTACTTCTCTAATATTATCCAATTCTTTTTGAAATTTATTAAATATAGGTTTTTTCTTTTAACTGGCAAATATTCTGTTGTGATTAACAGAGCCAGTCTTTTATCATTATTTAACTGAGTTGTTATACATACAGGGTGATACGTTAAGCAGGCTAAATGTACATTTATTATTTATTTTAAGGTCAAAATGTGTGAACCTACCGTAATATCACGTGCTGTAAAGAAAAGTTAACATTTTTGATAATATTATTTCAGTTGGTAATCTACGGCTGTCTACTTAATACATATTTCTATAACATACATGTCACCAAATGAATTGAATAAACTTATTGCCCATAGTTTGATTAAAGAGGTGTGTTTCCTTTTAATTCACCCCATGATAAAACTTACCCTTGTAATTATTGCCTCATTTTGAATTAAAAGATAGAGTTTTGGTACCCTTGACAATTTTAGGAGCCCTCTAGCTAAGTTGTAGTTTTTTTTACTAGTGTCGCCCTTTATGCATATATTTGAAGTTCTGATACTTGTATGTTATATATTTTTATTTTTTTTTGGTAGTGTCAACCTTAAACATACCCCCGACTAGAGCTGAGCTAGCCCTCGGCACACATGTTGCGAGCCTCTGCACTCAAACACTATGCTAAAATTTCTTATTTTTTTTTTTTATTATTTTGTTAATTTTGGCTATTGCCCAAAAGGCTCGTGGTACTTGCAGCCCCTAGAGATGTGTGAACTATTATCCTTTTTACAAAATATGTTTTTTTATAAATTATAGTAAATCGTTACTAAGGTTTTAATTAAGCGCGTAGAAACATGCAGCGTGTCCCAGTTTTGACGAAGTTTAAGTACATCAGGGATATTTTATAGTTGAAGTAGTCTTAATATTGTAACGTTATGAGAGGCGAGAGAAATTAATAGACGGCAAATAGATCTCCCGTTTTTACTGCACTTTTGCATTACATTAAGTGAGAGGGAAGATACCGGAGATTTCATGTCAACTACCTTACGTGACGTGTGGGCGTAAACTTATGAGTGTATTGTTTAATCCAGGACCGCAATTAGAGACAACGCAGTCGAGCTCATACTGTCGGAATGAAGATATAACTCGATAATTACTTCATATTTCTTTATTTGGTAATGTGTTTTTGAAAATAATTTTAGTAAATTTTGTTACCAATTCCTAGCAGTGTTTTGGGGGATATTGTAAGTGTAATATTATAATAAGTAAATGAGCGAACAATACAGGGTGTTTCGAAAAGATTGGGACAACGCTTAGCCGTAGGTACTTGACATCAAAACAAGTCGATTTAACTCAAAAAGTAGTGGTCTAACTTTTTTCGTTTTCAAGATACAGGGTGGCAAAGTAAAAAAATTGTATTCTTAATTTGTCTCTATCTTGGAGACTATTACACGTATCTATTTCAAAGTTGGTAACGACATATTTTTCAGGTCGCTAATTACAATGGTGATATTGCCGATGGCATATTTTATAGATGGCGCTAGTTACTGGACTTTTACGTGACACTTTAAGCCATAACTTTTTTGAGGTTAGGTTTTGGACATCGTCTTCTAGTATAATCGAAACGCAATTTAGTTTCCTAAAGAAAAGGTGTACTTGTTTAAACGCGATAAAATACACCCTTTCAGAGAAATACGCGATTTGCAACTTTGTCACACACCAGTTCGAAGAAATTCAACACCCCGGGTGTTTTGAAAAGATTGGGACAACGCTTAGCGTAGACTCTTGACATCGAAACAAGTCGATTTAATCCAAAAAGTAGCGGTCTAACTCTTTTCGTTTTCAAGATACAGGAGTAGTATAATAAAAAAATTGTTTTCGTATTTTGTCTCTATCTTGGAGAATATTATACGTATTTACAACAAGCACTATTGACGATTTCAAGATATCATACTTGACGTACACCTTCTAGGTAAGAAACCGCTTTTAGGTACAATTGAATTGCCTCGAACTGGTGTGTAATAAAGTTGAAAATCGCGTATTTCTTTGAAAGGGTGCATTTTATCGCATTTAAACAGTTTCTTTAGGAAACTAAATTGCGTCTCGATTATACTAGAAGACGATGTCCAAATCCTAACCTCAAAAAAGTTATGGCTTAAAGTGTCGCGTTAAAGTCCTGTAACTAGCGCCATCTATAAGATATGGCATCGGCAATACCACCATTGTAATTAGCGACCTGAAAAACATATCGTTACCAACTTTGAAAAAGATACATATAATAGTCTCCAAGATAGAGACAAATTACGAATACAATTTTTTTACTTTGCCACCCTGTATCTTGAAAACAAAAAGAGTTAGACCACTACTTTTTGAGTTAAATCGACTTGTTTTGATGTCAAGAATCTATGGCTAAGCGTTGTCCCAATCTTTTCGAAACACCCTGTATAGTTAAATCCGGCTCTGCGTTCTGCACCCCTTGCCTCTCAACAACACCGCCTAGATAGGCGGTACGTCTATCACTATTGCAATTGCGGCAACTATGATTTTACCTTAAAATGTTATTAAGTATTCTTTATAACGCTATTACAAAACCAATGAAAGTTGCAGTCAAGAGTTATCGACTGCAAATACCTATTTAAAAAATGAAAATAGAAATGTATTGGGGTGAATTCTGCCATATTCGCGCAAAATAAATAAGACTTATACAAACCTTCCTCGGTAATATCATCAATTATAAAATACAATCTCATGATATCTAAACCTGGTAATTTTTCAAACAAATGACTTTATGAATAAAAAACTTATAATTCGATTTTTGTTACAATGCTACCTAACTATTATTGGAGTTGTTTATCAATTTATTTATGTATTAAGGAAAAAGTTGTATCTTTAGTTCATCATTAACTAAATTCTCAATTTCCTTGAGATATTCTAAAAAAAAATGTATTCTATTTTTGAACACCCTGCACTTACAACAAAATCATTCGTTTTAGGTTGCAAGTGAGAAATCAAGAACTTGCGTTTATGAATCTTTCAATGTGGGTACTTTTAAAAGAGAAATTTACGAAGCACATAGAACTGGAGCATTAGATAAAATTATTCCAAAGTATAGAAATTCAATAAAAGATGTAAATATTTGTCTAAAAGATTACGTAGAAATTGCAAAACTTTGTTTAACGAAAGAAGAAAAAAGAGTTTTTATTACATTTGTGGAAACCATACGTAAAGGTGTAAATCGTCTTTTCGAGAATGATGGACACGAAATTGTCGGTGAGTTAAAATTAAGAATGAAGTTTCTTGCGATCTAGTTTAAAAAAAATCAGTTATTACAGTATTTACAGGTTTATGTGACTAAAATGAAAAGCATAGAGAAACATTTCCATTTTTTTTGAAATTTCGATCGAAAAGTTGTGTGGGAAAAAAATGAAACTCTGTGATCAGCGCCCCGCCCCACTTTTGCCACATAAGCCTGAAAACACTGTCATAGCTGAAAAAAATCTTTAATTTTTTATTTTTGACAAAAACTTATTTTTAAAAGTATCTTATATATTTTTGTGTGATGCTTTTTTTGTCTTAAATTTTCGACAGATAGTGTATGTGTCGTAGTCAGTTGATGAAATCCGTCATTTCGTGAAAAGCCTAGGCAGTACATGAACTGCCGGCATATCATGCAAATTCTTGAGGTTGCACGATCTGCCTAGGCATTTCATGAAACGCCGTGGTCGTCTCGGCACTTGACGTTTAAAGTCAGTCTACATGATCTGCCGCAAATTAGACTGGCAGATTGTGTTCTATTACTTGAGCCTTTTTGTTTTGTATATTACGGAAAGTAAGAGTGAAAAAGACTTGTTCAATGATCATTACAAATAGTAATATGGAGCAAAGCCCAATAAATGGCCGTATAGGTTAGATTAAGTTATTATATGCGTGATTCGTAATTTCTAAAACCTGAAATGTACCAAATAAATCTGAACCTAACCTCAAAATTAATTACATCCCCGTCTTTCCCTCCTTATAATGATCACTGAACAAGTCTTTCTCACTCTGAATTTCCACAATAAACAAAACAAACAGCACAACATGGCTTCCGAGCAACTAAATCGACCGAAATGGCAACTAACCTAATCTCAAACACAACACAATCTGCCGGGTATCAGTCACTTCATGAACAGTCAACATCTAATTTGCGGCAGATCGTGTAGAACGACTTTAAACATCATGTGCCGAAACAACCACGGCGTTTCACGAAATGCCTAGGCAGATTGTGCAACTTCAAAAATTTACATGATATGCCGGCAGTTCATGTACTGCCTAGGCTTTTCACGAAATGACGGATTTCATCAAATGACTACGACATATGTATTTAATTGATCTATCTATTTCAAAATTATATTAACTAAAACTAGTTACTTACTAAAGGTGCTGAGTACGACCTCATAATGACAAATATCATTTTTGTTTATACAACAAATTCAAAGGCACATGGCACCACTCACACTCAAGTCACTGACAGACGTAGGACTATATTGTAATTCCTAATAGAAACATGAAGGATGCCCTTGTCACAAGGGCTCGCGTCGATGTTGAATATTGGACAGACCATCGAGTAACAAATAGCACAAATGAACTTACATCCAGAAAATAGATACTACCACCAGAAGATGGACAATCTAAGATCACTCACGGTTCAAAACAGAAAAAGCTATCTCATCCTGAGGTAAAATAATTTAAATCTGCAATTCGAGAACTAATAAAGAAACATCTCACTCTGACCAAAATACCTATTAAGTTGTAGCTGAAAGATGTTATCCTGGAGTCTAGTAGAAATATCGTGGAGCTGGAGCAAATAAAGAAAAAAGAAGATTGGCGTGAAAGCAACAGTGATTAGATCGGCGAGAAATTAGAGCGTAAACGCGGAGCTTTTCAAGCTACAATTAACAAACCCAATGACGTCATACACGTAGAGTACATACTAAACTAACACGGGTTGATCAAAAAGTATTCAAGATGCCTCAAGAACAACTGTTGGAATGAAAAATCCAGAGAAATGGAGATATATTCAGATCAGCATGGCAATCACCACTTTTTCAACGCCACTAAAGAATTATAAGGACTCGTTTATAAAAAACTTTGCTCACTGTTGGCGACGTACTCACGGAAAAACGGAAATTCTGGACCACTGGAAGAAATATTACGCTTTAAATTTTGTATCAGGAAAGTGATATAAATCATACAGCAATCGAAGTACCTCAAGTATGAAACAAAAAATGCACTCGACGATCTTATCACTTTAGAAATAATTCAAGTGATCTTTTCTAAATGAAGAAGTCAGCTAGAAAAAAACTGGATTAAGAGATGGCAATATATTTCTCAAATGAGCAATAATAAGTCAACTTGAAAAAAAGGCATAGGCTGAAATTCTGGAGACACTGAATTTAGAAATCATCTCTCATATTTCAGAATACTCACTGATATAATTTGGGAAGAGATGGAAGTACCTCAGGACTTTTGAGATGCCATAATACTGAATATCTTCAAAAACAAAGCTGACGCTGCAAACGGTAGTCACGACAGAGGCATTTCGTTATAGAATTTATTAATCCTCACCAGAAAAATATCAAATAGACTCCCTCTATAGCGACATAATATTACCCCCATGGCCATTTGCAAAAGTTTAGATGAGAAAAATTCCGTGTGTTATTCACAATGGAAAACTGCTAATAGATTTCAGATTCATACAGATGTAAGACGAGGTTGTGTACTAACACCGCACCGATTTTTCTTAATATGTACATGGCGGAGTTTTCTATAATCGGGGATAAAAAGCTGTATGTGGTGTGGGAATCAAGCATCGCTTCAATGGAGGTCTCTCTAATTTGAGACGCCTTAGAGCTATATTTAAGAAAGACTCGTGTTTGATAAATTACGAAGCTCATATATACAGATGGTTGCGCACTGATAGCCCGTTCTTCAGAACAAGTTTAGGAAATTCTAAATCTATACTCACAAGTCTATAAAGCTATTTGACTCGATCTCAATATAACAAAGACAAGAACCATGTCAATATTTCAGGCAATATATGTGATGTTCCAATTTAAGTCTACCTACGCTAATTGAATGAATATTTTAATAACCTGGGCAGCATTCTAAACTCTCAGGAAAATATCGACACCAAAGTACAAAATAGAATTAATGCAGAGTACTTAACGTACTGCAATCGCCACGAGTGTTGGCGAGCCAAAGAGAATCTCTATGTAGAGAGTGGTATAGGCCCAGCGCATGCACCGCTACCATGATTGGTATTACACACTGATAAATTATTATAGGAAGTGGACGCACAGTTCTCCGATAGGCCGCTACGTTCCCCTACAGTCTCTGCTGAAGCGATAGATACCGCTGCCCTGCGTTGATACACGACAAGGTGCCAAGAATAAGATCTCACGAAGTGTGGAACGTGCTGGAAACAATATATCCGTCTTTCTTTTCCTAATGTTTCTGTTTTCTCTCTTACACTCGTTTATCTCAGGATATATAAAACAACATTTGCCTATTCTGTATATCGTACAGTTGTGTTACCAACTCTTTTATGCGGCTGTGGAGCTCAGGTTCCATACACCAGACAATTAAAGGCTTGAACGTACGCAACAGAGATACCTCCCACAAATCATGTATCAGATGGTTCCACCGTGTTTCAAACATTGAAGTTCTTATTAAAGCCGACTGCTTAACAATGAGAGTTCTAGTAGCAAGTTTACGTTTTGACGGACTGGGCATATTTATCGCATGGAAGACAAAGGGCTTGAGAAGTGCGTACTGTATTGTGTTATGCGAAGGAAACCGGAAGCAAGGAACATCAAACTATGGAAGGCATTAATATTGCATACAGATGGGAAGAGAATAATACTGTAAATAGGAATGAGTGGAGAGAGGCAGTCACTAACTTGCAAGGTCAACTTGCGCGCAGTAGAAATAATTACACCTGGTCATCGTAACATTTTCGCATTCTCGATAACAGCGCCATCTGTTAAGGAGTCTATGTACGACAGGCATATAATTTATTAGTTTCCTTCGCTTCAGTCTTCCGCCCGACTAGAAGTAAAAAGATAATCATTAATATTGATATACTGATTAATGATTAACACTAATAGTACAGTAAGCGAAGCAGTAATAAAATTATATAAAAAAAATATTTTTAAGGAAAAGCTTTTATTTGAAAAAACTACTAAAAAGTAAAAATAATTTTGTTTAAATTCATACACATGGAAACCAAAAGCTATGTGTATGAATTTAAACAAAATTATTTTTACTTTTTAGTAGTTTTCTCAAATAAAAGCTTTTCCTTAAAAATATTTTTTTTATATAATTTTATTTTTTACTTTTTAGTCTACTTTACAGACAGACAAAACCCTTTCATTTGCCACCGCCATCCACCCTCTCCCCTCTAACACTACTTCCCACTTCTTCCCACCCCTTTCCCACCTCTTTCCACCACTTCCCCTGCCCTTTCCCACCCATTTCCCACCTCTTCCCACCTCTTTCCCACCTCTCCCACATCCACCATATTGAATTTAGAATGGCGTCACACACTTTATCGTATTTTACTCGTCAAACCCTTTCATTTGACACCTATATCAACGGGATTGTGACTAAAAAGCAGATCCGCCATCTTGGGACGTCCACCATATTGGATGTAGAATGACGTCACATTATTTATCGTATTTTACTCGTCAAACTCTTTCATTTGATAACCCATATCAGGGGGGTTGTGACTAAAAAGCCGATCCGCCATCTTGGGACGTCCGCCATATTGGATTTAGAATGACGTCACATTGCTTATCGTATTTTACTCGTCAAACCCTTTCACTTGATACCCATATCAGGGGGGTTGTGACTAAAAGGCCGATCCGCCATCTAGGGACGCCCGCCATATTGGATTTAGACCGATAATGGCTGTACTATGTTGCATTGTCACCGGACTTATACACGTGTGCCAAATTTCAAAGCTCTAGCTTAATTAGAACTAGTCGAAATTCAGCTTGCAAGGTTTGACCTAAACCAACAAACAAACATACAAACAAACATTGCAAGTTAAATAAAAGCTTTTAAAAATGGTAAAATTCCCGGCCCGAAAACGATGAAAGAAATTTACTTAATTTCTTTTGCATTATACTTTATAAAATACGTACATCAAAATCTATATAGTTGCATTACCTGCTTTCTATTTTTAAAGGTGGAAACCACCAATAAAAAATTAAAAATTAATAACTCTTCTAATTTTACGAATAAATTGACGAAAATTCATATACTTATGTCGTTGAGGTCGTTGAATATGATTGTGATGTCTAAATTTATTTAAAAAAATGGTGGATTAAAAATGGTCACAGAAGAGTATAGTAATATGTCTAATTTTATCAAATATACAGATTGTTATGAATAAATCAAATTAATATAATTAAGTAAACTAATTAAATGACATTTTTAATATGCACTCTAAAACATGCTAAAGTGCAATAGAATCCGCTTTTCTGCGTATTCTTCGAAAAATCGACGGCTATTGCCCGTTTCTCTACCTACTACAAACAAGCATTTAAAATGCGCGTACAAACTGAAAAGTTTCAACATTATTTCAAACTGTCATATCTCTGGAACAGCTTGTCGTAGGAAAAAAAATAGAAACCCAAACTTTTTGTTTTTTATAAGCTTCATTTCATTCTTATATCATGTTTTTATCAATCTTATAATTTTTGAGATATTTCAATTTTAAATACACAATTTTCTTGCGCCATCTTTAAACCTTTACATTTCTGGAACAGTTTGTCATAGGAAAATAAATAAAAACCAAACCATTCGTTTTTTTATAAGCTTCATTTTTGTACTCTTATAATTTTTTTATAAAAAATATTTTCTGAGCAATTTCCAAAAACCCGATATTTTTCAAAAAATTATGAAAATTTTCATTATTGAAAATGGGTACGGAATGAAAAATAAATATTTTAAAAATTCTAAAAAATTTGAGCATGTTAGTAATAAAATGCATTAAAAATATCTAGAAGAATTTTAAAAAAATGAATAAATAAGTAATTAGATCAATAAGACTAAAAAAAATGGCTTCTAAATTTTTAAATGTGCTACTTCTTTGTTTGTAACTTCTTTAGTTTTCATTATAAACGGACATAATACGTCTCAATCGAAAGAAAATTTGAATACCCTTAATGTTTACTAGAATAAAATTTTTTCTCATTGTTGTAGATTTTGAGTAATTTTAGATTTTAACATTTTCTGAACGTTTCGGCGCCATTTTGAAAATGCCATATTTCCAAAACTAAACATCGGAGAAAAATAAAGAAATAAACCATTCGGTTTGGTTTCGTATAACCTTTAATTTTGTACCCATGCATTTTTTTATCAAAGTCCACATTTTTCATGACTATATGGCTACTACTTTACCCAATCAATTTTTTGCTTGCGAAGTAGTAAATCCAAACATTGCCGATCATTTTGCTCATATTTGAAAGCTGACACATTTAACAAATGATGAGGATAACGAAAACAAGAAAACAATAAGCAAAAGATCATTAAATAAGAATAATATGAGTGAATTTAGAACCATACTGGCCAGAGTAAACTGGACCAATTTATTCGACTTAGATATTAATAACGCATTTTATTATTTTGTCGAAAATATTACTTAGTGTTTTACTATATCCTGCCCTCACAAAAATAGAGTAAACAAGCAAAGCCAACACCGAAATTGGGTCAACAGAGCTATTAAAAAAGGAGAGGATTTAAAAAAATTGTTTTGGTTAATGACTAACTATGACAGTATCGAATTAAAAAATAGATACAACGCAAAAAAAAGGAATATAAATTTCACATTAAACAAACCAAAGCCAATTTTTACAAAAACAAAATCAATTCGGCCACTAATAAAGCAATAGAGACTTGGAACATTATCAACTAAAAATTAGGTAGAATTTCGAATAACAAAAACATTACTATTGCACATAATTCCAAAAGGGTTGAAAATGCCAGCGAAATTGCGGAAATATTTGCCTATCACTTCTCCTGTTCTAGCACAGAAAGCATTCTAAATCATTTTGGGCAAAACTTGGCCCTGCCGTGCACAAAAGTGATTAGACACGATTTTGAGTTTCAGTTTAATTCATCTCCTGTAACTGTACATGAAGTCATTGATATATTGACACAAATAAAAAACAAAAAGACATCAGGGATTGATGAGCTCTCTGTTTTAACTATTTTTAATATAATTGACATTATTGTGCAACCATTTGTTTATTTGATAAATCAGTCATTATTCCAGGGATACTTTCCACAAATATTTAAAACCGCTCTAATTCTCCCACTGCATAAGAAAGGTGATGTTGAGGACATCGATAACTTCCGGCAAATCTCATTACTGAACACTTTATCTAAATTATTAGAAATAATTGTTTCAAGTCGCTTGACGACCTATCTTGAATCCAACAAGGGCGGATCCAGGGGGGGGAGGGGGGCAGTAGGGGCAATTGCCCCCCCCCCGAGAAAAGTATTTGTTACGTTTTCAAGGCGATAAATTTTTTTCCCCATGAGGTGGGGGAAATTTTTTTTTGTTTGTGTCATTTGCACCCCCCTCATGAAGCGAAAAATTTTTTTCAGATTTTCATTTGCACCCCCCCCCCATGAGGCGATAAAATTTTGTTAGATTCCGAGGCGAAAAATTTGTTTGTAGATGTTAGTGCCCCCCCAGTAACCTTTCTGGATCCGCCCTTGGAATCCAATAACATACTGTGCACGTCACAACATGGATTTAGAGCAAATAGATCAACTGAAACAGCTACATGTGAAATGCTGAATTAAATCTATCAAAGTTTAGATAACGGAAAATTGGTAGTTTCGAAAGCGTTCGATTCAGTATGTACAAAATTCTTAATTACTAAACTGTCAAATATCAGACTACCAGAAAGTATTCTACGCTAGATAAAGTCGTATATGGAACGACGAAATATGATAATTGATATTAATGGGGCTAGAACTGAGGCATACGATTAGGGATTGCAATTTACCGGAAGTTTTAATAACCGGTAAATCGGTAAATGAAAATGTTAATAACCGGTTAACCGGTATTTACCGGTAATTTTTAAAATGAATGATTAGGGTGGCGAAAATGGCAATTGTCTTTTTCCACGTACAAAATTATCTAAATTTAACAAAAAACATTTTTATACTTGTATATTTAATATAATGAACAAACTTAAAAGGTTTTTTATCAAAAGGAAAAAATATAAATGAAATAAATTTAAATAAATAATTATTCGGTAAACAACAAAAATATCAACTTAAGTAACAAAAATTATAAACATAAACTCAAATAGGGCATTTACTGAATACCTAATCTAAAAATAAAATATTTTTTAAAAATAGCCCGTTAAAAGGGTTAGTTTTTCAAAGCGATATCGATATTAGTCGTCTGATATTTGTGCATAGAATACCACCAGCTGAAGATGCCCTTCCTCAATCGATATTGGTGGGTCGATAAGTTAATAAGAATTGGTAATAACATACTTCTCAATGTATTCCACGGATATTTGCAGCAGTGAAATATTCAATTTCCTGTCGCAAGATATTGTCAATGTCTCTCTTGTATTTCTTGGGGCTTGGTGTTTGGATTTTACTTTTTATAATAGTATGTATTTATTGTTAAAAGTGCTGTGTTGGCACAGTCACTCTGTATTTAGTGAATACTAGTCACTGACATAAATAGAAACGTTGAATACGTGACTTATCGTAAGTTCAGAATTTACCGAAATAACCGATAAAAAATTTAAATAACCGGTAATTATCATCATGTGTTTTTTGTCCTGATAACCGGTTAACGGGTTAACCTGTTAACCGGTATTGCAATCCCTACATACGATGTCAAACTTGGTGTTCCTCAAGGATCCGTTCTGGGCCCCCTACTTTTTCTAGTATATATAAATGATTTGCCTGATCATATTACAAATGGTTTTATCACGATGTTTGCGGATGATACTACCATTACTGTAGCCGCCGAAACTCCGCAGGAACTGAAAACTGTAGTTGCTAACATAATGGATGAATTTAGCACTTGGTATCAACGTAATCTGCTCATACTTAATGAATCTAAAAGTACAGCCATCCTTACTACATAAGGAAAGGTTTGCCAAATGACACAGGTCTATTGAAATATATTAATTTCAATGAAAAAGTAACATTTTTAGGCACTCACTTAGACAATAGACTTAACTGGGATGCTCAAATCGAAAGTGTTTGTGCAAAATTAAGTAAAACATACTATGCTATAAGACAGATGAAAGATTGCCTCGATACTTCAGGATTGTTAAATATCTATTTTGCTATGGCATATCCTCATATATCTTTGAACATAATGAGTTGGGGTGGTGGTCGGGATAAACAAAGAGTGTTTATTTTACAAAAAAGAGTAATAAGGTTAATCTTTAATCTGGAATACATGGAAAGTTGCAGACAAGTGTTTACAGATAAAAAAATTCTTACTTTACGCTGTATTTTCATTTACAAATGTCTCGTTTTTGTTAAAAAGAATGAGCACTCTTTTACTTGTAATTCATTCAACGTATAACCATAACACTAGGCATGGTCATCTGTTAAGAATTCCCTCCCACAAAACATCAACTTACGAAAACTCGCCTATCTATAACTCCACTATTTTATATAATAACTTCTCACCAGATATTAGGAATATTCAAAGTTTGTCTATGTTTAAAAATAAATTAAGAAACGTATCAATAAATGGAGGTTATTATAGTATACGAGAATTTTTAGACTTAGCTAGTGAGTAACTTTCTTTCTGTGAAAGAAAATCAGTAACATATGCAATTGTTGGTTAATCATGTATAGATGTTTGTCTTTGGATTTTATACTTATTATGTATGTTATATTATGTATGCGTTTATTTATGTTTATATACATATATTTATTTTTTTGTATTGACGTACCATATATACCTTGTGTATCTTTTTTGGTCAATGAATATTATTATTATTATTTCGAGTAATATAAAAAAAGAAAGGCTAGAAATGCTGATTTTAGGGGGTGAAAATTGCAATTTTCAGTTCGCAATATCTCGAAAAAATTGCATTTTAGCAAGAAAGTGTAAAGGAACTTTCTTTCTTATAATTTGATTCTCTATCAGATTATATTTAATAAGGGGAACCACCCCTAACCAAAAATCAGGAAAAATGACAATATAGATTCTTATGTACATACTTTATAAAGCATGTTGAAGAAAAAAAATTGGAAATTCATTACATCGTTTTCGGGCTGTGATTTAAAAGCTTCACTTACTGTACTATAATTGATTATTGCATTGTCGTCGAAACTATGCAAAGCCAATCAGATATGTGGATTGCAAAATTTAACCCTAACTAACAAGTGAATTTAATTAAATTGTTATATTTGCTCTAGCTGAGTACCTCTTATCAGGAAAGTACATCTTAAAATAAACACTGTAGATTAATAAAATACTGAATATTTTCTTTTATCGTAGATGAATGGCATATCATATCATTGTAATATTAAACAGATATTTTAACCGCTTAATATTAATATTTTTGATTTAAAATTATATCTTTTTTAACACTGACATCCACTTTATATCATCGCTATATATACCTGTGAGGACTTGAGATACACTTTTGTGTTTGTAATATATGTATATTGTCTTTATTAGCTTATACTTTGATAGATCCAACGTCCATAATACTTAATGCGTTTTAAGATATTTAATAGAAATACATAATATAGGAATTAATATGATTTATGATTATTTCAGAATTTATAGAAAATGAAGGAATTGAGTGTGTAAAATCTAGTATGTCGAATTGTTATAGGGATAATCCATCTTGCAAGTAAGTATCCGATAATAAAATATTTAAAACAGATTTAAAATAACTCACTTGTTTTACTTCCACATCCAGTGAAAGTATAGTAACGACAAAAAAAATTTTGAAAATTTTTAGTGTTTAAATAGGCTTAGAATGTCATGAAACGTCGAAATTTTAAATTTGGGTGAAAAAAAATTCTGTCTGTCGGTCTGTAACTTTTTTGTACGCACGTTTACTCTGGAATCGTTTATGAAAATTATGAAGAAAATATGCATGGAACATCTAAAATACGAACGGATATGTTTCTCCGAAGCTTTTATGACCATCTCGGACCAAATCGGACCAGTAACAACTTTTCTGCTGCACTTTATAGCCAGCTCTGCAATTTCTATGAATTAGGCCCTTGTTGCTCCGCAAAAACAGGCCGATGGGGGAGAGTTGGGAACTTTTGGTACGTGTTGTCCTGGATCAAAATTACAATCCTGCAAATTTTTAGCTGTATAATAATTAATTCCGGGTAGAAGCGATATATTGAGTAAAACTCCTGTGCTATAAGTATTCTTTCTGTAGAATTAACAGGAAACGAGTTATTCAAAAAAACTGATTTTATTCCCTTTTACAACAAGATGGAGGCTAAAGTAACGCCTTTTCGAGGTCGAAAACTTGAATTCTGTAGTACTACAAAAAATTTCCATATACTTAATGTTTTTCAAATGACTGCAACAGTGTATTTTCATTGGCAATTTCAGAATATTTACTCGTTTCGGGGAAAACACAAAAATAGGTATATTTTCACGAAATTTGGTACAAACCCATTTGAGGGGGTTGACAAATTCAGTGGAGTACTCACATTTGAAATTAAGAAATCGCTAATAGAAATTTACCACCCCCAAAAACAAAAGCAGTAGGTCGACCTTTTATGTTTTATAAAATTTAATGTAGCACAAGAATGCGGTCTACGTTTTAAAAAAGTCCGATCTAAATCGGGCAAAAAATAAACTTTTTATGGGGGCGATTCCATGCAAAATGGGACATTGTATATGTGCATAACATCTATGTATTTCTGAAACTTTCTGTATAGTTCTTGAGACAGTCGATATATCGATGTGAAATTGTGGCAGCCATTTTGAATTTATCATTTCAGGTCTGTAGTTCTTATATTTTTACCTCAGATTTGATATCTGCTGTTTTGGAAAAACCTAGCCACCAAGTCTGACGAAATATGAATTTTGTCCAGTTTCTAAGAGTTTAGTCCAGTGTGCATTGAATGTACCTTGTTGAAAAAGTCATAATAGGATCATCATCGAGTCATAAAACCCTATTAACAGTAAAAAATTAGCGTTATTTAAAGCCAAAACTAAGTTTCTAATTATTTAAAAATATATTGCTAAAATGAAAACCTTTTATTTCATACTGTCCGCTAAATGACTATTTCCCGGGCTCATTTGCGGTCGGTAAATCGAACATTACAGTATCTGATACTGTAATGTGTTACCTAGCAACACTACCATATTATTGTTATTAGTAAGCACGTTTTGACTTTTGACTTTTTCACCTAAAAATTTAAGAAATAAAATATTTAAATGCACAGTTTTAGCAATTATTTATTTAATTTTTTTTTTTTAAACTAACTACAACAATTATTTATTAACACTATTTTCAAATGCTTTTCAAATTCATTCAGAACTTCTCTCCTTAATGGTGAATATGTGGAATGAAAATTGTCGACGATCAAATGTTTATGTTTCATATAATAGATATAATACCTTGAGACAATTCGATTTTTCGTCTTGTTTGACAGAAAGCTCTAAAAGAGCTTCTTGAATTTTCCGGAACAACATTTTATCATCCGCTTCTAAAGTAGAATTACGAAGTAAGTCAGTTAAGTACGTTAAATGACGATGACAATTATTAATATCACGAAATCAAAATCAAAATGTGCAAACAGAAATACATAATAATGGAGTCATAGCCAACTATAAAAATGCGTCCCGAGAAGTGCTTTATTGAGGAAAATCATTCACCGCTGTATATCGGTTTCTTTACTGTAAAATATACTTTCTACCAACTTTAGTAAATGAAGAATGTTACATAACTATAGATTAGGCTTCTATTTACAAAATTTATAATATTTTGCTTAGCTAAAGTTAGTAATCTTTATTTTATTTGAACTTATATTAATTCATATTGATACTATTGTGAAGTAAGCACTTTGACCCCTACCACTACTTATAAAACATACTTTTCTACCTTCTACCAACTTTAGCAAATGAAGAATGTTAGATAACTACAGATTAGGCTTCTACTTATAAAATTTTTAATATTTTGCTTAACTAATATTAGTAATTTTTATTTTATTTTGATTAAAGGTTTTCTATCTCATTTGGAGCCAATAAACAGATTATTTAATTTACGCTAAATATGATGATTTTTTCAGGATTAATTTTCCGGTTGCTTCAACAGATTTATTTTAAGTCTGCTCCGAAATCTCTATAATACAAAACAATGCAAAAATTATGGTTTTATTTAGTTGATAGTGACAAGCTAAACACAATCATAATTAGCTATGGAAAACAATGGCTATAACATCGTTACGGTGCGGTGATGCGATTGTTAGATTACGAACTAATATTTTTTAAATTTCAGTAATTATAACTTTTTATTCATTTTAAAAAGGATTTACCGGACAGTATGAAATAAAATATTATACGATACACGTCCGG
Organism: Rutpela maculata; assembly: GCA_936432065.2. Taxonomy (NCBI): domain Eukaryota; kingdom Metazoa; phylum Arthropoda; class Insecta; order Coleoptera; family Cerambycidae; genus Rutpela; species Rutpela maculata. The sequence continues at coordinate 240,582,049 of OW386286.2, read as the reverse complement.
TAGGTTTCATTACAGTACTCGTTTATATTCCGGACTCGGCTCCTTCGTCGCCTCGTCCGTAAAACAACTCGTATTGTAATAAGTCACCTACCGGACTTATAACGTAAATTACTATTTACTCACCTTTCACCAGACGTAGTCTGATGAAAATGCAATTGGAACTTCACCGTGTCCTAAATTTTACAACAGATTTGATGGAAATCGCTTCAGCTACTTGAGAGTAATAATTGAACATATATAAAAAGCCTACATACGGGACGAATTGAAAACATACGTCTTTTTAGAATTTTTTGAAGTTGGTTAATGAAAACAACTTGCCCTTAGTTTAAAATGTAGGTACATATCTGCCGTTTTAGAACCGGAAATTCTCTATTAGAATCAGTGTCCAATACTTTTACTTTTAAAAAGCAAAGGGTCTAGCAGAATAAGGTAGGGCCAGTGCCCCAGAGAGGCATTTTCAAAATAATTTGTGTTATGACATCAGTGAGTAATAAAGTTACCATTGACACAAATTCAACCTCCGATCTGCCTGCGTTCTTGAGATAATTGACCATATATAGGCTAGAGATGGCATCTATAGTATTTTCAATATCTACATTAAAGTATTTTTTAACAGCTGCACATTTCATTTTAGAGACGGCACTCGTTTTTCTTATGAAAAATCGTTTTGCAAACAGCCGTATATACCGATGGTCTCTTTTAATTCAAGAGTATTCTTTTACGATACGACACCGCCCAGGTAGAGAAAATGTCACAGCAGATGCTCTTACCCGAAATAAACAGGCAAAGACTGGAAAACCAAACACTTTTATTGTAGCTTTGAATATGTTTTCACCCATAAATAAATTATACTCTTTGAAACAAATTATAGATAGTCAAGAAAAATTAGATGAAATAAGACAAACATTACACAGAAAAAAAGTATTCAACGGGTATATGTTTAAAGACAATTTTATCATAGAAATCATAAATTCAAATGAGGTTTATGTAGTAGACTCTGAATTAGCCAAGACAATTATTCTTCATCTCAGATATGGTCATATAGGAGTTAGAAAAGCTTGGTTAATTTTTAGAGAAAATTTTTATGGTGAAAAAGATTTACAAATTACTAAACAAATAATATCTGACTGTCATAATTGCTGGCTAGGTAAAACAAAGAACCACATCAATCGTAATCAAATATGTAGTATAACAACTACCCAACCACTAGAGTTGATAGCTATAGATTATGTAAGTAACTTAATAGAAGCAAAAGGAGGATACAAAAATATTTTAGTCATCACTGATTTTTTTTCAAAATTTATAAAAGTGTATCCGACAAAAAGGTGCAATACAAAAACAACAATAATTTTGTTAAAAAAATACTGTAACGATATAGGGAAACCAAAGAAGATTTTAGCTGACAACGCGACATACTTTAATACTGATCGTTTTACTGGATTTTGGTCACGGCAAAACGTAGACGTAATTTTTACTCTCTTTTAAAATTATTTTATTCAAAAACTATTGCAGATAAACTAATAAAACGAAAACACTTTGTTAGATAATACATTGTTCTTTATTATATATTTTTTGTAGAATTTTTCAACTATATTTACTATTTAAAAAAATTAAAAATTAAAAAATTCTTATTTTTCTTTTCATAGTTCACACCGAGGTACAATCACAGAAAAAATATATAATGTAGCTTACTATGTCTAGTATTATCACCAAAAAGCGCATTCAGATAAAATGGGTGCAACACTTGTGTTTGTAATTTAAATAAATAACGTAAATGCTCTGAATTGCAGTTATTTACATAAGAATAAGAAAGGTGCAGTATAGGTAAAAATAAAATCAAAGAAAATATTATTTATTATGACACAAATTATTAATTATGACAATATAATTAATCTTCGTCGCTGTCGCGTCGCGTGAACATTTTCTGATGTCTAATATATTAGACAAAACTTCTACTGGACGTACTATGTAGGGCATGAGAGAAGTAATATACGGCTGCGGCTATATATAAACAGCATCCTACCGTTCTTATTTCATTGGGCAGTCGCAAAAATATCGACGTATGTTTTAATTTTTGTTCCGTTAGGTACATAATCAATGTAAATGTGGTAAATTTTACTGTTGATATGCCTTGATCTTAATCTCTAATGTCCGCTTGATATCATTGAACTCATTTTGGTTCTGTTTTTAGTCTATTCCCAGATTTTTTAAAAAACGTTATCAACATAGCAGCATCAACTTACATAATTACATCTATGACATCTATATTTCCATTATTAAATTTATTTCAATCATTTACTCTCAAAAACAATTTAGACAACTAAAAAAAGGCCATTTTCTTTTCTTTTTTTGAAATCAAGTGTACTTACAATCTCTGTCAAACAAATGATAGTCCAGATTCTGGAGACGTTTACCTTTCAGTCTAAATACCCGTCAGGCATAAAGCTGGAAAGTGTATTTGTTGTAAAATTTTCTGCTGAATACGAATTCGGAGGGCGTGTAAAATCGGGGATTGCCTTCAACCCTTAATCCGTGACTTTCCCCTTATTTCAGAAATCGTAAAAAATTGAATTTTTAAAATATAACTTGCTCTTTCTCCCACAAAAGATAAGCTAAAAATCCATTACTTTGTTAAATTGTAGCTCACAGTGTATGTAATGCAACACTATAATCAAAACACATCTAATATTTATAGAAAAGCCGCGCCCAACATATTAAAACTGGAAGTAAGATCAAGGCATATCAACAACAACACTTACCACACTTACATTGATTATATACCTAATGGAACGATAATTCAAAGCATACGCCGATATTGCTGCGACTGTTCCAATGGCATAAGACCGGCAGGATGCTGTTCACATATAGCCGTAGCCATATATTACTTGTCTCGTGCCCGATATCTTTCACGCATAGTACCTCCAGCAGAAGTTTTATCTAATATATTTACATCAGAAAATATTCACGTAGTTATTCATGAGGTCAGCGACGAAGCTTAATTATATTGTAATAATTAATAATTTGTATCATAATAAATAATATTTTCTTAAACTTTATTTTTATCTTTACTGCATCTTTCTTATTCTTAACGTAAATAATAACTGTAATCTCAGAGCATTTACTTCATTTGTTTAAATTACAAACACATAACTACTTCTTTTTACATTTATGAGCAAGTTTATATTTTAAAGAGAGATATAAAGTAGTAAGAACTCAAGGACGGTCATACCGAGTTTTTATTTTTTTTTCAAAGTTGTAGCATACCATTTGAAATAATATGCAATTTTGATTAAAACACACCTTTCAATTACTTGAGTTTACTGTACAATATTTTACCATCTTTATAGATTGATCACCCGTACTATGAATGTTTTCATTTAATATTTTATTTCAGTTTAATTGTAAGCGGTGTGAAATTATATCTTTCTGTTAAATATGTATTTATTTTATGTTCTAGCCTCTTGCTACCATACCACACACACTCGTACCTCTTTACATTGTTTATATTGAAATACATTCAAGTTAATCATTAAATACTAGTAGTAATTAAATAAGGTTTAACCTATATTATTTCTATTGTAGAATATTAGGTTGCCTACATCAATTAGCAAACGGGTTGAATACCGCGCAGTTTTCTTTTTAGAGGGGATATTAGTCTTCCTTATCGAGTTCGTACATTTACTAACTCATTGATTCTTTTGCAACGGTATAAATCAGTAACTCCGTTTGATAATCTAAATGGGCAGATGCCCAGTGTTAATTTAAAATTATCAATCTTCATTTAGTGTCATCCATACATTTTGAAGGTAATTTATTTTCTTAAATGATTTTAATTAACAATATATTGTAGCCTTCAGCTATATTTTCCAATTTGTGGAATTTATTTAGTTTTTTATCATAACCTTATTTTTACTACCACGTGCTAACGAAGTTTTTCTCTTTCTTTTTACTTTGCCAGGAGTTCTATCGTAATTTTGCAATTTTGCAATAATTTTCATCAATTTTGTTAATTTTGGAATTCTGTAATTTCAATTGTTTGTATCATCAATCATTTGTTTATTACATCATTATATTAGACCATCTAGTCTATTATATTACACCCTAAAGTCAATCACGTAATTTACAAATCAGAGACTGGTCATCTCATAGTCAACCAAGAAATTTAAATTACGTGTTACGTAATAGTTAGTCAAGTAACTGTGGAGAGTGGTCATCTTTAAATCAACCAATATAAATTCAGTAGCTGATAATAAGAGAATTCATCTCATATTGCAACTTACCTTTCGGGAAAACTTTGGCAAATAGAACTTCAGGCAAATCTAGGCATAGCAGTATCATAGCAGTACCGAGCAACCTTACCATCAAATTGCAGTAAAGAGGGTAGAGCGTGGTATCCTAGCAGAGACTACTAGACCTCACCTAGGACTCGTTTCTTCAGTACCCATCTTCAGGTGGTGAGAAAGTGTACATTGTCATAATTATTTTTACTGTGCTTCGCTCATTTCGTAATATGTTGGTATAATTTTTGTGCAGTAGCATTAAGCCAGTTTGGCCATGTTTTATTACCATTTATTGATTTTTGCTTTAACTTTCATGTACAAATTTCATCTTTGCTAAAGATTTAATAAATAGTGTATTTTTATCTTACTTCAATTTTTTATTATTTATGTTGTGCTGTCCGATTATTTTCCATGCTGTTCCACAGCAGCTGGTTTCGCTATATTAAAGAAAGTTGTGTAATACTATTCACGCTGTGGATGGCGCCTGAATCTACATCTTTATTTTTATAGACTTTCTTTATATAGTGAGGCAATCTGCTTTGGTCAAGTTCTGCGAAATTGTTGAGTTTTTCCTCTGGTTCAATTAAAATAGGACCCACGGTTCCCCGCCCCGCACCAGATCGGCTAGTCTGTGCACGCCGTTCTTACTTGGGCGGGAATTGTCTTTATTTGTATCAATCTAAAGATATAAATATTGATCATTCTCGTTTAACTAGGTTCGAGTGTAACAAAGTGTTGCACTCATTTTATCTGAAATCACTTTTTGGTGATAATACTAGACATAGTAAGTTACGTTATACATTTTTTCTGTGACTGTACCTCTGTGTGAACTATGAAAAAAAATAAGAATTTTTTATTTTTAATTTTTTTAAATAGTAAATATAGTTGAAAAATTCTACAAAAAATATATAATATAGAACAATGTATCATCTAACTACTTTTGAATAAAACAATTTTCAAAAATACCCGCTCTAGTCTATATGTGTTCAATTATCTCAAGAACGCAGGAAGATCAGAGGTTGAATTTGTGTCAATGGTAACTTTATTACTGACTGATGTCATAACACAAATTATTTTGAAAATGCCTCTCCGGGGCCACTGATCCTACCTTATCCTGCTAGACCTGTTGCTTTTTAAAAGTAAAAAGTAAAAGTATTGGACACTGATTCTAATAGAGAATTTCCGGTTCTAAAACGGCAGATATGTACATTTTGAACTATTTTGAAAGTACCTCTCTGGGGCCTATCTTATCCTGCTAGACCTTTATAAGTTTTTAGGACTTGTTTTGTACATATTGAAATATCCGGAAAACTGTAAATACTTTCTGATTAATTTTTCAGGAATTTTGAAAAATTTAAAAGTTGCACCGTACAGGAATTGAGAGATAATTGCCCTAGTATGGCTCCAGCTGATATTGTCGAAGAATTATTACAATATGTGGAGAGTTCAATTTGCACTGACAATAAGAAAATAATAAGGTATAAGAGAAGTAAGTATAATACTATCAGGCTGACTGTATACTAGATAAGTTAGAGCAGCATTCAAGGCAAGAGCAGTCTTAAATATCTGATAAACTAATTATATAGCCTGTTTAACTGTACTAATTCCCTCCAATAAAAAAACCCGTTTCCTTTCTACATTTGAGGTTATGTTAATTCACAAGGTAATTCTTCTCTACAAAACTCGTTACGGCATCGAGAGTGCTACTCTTTCCCTTGAAAATCCATTTTGAATTTTTCCAATACATTTTTTCCTCTCCTAGAAATTGTTAGTTGAAATTTATGAGTTTGACATATTAGTTGATATTCGCAAATTGAGTAGCATCAGCTGAAGCTTCAGAAGACAGAAGAATCAAATTACAAACACCTACATTTCCATTTCCTGATGTGACATAACCCCAAATATAGCGAAAAACCGGGGTTCTTCCACTTCTAGGTTAGAATCTCTAGAAAACTATTAAGTAATGGAGCAATTTTGAGGTAGGATTCAGATTCAGCGCATCAAAAACCTACGGAAAAGTACAGTCTGGTTTCTAGTTTAGAAGGTCGGTTAAATTTTTTCTGCCTGTGTAATAAGAGAGAAAGTTCTTCATGGAAAGTACCCGCTGCAGTTGTCCACTGGCAGTGTTTCTAAAGCAAGATTCCCTTATCGTGAAACTGAAAGTTTTATGAGAGAAATATCTTGATATTTGACACCATCGATAAATGCAGAAAATGTGGCCTACCAAGGGAAACCATAGAGCACGGATGCCGGATGTTCCGCATTAACAGATGCAGAATATCTCTGTAGGCATAACCAAGTTGCTAAGATCATACACTCCCGGTTAGCCATAAAACATAACTTGATTTCACTTCCAGAACCATATTACAAATATTCACCAACTGCTGTGCTAGAATCGAATTAAACTGTACCATATTGGGAAGGCTTATGGAAATTAAACACGCCACAAGACCGCGTAGCTACTTGGAGACAGAAAGAACTTCATGAAAGATACGCCGAAGCTGTTATGTTTAACAACGTTGACCATAAAAATTTCACAGAATGGCTCCAAACGGCAGGCCTACATGGTGAAACAGGGGGGTGAAACAGAGGGCCATCCAAGATCAAGTGGTTAGCACTAGAGCCTACAGCAAATACATCATAGGTCAAGACGTAGATAGCAGGTGCCGACTCTGCAAACAAACCAACGAGCCTATCCAGCATGTGTGTTGCGGATGCATGGGGCGACGTTGGCACAGATGGACTACCTATGGCGACACAACAATGTAGTGAAAGTTGTTCACCACGCGCTGTCAAAAGATACGGCCTTGCCAACGTGGAGCGACCTTACTACAGGTGTAAACTAGAGGAGTAGGTTCTCTGCAACGACAGAGCCAAAATACTGTGGGACACTGCCATCAACACCGACAGAGCCGTAGAAGCAAACAAACCTGACATCGTTTTGTTTCACAAAAGAGCAGGTAAGGCTCGACATTGCAGTCCCCTCAGATCAGAAATTAGTTTCGACAGTTGATGAAAAGAAGAGAAAGTACCAACCGCAAAATCATCAAAATCAGTTGGACGAGGTAGAAATCGTTCCTGTTGTGGTTTCCGCGAATGGCCTGGTCGACAAAGATTGGACGGAGGCGAAACATAAGCTACAGTTGCAGTACTGGCACTTGAGGACAGTGCAGAAAGCAGCGCTACTGGACATAGCAAATATTGTAAGCAAGTTTGTAGCACTTAAGTGAACAAATTCTCCCCAATAGAGTAAACAGGCTACAGCGAGAGCCAAGCTCAGCCAAGTGCAGAGAGTTGCCTGCCTAAGCATAACAGGAGCTATGCGAACAACGCCAACGAGAGCATTGGAGGTAATGCTGTGTCTGCCACCACTGGATCTATATCTAGGAGAAGTGGCTTTAATAACAATGGCACGCCTCAAGTCCGTTGGCCTACAACCAAATGTAGGCTGTGGGGAGACCAGAAGTCGCCTGTGGAACGAGGCTGTCAGGAGGACGCCTCTTCTACAGGCATGCACAGATGGTATCTCTCCCCGATTTGTCTTTGATAGACCCTACACAATACAGACAAATAGTGAAAACGAGACCGCCGGTGAAGGTGTGATCAACATTTTCACAGACGGATCAAGAAAGAAGGAGGGGACAGGATGTGGAATATACTCCAGAAGCCTGCAAATGCAATACAAATGGACTATGGATGAGCGAGCCAACATAGTACAAACTGAACTGGCGGGCATAACCATAGCCGCAAAAGAGATTGTCCGCAGACAAACTACGGGCAAAACAATCAGGATCTAGACAGACTGTAGACAATCACTACTAGCCCTGAGAAGTTACAAAATAACCACAGGAGCAGTATGGGAATGTCATCAAGCACTTGTGGGTGCCTCCAGCACGAACAACATCTCGGTATGCTGTGTGAAAGGACACGCACAGTGCAGTGGCAACAAAAAAGCCGACAAACTGGCCAAGAAGGCAGCAGGCCAACTTATCTTTGGACCAGGCCCGGCCAGTCTGTTACCGACTACGGCGACAATACAATTAATTAAGGAGAACACCCACAACGAATTTAAGAAGCTGTGGGATGAAACAAGCAGCTGTCAGCTTGCTAGGGAACTACTCATGTATCCCAACAAGAAAACAGCAATGGACTACCTGGCAATGACCAGAAGGAATCTACGTTTTATAACAGGAATCCAAACTGGACACTGTCCGCTAAGGAAACATCTATACAATATGAAATTAAGCGAAACACCTCTTTGCAGATGAAGATGAGACGGTTCAACACGTACTCTGTGACTGTTCAGCCGTCTCATCAACCAGAGAATCCACTTTGGGAGAGCGTTGGCCTACCTTGGCCAACGTAAGGGAGATGCCCCTAGGCAACATCACCACCTACTTCGAAAGATTAGGTTGGTTGAAGGCCTAGGTGAGTGTCTACCTAGAGGGGGTCCAATGGGGCTTAAGTGCTGTGGTTTTTGACCACCCTCCTGCTAATTCCATACTCCATACTACTCTCCCCAAATAGCACCGCTGGAGAAAACAGCGAGAAGACAACCCCCCCACATGTCAATCATCCGTATCTCCAAGACTGTGTGACTTAGCTAGCCTTGGGTAATTAAACCCCGGCCGATAAAAGAAAAGAAGAAAGTAATAATAATAATAAATCAAAATTAGTTTCAACAATTAATACTTCAGTAAAATAGAATTAAATTTGAACCAAACCCGGAACAAAGTAACAAGCTAATTTCTTCGGGATTGTATTCTATGGCTATCCAGGAGTCACTGAATGAAAATCCCAAAAAATCCGCCATGCAGAAATGAAGAAAAAATGCGCCGCCATGTTGAAATTAGGCACTTTCTTCCTTTAATCGGTAATAGTTCACATGGATGACACTTTATGAAAAAAAAAAAAAAAGTAGAGGCAAAATTTTGAGAGAAAGAGTTTAAGTTTCAGTATGGCATAAATCGGTTAAATATTAACAAAGGCATGGTTGTCAAAATGACAGATTCTTATAAAAAAGGGTATTTTTTTGTATTGTAATACCATAAAAATGTAACAATACTCAACAACAACTTTTGTTGGTAATACTAATTAAACATGGTTAAAGATATCTCAAAACGAATTTTTAGCATCAGCATCAAATAATGATCAGTTAATTAAACTTCTAACATCAAATTTTCCCCAAAACAATATGTCAAATGTACCGATTCAGATGCTGATTATTTAATTGTAAAAACTGCTATTGATTGCTCAGCTGATATGTGTAACTCTGTTATAGTTGTGGGTCAAGATACAGACTTAATAACGTTACTCATTGAACATTGCAAAACAAAAAATGTGTACATGATGAGACCCGGTGATGGAGGTAAATCTGATAAAATAACGAATATCTGTAAGTTACGTTCAGAACTAAGTGGAAATGTAGTTAAAAAAATATTCTATTTACACATGCCATCTCCGGATGCGATACCACCTCTGCATTTTATAAAAAGAGTAAAAAAACAGTATTTTCAGTTTTAGAAAATAATATGGAACTAAGTAACAGCCTATTAATTTCCAACACATCGATCTAGCAGTTCCTCTGCCAACATCCGATGCCACTAAATATATTTATAGTGTATTGGCAAATTCAATTCTGGTTAGGCAACAATCTTAATCCAGAGAACTGGATATTATACTTAATACAAATTGTAATCTTTTTTTATATAAATCTGTCATTTTGACAACCGTAACTTTGCTAATATTTAAACGATTGCAAAAAACTTTATACCACATTAATACTTAGCTTTTTCTGTCAATATTTTGCCTCTAATTTGTTTCTTAAAGTTTCATCCGTGTGGGCTATTACCGATTAAAGGAAAAAATGTCTAATTTCAACATGAAGGCGCATTTTTCCTTCATTTCTGCACGGCGGATTTTTTGGGATTTTCAGTCAGAGTCCTGAATAGCCATAGAATACAAACCCTAAGAAATCAGCTTTACAAATTTGTTCCGGGTCAATTATTAATTTTACTGTATTATAAGTAAATCACCTCTTCAACATGGACGACCTGAAGTTATTTGCTAAGAATAAAGCTCAACTAAAGCAAGCGCTAGATATCGTCAAATCGTTCAGTGATGACATCAAGTTGGAATCTGAACATGGTGTTGAATGATCAATTTCCAATACGAAGTACGGACATGGTGGAAATATATAAGTATCTGGGTGTCGAAGAGTGTGCTGGAATCCACAATGACAAAATAAAAAGTAGGGTTGGAACGAAATATTATCGTCACATTAGGCAAACTGTTATGATCGAGCTAAACAGATATGCACAAGTTAACGTTAAGAGGATGAATGGACCTGCGGCCATGGATTAATAGAGCTAGGATATGTTTATGACTCTTCTATCTGAGGACTGAGCACGTATACTCGACAGTGAAAGGACAAAGGACCCTGCACAAATGTTTAGGAAAAGGCGTTTCAGTCAAAACTTTTGAAATTTTGGGGAAAAGTTCTCCTGTTATACTGAACAAAAGTTCTCATGGGCACAATGCTCAAAATTCAATAGTTCGGCTGCCAGTGCCTTTGAAGACTAGAAATATTCTTATAGACCAATTAGATTCTTTTATTCTCTATGTTTTTGGATTATTTTAACCTCTTTTATGGTATGTTTGAATGGTAAAATCTTTTTTCTGAAATCGATCGGCAATGTCTACATTTTCGGCGCGATTTCAAATCGAAAAATGCACAATTCTAGTATGTTAGTCCGTTGCTAAGAAACTATCAGAAAACAGACCGGAAAAGATCCATTACCAAGCAACAATCAGCAAAACCGTATGAATGCTACTTTCCCGGCCTAGGCTGGGAAAGTAACATTCCCGTACGGTTTTCTATGTATATTTTACACAGTAAATAAATACACGCAGACAAACCAACTAACATTAAAATTGCATTTATTAGTAAGCAGTTAGATTGTAATGAAGAAATGTTATGCATTAATACAAATTCCTTAATTTATAACAGTATTGATTGTGATATCAGAAAAATAGTATGTGTACTTCGGCGTGAAAGCTCATTCCCGGATTTCAATGCTTGTTTGGCTCGGCTAGCGCCTCGGCCAACAATTTACATCGTCGTCCGGGAATGTATTGCTTTCACGTCTAAATACACAATATACTATTTTCTACAACTGCTTTCGAAAACGGCAAATAGCGCACAGTAGCCATGACCCGACATTGTCATTTTTCACACGATGTGTGCAAATATCCAAAAAACACAGTACTGACACCTTTTACTAAACATCAGTTTTGAAGTCTTCAAACCACATCACTTTTAAAGGAGGCACGTAAGGCGTGAAAACTAAAAACCTTGACCAGTTGCTATGAATCAATTTTGATGAAACTTTTTTTGCATTGTGTTGCTAAAACCTAATACCAAAATATTTATGGATTAGGAATTGACGTTTTTACCCTGGAGGTGGAAGCCACCCTATAGCGTTATCGCTATAAATAAAATTAAAATCGAAGTTAATATTCGTATATTTGTTTTTAATACATGTTCATATTTTATATGATTTTTGGTATTTTTTAAGTATATTGATATTATTATATTTATATCGAATGTTTTTTATTTTTCTTAGCGACTCCATGGAAACTTCTCCATTATGGATCGAGTTTTCCTTTTTGTTTCTTAGCGACTCCATGGAAACTTCTCGCTTTTGGAACTTCTCGATTTCCAGTGAGTGAGTCGCTATAGTCGCTATATACACCCCCTCGTTAAAAAAGAAAATAGTCAATCAATCAACGTGTCGATTGCAAAACGTACTTTTTTAATCGGGGTAGGCAAAGTGTCACATCCGTCAACTAATACAAAAGCCGGTTTAACCCTATCAATATTGACAGTTATGACTTTGGCTCCTTTCTTAAAGGTAAATAACTTATCTGAACGAGATAAAACTTTAAACGGTCCTTCATATAAAGGAGTAAATGAACGTTTTAAACGTTCAATGCGAACGAAAATAAAATCGCAAGAGGCAAGATCTGAACTAACAAAAGTTTTGTAATTGCCATGCGAAGTTGGAGGAACAAATTTTAAATTATTAAAATAAATGCGTAATTTGTCAATGAAATAAGGAATATCTGGGGAATTATACGATTCAACGAAAAATTCGCCAGGTAAACGAAGGGTTTGACCATATATGAGTTCAGCAGGTGAACATTGCAGATCTTCCTTGGGAGTTGTCCTAAATGCTAATAAAATGATGGGTAATTCATCTGTCCAATGTGATGTATTGGCTCTAGCTAACAAGGAAGTTTTAAGTGAGCGATGAGATCTTTCAATTAAAGAGTTGCCTTCTGGGTGATATGGAGTTGTACGTATTCTATGAAAACCTAAAAACTTTGCAAATTCATTAAATAATCTTGACTCGAATTGTACTCCTTGATCAGTCGTTACTGACAAGGGAACACCGAATCGACAAACAAAGTTTTGAAATAAAGTACGCGCAACTGTTTCTGCTGTGATGTCGCGAAGAGGGTACGCTTCCGGCCACCTAGTGAATCGTTCAATCACCGTAAGAATGTAAGAGTTACCTTTGGATGGAGGTAATGGTCCTACCAAATCTATGTGGATGTGGTCGAATCTGATTTTCGGAATGGTGAAGTTCCCGAGAGCACTTCGCGTATGTCGACTGACTTTGACAGCTTGACAGTTAATGCACGATTTTGACCATAAATTGCAATCTGTGTTCATTTTCGGCCAAAAATAGTTATTTGAAATCAAAAGTCTAGTGGCTTTAATACCAGGATGAGATAAGTTGTGAAAAATATCGAAAATCGTTCGTCTGTAAATAAGTGGGACAAAAGGTCTGACTTTTGCACGAGAAACATCACACCAAATAAAATCATTTGAATCTGGAATTTGTATCTTTTTTAAAATGAAATTGGTTTTAGTTAGTGATGATTTATTTGACAATAAATAGTTGAGATTTGAATCTTTCTCCTGAGCTTCACTAAGCAACTTTAGGTCAAAGTTAACATTAAGGAAGGGAGAATTTTTAAGTTGAAGTGGTAAAATATCTTGTTTTAAGGAAGAAGTGTCGTAAATACGTGACAAGCTGTCAGCTATTACATTATGTTTTCCTTTAACATGTTGTATTTTACAAGAAAATTGAGCTATGTATTCTAAATGACGTATTTGACGAGGAGATCTTTCTGCTTTTGTGAATAAAGCGTTGATTAAAGGTTTGTGATCTGTAAAACAATTAAACTTTCGACCTTCAAGTATAAACTTAAAATGTTTAATTGCAGTATATAATGCTAAAAGTTCTTTGTCAAAAATCGAATAATTGGTTTGTGCTGTGGTTAATTTACGGGAAAAGAATGCTAAAGGAGCAAGAAATCCCTTATTATCTTTTTGCTCTAAAACTGCACCCATGGCAAGGTTAGAACAATCGACTGAGAGAGATAAGATAGTATCGTCATTATTGCAAGGATGAGCTAAAACTACTGCATTACTTATTGCGTCTTTGGCTTTCGAAAATGCGTCTAAACATTGATCAGGCCAACTATTTATCTTTGTAATTTTATCATGAGATAAACTGTTACAAAGAGAATATAGGGGAAATAATATTTCAGCAAAATGAGGTATGAAACGATGATAAAAATTCACCATACCTATGAAACGTTGTAGTTGTTTGAGAGTTGTCGGTAAAGGGAAATTATTAATGACTTCGACTCTCTCAGTTGATGGTAAAATACCTGATGAAGAGATGTGATGACCTAAAAAGGTTAAATTGTCAACTCCCAAGATACATTTAGATGGTTTAATGTTAATTCCGTATGTGTCTAATCTCTTGAAAACCTTTTCCAAATGTTCCAAATGTTGTACATCTGATTGACTTGCGATTAATATATCATCCAAATAGACGAAAACGAAAGGTAAATTGACAAGTACTTCATTCATAAAACGTTGGAAAGTTTGACCAGCATTGCGTAGACCAAAAGGCATGCGGGAAAATTCAAACAGTCCGAATGGAGTTGTTATAGCTGTCTTATAAACGTCATTTTCAGCGACAGGTATCTGATGGTACGCTCGCACTAAATCAATCTTGGAGAAAATAGTGCAGCCGTGCAACTGAGAGCTAAAGTCGTGGATATGAGGTAATGGATATCTGTCTGGAATGGTAATCGTATTTAGTTGTCGATAATCTCCACAAGGTCTCCAGTCATTCTCTTTTTTCGCCACTAGATGGAGTGGAGAGGAAACTTGAGAAGATGATGGTTTGCAGATACCTAATTCTACCATGTTATTAAATTCTGTTTGAGCTATTTTAAATTTAAGATTGTCTAATCTACGAGGTCGTGAAAAAGGTAAATGACCTTCAGTAACTATATGATGTACAATAGAATGTTTAATAGGTAAATTGTAATCTGGTGAACTAATTAGATTAGGAAATTGTAAAAGTAATTTGTTATATTTATCTGTCAAAGGAAATAATTTAAGTGAATCTAATCTATAATTGTCTAAAGGACTATTTTTAATAAAACAATTAACTGACAAATTAGTCTTGTTATCAATTATTCGAGCTCCTTTAAGATCAACAACTAAACCAAAATGAGACAAGAAATCTGCTCCGACTATCGGTATGTCAATGTCTGCTATATTGAAAACGAAAGGAAATAATCTACGTAAGTTTAGATTGACTTTTAACAATTTCTTACCGTATGTAAAAATGGTTGAACCGTTAGCCGCGGTTAATATCGTATCGAAATTCTTTTTTAAATCTGTGAAAGCATTGCGTGGCACCACAGATAAATCGGCACCAGTGTCAATTAGGAAGTTCAGGTTGTTAGATCTATCGTAAATAAAAAGTCGACGACGTTTGCTGTTAGAAATGTCAAAATCAGACGTCATAGAATTATCAAACTTCAGTCATCTTTGAGAATTATCAGATTTTTTACAATTCTTACTGAATTTGCACCATTCACCTCCACAACGATAGGCATTGGCACCATAAAGTTGATGGTAGTAACAAATAGTATTGTCTGTACGATCAAATTTATTGGAAACATTATTACGGCTGGGTGAACGATGGCGATTAGTGGTACGAGTTTGTGAATTGCTTCTACTTTTGCAATTGTTGCAGCATGAAGTAGAAGGTTGAGGCTCGAAGGATTGATTGGAAAGTCTGGATTCTAAAGAGTTTAATCGAGAATTAAAAATTTCTTGTTTTTGTAATACTTGATTAATTGAATCATGGAAAGTGATTGAAAAATTTTTGATAGTGGTAGTTAAATCTGATAACGGGGTTGACTCAGAGTCAAGAGGATTTTTGGAGTACGATGCAACCATTGAATTTTGACAGGACTCCCAGATCTGATCCGCAATATCTAGAATCTCTTTTGTGTCTGTTTTCCCTGAAGCTGTAATGGCAATATATACTGTTTGAGGTAAACGTCTTTTCCATAGCTTTATCAATAAATCTTGACTAACCATGCTGAATCCTCCAACAATATTCAGCATGGATCTATAGAAATCTGAAGGCTTCAGATCGCCCATTTGGGAACCTGATAACAGATCATTCAGACGTTTTTCCTCACTCGATGATAAACGTGAAATTAAAACTTTCTTTAAATTTATATAGAGATCCGTTTCCGGGGGATTAGATATTATATCGTATATATTATCTATCACATCTAATGGCAAATTAGCTATAACCTGATCATACTTTTCCTTGTCATTGACAATTTTTGCAACAGAAAACTGTGATTCGATCTGGGTAAACCAAATTTCTGGTTTTGATTTCCAGAATGGGGGTAGTTTGACAGAAGTGACATAATGGGTTTGAGGAAAATCCTCGTCTGAAGGTTGTCTTTGCATAACTGATCGATTGTGATTGATTGATTGATTGATTACTCTCTTAGATAAAAAAGGAAATGTACTTTAACTCACTCACCGACAGATGACAGTACTTGTAATGTACAACTTCAGTTGATTGAATTAGGAAATTACCATAAATTATAGGAACATCTATTCAACTTTGGAACCTCTATTCAAAATTCATCTGGAAAATTCTTCTCTTCATAAAATGGTCAATTTATAACGGTAGTTGATATATTGAATCTCTTCTGGTATATATTTATCACGTTGGACATAAAATTTTCACTTCTGGCATATATTTATCACGTTGGACATAAAATTTTCACTTCTGGTATATATTTATCACGTTGGACATAAAATGATCACGTCGGACATAAAATGATCACGTCGGGCATAAAATTATCACGTCGGGCATAAAATTATCACGTCGGGGTCACCAAATTTATAGCGTTATCGCTATAAATAAAATTAAAATCGAAGTTAATATTCGTATATTTGTTTTTAATACATGTTCATATTTTATATGATTTTTGGTATTTTTTAAGTATATTGATATTATTATATTTATATCGAATGTTTTTTATTTTTCTTAGCGACTCCATGGAAACTTCTCCATTATGGATCGAGTTTTCCTTTTTGTTTCTTAGCGACTCCATGGAAACTTCTCGCTTTTGGAACTTCTCGATTTCCAGTGAGTGAGTCGCTATAGTCGCTATACACCCCTTCTCGGGGTTGGAAATTATTATGTTCAAAGTAACTGCAGAAATCGATAGAGGAATGAATTCTAAGCAATAAATGTTCTTTTCAGTTTCTTCGATGAGTCAATACTTTTTGAGTTATTCTTGATTGAAAATGTTAATTTTTCATCTAAAAAAACATTTTAGAACGATTTTTCACTAATAACTCGAAAACGTTACGTTTTACCAAAAAAAATATAAGCAAAAATGAATCCCGTAAAATAACAAATCGATTGGGTTTTTTATTTCTGTAGATGCAATACGAATCGAGTTATTGCAAGATGAAGGTGACTTTTTGTTCAGCAAAACTGAATTCGATTCTTTCAACGTTAAATAACGGAAAACGAAAAATTTTTGGAGTAAGCCATATAAGACATTTTTAAAAATACTTGAAAAGACCTTTAAAATGAGCTTTGGTAAAAGTCGCTGGCATGGAAACTAACGGAGCTATGATGAAAATAAAATAGTTGTTTCTTTTTTTCGGAGAAAAAATCAGCAATGAAACCAATGGCTTCGCCGCAAGAATTGAAATTGAACGTAGTTTACAATTTACTTTATTTAAGTAGTAACAATATGTTCTAAAATTTTGAATGGTTTAGGATGCATTTATTTGAAAAAAAGTTTGATTCAAATTTGAAATGATTTTTTAAATGTCTTAGAAAATTTTCATTTTTTCACAATAATTAAAAAACTAAACGTAAAAATGCTAGAGTACAAATATTTAGGTTTTTATTACTAAACATTTTGTTTTTTTTTTTATTTCTCTAGGATAGAAATTAATTAAGATATCAGTAAGTTTGCGTTTGAGTGCGATGACCACCTTCCCCGAGCCCTTTAAACTCAAAAATCACAAAAACGAGAGGTTCAAGGAAGTTCAACTTTACACGCCTTGTAGCCCTTAAAGTTCCCTGTAAAATGATTATTAAAGCGATAGAATAGCTTAAAAATTAAGGAAGTTATCATTGATAAACCAGTCATAGCGCATCTGCTCGAGAAACGCTGTCTTCGACACGGCTCAACTGTATCTCTTTAGCAGCTCCGTACAGTAATATTGTGCAGTACCTACCGGCTTCTAAAATTTGTACTGTAGCATTTTTTAGGTACCTTCTTTCGTCTTTGAATTATTGTGAAAAAATGAAAATTTTTAAAGAAATTTCAAAAATCGTTTCAAAGAATCAAACTTTTTTTTCAAATATCGGCATCCTAAACCGGTCAAACTTCTAGAATATATTGTTAGTACTTAAATAAAGTAAACTGTAAATGGATTACAATCAATTTCAATTCTTGCGGTGAAGCCATTGGTTTCATTGCTGATTCTTTCTCCGAAAAAAACTGACAACCATTTGATTTTCATCATAACTCCGTTAGTTTTCATGCTAACGACTTTTACCAAATCATTTTAAAGGTCTTTTCAATTACCTTTAAAAATGTCTTATATGCTTATGCTTATATGCTTTTCTTCAAAAATTTTCCGTTTTTCCGTTATTTAACGTAGAAAGGATCAAATTCAGTTTTTAGCGAACAAAAAGTCACCTTCATCAAGCAAAAACTCGGTTCGTATTGCATCTACAGAAATAAAAAAAACCAATAGATATATTATTTTATAGGCTTCATTTTTGCATGTAATAATTTGTCTGGTAAAACGTAAAGTTTTTGAGTTATTAGTGATAAATCGTTCCAAAACATGCATTTTTTAGCTTAAAAATCAACATATTAAATCAAGAATAACTCAAAAAGTATTAACTAGTTTTTTGAGCTATTCCCTAATTACTGTCCAAATTTCACGTCAATCGGTTCTATACGAAAGAATTTCGGGCGAAAAACCTTCAAACACTGAAATAAATTAACTTTTTCATGAATATCGGCAAAAAAACATAAAAAAATAAATTTTTCCTGTAAAAGTTGTTATTATTGCTTAAAAAATATAAATAATCATCAACCCCGACTGTGAGAAACATTTTTTAACTTAAATTTTCAATAAAAACAACTCAATGTTTTATAAATATCGCGAAACAAAATTTTTAAAATACATTTTTCTGTAAATATTGTTATTATTGTTTAAACAATATAAATAATTATTTGCGACACTTGAGATGTTTCTGATTTTGAATAAACACACATTTAAAAAAATATATCAAAATCGGAGCTGTTGCTGAGAATTAAGAGGTTTTGACGATTTTTATGCTTCATTGACTCGACTATGTAGAAGATCTCGATAAAATTTTAAATAAAAAGAAACGTCAATTTCTAATCTATAAACATTTTAGTTAAGTATTAGGTTTTAGCAACACAATGCAAAAAGTTTCGTTAAAGTTGATCCATAGGACCGGGTTCCTAGGTATAAATCTAACGGCACTTCACTGGTAATTTTAATCCATGGAATTATTTAATGCCTTCAACTTAATCTTTCTTAAGCCGTATAATTAAAAAATTGTAAATGATTGCCTATTCTTAATATTTAATTTTAGGTTTGAGAAGGACGGTGCGTGATGTGATTGGATTAGAGGAGGAATTAACAGATATAGAAAAGGCAATTAAAGAAGATTGTGTTGAAAATGGAGTACCTACAGAGAAATTAGACGTAGGTGTATACATTCATACAATAAACAAAACGTGCTATACTTTTTGGAATGTCAACAATAACGGTCATATTAATTGTTTTTTTTTTTTGGACATTTCTAAGCTATTTAACCATCGCTTGAATACGGTTCCAAGTTGTTATTACTGCATCGAGGTACTGCACTAAAGAGCTTTAAAGAGAATTTAATAGTCTAGAACCTCGTCTAGAACCTTCTCGTGTAATTTGCACATATTAACAGATTTCATTTCATAATAAAAAAACACGGAGATAACGAAAATATGAAAATTTCTGCTTCTACGAGTGTAGACCGCTAAGTAGCCAAGAAGGTAATTCGACAATTCTTGTGTTGTCGTTTCAACTAAGTAAAAATTCTAGAATTCTTTAAAACATACACTGTGTCCCAAATTGGGGGTGAATGCATTACTATTTCTATCATCATTAGAGATAGAGAAACCATTAAATGGGGACATTTTTTAAGAATAATTTAGAGAACAGTTTACATGAATTCGACCTAGCTCTCTCCGTTTTCGAAATATTTTCAAAAAACTAAAAAGCTAGATTTTAAAAAATTTCGCGTATCTGGTGATATTTTAACCAGTACAATGTTAGGACATTTTTTTAAGGTGCTTTCGTTGATCTTGTAGAAGAACGCACTACCAGGCGTCAAAATGACGCGACACCAATTTATTTCTCAGGGGGCGCCAGTCGCGTATTACCCCGTTCTTCTACCTCCCAGGCGGGTTCGAGATAAGATGCACTTCGGTAGCCGAGTAATGGACCAAGGCTGCACTACCACAGATCGGAAACTACGCTCTCTCTGGATCTGAATTCCCTCGTTAGGGATTTAGGCACCTCTTAATTTCCTGAATTTTTTCATAAAAAAATCCCAACCGAAGAATTTCTCTGCGGAGGGATTAGTTTTGGTACGCGGAAATCACGTTTTGGTCCATTAATAACGGAATATATTTCTCAAAAAACGCATAAAAAAATCCCTATCAAACCTCCGTAAAGCAACCAGAAGGTCGAACGTTAATACGAATTAACTCGACACATCCGGTTTTCTATACGAAAGTTCCAGGGATTATAGACCGTCAACAGGCCTCAAGATCAATTAAGAAACAATAGTTCAAAGAATCCGTTTATTTAACAGAATTGGTTATACAAAATTCTCAAGATAAGAATCGTGCCTTCCCCAATCAAGGTAGTGACTTTCAGACCATACAAGCGAGAGCGCTCACGCTAACGATCGATTAGGTAGAAAAGATTCATACATACCTTCTCAGAATCAAAATGTGAGCTTTTAGAATCATTTCAGACTCTGGGTAAATGAATAATTAAGGCTGACTGAAATTAACTTAAAAAAGTTTTACTAATTGAATTTAGTTTCGCTAGAGACTACTTAGCTTTAAAGTTCTTGTATCGTGGAGATTCACGTACTCAAACACATTCAGAGGACTTATTACTGCATAAGTTGAGTGGCGTTCGATCAGTCCACGACTTACTAACCCTTATCACAGTCGTTCAATATTATCGATTTGGCAGCGTCTCACCTTCGAGCGACTTTTAGGCAAAATTGAATTTTTGGATTTTTATGCACAAGGCGTTTTCCTCTATAACTTTGTCATTCGAAGAGCCCTGTTATTGGCTTTTCTACCATCGCTTTGTCTGGACCACTCAACGCGCTCGACCAAATTGCGAGCCGCTGGGTCAATCCAAACTCTTTCCATGCGAGAAACCGGCCTTGTACATGTGCATTGATTTTTATCAATTTTTGCTTATCGGCACTACGCCGGCTTTGACATAATCTTCTATTTTGCCTTTTGGATGCAGCGCATCGTTAAAATTTCATGCTCATACTTTAGAATTAGGCTTTCAATGACCGTACCTCAAAGGTCAATGTCTTTGGTTGAGGAATAAAAATAAAAAATAATTTAAATTATATTTTCGTGGTACTTTTTAAACTGGCTTTGTGGTACTTTTGAAAAATCCATTTTAAGACCAATTTTAGCGTACTTTTGAAAAATCGATTTTCGAGCCAAATTTCAAGGTACTTTTGAAAAACTAATCTGTGGGTGAAATTTTGGCGTACTTTTGAAAAATCGATTTTCTAGCCAAATTTCAAGGTACTTTTGAAAAGTTAATCCGCGGGTGAAATTTTGGCGTACTTTTGAAAAATCGATTTTCAAGCCAAATTTCAAGGTACTTTTGAAAAGTTAATCTGCGGGTGAAATTTTGGCGTACTTTTGAAAAATCGATTCTCAAGCCAAATTTCAACGCAGTTTTGAAAAATTAGTCTGCAAGTGAAATTTTGGCGTACTTTCGATAAATCGATTCTTGGGCCAAATTTTGACGCCCTTCCTAAAATATTATTTTTCAAAGTCCAATTTATGGTACCTTTGAAAAAGTATATTATTCATAAATCTTTGTCATTATATACTTCTACTCTCATATTCTGAACCAAAAACATTTTTCCTAAGTGAAAATTCGGTGTTTCTTCGAATTTTCACCTGGTCATTTCCAACGCCTTATAGAACCCAAAACGGTCATTGTGGACTGATCTGCGCCTCTGCAGACTCCCAAAAATGTCTTTAAATGAAATTTTTGCCTAAGTCGAATTTTGATTATGTCTTCAACTTAGGACGATTTTGGAGAGTTCTACAACAATCTCACTAAAAAAATCTCAATCGTCATTTGAATTTAAATTAATTCCACTAACTTTGATTTTCTTATGGCGACCATATTGAATTTTTTGATAGTTCAGTTCAGTTCTTAACTCCTTTTTCAACGGTGTATCTCAGTGTCAGATTCTTCAACTTTTTAAAAATGTCCCCATTTAACCAAGATAGAATGAATGTACTATACACTCCCGATTAGGGACCCTGTGCTGGCTTGCTCCCATGATTTACTTGACTCTGATACCAAAATTAAATAGCACAGCCTTGATGCATAAATTGTATATATAAGCATTCGTATTCTTCTTATTGTTATTCATGATGTCTTGGCTGACGTGTTGTGATTCATACAATATTCTAGTCAGTTTCTCTTTGCTGTATGGAGCGACTGACAGTATCGCGCTATCTGTTGAGGTTGCCGGTTAGGTGTAGAATCTTGCCAAAGCTCGTTGCCATTAGTTCAATTACTAATATTATAAAACTGAGGATATAGATTTTATACAGGCAAATATCAGTTAATTGGTGACATGAACCCAACGTTTTGGATGGCGTCCTCTTTGCCGCTTACCATATGACTTTTCTTGAACCATTGAAGATTTTTCCTAGCAGCGTCGATACGCATGCGTCAGACGTTTCCGTTTTGGTGCGAGCGACTGACCCACAGGGGGTGTTTTACTAGCGGCATCAGAAGCGTGCGTTTGGCTTTCATCTCAATTCACATCTGCGTTTTATATTTACTAAATGCTACCTATCCTAATAAATATAGTATATTTATAAATCGCCAGTGTTTCTGATTTTTTTTTCATATATTTTCTCTTATCAGTTGATCCCTATAATCTTTATGTCTGCTGTCATGGTTTTGAGCTACGTATTTTATAAGTAGCTAAACATGTTTTACGAATGTGCATTTCGTGACATGTCTGTCATATCAAATCTTTCTCTGTCATTCACAAACGAAGTCAACGTTATAAAAAAGTGAATGTATGGTGTGGGATTTTTTATGATCAAATCGTTGGTTTCTATATTTCTTAGAAGAAAATTTAAATCAGCATGTTTATTTGGACCTTTTAGAAAACTTTGTATTGCCATTTATAAACACTACGCAACCGGAAGTAAGGCGTAACATTTTTTTGGCAGCAAGATGGTTGCCCAGCTCATTCCTCAGTTTTGGTACAGCAGTGGTTGACAGATCACTTCGGAGCCAGATGGATGGGAAGATATGCTTCAATTAATTTTTCTGCAAGATCACCAGACCTTATACCAATGGATTTTTTCTGTGGGGTGTTTAAAAACAGAAAATTTATTCAGATGACCTGCATGATCGAGAAACATTAAAAGCACAAATACAAGACGCGGTGAATGAATGGTGAATGTACCCTCAACCATTCGTAAAGTCTATGGTGAATTTATTAAAAGGATGGAGAAATGTGTTGAGGTTGGAGAAGGCTATGTAGAATAAATTGTTTTTCCACAATCGTTGAAGTTAATGTTATTATGTTATGTTAATATTTGAGAAAAAAAATTTAAGTTGACATAAATGTAAAATTCAAAATTTAGACTTCATAATTTGAATTTAGTCTTTCTTTATTTTGGATTATAAAGAACTTTGTTTTATAAACATTTTGTCCAAAATAATAAATAAAGGTACTTCTCTCTTGAGGCATTTTGATGTTTTCTTAATTTATTAACACCCGGTACATCTGATCTAAGATTTTTATACGGTAAATCCATTTTTTCGACAAGCAGAATTTTTTATAAAGAATGACTTTTTGTAGTAAAATCAATAATAGACATGTTTTTCCTCTTTTGAGCTCCATCCGGGGGCACACTGTATATGTATATATCTAAAAAATCATGTCTTTTTTTCCTGCGCATGAGCAAAACTTTGTTCTAAAAGTTGAATATTTACTTCCTATGCAAAGAAACTGCTGTTCATAATTTTTCTCCGCCTTTTTCCTAATTTAAGTGGACTAATAGGTAATGACTATTATCAATATTTTTTGCAAGAGTCATGTTTACATTGCTAAAATGAAGTGTACTACTTTTTTCTGAAATCAATGGTACATCACATCACGTGTTCATTATTTTAAAAAGGATTGGTACAAAACACAGCCCTGTTTGGCGCCTTTGACAATTTTATATTTGTCAGATGTAACGTTACTGACTTTTACAAAAGCAAAGTTTTCTTAATACAGTCGGTGGATGATGAAGATCAATTGTCTAGATATTCCAATCTATAATAATACACAGTAATCATTCATAACCGTTTAACAGGGTTAAGTGTTAGAGAACCACACATGTAAGGTTAACTTCGCCATTAATAAAGGCACGTTATTATTATTATACTCTTCGCAAAAACGAAGAGTATATTGTATCTGATCGGCACATTTCTAAAATCGTAAATATCGCTCCTAGAGAAAAAATTTTCATATAATTGTGTTAGTGAACGAATTCTGAACAACTTTCAAAATGTCCGTCTGTCCGTCCGTCACGTTTCTTGTAAGCACGATAACTTAAGAAAGAAAAGTCCGATTGTATTGAAATTTGGAAAGTAAGTTAGTGTTAGCTAGAGAAAGAACCCTATTGTTTTTGGAGAAAATCGATCAATAAATAAAAAAGTTATTAATTATTTAATTTAAAAAAAATATTCTCCTAATTTTTGTCGCTTGTACTTAACAATCAATTTTCGTAGCAATATGTGATGGTGCAGTGGCTAAAATTTTGCCTTGCAATTCAAAGATCGTGTGTTCGAATCCCACACAAGTTGGATATTTATTTTTCATTTTTTTTTTCGTATAATTTTTTTCACAACAAAGATGGTATCACAAAATTTAAGATGTCCAAAACTAACATTATTTACAAGAAAACTGCGAAGAGTAAAAATATTTAAACGAAAGTTGTTATTGTGTTTATGGATTATGTATTTTTAATATTGTAGAAAGCTCTAGTGAAGATGAAGAAATGCCTGAAACAGAAAAAAATTTTTACAACCCCAAAGGTTGAATATTTAAAGCACTTTGATAATTGTACAAAAGGTGGAGTCAACACATTCACAGAATGTTTGCCAGAGGAGCTAAAGTATCTTCCAAACCTCTTGTTTAAGCTGACGCATTCCGTTATAAATTTTTTGTACGAGGACTATGAAGATATAGCACGTATGTATAAAAAGTACTATTCACATTTCTTCAAATATTAATTACACAGGTCTACAAGAAAAAAGGTCTTGTCCTAAGGCTTTCGTCTAACTTTTCTAAAGTATTTTGCCCTAAAAGGGGCAAAAAAATATCTTGTTTGTCCTAAGGTTCTGATTTAACTTTTCTGTTTACCGCGCTGGAGCTAAATGGACAAAAACAATTTTCTATCGTACCAATTTTTTTTTCTACCACCCCTTATATCCTCTAAGAAGAGCAAAAAAAAGGTCTTGTTCTAAGGTTGCGATCTAACTTTTCTGAAGTATTTTGATGCACTGAAGTCAATTTTGGAAAAAAAAAATTCTATCGTTTCAGTTTCCCTCTGCCGTCCTAAAAAGGGAGAGGTCGAGGGAAAATGCAATGATAGAAATTTTTTTTGTCCAAAATATTCTTCAGAGCGTCAAAATACATCTTTTTTAGAGGACAAAAACTGACACGATAAAATTTTTTTTTGTCCAAAATTGGCTGGGGCGCGTCAAAATATATCAGAAAAGTTAGATGAGATCCTTAGGACAAGATCTTTTTTTTGTAGACCTGTGTTATATTTCAGTTTGCACAATAAATAAGCTTATATATTTAAAATTAGAATAAATGGTTGTGCAAAACTTAAAATAAAACTTTTTATAGCAGATAGATCGGAATTTTTAGAATTTAGACTGTCTAAATCTTCATTTTGACCCGCTATACGACGCATAAGGCTGTGCCCCAAAGCCCCTTTAAGTTACTAGTTTCATCATTTTAAGCATACATCATCGTACCCGCTGTCTCCAACCGTCCCCAATACTCAATATTATAATATGTTCAAAATGGCCGCCGCCCCAAGATGGGCGATTATGATTTTCTTTACAACCCCCTTGATATGGGTATCAAAAAAATGGGCTCGATAAGTATTCCAAAGAATTTAAATGTTTCCGACAGGACCGTATTCTCCAATTTAAATAAAACAATATATTTTCTTGCATAGTGTGTGTTGCTTGAAAATGAAGACTAGAAACTACGAAACTATAGTCATAAACTGAAAAAATATTGTGATATTTAACAAGAAAAGTTTGTGTTCGTTATAATGGAATACCACAAAGTAACAGACAACTCTATTGATTTCTTTAAATAAACAATAATTTTAGATAGCTAAAAAAGTCATATTATATGTATTTTTTTTCCAACTTGTAAAAATAGTAAAAGCATATGAAATAGAATTTTCTATTAAATACATTGATATAATTTTTTTTTCAGTATTTTCAAATAAAAATAGCTCAAAAAAACAGAACAATAGTTAAATAAGGAAGAAAAAAAAAGTTATTCTTTAAATAAATAGTGCTTCATTATTCGGTTGCTGTACGTAGGTGCCACAATGAAAACTTTTCAAACAAATGGATTGGACGAAAAAGCTTTCCTTTTTTCTTTCTCAATTAGTAATATCAACAACGGATACTAAATGAGGAAGAAAAAAGAAAAGCTATTCCGTCCAAAACATTTGTTTGAAAAATTTTCATTAAGGCACCTACGTACATAATAACGTATAGAAGCACTATTTATTTAAAGAATCGCTTTTCTTTTTTTTCCTCGTTTAGTATATGACGTTCCTTATGTCGAATAAATACTTTACCTTTTTAGTAAACCTAACCGACTTTTATACAGGGCCAAAATAGGAAATTTTAAATTTGGCTATTGAATATATGAGGTATCTAGTTAAAATTTTGTATAAAGGTATCTGAGGCAACTGCGAATCGAATACGCGATCCAATTTGCCGATAAAAAAAACCGCTGCCCAAGGAATCACTACTTCCACATCCAGATTTTTTATCCAAGTGACTCGCAACGAAAAAATTTTGTATGTGGAAATAATTGTTTATAGAACTTTAATAATATAATATTTGAAATCCTCTACCCCAAAAACCCATAAAACGATACCCCACATCGGTAGCGGGGTGGGGGTGGATGAAGTAAAAAAATATTTTGAGGTTTCTGGTTCTTGTACACACACTAAATCACAATTTTTTTCATCCCCTTTAATAATGGGGTGGGGGTGGTAATGGGGGTAGCTAATGCCATTTTTTTTGAGACCTTAGCTTCTCTTGTATATACTAAATGCCAATTTTATGGACTCCTACCTGCTTGATTTACCTATTTTTCCCAAATTTACCCCAATTTACCCCCCAAACCCTTCGACGGAACAAGATGAAAATATAATCTAGTTCTAGATCTCGTTAAAGTACATATGTGTACCAAATTTCAAGTCAATATCTCAAACGGTTCCAGAGTAAACGTGCGCACAAAAAAGTTACAGACAGACCGACAGACAGACAGACAGACCGACAGACAGACCGACAGACAGACCGACAGACAGACCGACAGACAGACCGACAGACAGAAAAATTTTTTCCGCTCAAATTTAAAATCTCGACGTTTCGTGGCATTCTAAGCCTATTTGAACAATAAAAATTTTTAAAAATTTTTTTGTCGTTGCTATACTTCCACTGGATGTGGAAATAATTGCCTAATAGTCAATCTCGAAATTTCGTCTTAGTAGGCCTTGAAAATATGAAAAAGGCGCTGCCCAAGGAATCACTACTTCCACATCCAGATTTGCTACCCAAGTCTCTCACAACGAAAAAATTTTGTATGTGGAAATAATTGTATTTGGAACTTTAATAATATAATATTTGAAATCGTTTATCATAAAAAACCATAAAACGATATTCCACATCGGTAGTGGTACTGGGGATGGATGAAGTAAAAAAATATTTTGCAGCCTTTGGTTCTTGTACACACACTAAATCACTTTTTTTTTCACCCGTTTTATATTAGAGTGGAGGTAGTAACGGGGGTGGCTAATGCCAAAACTTTTTTTGAGAGATTAGCTTCTCTTATACGCGTGATCTACCATGATACGTGGAAAATAAAATGGTGTACTAGTCTTCAATGTGGGAAAGCCCCTGCAAAATTTTAGAGTGTTCTGAGGTAATTTAGAAGATACACTACTGTTATTGAGTAGGTCAGTATTAGGGCGACGAACTTACTTGTGAAAGAACATGTTGGAGTTGTTTACATTTCCTTAATTGGCATAAAAAGTGAAGGCGGCGAGTGCGGTCAAAGTACTGCGTTTTTTGTTTTCGGTCGAACAATCAGGACACCGGCGTGTAATTGACAGGTTTAACTGAATATCTCTTATATCTCTTTGTTGTTACCATAGGGGTCAATGTCTTTTCGATTTATTTCGATTTATTTTTGTACTGTGATTTGATTAAAACCAAAAAGTCACTTCTACCTTCTTCAGCTTTGCTGTCAATAGTGTCAATCTAGTGTCAATTCTAAGTCCGATAAAGTGATATGGATGTACCGCGTTAGGTCAGATTAGTTAAAGTCATTGACGGCGCATTTCTACAAAAATATAAGGTCATTTTTTGGTCATTTTTTTAATTTTTCATCTTTTTAATTCCTTTCGGTGGGGATAATCTACTGTTAAATTCTCCGCATGTCATGGTAGATTGTGTATACTAAATACCAATTTTATGGGCTCTTACCTGTTTGGTTTACCTACTTACCCTCATTTACCCCAATTTACCTCCCAACCCTTCAACGGAATAAGATGAAAATATAATCTTTTTCCAGATCTAGTTAAAGTACCAAATTTCAAGTCAATAACTTAAACGGTTCCAGAGTAATGGTGCGCTCAAAAAAAAGTCACAGACAGACCGACACAGAATTTTTTATTTGCTGAAACTTAAAATCTCGACGTTTCATGACATTCTAAGCCTATTTGAACAATAAAAATTAAAAAAAAAATTTGTCGTTACTATACTTCCACTAGATGTGGAAGTAATTACATTTTTTTAAAAACAGTCATCGAGCACTGTAGTGTATCTCAAAAAAAAGAAATTAAAATCAGGCAAAGCGTTCCAAAATAACGGGGTGTTGCGGTATTAAATAATAGCACACACTGTATAAACAAAACATTATTTATTCATACTTATTAATAACAAGTTTTTATTTTAGTGGGACTTGGTCCATGTTTAAACAAACTTAAAAGTGGTCTAAGCAAAACAGATTACAATCTGTGTATGGTACAAGTAAGTGTGGTTGAAGGCGCTGATATGCCAACATCGCAAGCCGAATTTTGCAAGTAAGTATTATGAGCAATTTCTTATTAGAGCAGGCAAATGGGAAAAGTGCTCAAAGTTTAAGCTAAGCAAAGTTTCTGTACATCGATAGAAGGCTCTTCGTTATCTATCATATCTTCAATAGTAGAGTAAAATCTGGAAGTAAAGTCGCTTAGTTTTCGAGAAAAAAAAACCGGCGTAGAACCAAACCAGACTTAGTGGGATTCTTTAGTAAGATAATCGTGTACACGAAATCGTTTTTTACGACATTTTTCGGTGGTCGAGAACTTTTTTATTTCGGAAAAACTCAAAAAAATAGATTTTTAATGAAATATGTTTTTTAACGTCTCCACCGCTATATCTCTGAAAATATTTGTGCTAACAAGCTATTTTTTTTTTTTAGATTAAAGTAGACACAATAGCGCTTCGAACAACGTCCCACGTGAACCCGATTTATTTTTTTTTAAGTTGGTAAAATAATAGGAAACTCAAACTTGTTATTTTCAGTAACGTAATTTTAGGCAATCGAGAAAAAAGTTTATTTATGAAAATTTGTATATACATGCTGCGTACAAATTGAAGCCAATAGTTGAAAAAAGTTTTTAGGATAAAAATTTTTCATGTCCCGTTCATAGTATTGAGTCAGCGATTTTTTTTAACGGGCCAAAGTCATATTCTTGCGCGCTCGGCTGTAGTAAGCCTGCCGACTGCAACGATCTGACGATCCCGGTCGGGGTGTATATAATAGTTTAACATATCAATAGGTACAAAACCAGTAGTGATCAAAAGCATCTAGGGGATCAATATTATTGTTCAATATTTCATATATTGTACAGTAGTATTGATCATATGTTGTTAGTATTAAGAAATTGTATAATAAATATTAAATTGTCTCCTTTTAATAATAAAAAGACAGGTGGTAGTAGTACAGTACCTAGAGGTAAAAAAAAACTTCGAAGTAATGTCATATTGAACGGATTTCGTTCATTTTTGGCAATATAATAGTAAATGTTTCACAGAAAAGTTTCTATATTGAGCGGGGGCTTGTTAATTTATAGGCGGTGGATGCCACCCCTTTGAGGGGGCGGCACTTAAAAAATATATGAAGTACAATCATATTTTAAGAAGAAACGGTTCTATGCAATTTTTCACATAAATTGAAGTTTTTAAGTTATAACGACTTCAAAATTGCGATTTTAGCTTAAAAAAAGGTATTTCTAAACGGCTTTCGTCAAGTATCTCAAAAAGTATTACTTTATCGAAAAAACGTTATAGACCAATTACAGGAAGTACAAACTGGGAATTAATTATATTTTTTGTTTATTGATGTAGGATTAATAATTTCGGAGATATTTAAGTTTACATTTGGCATCCAAGCGTTCGTAAGATAACTATTTAGAGTGATAGTTAAATATCTCAGAAACTGTGACACCTACGCCAAGGATACTAATAGATACAATAATTAAGCTCTTAACTATTTTTTTATTTGTTTATGTAGCATAAAAAAACAAAGAAGTTATGACCGAAGCAATGTCCGTCTACACATTATTTTAATAACAACGTCGCCATTTTGTTACTGTAATTAGCCAGTAATTAAAAAAAAAAAATTGCAAACACGGTTTCTCATTAATATACAGCACGACGTAGATGCTCAAATTTTTTGGTTCGTATACAGCACTTGCTTTAGAAAAAATACAGTTTAAACTATAAAGGTATTTTCGATAAAACGTATTTTTTTTTCCTATTCCAAATATCTCAATAAATATTAGTTTTGTTCAAAAATGTGTAGAAACCAAAAATAAAGCACATAAACTAATAATAATGAATTTCGCTTGTTTATTTATTTACATAGATTTAATAGTTTCGGAGATGAGTTTACAAATGGCATCCGAACGTTCATAAGACGAAAAATGCAGTTTAAATGTTAAATACCTCAGAAATTGTGACGCATGCTAAGAAAGGAAATTAAAGACAATTAATTGCGCTTTCAAATTATTTTTTACTCGTTTTGTTACTCTAATTAGCCAATAATCTAAAAAAATTATCTCAAATACAGTTTTTCGTTAAAATGTAGCATTACCTAAATGCTCAAATTCTTTTTTGCTCATTTAAAGCACTTGCTTTAGAAAAAAATGCATTTTAAACTTTAAAGGTAATTTCGAAACCCTTGGATACCAAATATAAACTTAAATATTTCCGAAATTATTAATCCTACATCAATAAACAAAAAATATAATTAATTCCCAGTTTGTAGGGTGCTTTCTGTAATTGGTCTATAACATTTTTTTGGTAAAGTAATACTTTTCGAGATACTTGACGAAAGCCGTTTGAAAATACCTTTTTTAAAAGCTTTTATTTTAAGCTAAAATCGCAATTTTGAAGTCGTTATAACTTAAAAACTATCAATTTATGTGAAAAATTGCATGGAACCTTTTCTTCTTAAAATTTGATTCTATTTCAGCTCCAATAAATATATATATTTTTTAAGTGCCACCCCCTGAGAGGGGGTGGCACATTTTTTCTGAATGATATCTAATTTTTTAGATGACAGTAAGCAACTCCACCTAGAATGCCATATATTAATCTAGTTTTAACTAACGCTACTTCTACGCGACTAATCTAACCAACCTGCATGCGAGGTGTATTAATTGCGTCCCAATGTCGCGTTTAGCGCTGATAAAAAAAATCGCTGTTGCCAAACGGTACACTTTAGGCAAAAACATATTTTTTCAAAAACTTTTGTGATTATTAGGCTTTATTTTCTTCGCTGCATGTATGCAAATATTTTCAAAAATAAAAAAGTTTATCGATTGGTGAAGATTTCAATACACAAAATATGTATTTTTAGTTTATTTGATTTTTAGAGAAATGAAAGTGCGAATTGTGCCCAAACCGTTTATATTGGTAAAAGCGCTACAGTGCGTGCTTTAATTTGACATAAAACAAATTTCTGTACCTTTAATAGTTTTAAAGATATGGTGGAAACAAAAAAAAACAATTTTCTTTAAAAATACATTTTTTCACTTTTTATTGATTTAAAAAGTTCGAGACCACAAAAAAATGTCGTAAAATATGATTTCATATGCCCGGTGACATACTCAAAGGAACCTAATATGTTTGAACTGGTTCTACGCCAAAAAAAAAAAAAAACGACACGATAGACTTAAGAAATCGCTGCTCTACAAGATCTCACTTCATCCCGCATACGCGCAACTTGCCATTTTCAAAAACTAGCAAAAATCCGGGAATTTAAATTTATAACGGGCTGTGTTCTAAGCAGAAAATAAGCAATATAGACCAATCACTAAGGCAGCGGTTTTAAAAAAATGTGTTGAATCCTAACGTTTAATTTAATCAATTTATGACTATTTATTATCAATAAATACAGAGGTGATCCTTAATGACGTAGTAGTACTTCAGGGTGTGATTCCTTGTCATTTCATGTAGAAAAGTTCATATGAACATATGTCCGCAACGGCTTTTTGCTACAGGGTGTTGAATTTTTTTTTAATCGTTATTTTTTATTATCTCAGAAAGTACTTACTTTAGATATTATTTTCAATTTTGGTATGTGTAAATAGGATGTAAAACCACGTATTTTAGTTAGAAAAGTTCTTTTATCGCTCTATCAGTGGCGTCCCTGCAAACATGTCCTCCGATACTTTTTACCAAAAAAGTGGTACGTCACTGACATTTTTCCAAGTGGATATTTTTTCTGATTAGCCTAGTCAATTCTACATGAAAATGGTCTCTCGCATTTTTTTCGTCAGATTAAAACAATTAAATTCAAATTGCTTCATTTAGCAGTATTGACTAATAATCCTTGAACACATAAATCTAGTTATCCTGGAATAAATGACGTTTTTACAAACATCATTTTCAAAACAATATTTGTTGACAGAAAGTAAGTTGATGGTGTTCAAGACCACCTCATCGTATTGTTACGTGTTTACACCTCTTTTATAAACACCCTGTATTATGGATCTGGAAAATTATAACACCAGGATAACACTAAACATTAATTTATTAACTTACGTACTATTACAACAAACAATTACTTTACTAATATTCCACTAAGTACTATAATTCACTACTTTAGTCACTTGATCACTTTATTATCTTTCTGATCTTACTGAACTTGCTCTCAGAACTAAATTGTAATCTGCGCGCCAATATTCTTGGCTATAGATGTCGGTCTCGGATGACTGGGGCCGGGCAGGACTATTGCCCTTTACCCCCATGACGGAATAAGATGAAAATATAATCTAGTTTCAGCTAGTACATGCGTGTACCAAATTTCAAGTCAATATTTCAAACGGTTCCAGAGTAATCGTGCGCACAAAAAAAGTTACAGACAGACAGACAGAAATTTTGCTTTGCTCAAACTTAAAATCTCGACATTTCATGACATTCTAAGCCTATTTGAATAATAAAATTTTTTTTGTGGTTACTATACTTCCACTGGATGTGGAAGTAATAAACAAATATTGAATAGCCTGGCCCATTTCAGACCACTTTTAATCGAAGTGTGGGTTTTTAGCTTTAATTTTTTTTTTAAATTAAGTCCCTAGTACATTTAACATAGAAATTAATGGCGAAATAGTAGCTGACGGCGTTTCCGCTGCTAGCGCATTTCTTATGTTAAACTAAAATAAAATAAGATCTATAACCTGGCCTTTTTCGGACTGATTTTAATCCAAAGGTGAGCTCTTCACCTTTAATTTAAAAAAGAAATAAGTCCCTAGTACATCTAACTTAGAAGTTAATCGAGAAATAGTCGTGGACAGCATTTCCGCTGTTAGGGCATTTTTTATGTTAAACTAAAATAAAATAAGATTTATTCACCTGGCCCTTTTCGGACCTATTTTAATCGAAAGATGGGCTCTTTACCTTTAATTAAAGAAAAAAAATTAAGTCCCGAATAATAAGTATGTCTGCTGATGAACGACCACCTATGGTACAAAAAAATCAAAAAAATTAAAAAATATTTGAATATATTAATGTAAATAAAAAATATAAATAAACACTATTTTTTCTAGTTATAAAAAATATATATATATATATATTTTTAAATGGGACAACCTGTATAGTTTTGTATATTTGGATCCTGCTGGTCAAAATACATATGATCTGACCTTCAAATATTATTTCGATTTTCAAAAAATATAGATTTTTTTAATTTTTAGCTTTAATAATAGAAGGCCGCGATTTTACCAAAATTGTTAAAAATTGGTCTGTAAGCACCTTTAAAATATTATCTCTTCAGATACTAACATTAAACACGATTTATTCTTCATTAAGTTCAAAGATATATTTTTTAAATGGAACACAACAAAATGATATGCATAATGTCTACCTTCTCGTACTAAATTTATAATTAATAGAAAACATTTTTTGATATATTTTTTTAATACCCATTTTAAATTTAAGTGTTGTACATGAGGGCTCCTAGGCTAACATTTATTAGTATACCCTAAGGTACCTTCATACCAAAGGCACTATAAGCCTATTATTTGAACAATAAAAATTTTCAAAAATTTTTTTGTCGTTACTATACTTCCACTGGATGTGGAAGTAATATTCTTTTGAAAAAGCTTCCTAAAAAAGCCCTTGCCCAACTCTCCTACATCCTTAATTCTGTGATTAAACTGCAATACTTCCCTGTATCATGGAAACTGGGGATAGTGGTCCCCATCATAAAGCCAAACAAGCCGCCGCATGATCCTGGCAGCTACCGACCTATTTGTTTATTAAACACCATGGGGAAGGTGACTGAAAGGGTTGTGCTGCGGCTTCTGCACAAAAAACTTGCAAAACACCGCTTACTTCCGGTGAACCAGTTTGGTTTTAGGAAGGGGCATAGTACGACACTGTCGCTGGTTAAAGTAGTGCAGGACGTAATTGACGCATACAATAAGAAGCAGTGCACTGTTATGTTGCTACTAGATATTGAACGCGCCTTCGATACTGTGTGTCATAACGGGCTAGTCTACAAACTACAATATGTTTGTGGACTGCCCGGGTATTTGGTCTCCCTCATTAAGAATTATCTTATCTTATCGGCGTATAATGGTCCATATCAATAATACGTACTCTGAAACGTATATACTTTCGGCGGGGGTACCTCAAGGTTCCGTGCTATCCCCCGTCCTATTTAATTTATATATTTCTGATATCCCTTCCCATCCTGCTACGAACCTATTACTTTACGCTGACGATACAACTATTTACGCAAACAGTTTTTACGGACAGACTGCGACTCAAAAAATTGGGTATCATACCATAAATCTGCTAAAATATTATAAACTATGGAAGGTTATGATCAATCACTCTAAATCCGAAATCATAACCTTCCATAGAAAATTTACAAACATCAAGACTATTACAAAACTAAAACTAGACAATCACGAAATTACGGAACGTAAAACTGTCAACTTACTAGGACTTACAATGGACACCAGACTATCATTTGCACCCCATGTGACAAAAGTAATTAGCAAAGCTTACGCAGCATTAAGCAAATTATATCCATTGGTCAATAGACGTAGTCAACTTAAAACTGACAATAAATTATGCCTGTATAAGGTCATATTTCGTCCTATACTTACTTATGCCTGTGCGTCCTGGAACATAATCCCGGACGCACAGTGCTTGCGACTGCAACGGACGCAAAACAAGTTGCTGCGTCTATTGACTACTTCCCCTCGATATATAACTATCATAGAACTGCATAGGATCATTGTGGTGCAAATGATACGTGACTACATCGACGAAACAGCTCAACGATTTTTCACATTTAAACTCACAAACTCCCAACTTACTCAAAATATTGCCAACATTAGAAGACGCGACAATATACAACATACTCACAAATACATCTACGAGAGACTTCCAATTTACGACCTCCCTCTACTTGACTGGCGTTATCCCATTCCATAAAAAACGCATCCCATAAAACATACATTTTTTCTATACACACTATCCCTAATAACCTCCCCCTTCCCTCCACCACCCCCCCTTGACCCTCCGTCGAAACTATATTACATAAAACAATTTGCCCTTCAGGCAAATAATTGTTTTTATCTTTTAGACAGCTGAAGTAGGGTTTTTATATTATTTTCCCTACATAAATTAATATTAATCCCTAAACCCGTACAAGATACTTAATTTTATCTATTTTATACTGAAATCTTCGATATGAAACTTTAAAATATGATTATACTATTAGAGATCATTTTAAATATATACTCACGCAGTCTGAAGTTCATAGCCGACAACACCCGGCCGTTGCGTTACCTTTGCGCGACTTGTCGCGTTATGTAACGTAGCGTTATATATCATTATTGTAAAATGAAACATATGAACTATTTTTGACATGTGAACCACAGTTAAATAAAATAAAATATATTGTAATTTGGTAATTTGGTAATTTGGATGTGGAAGTAATATACATATTGTTTACGTCCTTATAATATGTACTTTGTTTCAGGAAATTTATACCGATGTCTAAATGTTTCATTGAACAAATCAACAATACGTGTGAACATAATGAATTGCTTGACAAATTTTCCAAGAATTATCTCACAGCACTAGAAGAACCATGCAAAAGTACTGCCTAGTACTGTAAACCTGTGTTTGAATTTATTCCATGCCTCAATGGTTACTTGAATATTTTACAATCGAAAAACTGTTAAGTAGATTGTTGTTTCTATAAAATGAAAAATCAAACTTTTATTTCCCAAAACAATTATTTTTTTACGCAGAAATTGTATTGTTATTTTGCTTTTATTCCAAGCAGCACCAAAAGTTCTACTTTGACATCATAGTGTTATAGTAGCTAGAAGAATTGGGTATATAGTTATTTTAAACAAATGAATAACATTTATAATCTGTACGCGTGATGGTATCTTATTATAGTAATTTACGTTATAAGTCCGGTAGGTGGCTTATTACAGTACGAGTTGTTTTACCGGAATATAAACGAGTACCTACTGCAATGAGACCTACCGGACGTGTATCGTATAATATTTTATTTCATACTGCCTTTATAATCTTTTTAAAATGAATAAAAAGTTATAATTATTGAAATTTAAAAAAATATTAGTTCGTAATCTAACAATCGCATCACCTTAACGATATTATAGCCATTGTTTTCCATAGATAATTATGATTGTCTTTAGCTTGTCATTTTCAAATAAATAAAACCATAATTTTTGCATTGTCTTGTATATGGAGATTTCGGAGGAGATTATAAATAAATCTGGGGAAGCAATCATCAGATGGATATCAAAAAGAATATGGATTGTTTTGTCAATGGAAACAAAAAATATATGATAGTGTTGCTAGGTAACACATTAAAGTATCAGATACTGTAATGTTCGCAGGTAACACATTACGGTATCAGATACTGTAATGTTCAATTTATCGGCCGCAAATGAGTCCGGGAAATAGTCATTTACCAGACAGTATGAAATAAAGCAATTTTATAGGCATTACTTTAGGACTTTTTGATAATAAGGAATGAGATGAAATGTTTATATAGTGATTTTCTCGAGGACTATGACCACTAGTAATACAGGTATCATGTCTATTATTAAAATCAATTAAGTTTTCTTTTACATGCAATACAGAATGCAAAATATATAATAAAGAAGCTGATGTTTAATTCCCATGTCACTAAAAAGTTTCACTAAAAAGTTTTCTACATGAATATTGTGGTAATTTGAAAAACATAGTGCGAATTATTTGTTTTTGAAGCATAAATACTTTCTTAAAAGAGATAATGCAATAACTTAATTGCGACTGAATATATGCAAAATAATACATTTTTATGATGTGAATATTAATAAATGATCGTAGCTGCCAAATAACAAAGCACTGGGTAGATAGTTTGCTAACTACATATCTACGGTATTTCCTCAATTTAGTAGAGGATCTATACAGGGTAGCATAAAAGTATGGGAACAGCAGGATAACTTGAAAAATACGAATCCTAGAAAAAAACTTTAAATACAATAGTTGTAGGAAATTTCCCTGGCTATCTAACGATGACCTTGGATTTGACCTTGACCACTACCTTCAAGGCTACTTGAAGGTCAAGTCGATTTTTTTAAACTTTTAACCCCGGAAATGAATCGAGCGGAAAATTTTACGTTCGAATGTGACCTCCGGTACTTAAAAAATTGACCTCTAAAGGTCATCTTTACTTTACTCGAACTTCAATTTTGTAAGTGCCGAAGATCATATCCGAACGTAAAATTTTCCGCTTGTTTCATTTCCGGGGTTAAAACTAGGGGGTTCCGTTTAAAAAATCGACTTGACCTTCAAATGACCTTGAAGGTCTTGGGCAAGGTCAAATCCAAGGTCACCGTCAGATAGCCAGGGAAATTTCCTACAACTTTTGTATTTAATGTCTTTTCTAGGATTTGTATTTTCAAAGTTATCCTGCTGTTCAGATGACATTTAGAGGTCAAATAAAATTTTCCGCTCATTTCATTTCCGGGATTAAAAGTAGGGGGTTCCATTTAAAAAAATCGACTTGACCTTCAAATAACCTTGAATGTCATAATCATCTTACAACTTTTATATTTAAAGTTTTTTTTTAGGATTCGTATTTTTCAAGTTATCCTGCATCCCATACTTGTATGCTACCCTGTATAAACACCATGGAATTTAACAATACTGCTTTATACCATAGCATTGAATTCATACTGAGCTATCTTAAATTTAATGTTATCCAACCTACGTGGGCGTGAGAAATGTAAATGACCTTCTGTAATAATATGATGCTCTACGGAATATTTAACGGGCAAATTGTAATTTGGTGAGCTTATTAAACTAGGAAACTCTAAAAGTAATGCAGTGAATTCATTTGATATGCTAAATAACTTAGGAGAATGTAATGGACCATTGTTAGAAAATAAATATGTTGATAAACTAGTTACATTGTCGATTAAACATTTATGTTTCAAATCAACAATTAAACCAAAATGAGTTAAAAAGTCCGCTCCGATAATGGGGACATTGATATCTGCAATATTAAAAACGAAAGGAAATAACCTACGTAAGTTTAAATCAATTTTAAAAAATTTCTTAGGGTATTTATAATAGAACCATTAGCAGCTGTCAGTACAATATCGGGGTTCTTTTTAGTATCTGTTAACAGATTCCGAGGTACTATCGATAAATCAGCGCCTGTGTCAATGAGAAATTCTAAGTTATTAGCATTATCAAATATAAAAAGACGACGTTTACTATTTGAAATATTAACGTCAGTGTCGAAATATCATTGACTTTTAGTCATTTTTGATTGTCGGTTTTGACATCTTTGGCGAAAGTGCACCAATGTCCGAGACATTTAAATGCTTTACGACCATAAAGTTGATGAGAATAGCAAATGTTGGTATTAGAAGGATTATATCTAACGTGGGTACCACTTCGACTACTAGAACGGGGCCTTGAGTCACTGAGATTTCAGGAGTTGAGGCGACTTCTACAACTATCGCAATAAGTGCTAGAAACTGTAGGTAGCGGAAGTTATTGAAGAGACTTTAGACTCTATAGCATGCAGCAATTGAGATGTAAAAATTTCTTGTTTGTGCAATACTTGATTCAACGTATCTTGAAAGGTTGCAATCAAATTTGACGTAGAAACTGTGGGAGTGACGTTACAAATTGAATTAGAGGTAAGGGAATTCATAGAATTTTGACACGACTCCCATATATGATCAGCAATGTCGATTAATTCTTTAATTTCAGTTTTCCCAGATGCGGTGATTGCAATGAAGATGGTTTTAGGCAATCGCCGCTTCCATAATTTGACTAGGAGCTCCTGGCTCACCACATGGGAACCTCCGACAATTGAAAGCATTGACCGGTAAAAATCGGACGGTTTAAGGTCCCCCATTTGGGAACCAGAGAGCAAGTCCTCTAGTCGCTTCTCCTCGCTTGAGGTCAAACGAGAAATCAGAATATTTTTTTAAGTTATCATATAAATTGTTTTCCGGTTGATTAGTTACAACGTCATAAACCGTTGTAATAATTTCCGGGGGCAAACTGGCAATGACATAATCGTATTTTTTGGATCGCTAACGATCCTGTGAATAGCAAATTGCAATTCAATTTGAGTAAACCATATCTCCGGCTTGGATACTCAAAAAGGTGGCAGTTTAACGGTCGTGACGTAATTACTATGATTTGTCCCTGCACCTGATGAAACTGGTATATCATCCAATAAAACATTTTCTATAGGAGGTGCCATTTTTTTAAAGAAAGAAATAATAAATCGATGGCTAATTGATTGATTGATGCATTGATTGATGAACTGTTTATCTAACGAGAGAAATAAGGAAACACAATTCACTTACTCAAATAATTAAGCCGGATGATGAATTTTCGAAAAATCCTTGTATCAGCCAAAGGTCAGTCTCGAAATAGTTTTGCAGCCTGTTCAATAATATTGCAGGTAAGTTTCTTCTGAATATATGTTTCGTATTAACACAGCTTAACGGGTCAATAACCAATAACCAACCAATAAAATCAAATGGGCACCATCAATGTAAAAATCAAACTTGGCAAAATTTTGTTGGGTCAAAATTCAGCTTAGTCGTCGCGTCGGTGTACATCATATATCATCAAATAAGTCACCAAATAAATAATTTCTTCAGGGTAATATATTTTTATCACGTCGGGGTCACCAAAATATGGGATTGATTCATACAATAAAATAAGTATTAGTTCAAATTAGTATATTAATAATATTAACATCTCGAGGAAATATATGCATAATTCATTTTATATAAAATATTATAATAATAAATTTTTTGTTTCTTCCTTCTTCATGGTTTCGATTTTGAATCTCTAGTAGATAGTGAGTCGCATCTTCTTCACTGGAGTGAGTGAATCGCTACAGCAGCATTATTTTTAAACATACTATTAATTTTAAACCCACGCTAGGTGGGTAGGAATTTTAATTGTGCTTTTTTATTATTATCGCCAAGCAGAACTGAACCTGCCCCATTCTGGTCTATAATCACCACGGCGCTAAGCGCCGTGGTTGTCTCGTTGGCTCCGAGCCAAGCTTCGGGAGTTGCATATGTATTTCAGAATGTTATTTGCTTTGCTTTTGTTTTGCGAGACCGATCGGCGGAGTTAAGGCACGCCGGTTGAGTCTAGCATTTGGATGGGCGACCGTATCTCATCTCGCCGTCCTGATTAAGTGGAATAGCATTAGCTAACCTTCGCCTGGACGTTAATATAAAATAAGGCAATGACAATTAAAAAAATACATATATAATTTTTATATTTTCTTAATCGACGAATTCCCAATAAGTCTGCTTTTTCTGTTTTCAATAATACAAAATTTCTTTCAACTCTACTGGGCGTCCTAGAAGACAATAAGTAAATGAAGAAAATTAAATTGCGTAGGTAATGTGATAAATCTCAATTCAATTATTACGCCAAAGGTAAGTAAAATCACTTCACTTCTGAAGATCAACGAAGATAGACGCTACTTCAAACTTTGAGATACATGTACGAAAAATGGATATTTCTTCAAAAAGTCATAACGTGAGTCACTAAATGAAGCAGCAATATTTCGTTTAAATACGTTTATTCTTGAGTAAAACGATTTATCCCACTATTTTTCAAGGAACCATTTTTTTGCAATATAGGCCAGGAAAACGTGATTAAGTCTTAAGCAAAAGAAATTGTAGACGAAAAGGGAAATATGTAGAAGCAAAGTTACCTACCCCTCGTATCCCCATTTATAAATAGGTTAAATCTTAATTAATACTATAAAATAATACGCCTCGTCCGCATTGAGAATGTAAAATTATAAAACAAGTCGCATACAGTTGGCCCAAAATGTTTCCGTGATAATAAGCAAACACAATTATTTTAGCTCCACCCGTACAGGTCCGTAGCTTCTTTAGGAAACATTTTCAATCACGTGCTTATAAAAAATTTACATACTATTTTTGTATGTAAAATCAGCTCCTAAGGAGACGATTTCCCTAACACCCCGTATAACATAAATTAAGATTAACAGTTTTTACCTCAGATTACAAGGGACGGATTTGCAGAAACACTTAAGACGCTTCAAGCGTACGGCTCTGTACTATTTAGTAACATAGTAACATATTTTAATGACAACAAAATTAAATTAAAAATATTAGGGAGCCAGAACCACGACATACATAAAGCGTAAGGCCTCTAAAGTCCTAGGTCCGCCCATGCATCTTACAGAGTACAGAGTCAGTTTTGTGGTCGAGAAACTTTTTTTCATGTTTATATAAATTCAACTAATACTTTGCAGGCAGTATCAGAACAGTTAACATCGGTTTACTTAATACATCTATTTTGAGGTGCCCAGGAGTGCTGGAGAGAGCAAATCCTTCAGAAAAGTTAAAAATAAGTATATAATGATCCATTAAAGTTATTTAGATTTGTTAAGGTTTTGTAACTCGTAAAAACTCGAATTTATGACTCATGCCTCAACTGTTTTATTTAAAAAGCTGTACACGAAATGTGTATGGGATATTAAATAATCCTAAAT
Source organism: Rutpela maculata (assembly GCA_936432065.2). Lineage (NCBI taxonomy): Eukaryota > Metazoa > Arthropoda > Insecta > Coleoptera > Cerambycidae > Rutpela > Rutpela maculata. The sequence goes on along the minus strand of OW386286.2, from coordinate 240,539,067 downwards.
TTTACAATCAGATTGTTCGCTCAAATTATAGCAGCGCGGAAATAAACAAATAAAATAACAACGCAATGGGACCTGGATCAATAACGTAGGTAATGACAAACATGTGGAATATTTATTGTGGAAACTATTACGTGCTATTTATGGAATTCATAATGCATTTCAAAACTAAGGCATAATCACTTATAGATATATACAACAAAACAATAAAACGAAAATGAAATAAAAAAATAACCAGGTAAATAGTAAATGTTAATTCATGTTCTAAATAAGATTCTATCCGTAAAAACACTTCGTTCAGAGGGGCTACACATTTAGAGACAACGAACATACCCAATATCCGAGCAAACTGAAATTCATTTTCTATGTAGAAAAATCCCAGTCATTCCCGGGAATAGAACCCGAGGTTTTAGGCTGAGCGACAAGTGCTCTTGCCTCTAGACCAAGCAGTCATGCTGATAGAATAGTTAGCATAACAAAAGATACTTTATTGACAATGTAATTGTAATATATACTTTATTAATATACCGGGTGACACAGGAGATATGTAACACCCCGTAGCATGTTTATTTAAAAAGATATTATTTTGAAATTTGGTAAACTTATATAATGCGTGATTGTCCTTTTTTTGGTCCAAACAAGAAATTATTTCCACTTCCGGTTTCACCGGAAGTGACATCTACTTCGTTATTTTAAATGGCACCCTGTATATATTTTTTTCCTATCTGATTCTACTTAAATTTCTCTTTTCAACTATGTATACCAAAATGACATTCGTTTTTAAAATGGCTGCTGAAAACCATTTTATTGCACTAAGTCAAGTTGGCTATGGAATGAAATGTGGCGGTAATTAATGCTTAATGTGCCGCGATATCAAAAGAACCCTGGAACACAATTTTGTGTTTCATATTTGTTTTGTTCTAATCAGTAGCCGAAGAGACTTTGTAGAATTTTTATATTAAATAAAAATCTCTAGACTAAATCCCCGAAATCATAAAAACTAAGATAGAAACACTAATTTTAAATTTGACTCATTTGCAAAATATTTATTCATCTTTAACTTTTACCCAATACAATTCATTGTTATGTCTGATTTTGCTTGCTTTTAAATAAAATTGTTTTCGAAGAATCTCAAAATGCTGGCCATTATTTTCCCTGCAGCGTCGAATTCTTGTAACCATTACCTCTAAGCACATTTTCTAACTGCAATTCAGTAAACTAATTTATTGCTAACCTAACTCTCATTTTTAAGTCTTTCCTATTTTACAGTGGAGTTTTTTAAACCATTTCCTTGAGATGGCCCCATATGAAAAAATTAAGTGGAGTAAAATCCGGACACCTCGGGGGCCATCTAATTGGTAAAAGTAAAATACGAATAAATATTTTACAAATTGATAAAATTTAAAATTAGTGTTTCTATCTTAGTTTTTGTGATTTCGTGGATTTAGTCTAGAGATTTTTCTTTGATATGAAAATTGTACAAAGTCTCTTCGGCTACTGATTAGAACAAAACAAATATGAAACACAAAATTGTGTACCACGGTTCTTTTGATATTACAGCACACTAAGCATTAATTACCTCTACATTTCATACCATAGCCAACTTGACTTAATGCAATAAAATGGTTTTCAGTAGCCATTTTAAAAATGAATGCCACCTTGCTATACATAGTTGAAAAGAGCAATTTAAGGAGAACCAGATAGGAAAAAAATATATACAGGGTGCCATTTAAAATAACAAAGTAGATGTCACTTCCGGTGAAACCGGAAGTGGAAAAAATTTCTTGTTTGTACTAAAAAAAGGACAATCACACATTATATAGGTCTACCAAATTTCAAAATAATATCTTTTTAAATAAACATGCTACGGGGTGTTACATATCTCCTGTGTCACCCGGTATATGACACTGAAATATTACCTGACAAATTCAATCATTTTTTTTTGATAATTAAAAAGTTTAATTGATAAATTTTCAAGACTGGCAAAAATAGTATCCAATTAAATAAAGAAAAAACTTATTTATTGAACCGGTGACTGAAAATAAAATATTTAATATTATTATGGAGTTAAAATTCTTCAATTCAAGTGGCGTAAATAATAGTTTTTCATATTATCCGTCCATTAACATACTTGATAAACAAGTCTCTTAATGTAAACAAAGGTCATTCCAATATATAAAAATGGGAAACACAAGTATCGACAATTACAGACCGATATCATTGTTGTCAACAGTTTCGAAAATTTTGAAAAGGGTGGTTTTTAATAGAATGATTAAATGCATAAGGTATACATCAGTCCATTAGATGTGGAAACTGCCCTTGATTCCACTGATGTTAATAAAGGAGCGGGTCCTGACAAAATTCCACCAATTTTCTTAAAGTCCTGTTCCAAATGACTCTTCTTGCCACTCTTCCTCATATTTTCCATGTCCTTAAGAACAGGTATATTTCCATCATGTCGGAAATGTTCATACATACTGTGAAAGATTTAGGCGTTGTATTAGACTCTAAACTTTCTTTTTCTGAGCATTTCGAACAAACAATCGGGAAGGCATATAAAATGTTAGAGTTTCTTAAGAGAATGGCTCAGGATTTTTCAGATCTTGAGCATTAACTATTTTATACATTTCTCTAGTTAGATCTATTATGGAATATTGCAATATTGTTTGGTCATATATATCAACAGACTTGAATCTGTACAAAATAAATTTGCCCGATTTATGTGCAATAAACTGAGTACGAGGGGTATTTTTAACCTGTGAGGAAATCATATTTGGGAATTACTTCCTTACACAGCAGGTGCTATTATTACGATATTTGTTTGGCCCTCAAAGTTATCAATTACTACATCAGTTCTCCCGATTGCTTGGAGTTTATGCGTTTTAATGTATCATCTTTCAACGCTAGAAATATATTAATTCTGTCTGTACTTCATTGTCGAACAACTTACACAATGTTCAGTCCGGTGAATGGAATAAGTTCAACAGTCAATAAATACTGCACTGAACTTGACTTATTTAGCGAATCTCATAATAGTTTTAAAAACCAGGCTAAGAGCCCAGGTCCCTAAACTCTGTAGCCTCCCGTATGGGGGGAGGCTGTCTGCAATATACTGATAATAGTTTGTTTGTATAAAAATGTTTTCGTTATTTATTACATTTTCAATTCCTTAATTGTATTATTGTTTGTAATTTACACTGCAACTTTATGCTGCCCTTAACTTAATTAATTTTGTTTATATTGTCCTGTCCTATGTCATTTTCTTGTATGATCTAACGGACAATAAAGATTATTGTCAGCGTTATTGAACATGAGCTTGAACTACATGATACCAAAAATAACTTAACAAGATTTTCAATATTTCCGTTGGAAATAGAAAGGATTGGTCAACAGGATCTCTTGACACATTACAACAAATTATTTGATGAATTGACGAGTCTATTACGGAAACAGTAATTGGAATACATGGAGAAAGACCAAGGGCGAGTATAAATTTCTCTCTTGGATATCACTCCACTGTATCAGACAGTCAGGCGACACTAAGGGCATTGTCCTATAACAAGGTGTCATCCAAACTGGTATGGGGCTGCTACAAGGAGCCCGAAATTCTGGATGAGCGGAGGAGCAAGGACCAGTTAACAGATTCTATGACCCAGAACCCGTGATGGGAATCAGCAAGAACTCAACTAGAGGGGTTATTAAAGGTTGGGTGAAGATCAAACATCACTGGAGGGACATTTCAGGAAATCGACATGGAAAAACTCATTGAAAAATCACGCCCAGAAAACTTAAGAATTGCTCAACTACTCACAAAGAACAGGATAGATTTGAGTCAAAAAGTACCTGTATACAATCGGAAATTTCGACGGCGATCTGACCGGTGACCGGAAATGGTGGTCAATTGCGAGAAATTTGCCTTCAGAAAATATATTATTTATGGGTAAATACAGACAAACACCTTTAATACTCGCCCCGTTTCAGACCAGTATCACCTAATCAGTGGCACAGAGGTACTAAAATGTACAAACAGTATAGCAAATCAGAACAAGGGGATACCAATAAACCTTGCAGTGACCTCGGAGTTTTGCTACAGAAGAGCTCTGACTAAAAAAAATCAGTCATCACAGTCAAATTGAAGAAACACTTTGTTTTTATTCTTCAGTTTGGCTTGTTTACTTAAACCAAATTAATAAAAAGACAGAAAAAATACTACAAGCTAAATCAATTTCGAGTATTTAGTGTTAATATGTCTCAGTGTCAAACATTCTTCTTTAGGTCAAAATTTCAAAAGTTTTGTCAACAGAAAACATTTTTCAGCACAGTAACTTATTATACAAACTCCTCTGTTGATCTACGAGAATGAAGCGATAGTTGATTTGTGGTGAATAAACAATCCATGTTAGTGGGACTCCGGCTACAGTAATTGACTATCGAATTTTTATAAGAGTAATCTTGTTTAGATCCTTTCAGTTCAAAGGTCACTACACTTCAAAAAATAGACTTTCAGAAAATCAGACTTTCTACAACTTTCATATAAGTACAGAAAAAAATTTCTTCATGTAAATAAATCGCAGAAGAGATTATAGGAAAAAGTAATTTTCCGAGATGCCAGTATGATAAATCTGCTGGTGATGCAGAAAGAACTATGCTACAACTCCAACTTGAGCTAAAGATAATTCTTTCAAACACTAAAAATCAACTGTTTTTGTAGTAAGAAACATGAACGATATTATTCATCGACACATTTTGTAATTACTTTCGGACTAAGAGCCGACCAATCTCGTATGGTAATTAGGAAGCATTAGTTTAATGATTCCTCTGGCTCATTTTTCTATCGGGTTCATATCACAGATGCTAAATAGGATTCAAATCTGTGGTGTATGTATGGCAGATGATTCTTGGATCCTTTCCATTTTGTCAATTTTTAATCACATAGAAGCAGTTTAGTAAAAAATATAAAATATGTGTTAAGGTACATTCTTTGATTATTATAGATACTTTTCCAGAATAAAAGTCGGCTAATAAATAAGGCAAGGAAAAAATATTTTCTCCGCCTACGCGCACGTACAATTTTTTGAATATCGCAACCAACGTTCAATTTTGATTCGTCTGTTAAAGTCCGTTTCAAAGGACAGAACAGATTGTGCCGCAACTATTTTGGTTCTTTACATCATATAATTGGAAACTTCATCCCATATCACTACACCAAATTTGAACAATGTATTAGCCCATTCAAAAGTTACAAGAGTGTCCCTATCGACTGATCTACCCGATGCACCATTATACAAAGTAGTATTGTGACCAGCAAAGTTCCCAAATTTGACACCTCTCGCGGTCTGAGAACAAATGAAAAAACTTGTTTACGAGGTTGAAATAACTGACGCAGCTACCTCATCAGGAGAGTTAATGGAGCAGGTGTAAGAGTTAGAAAAATGGGATCATGCGTCTTCACCACCGAATGAGAATAAGAGCACGTGGATGTATCAGAAACGGTGGTTCGTATTTTGAACATCAAAACTATTAAATTAAATTAAAACGGCCGATATCTCAAAATCTGTCAGACCCTGCAAAAGTTGAAAATTTGATATATAAGTTGGCAATTTTTATTTCGGTGGTTCTTGCTCCCCCCGCTCATCAATTTGGATTTTCTCCTTCTTAAGTTTATGAAGTTGGCAAATTTGAAAAATAACCTCCCAAAAAAGTTGGCTCGCTACGCCTCTGTCTGTATTACTCGTATAATAGTACATATAGTCATATAGATTCCAAATGACCCCTCTATTACCGCTTAAAATTTTCTATCGATGTATCAAACACCCTGTATAGGAGGAAGAATTGATGGAGATCTCATTTTTTTTAAGAAATGTTTTGTGGACAGGCGTAGACTATCGGGAAATTAAAATACCTCCCATATAGACTACATGTCAAGGTTAGGTTAAAAAGAAGTTACTCACTTTGTCAAAGGCGCTGGGCCTGTAGCATCGGTGGTCCCGGTGGTCCGGCTCCATGCGTGGGCCGGGGTGAGGGCGGCAGAGGGGGGGCCGGGCAGCCGGGCAGGGGCGCACGCCTCTAGCCGAGCTCCATGGGCGAGCTCTGCCCCCGCCCCATCACGCCCACACTCACCCCCACATACAACCAACAACTGAAAACAAAAAAAAATTGTCAAAATTTCAACAAACTGTAGTAAAATAGATGTTATAAAATCATATATGTCTATTAGTCGAAGTAAATTAGGTTTTTCAAGAGAAATAATTTATAAAGTTTTAAAAATTTGGGTACGAACTCTCTAAAGGCAAGTGAATATAGATCAAAAGAGTTCCCACCTCTCAGGAGGGTGCTTCATCCCCTTTAGCTTAAGAAATCACCCTTCAATGTTACCTCCTGCTAGTTTTTTACATTTATCTCGAAAACCGTTATCCTGACGTCAAAAATGAATAGGAATTAAATTATTCGCTATAAAATTCTACATAATTTATGTCCTATACAATTTTTCCCTATATGATATCCTAATCTCACAAATTTAGATCAAATACTAAAGTTACGCAAAAACAAGTATTAAACATCTTAAAATAACTTGACCACAGAAAAATGTTACATAAAAAGCAGATTGTTGTTTACAAACCTAGCAATAAAAACAAAAAAAGACTTCAAAAATGTTTTTATTACTACAATATAATACTACTAAAAACTAACAACTGCTTATTCAATAATTGGATTATCTTCAGGTAATTCTTCCTCTACCAATGAATTAAGACATCCTTGTCCATGACAACTGGAGCACATTGTTGAACATTTTAATCCAACCTTAGCACAACCGCAACCCTTTTTACAATTACAAGATATCAATTTAAGAATGAAAGTAGGAGCTGGTATCTCAGTTGTAGGATGAGGCACCAAAATTTTTCTGACTGATTTCCAACCCCAATCATTAGGTTTCAAAATCTTTCCACGCCAGGAGTGAATTTGTTGGAAAACGCGATACGAATGTTGTCCTAAAGCAGCAGATGTGGGTGGTAGTTTTGATAACAGCACCGCCTGATTAGATTCACCGACAAATTTTGTTAAATGAAATGAATCTATATTGGTTTAATGATGTAACAGTACGAGGTGCCTTGTATAAAGAAAGTGTAATTTTTTCTCCAGCTCGAACAATGTTAGGCTTCATCGATGATGGATTGTTAAATATATTCAAAGCATCGTCCAAGTCCCTTCTAGTATTTATCAACTTTACAGTTTGTGCTTTTCATTTGCCCAAAAATGCCGATGTAGTATCACATCCACTAAATGCGTGAGCAAATAATATGTTATTTTTACAGTTATAAAGGACTTCCGAGTTCTGAATATCGAGAGAACTATATGCCCTTTCCTTGATATTTCCTTGAACATCTCTTAAAAATCGAACATCTTTATCAAGAGGACAAAGAGCAATTATAAGTATGAGAAGATCAACATCCTGTCCCACGACAACAACCGTATGACTATTATATGCTTCCTTAATAGCGGTTTGGACAATTAGCGTATCAGCGTCATCTATTGCAGAAAGATCTTGAAAGCTGGCACATTCCAATTTTTCCTTCAGTTGATTAATTAAACGTTGTTTATTCGCCAGATTGCTCAGAAAATTTTTTTGTGAATCAGGAACAGGCGTCTTTTCGTTAAATATTATTTCAGGAGATATTCGTTTTAAAAGTCTTTGTTGTCATTCGATGCCTTTTGTACTCTCCATATTTTCAGAATAACTGTCAAATACCATCCTTAATTAACTTCAAACGCTATTTCTGCGATTAGGGCTCGATGTAGGAAAAAAATGTATAGGACATAAAAGATGCAGAAGAATAAATAGAATAAATTAAGTTCTATACATTTTTCTCGCCAGGGTAACGGTTTTCGAGAAAAATTTAAAAAACTGGCAGCATGTATCATTGGAGGGTGGTTTTTGAAGCGAAAGGGGATGAAGCACCCTTATGAGAGGTGGGAACTCTTTTGATCTATATGGCTATCTTGGATGGCTATTAAGACTCTGTACCCAAATTTTTAAAACTTTATAAATTTTTTCTTCTAGATGCCATTATTATATCTAATTTACGTCGACTATATAGTTCTCCAATCAACAATATAAAATTATTTAGGTAAATTCAGATACGGATACAATTTTTCTCTTTTTGTTTTATAAAATACAATTTTCATTAGCGAGTAGAATTTGTAGTCGAGCGTGGCCGACTGTGAGACCTACGTTATCTTAAGCCACGTTCTCACTATGCAGCATATTTATAAAACGTTTGTTTTAAAACAGAGTTTTATAACTTGTTACAAATTCAAAAGGAAAATGTTTTAAAACAGACACATTTTAAAACAATTTTCGTGCTTTGTAACAAGTTGCACTGTTCCTGTCCTGTGTCGGTAAACATCAAAGAAAATTGGTAACTTGTTTTAAAAACTTGTTGCAATTCTGTTTAGAAACTATAACAAGTTAAAAAACCCCTTACGAGGGTGCTGCCATCCGTCATTTTCGTCGTCTGCATTCAGTCACTTAGTCCACACAAATTAGACTTTTTAGGAGCAAAAATTCATATACAAATTATATTTGGGCTATGTATAATTCATAGGAGTAGAATTAAGGATCCGAAGAGTTCCCACCTGATGAAAACACCTTTTTGGGGCGAAAAACCACCCCCAGACGGGACTTAGTTACGGTTATTCTCATTTTTCTTCAAATCCGTCATTCCCACGAAAAACAGGTATAGGAACAGAAATATTCTTCATTAAATTCTACACAAAAAAAGTTCTATGGTCGATTTGAGCACTCCCCACCGTTTTCTCGCTATCGACGTTCATAGTAAGGGGTAGTTTGGAGCGCTCGGCGAAAAATCGGTGGTACGCGATTTTTCACAGCGAATATCTCCGAAACGGCTACTTTGACGTCAAAAATGGTTATAATGAAAATTGTAGAGCGGATTCTCCTCTACAAGACTCGTCTTGTACTTTTCTCTTTTTTATTATTTTTGTTGAATTTTCTCGATTTTTTCGAGGATATGCACTTTGTAATATTACCTCGTTTCCACACCACCCATGAGGTAGAGGTCTCGGTGCGTGTTTTTTGTGGTTTCCCCTGTAGGCCTATTTCACTGTCGTCATTGTCGGTTTCAGTCGTCGATAGGGTTTTCTTCAATCAACTCATCTTCAGTAGGTGAATTTAAGCAGCCTTGTCCGTAACAGTTGGAGCACATGGTTGTGCAGCGCAATCCTATTTATACACACCCGCATCGTTTCCCGCAATCCATCCTGCAGTTGCAAGATATAAGTTGTAGAACGAAAGACGAAGCTGGTGCCTCAGGTGTAAAAATGGGTGAAAGAACGGTGTCAGTTTTCTTCCAACTCCATTGTGTCGGATCAAGGTTTATTCCTTTCTATAACTGAATTTGATGAAAAACCCTATAAGCATGCTGATGAGAAGTGGCAGACGTTGACGGTAGCCTCGATAATAGTACAGCGTTACTTGATTTCCCAACCAATTTATTGAATGTGAGAAATCTATGTCTATTTCAAGATTTCTCTTTCTTTGGAGCTTTATATAACGCCATCGTGAAACGCTCTCCAGCAGTTGCGACTTCTTCTTTTGTTGATTGAGGGTTGTTAAATATAGGCACAATGTCATCCAAATCTCTTCTGTTATTAAGTATAGTTACAGTTTGTGCTTTGCCTTTACCGAACAAAGCAGAAGTAGTGTCGCAACCACTAAATGCATGTGCAAACAGCACAGTTTCCTTACAGTTTCTCAAGACATCCGAACTAACACGAAATACGCACTGAGTCTAACAACGGTATTTCACAACTAAATATTCGAGCGTCGAGAATAGACAATTCATACCCGCCCCCCTTCCTCACATTCCCCAAAACCGGAATCTGTCGAGCAGCTTCGACAGAATCCGAAGGACAAACTTAACAGTGCCGTGACGTTTTCAAAGGATTTGGGCGAAAAGAAATAATAAATATTAAAATTATGATACCTAAAAGCGAGAAAATTTAACAAAAATAATAAAAAAAAAGAAAAGTACAAGATGAATCTTGTAGAGGAAAATCCGCTCTACAAGTTTCATTATAACCATTTTTGACATCAAAGTAGCCGTTCGGAGATATTCGCTGTGAAAAATCGCGTACCACCGATTTTTCGCCGAGCGCTCCAAACTACCCCCTACTATGAACGTTGATAGCGAGAAAACGGCGGGGAGTACGCAAATCGACCATAGAATTTTTTTTGTGTAGAATTTAATAACGAATATTTTTGTTCCTATAACTGTTTTTCGTGGGAATGACGGATTCGAAGGAAAATGAGAATAATCGTAACTAACTCCTGTCTAGGGGTGGTTTTTTGCCCCAAAAGGGTGTTTCCATCAACAGGTAAGGCGGGAACTGTTCGAATCCTTACTTCTACCTCTATGAACTATACATGGCCCAAATATAATTTGTATATGATTTTTTTCTTCTATTCGCTATTTTTTTGTCTAATTTGCGTAGACTGACTGTATGTAATCTGTTCAGTGCAATTAACTATGGAGTGGTCAGGCTGATGTGTATGGACTTATCGAAATGTACAAAGACCGTAAATTGTTGTGGGACTCGACGAAAGAAGATTAAAAAATAGGAATAAAAGTCATATGTGGCGTGAGTTGGATGAAGAGTTTGGAATCGAGGTAGGCGAGGCCGAAAAAAACTAAAGAAGTTAACAGGACAAGTTGTGTCTTTTTTTCAACGCACCTATCAATGAAAGTAATCAGATACTCAAAATTTTGACTTGTCATTCTAAGAAAGTGTTTAAAACTATCATCAGTTCTAAGTTCTTCAGTTACAGATCTCGGTCGTCACGTTGAAGACCACTCAAGAGGTCACTGCCGTTATTAGCTACTTCTTCCTCGCCTGCAACGACGGACGAACCCAAAATCATCTCTTTTGAGAAATTTTTTTAATTGTTGGAACTAAACACAACACAAATTGCAGCTGCAATAACACCATCCTCGCTTGGAGACGCCATGATGACCAAATGTTTTCAACTCTACTCCTCCTCTACTCCTTTTGAAATGTTTTGAAACCAAATATTATTAAATATGTTTTGAAACCCTGGAGTTTCAAAACGATTGTTTTAAAACAAATGTTTTATAAACATGTTGCATAGTGAGAACCCGGCTTTAGGGATCATTGACATTGTAATATAATATAATAATAGCCTGCCCAGATTAGGGCAACAATATACAGAAAGTAAGTAATTTCATAATAAATAAAAAGGTGTGTAAGTTGTAATTTGCTTAATACCTAAATAATATTTTCTAATCATGATGAAAGTAAATAAATATAAAATAAATAATTGTAATAATAATAGTAGGTTATTGTCTCTATAACTTGGTGTTAATAAAATGAAACATAAATGAACCTATAAATATAACTTGAGGCAGTCTTTGGAGTAAATACTATCGAAAAGGCATAGAAGAAAATATTGTAGAAAAGAAACATTGGAAAAAGTGTTTGAAAAAGTTAGCATGACAACTATGGATATTGCTGTTAGGTTACCTTTACCGATGAGTTTTCATGGTAATATATTAGAAAATTTCAGAAAATTCAAACAAGGTTTCGACAACTATTTATTAGCAACTGAAAAGGAAAAGAAAGCTTCATAAATGAGCCGTTTGACAACTTTTTGCAAGATTTAAAAAAGATGCTTAGAAGTTGTGAATTTATATGTCAAATGACACGGTAAGAGATAGAGTTGCATTATAAATTACGGACAAGAGGATACAAGAAACATTATTTACTGATATGAAGAATTAAGATTTAAATATTGTTGTAACACTACGCAGATCAAGAGAAAATGGTAAATTGCAAATGAAAAGATTTTTAGATGAGCCGGATTCTGATAAAGTTTTAGAATTAATTAACATATCTGTTATATTTGTAACAGATATGGTGGACCAAGTCAGTGCAGTTGGGAGCAATGGGGTTATTGAGTGGTACAAAGGCTAGGTTGCCTATGCGCTACTTAAGCCGTAGAAACCGATCCCACAGCTTCATTTAAAGTCCCTTTAGGTGAGCCAACACTATCCATATTTATCCAAGCGGAGGCTCGTTCAGTGGTGCAGAGGATAATGCAACTCATAAAGCAATAACAGGAACAGAGCACCAAAAATTTTCAAATCAAAATACCAGACACAGAGGACTAGAAAAACAGAACAGATAGTCGGAACTAGGATTTACGGAATAGGGTCGAAAACAAAAATCCCGACAAGTCTAGGAAAAGATACAGTAAGACATACAGTGTTTCAGAATCAAGCGACTGCTTCACAGTGGTGTGCAAAGAAAATAATTAGGCAAGTAACTGTCAACTAGTCGATTGCCATTTTTTCCGATAGCCAAGGATGGCGATTCAAGTCTAGTATAGGATTGAACAAATGCACTTGAATCTAGGAAATTAGAACAAAGTGACCACGGCGTGAGTACCAAGGCACAACGGACACAGAGGAAATAAAAGGGCCGATAAACTGGCCGGGAAAGGCATATCTGAGGATCCAAAACCTTTTGCAGTGTGGCTAAGCTATGCCTACGAGCATCCATTAATAAGCTGATACAAAATAAATCAGGAGTAGTGGAGGAGTTTCCCTTGACGGGCCAAATAATTTATGAAGGAACGATCGACCAAATTTACGAAGATCTACTATTGAACTAAAATTGAACGGCCTTTAGAATTATAATGAGTCGTCTAACTGGACACTGTTGGCTTAATAGACATATGAGTCTAATGCTGCCATCATAAGGAGAATAGCCGCATCTGTAAATTGTCGGTTGTCGAGGAAAGTAACAAACGCGTTTGTACTTTTCCCAACTAGTAAATATTAAATTTGAAAATCAATTTCAATGAATCTTAGGTACTTTAAATATTCAAATTCTAAAATTTTTTGAACTGCAGAACTAGGTTAAGTACTCTTGGGTGCTCATATATTATTAGAACCTCATTTATGGCAAATATGTAGATGCGGCTTTTCACCTTATGACGGCAGAATGGATCTGGTAGGGGATGCAACATGTAGATTATGTTTAGATTAAGACGATATCAGTCCATGTGCTATGCCACTGTGCAGGTCTAGTTATACTGAGATTCCAACGAATTGCGAGGGGAAACCAAGGGCCTATAGCTATATTAACGTGATACAAAAAACAATGCTGGATAAGGAGCTTTAAGGGAAACTAGAACAGGAAATCCACAATAGATCTCCAGGGGGTCGTGATGGTCAAGGCCAATCAGCTAGCTCCACCTTCATAATGTGAATCTGAATCGTATAAGCAGAACTGAATTAGCTCTTCCCCCCTTTTTGTTGCCCGATACCAATATCAACAACAGCTCTCAAATGGTCATCTTCCAGTGTGGAACCGATTTTGGCATTGGAATCAGCCATAACAATGATAATTTCCCGGTTTGGAATAGTATTGAGTAAGGTTTTTAGATCTTCGTAGAATGCTTTCAATTTCTCCTCTTCGGCAACAAACGAACATAAATAATTATTCCTTAAGGCCAACTTACAATGTTTATTAATAATTATTTATTTAACGAATAATAATTACAGAATACATGTGAATGTATCATATTCTTATTGATCGGTAACGATCCTCTGACAATGTCTATGAAATTTCTTAATAGACTGTATGTCTCTCACAATATTAATTAGCAACAAAGTATTTTTTTTTAACTATTTAACGTCGGCCTATTTCCGCTACCAGGGCCTATCACCGACGCCAGGAGACGACCAACCCCCAACCTTGAAATTTTGCCGAACCTCTTCCCTTAAGAAGAGTAGGGATCTTTTACTTGCCTAACATTTAATAGACAAGGGACCGCCTGCTTTACATCCCCTCCGAAGGATGGTATATTCACTACGTAATCCTCGTCTGAAATTACGTAACTTCCGCGTATACACTGATATACAAGCCGCTAGAAGGTGGGACGATAACGCTGTATTTCCCAAGATAAGTGGGTCACCCATCCAAGTACTAACCGCGCTCGACGTTGCTTCAACGGAATATCGACTGAAAATCACATTGAAGTCGTCTCTATGCTTGCCAACAAAGTACTTAAATATTAAGTTTATATTATGATCATGAAGTATATCATTCAAATATTCCGAAAGATAATGTTTCTGAATATTTGAATTCTGCTATTGCGGAGAAGTAATGTCGAATTTATCATCATTTAGTTTTAGAAAATAAACAATTATTATTTCTTAGCTCACTTTATGTAATTCTTAAACGTTGTCTATTAAGGGAATGATGTGTCGATATTTTCAGGTTTCTATTAGCAAATGCCCCAAAAGTATTTAATAAATTATTACCGTGTAACGCTACTCCATATCCAGAAATTCGATTATCATTCAACCCCTACGTTCTCGGTGGAACGGAGAAGAGGTTGATAGATGGAAAGAACCCTTCGAAACCACGTGGGAGTATTAAACACAGTTTGAATGGCCTGTCTCATGCTATTTGAAATTTTAATAAAACCATCACAAGGGTATTTATTTTTAAAACATCGTGACTAAATAAAAATTTTGAGGGATGCGTGGGTGGTTTCTTTATGTTATTTTTTATGCATGTTTCGATTAACATTTCTTTCCTAGAATTTTTTAGGTCGTTAAGGAAAGTAGCATAACGACAATTAGTAGTATTACAGCAACAATTTTATAAGGTTAAATGATACATTTCTTTCGTGGTCTTCAAACCAATAAATAAAATAAAAATATTATAGGATACCAACTCTCAACTCACCTTATACTCGCATATAGAGTGTGAAGTGATTCAAAACTTGTCATATGTAATTTTTCATGGAAATTGTGGATAGTAATAATAATAATAATAATAATAATAATAATAATAATAATAATAATAATAATAATAATAATAATAATAATAATAATAATAATAATAATAATAATAATAATAATAATAATAATAATAATAATAATAATAATAATAATAATAATAATAATAATAATAATAATAATAATAATAATAATAATAATAATAATAATAATAATAATAATAATAACAATAATAATAATAATAATAATAATAATAATAAC
Source organism: Rutpela maculata (assembly GCA_936432065.2). Taxonomy (NCBI): domain Eukaryota; kingdom Metazoa; phylum Arthropoda; class Insecta; order Coleoptera; family Cerambycidae; genus Rutpela; species Rutpela maculata. The sequence continues at coordinate 240,523,960 of OW386286.2, read as the reverse complement.
TCCTTTGGAGTAGTGAAATGGACTCAAGAAGAGTTGCGTCAACTCGACGTAGGAACCCGCAAGAAGATGCATCTCAATAGGAGTTTGCATCCTAAATCGTCTGTTCCACGGCTATACCTCCCACGACATCGGGGAGGCCGTGGACTCTTGAGTTTGGAGAGTCTCCATAATAGGATGGTTCTGGATGGAGCCTGTAAGGTCATCAGGAGTTCGGATCCCCTCCTCTGCATGGTCCGAGACCATGAAAATGCAGGGGTAGGAGCCTTTCTGTTTAAGGCAGCACAGAGAGCAGCCGATGAACTTGGTCTCTCCTTGGACGTCGAGCGGGTAAATCGCGACTCTGTCACCGAGTTGGAACCTGCTCGGCGAAAAGCCCAAATTAAAGCTGCAGAACACAACAACTTTCTGCAGCTTCACACGGATAAGCCAATGCATGGAGTTTTCTATAAAAATATAGAAAACCTTGGCTTATCCGAAAGGCTGACCTTTGCCTTCTTAAGGTCAGCCGGGCTGAAGTCTGAGACCGAGGGATTCATAATGGCTTGCCAGGATGGTGTATTCAACACCCTCGTCTATCGTAGTCGTGTCATGGGTATAGAGGTCCCTGATGTCAGCTGCAGGGCCTGCCGCAGGGCGCCAGAGACTCTTATGCACTTGCTGTCGGCTTGCCCGACATATGCAGTCTCGGCCTATATCCAAAGGCACGACGGAGCATTACGAGTGCTTTACTACCATTTAAGGCACTCGTATGGGATAGACGAAACACCAGTGCTGCCTTACGCTACAGGGGATATTGAGTCCGTTGTGGGAAATGAGAAGTGTCTAATTTATTGGAACTACTCTTTTCCCACCGTCAGGCAAATACAAGCCAACAAGCCTGACGTAGTACTCCTCGACCATCAACTCAAGACAATGTTCGTCGTGGAGTTCTCGGCTCCCGCGGAGAACAACATTGTCTTGAAGGAGGAGGAAAAACGGACAAAATATCGAGATCTGCTCTTCGAACTCCGCAGACTGTATCCAGACCATACTGTTAAGATAGTGGTACTGATTATAGGAGCCCTCGGTGGAACGAGACACACACTGCTTTCGGAACTTAAGATCATACCGGCATGCCGAAACTCGGCAGAGGTCTTAGCCGGCAGAATGCAGAAGGCCGTCATTCTCGGTTCATTACGTCTGCTCAGGGCACACGATTCACGGACCCAGTAGTCACTCACCCCACGGGCGTGGGGAGTGGCTACCGGTACTACCAGCTCCCCTCTGTGAGGGTCGGAGCCACAGAGAAGGGTGACTGGTTTTTAGCTAGCTATAAAAAAAAAATAATAATAATAATAATAATATAGTTTATTTACGAAAAACACAAAAAATAATTGTCTCAAGTCTTGAACATTGCTCTCATCAAAGAGACGGTTAGATTAATTCAGTCGACTTGTACCTGACAGTATTTTGAAAAACTGTTTCTGCATGACTTCTAAAGCTATTATTCCACAGCTCAAGTGAGATTCAACAAAGGCTGTGTACACTGATCTAAGTTGAATTTTTGAAGTTGCTTAAATCTAAATAATATACACCTAAGTTTATATGTGACGGATCTAATATGCTCGTCCCATCTTAGGTGGGGATCTAAGGTTATATCTAAGTATTTTATACGATTTATCATCTAGTTCAATAACGGGGTACTTTATAGTTTCAATAAATGAGGTAGTAGATTTTTTTTTATCTTGTATGTATTGTAGAGAGTATGTAGAATCCATGTTTTAGACCTTCAAACCCTTGGCAAATTTTTTTGCAGAAGAAAAAACGACGAATTTTTGGCACTTTTTTCAGTTTGTGGACTATAATTTAAAAACAATGCATCCAATCGAAAAGTCATCTATTATCAAAATTAAAGAGCATTAAATTTCGCTTCGAATGCGTACCTCAAAGGGTATGGTCAAGAGGTATGGGCGTATTTTTTTTATTTTATTATTTTTATTTTTTTTATTTTTTTTTTTTAGGTAATCTATGAACTTGAAATTACACTCTCTACAACTTTCATTCTGTGAATTTTTTCATTTAGATTAGCCGTTTCAGAGACGAAGCCGTTTAAAAAGTTACCCAGTGTGAATTTTTTACAAGTTGGTAAAAATTGATTTATTCACTCATAGCGAAATTTAATGCTCTTTAATTTTGATAATAGATGGCTTTTCGATTGGATGCATTGTTTTTAAGTTATAGGCCATAAATTGAAAAAAGTGCCAAAAATTCGTGGTTTTTTTCGTCCGCACAAAAATTTGCCAAGGGTTTGGAGGTCTAAAACTTGGATTCTACATACTCTCTACAATACATAAAAGATAAAAATAATCTACTACCTCGTTTAAAGTAACTATCACCCCTTTTCCATGACGTTGTTCCTGAACTAATCTAAATATGTTGTATTTTTCCAATTTCCGTTTTCTTTATATATAAATGGATTACCAGATTTTAAAAATCTGGTAATCCATTTATATATGAAGAAAACGGTAGGTATTTCTTCTTTTCAATATTTATGGTTAAAAGCTTTCCATCAAACCAGTTTTTAAATAATATAAGATCCTTTTCAACTTTATTTTTTAGCGAGTTCCACAAGTTGTAAAAAAGATTTGACCACCTGAATATATATCGAAAATACAATTAGTATACAATTTAAATAGGATTGAGCGAGCATAAAGACGTTTTGACTACGTACGTATTTCGATATCTAGTTAAGCAACGTTCATCGTGGTTAGTACTTGTCGTTCCAGGGCTTTTATATCAGCGTATACGCATAAGATATGCAATTTAAGACCAGGATTGCAGAGTGGATTTAACATCCTTTAGAGGGTATTTAAAACAGTCGGTCCATGTCTATTAGACGTTAGACAAGCAAAAAATCGACACTTAGTTTGATTGGTCTTAGTAGTGGAAATAAACCGACGCTAAATTAATGAATAAAAAAAATAGAATTGGGCCTAAAAACGTTCCTTGAAGCATCCCAAATTATGTTTTTCTAGGCTCACTGTAGATATTATTAACATAAGCAGCATAAGCTTTTTGCTCTCTATTTTCTAGACAGCTTTTACTAATTTTAAGGCACAACAAGTTTTTCGACGCTAACAGTGTCAAAAGCTTTTTGGGGATCGAAAAGACTGTTAGACATTTTACATTTTTGTCGCAGAGGGAGATTTGCCTTGTTCAGTCGTACCGTTTATTAAGTCGCTTATTAGTAAGGATGAGATAAAATCTGATACATTACTTCCACATTCAGTGAAAAAAATTTTTTGAAATCTTTTATTGCTCAAATATGTTAGATCATGAAACGTTGAGATTTTAAGTTTGAGAAAAAAAACCTGTCTGTCGGTCTGTCTGTTGTGCGCACGATTACTCTGGAATCGTTTAAGATATTGACTTGAAATTTGATACACTTATGATTTTAACGAGATCTGGAACTAGATTATATTTTCTTATTCCGTAAATTTAGGTAAACAGGGGTAAATAGTTAAATCAAGCAAGTAAGAGCCCATAAAATTGGTATTTAGTATATATAAGAGAAGTTAAGGTCTCAAAAAATTTTTTGCATTAGCCACCCCCATTACTACCCGCACCCCACTATTAAAGGGGGTGAAGAAAAATATTATTTAGTGTGAGTATAAGAACTAAAGGCCACAACATTTTTTTTTGCTCCATCCACCCCCACTACCATCCCCCTTTCGCTACCTTCACCCCCACTACCGATGTGGCATATCGTTTTATGGATTTTTTGGGGTAGACAATTCTAAATATTATATTATTAAAGTTCCATAAACAATTATTTCCACATACAAAATTTGTTTCGTTGTGAGAGGCTTGGATAGAAAATCTGGATATGGAAGCAGTGATTCCTTGGGCATCGGTTTTTTTTTAACGTAATTGAATTTATTCCACCCAAGCCTACTCTTATTTTTAAGGTCATTGATAATATTTTTTTATTTCTATGAAAGAAATGGGGCATAAAACGATAGAATTATTAATTCTGGGTTCAAAATTAGATACCTGGGTATGCTTCGTCTGTATTTTATTAGCTAAATTTTGACCTATATCAGTGCATCATTTGCAATTTTTAAATTATCATGAGTTGTGTCCCCTAATTTTTATAGAATTTATTTCAGTTTTGGATAACTTCGAGTGGCTAGTTATCAGATCAACGGTATTCCACAGGTCTTTGTCGTTATTTTACTTCCACACCCAGTGGAACTATAGTAACGCAAAAGAAAATTGAAAATTTTTATTGTTCAAATAGGCTTAGAATGTCGAATGAAACGTCGAGATTTTAAGTGTGAGCAAAAAAAAATTCTGTCTGTCGGTCTGTCTGTAACTTTTTTGTGCGCACGATTACTCTGGAACTATTTAAGATATTAACTTGAAATTTGGTACACTTATGCATATTAACGAGGTCTGGAACTAGATTATTATTATCTTATTCTGTTGAAGTGTTGTGGGGTAAATTAGGGTAAATGGGAGTAAAGAGATAAACCAAGCAAATAATAGTCCTTAAAATTGGTATTTAAGAGCTAAGGTCTCAAAAAATGTTTTGGCATTAGCCACTTCCATTACCACCTCCTATTATTAAAGGCGGTGAAAAAAATAAAATTGTGATTTAGTGTGTGTACAAGAACCAAAGGCCTCAACATTTTTTTTTACTTCAGTAGTAATTTCTTGGGCAGCGGTTTTGTGTTTTGTTTGTACAATCTTTACAGAAATCTTCCTTGCGTTTTTTTATTAGTTTTTCTGGAATGTTTTTATATCATTCTTTCAATATGAAACTGTCAAGATTTTTCTATAATTTCAAACCAGTAATTTCGTGTGTTTATAGAGTGCAGTAAGTCCTACATTTTTATGGTTAACATATTTTATATAAGTGCAACTGTTTATGCGAAATGTCAAATTGTTATCAAATTCAACCAATGTTAAAAGTACGAAACTAAAAGATTAATTCAAATGTAGTAAATCTTCAAAGTGCATACCTCCTTCGTCTCGAGATGTTCTGACTTGGTCAATGGTTTTTCGCATAATTGTGTAATGAAAAATTGGTCACTTTTGGTATATATTACCCCTGCCATGTTTGAGTCTTATACTTTGAAAACTCTTGAAACGATTGAGTGTCTAATGATTCTGTTGACACCCGTTATATCAAGGATGGATTTAAGCTTTTTAATAGGCGTTTGCAACTTGATTAATTAATTAAATTGAATATATTAAGGGCCGGTTTTACCATAAAGCGATCAAGATCAGTTCAACTCAACTGAAGTTCAGCGCTGATCTCAGTTCATCAGTCATTCAGTTGCATCAACCACTTTTAAATCTCGTACAGCTGAACCAAGTAAATTTGAATTTATCTGTTGTTGGTGGTCCTACATATTATCAAAATCTCTGACACAAATGTAAATCGGCTACAATTTCGCGCTGCTTTCTTCACATAAGGCGAGCATACGTGTGATCATGTTAATAAAATTCCTAAAAATTTAAGAAATCTATGAGATCTATGCCATGGATTTAATTAACAGAATTATCTCTTTTAATTCCTTCTGAGTATTTTCACATAGAAACTACCTACGTGCTCATTTAATAATTCGGTTCACGGTTAAATTTGAACTTATTGGTGTTTTATCTGCGGACTCTTTAGCTTTGGATAGAGCTTGAGAAGAGGTGCTGGCACAGAACAGAGAACTCTCTGTTCTGTAGTGCCGGTGGCAACTAATCAAAATAATCCAAAATTTTCAAAAGCAATAAATTTTGGCACACATGAAATTTTGATCACTTTGATCAATAAGCATAAAAGAAAAAAGCGTTAACGAGAGTAAAAGCACTAATGCTTGTACACCGCACAGTGGTTCAAAACGTTAAAAAGCTGGTCAAAAGTGGAAAAAATTATTTTTATTTTATGAAACTTGGTATGTTGGGGTTTTCGAGGTCGCTGATTTTGAATTTGACAAAATTTTTTTTAAAAACAAAATGGCGGCTTGAAAATGGCTGCCAATAATGTTTGAAATTTATTTTTTTCTACATGAAACGATATAGTGGGGTTTTAAAGGTCTCTATTTTTGAATTCAACAATTGCTTAAAGAAAAACAAAATGGCGGCTATAAAATGGCTGCCAATAATGTTTTAAAATTATTTTTTCTACATGAAACGTGATATAGTGGCGTTTTCTAGGTCGCTGATTTTGAATATAACAATTGCTTAAAAAAAAACAAAATGGCGGCTTCAAACTGGCTGCCAATAGTGTTTGAAAATTATTTTTTCAACATAAAACTTGGTATGGTGTGGTTTTCGTGGTCGCTGATTTCGAATTCCACAATTGTTAAAAAAAAACAAAATGTCAGCTTTAAAATCAGACTATAAATGATAATTTGTCCGCCATCTTGGCGCCGACATTTTGATTTCTGAATTTTGACAAAAGATTTGTAATTCGCGACCCCTAAAGCATCCATATATCGAGTTTGAGCCAAATCGGACCATAAATGATAATATTTGTCCGCCATCTTGAATTTTTGTTACATAAAAGTGTTAAAATGCATTGTCTCCAGAACTACATCTGTGTGCAAAATTTCAAAGTCGTAAGTTTAGAGGAAGTGGTTCAAATTTGGCTTGCAAGATTTGAACTAAACATACAAGCAAACATACATATAAAGTACTTCGCGACCCCTAAAGCACCCACATATCGACTTTGAGTCGAATCAGACTATAAATGATAGTTTGTCCGCCATCTTGGCGCCGCCATTTTGATTTCTGAATTTTGACAAAAGATTTGTAATTCGCGACACCTAAAACATCCATATATCGAGTTTGAGTCGAATCGGACCATAAATGATAATATTTGTCCGCCATCTTGAATTTTTGTTACATAAAAGTGTTAAAATGCATTGTCTCCAGAACTACGTCTGTGTGCAAAATTTCAAAGTCGTAAGTTTAGAGGAAGTGGTTCAAATTTGGCTTGCAAGATTTGACCCACACACACACACACACACATACACACCTACTAACTAACACGGCAAGTTAAATAAAAACTTGTAACAAGGTGTGACTAGTGACACATTCTTTTCATCCAAATTTACTATAAAACCTTCATACCTATATCTAAAACATGTTTTTTTTTTTATTTTAATCACTTAAAAAACCGAGAACTCGAAATATGTTAGTTTTTTATTAAAAGTCCCATATATTTTATTTATTTATTAGAAAAATATTAAAAATTTATTTATGTTTAAAAATACATAATGTTTATATATTTTTACTGCAATTATCGAGAAAAAACGTTTGTAAATAAACATAGCGACACATTAATTCAATATAGTCTTTAAAAACATTAAATTGTACTTAAAAAGTGTCCTAGAAAAAAAGTGGGCAAAGCCATGCAGCTGGTTTTGGGATATGTTTTACATACCAAGTGGACAAAAAAAATAAAAATAAGAAGAAACTGCGATCTCGTGGAACTGTTTTTGTTGCCCTATTTATAAAAAAATCTTAACATCTTGATAGGCATAAAATTTACTAATTTTCTTAACATATTACTATAAATAGACAAAAAAAATTATATAATTATAAACAATAATTTATTGCATTTACTTTCAGGAGATGAATCCATTTTGCAGAATTGAAATCGGCACAAAGGCAAACTTTTTATTCCCGTTTAACTAGCACGTTCACTTTTGGTTAAGAATTGCCGTTTTGAGCGTCTCATACAACAGTCTATTCTCTAATGGTTTTAATATTCAAGGAACGCATTCCTGACCCCCTCCTTACTCTATAACATGCTACGGATACTACTTTAACAGTACAGAGACAAAACATTCCTGAAAAGAAAACTTAATATTTTTACTTTTGGCCGTGTTTTTCGCGTTTTAAACCACTGTGCACCGAACGAAAAATATTGCGAAGGAGTTTAACTGTATAGTGGCCGATTTCTATATTTTTCTTCTGTTCAATATTGATTGCAGTAAATCAACGAAACAATTGTACATTAGATCATTCAAATGCTATTTTAGGTTGTTTACACGCTTGAACTAGCTTGGACTGAGGCTCGAATTGTTGAACGTCATTGGTACAACCAATTTTTATTTTCTAATGCGGATCAATGCTGAACATTGAGTTCAAGAGCCTAAAGGATGTATTTGAGTTTGTGACCTAAAAAATTTGTTGGTCTCTCTCAACAAAAACGGCTAAACCATTGAGCCAATTAGTAGAGAGGCAACCCAGAAAGAAAGAAACGGCTATTAGTGAAACAATCTTGTAATTTTGTATACTGTTTTCTGTCATTAAAACGACTATGTTTCCGAGCAGCGTCAAATCAAAATGGCTTCCGGTTTCAAGATGGAGGCCGATTTAGAAAATTTAAAAGAACGAGTTTTATATCTAAACTATTGATGTTACAAAAAAAAGTTCTTAAGAAAAATTGTTCCAAATTAAATTAGAAGTTACTTTTTATTTCCACATCCAGTGGAAGCATAGTAACGACAAAAAAATTTTTTAAAATTTTTATTGCTCAGATAGGCTTAGAATGTCATGAAACGTCGAGATTTTAAGTTTGAGCGAAAAAAATTTCTGTCTGTCGGTCTGTCCGTTTAAGATATTGACTTGAAATTTGGTACACGTATGTATTTTAACGAGATCTGGAACTAGATTATATTTTCATCTTATTCCGTTGAAGGGTTGGGAGGTAAATTGGGGTAAATGGAGGTAAATCGGTAAATCAAGCAAGTAAGAGTGCATAAAATTGATATTTAGTAGGTATATATAAAAGAAGTTAAGGCCTCAAAAATTTTTTTGCCATTCGCCATCCCCATTACTACCCCCACCCCATTATTAAAGGGGGTGAAAAAAATAAAATTGTAATTTAGCGTGTATACAAGAACCTAAGGCCTCAATTTTTTTTTTTATTTCATTCACCCTCACTACCAATCCTCCATCACCACCCCCACCCCCACTAGGTAGACGATTTCAAATATTATGTTGTTAAAGTTACTTCGAATAATATGGATGCGCAATGGCTTTTCTCGACTACTACGGATGCGCAGTAGGTTTCCCCGAGTATTATGGATGCGCAGTGGCTTTCCTCGAGTATTTTGGATGCGCAGTGACTTTTCTCGAGTCTCATAGATCGCAGTAGGTTACCTCAAGTAGTATGGATGCGCAGTGGGTTACTTTAAGTAGTATGGATGCGCAGTGGCTTTTCTCGAGTACTATAGATGCGCAGTAGTAGGTTACCTCAAGTGGTATGAACGCGCAGTGGCTTTCCTCGAGTAAATTGAATGCACAGTGGGTTCCTTTGAATAGTGTGGGTGCGTAGTAGGTTTCCTCGGAGAAAATACTTGAAGTAGAGGCTTTACTTCTATCGTGTAGTTTACGGCACACAACAATTTTTTATATCTTTGTTATGCCATTTCTCATCCCTATTACCGATGTGGCAAATAATTTTATGGGATTTTGGGGTACATGATTTCAAATATTATACTATTAAAGTTCCATAAACAATTATTTCCACATAGTGGAGTGCAAATATAGTATTTTCTTTGTAAGAGACTTGGATGTGGAAGTAGTGGTTCCTTGGGCAGCGGTTTTATTTTTAATTTAGAAGTTTACAAGTTTTTCAACCAAATAATTACTGTTACAGAAAAAAATTGTTAAGAAAAATATTCTATATTAAATGTTTACCTAACACTAAAAATAAAGCCGCTACATGAAGAAATACTAGAAAATGATTTTATGTATATTTTGCAATTTAAAGCAATAATTACAATATTCTTGTTGAGTATTCCTTTACGAGGAACTGGAGACACATTATTTTTCAACCTAAAACTAATTTAGTAAAAATAGGTAAAGATTATTTAGTTAGACTTGCATCCTTTTTTAAGTTAGTTTCATTCTTCTTTACAATTTGTGCAAAGTAACATATATTACAAACGGGCTTTTTTACAACCACATTTGATTTCAATGCGTCTTTTTTTGCAACTACATTGAATTAATTATCTAAAAGTTTTAGATGCTTCCGGAAGTGTTGACCATTTTAGCATCCAAACATTTTTGGACAGGCACCATCCCCATTTTTCAAGATTAGCCAAAATCAAATTTGATGTCAGCGACTGTCCCTAAATGTGCCCACTTTGGAAGCTAGTCCGTAAAATGTGTTGCTCCAAAGCATCCTTTGAAGGGGAGATGTTACACATTGTCCTATTCTTGGGGTAAACAGTTCCCTTCGTGCCTGATTTACTTCAGTTCAGGCAGAAGTATTGCAGTACATTAAAAGAGCAGACTGTTGGAATTAGTTTAAAATTTTATCAGGAATATTTTCTTGGGGTTTCGAAATGAACGTGAAAGCTCGTAATGCATCACACTTGCTTTCTCCTAGTTTCTCTGCTATCTCATGCACCTTTAATACTTTATAATATTTATGTATTTATTACATATATTTTTTCAACTATATAGCGTTTCTTTGCATAAACAGTAAACAAATTAAACCGCCAGTCAGTGTCGACAGTTCTAATGCAAATGTTCTTCTAATCTTGTTGAACACTATTATTAATATGCAATATGTCTTGTATCTGCTTCTTCTTGGTTGCAGGATTTAATAGCAGTATTGCAATATAGTTGAGGAGCATAATGCGCATTTACCTACTCCGTGCCTTCGCCATTAAACTTCGGCTGGGAACTAAAAAACGACCTTTATGCTCCTGTTATGTGTATGCTACCATGTGCTCCAGAGACAATTTTTCAACTGATTCGGTGCTCTTGTGTTAAGAGAAAATGTGCTCCACCAATTAAATGTCTTTCCCACTATCTGAAGTGCACAGAACATGTGTGTGTGGAGGGGACGAAGATATGTGTGACAACTGTGATGAGCATACAAGGCATGAAGATTCATCGGATGACTTAGATGATGATGATATATTGTTTTGAAGAGAATAATAATATAGTATCATTAAATATTGTTTTCTGTCAATACATAATTTATTTTAAGAACCAATTTTATAATACAACTACTACGTCCTACAAATTGTATGTATTAATACTAGTCATTATTAAAGTTTTTGTGAGTAAACAGCAGCAGAATCATTATTTTTCTTCCCTTAATAAATAACCGATGGATAAATTATGTTTTAAACCAATAGTGACATGTATAATGAATCATAACTCTTAATTGGTAAAAGATACGGAAAAATTGATAAGAACTAAATTTATTCTTTGGCTCATGTAGGACAGAAAATGTATTATGCAGATTTTGCGTATGAGCACTCTGGAAGGAGTTATTCTTAATGTAAAGAATAAATGTCTCGCATGGCGGACATCTTGGATGTATAACGCCATAAAAACCAAACAGCACAATTCTAAGGTAAACACCCGGTTACACCATTATCTAGCATATAATAAAGAGATTCCACATAGTCGCACCTTCCCTTCACAAAAAATGCCACGGAATACATTATGCCCCAAGACTAATAACTATTTTTCGCAATTTGTTCGCTAACCGTTGACACAATTTCGACAGAATTAAAGTTATTAGACGTTGTTATATCGTTTGTCAATAAACAAGATAATTTTGTTTTATTTTCAGCGTTTTTTAAAAACTCTGACCAATTCTTTGGTAGTATATTATTACTATGGACTTGCCTTCTTATTCCGACTCCTCTAGTTTCTCTTGTACGATGTTTTAAACTGTCCTTTTTGTACACATCCCAAATATATATCGGGTTTTTACTGTGTTTGCCGCCATACTAAATAACGATAACCGACATATCAATTCTATAGATAATTTTTCTACAATTTTTAACAAAGTTTCCGTTCATGTCCGAGCCGCGGATTCCGAGATATTTTCAAAAAAATAGCGCTGCACCATTTTCTCAAGATGACGACGAGTTCTTAAGCGTTAGAGTTGAGGAGATTTACTAGGTTCATTACGGGTCTAACCTTTGTGTATAAATCCAGTCTCAATTGGATTTCTCTTATAGTGTCTCGTAAAATGTCTTATTTCACAATATTATGATGTATATGAATAAATAATAATATAATAATAAATTTATTTAAGTAATAAAGTCGCAAATATTAGACTTTGAAGGATCATAGCCGTTTATTTTATCTATTTAAAGTTCCTCTCAGACTCTATAGTTGTTAATATTACAAGCCATTGAATTACTGCGGAGTTCATCAATTATTAGAACATTGAGAAACCCTTCAAAGGCCACACATCTGAAGGGGTTGTTTAGGGACAAAAAGGGAACCTACAGTCAACTTTTTAACATTTCTCTACTTAACCTTTGGTATTTTAAAGGAGTCTGAAATATCCTGCGTGAACTCCAAGGTCATAATGATGTAAGTTACGTCCATTGGGTTACGTTGTTAATGAGAAAGTTGTGAATGTAATCTCTAAGTGCAAGTTAGGTAAGCTGTGAATGAAATAGAATTGGCCATTAACCAAGCGCGGATTTAGAAATTTCAATAATTTTTTTCTCGTCTGTGGCGCATAGGACCCATACGAAATATGGGAAATAACATCTCGAGAAGCACTTCTCTAACGACTCCTAAAAAATTTTGAAAAAGCAGTTTGCGAAAAATTTTTTCAAAATTCTCAGTTAGTAATGAAAATATTTTCATAAACTTCAAAAAGTGTTGCTGTATTTTTATGAAAACTAAAATGCATATGACAAAAAAAATAATTTTAAACAGGAGTCTCCTAGACCTGGGGGGGGGGGGGAATCGAATTTTGAAAAAATCGATTATATATTTCTTAAAAATAAAATAATATGTCGGATGATCGAGAATTTTGGAAGGAATTCTTAAACATGTATAAACTGTATCCCTGCTTGTGGAATTCTACATCAAAAGAGTATTTAAATAGGCAAATTCGCGAAGTAGCAACTATAGAGACTTGATTGACAAGTGCAAAGAAAGATATCCCAATGCGGACCGTAATTTTGTTATGAAAAAAATTCATAGTTTTCGACGCCTTTCTTTTTTTAAATATTTTGACAGTACTATTGCAACTGCTATAATTACCGGTTGGGGAGGTAACATTTCAGATGCGCGTATTAAACTGAACTGATGTTTCATGATTCCGTCTCAATATGTATTTCAAACTTGATACTTGATACAAATCTCAGATACACGTATTGACATTTGTATCGATACATGTAACGATACAGATCTCAATGTGAATGGGGCCTTTTAGGGTATATCGACCCCGCTGAATACGAATCTGCCTGTTGCCAAAGCGAAATTTGGACCGGAAGTCCGATATCCAAGATGGCGATCAAAACTCTGTTGCCCTATATCTCCCTTGTCAGTTGGCTTAAAATAATGATCTAAACGTCTGCTTAGGGGTTTTCTCGGATGCCAAACACATTGCAAAGCTCAAAATTTACTTACCTTAAGTTTGGAGTGCATGGGTTCCAAGATGGCGCCCAAGATGGCCGCCGAAACTTTGTTGCTCGAAAGTAAGCAAGGAAGCAAGGAAGATAAGAAAACGACCATTTCAAAGTTCAAACATTATTTATTGCAAGATTGCAAAGAAGATAAAACAATCATTCAAGTGTATTTAGCTCATGGCAAGGTTGCAAGGAAGATAAGAAATCAACCATTTAAAAGTTCAAACATTGTCGAGAGCGGTGGCACAACTTGGTGCAAGTCAATCTATTCTTCTTGCACGTGCACATTGTACTCAGACACTGGGCTGGAAATTTCTGGTTGGAGGTTCCTCTGTAACTGATTCTTCAATTTCTAGTTCATCTTTGCCAGATTCAATTTTCGTTTCTACAATTTCTTCATTTTCATCAAATATCCTGCGTGTCCACTATTACCGCAATTACGTGTCCACCATTTCTCATATAATTTTAAAATCCGGTGGAAATGGTGGACGCGCCCCTGTGTGAAACCGGTTGAAGAAAGCGGCGAATTTCCTGTTGAAGAACATAACCTCACTTCCAAATACCTTCGTTTAATACCTAATTGACTTCCAGCACATATATTTTTTTTGTAATGGTAATTATGGACTCGGAAGACAAGAACTTAACACTTCAATTCATATGTAAAGCATTTCTCAAATTATGTTATTTATATGAATAAATTCACTTACCGGCTTAACACTGCTTGTATACCATAAATGAAAGGTTAAAGTATGACTTACACCATAAAACAGCTTCTTAGCGCCAAATTTGAAATTCTTGTAAGGTTTGTCCACTATTCCCCCGTTTCACTATTATACGCGCCTCCCTTACCTTCAGTAACACAATTTTGTTACCAAATTGTATTTCTGAAGGTGTAAAATATTACTTAAAAACACGTAGCACACACACGCACACACACAGTAGTACACATTCAACCACTAAAAATTATATATCTGACAGATTTTACACTCCAAATACAACAAGACGCACGGAGCTCACGTAAACACAACAAAGTTTCAGCGGCCATCTTGGGCGCCATCTTGGTACCCATGCACTCCAAACTTAAGGTAAGTAAATTTTGAGCATTGCAATGTGTTTGGCAACCGAGAAAACCCCCGAGTAGACGTTTAGATCATTATTTTAAGCCAACGGACAAGGGAGATATAGGACAATAGAGTTTTGGTCGCCATCTTGGATACCGGACTTCCGGTCCAAATTTCGCTTTGGCAACAGGCAGATTCGTATTCAGCGGGATCTAAATACTCTAAGAACTTGTTTCCCCAATGCTTCTTGCACTTTATAAAGACAGATTTCCTACTTATGGGCCTAGTCTATATCATGATTTGATTGAATATTTTATAATAGTTATTCGGGGCTGGCCAGATGGGCAGGCGAGCCAGGCGGTCGCTTAGGGGGTGCCAATACAAAAAAGGCAAGACTTGCCGCAAGTCTGTTGTAGTTTCCGAGTAATTATACTTAAAATTTTAAACAGAAGCACGTACTCCAAATAAGTCCGCCCCCACCGCCCTGTTCGCTTACCGGTAAGCGTGCTGCGAAAGGGATCTACACACGACCCAGCGACAGCAGACCAACCGACCTTCTCGGTACACTTTGAAGATTGCCATGCGAACTCGTAAAAGTGAGCTGGTCTGCTGGATTGATGTGGTCTTCCCGATTGTCGGCATGCTTTGAAGACCTGGCATTCCAGCAGACCAGTTCACTTTTACGAGAGTTGTTATGGCAATTTTCAAAGTGTACCGAGAAGGACGATTGGTTGGTTGGCTGGATCGTCTGTAGACCCTTCAAGACCGCATCTTACGCAACACTAATAGTACAGCACGCGTTTAAACTTCCACTACTTTCATTAGCATCATATCGTGTCATCTTTTGTTGTAGCTTGTAGCTTTACTAGCTTTCTTCGCCTTATATAATAATTTACCTAGAAAGTATTGAAAATTGGGAAGGGGGGGGGAGGGGGGCGCAAAACTCAGAACTGGCCTGGGGCGAGAAATTTCATTGGGCCGTGCCTGTAGTTACTTATTTATGCAACGAATGCAAAAAGTGAGTTTGCCTATTAGGCATCAATATGGATCCTACGTTCAGTGCGATAAACACTTATCAGAAAATCTAATGTACAAAAATAGATTTTTAAGGCAAGAACTTGGCAGTAACTCAGTAACCGAGATATCGATTTGGTCTCATCTCTTCTTTATATTTGTTGATACTCCATGTGTCTATAAATACTACTTGAATCGTAAATATTTTTTATTAGGAAAACGATTCATATTTGCTTAACTTTAAAAATTTTCCAACATTCTAATCTTAATTCTATCCAAGTTTCTATCTGTTTTAGATGAACTTTCCACTTTCCACCACATACATGTGAAAATTTTATTTGCCGTCAGCGCCTACTTTATCTTTTCGGAACAGACACGCTTTGTTTTTATTTATTTTATAGGTCATATGGGTAGAGGAATTACCTCTAAGTTTTAGTTAATTTTAGATATTGATTTTATTTCATTCAGCCTTCATTATTTCATGATGAGCCCACTTCCTTTAATCTATGACGCGATAAGTTTATTAGAATTGATAAATATTTATTTGTATCGTGTTATGAACATTTATTTTTTTCGTTATTTTATGTTATTTAGCAATATTATTACGCGAAAAATCTATTATATTCACCATACTGATGAATATTAAGGATAGGATTTTGCAGAGTGAGAGGGAAATAAGCGTTCATTTTCGGTTTATTATAAATAATAAAAAACTAAACATAGTATAATCTTTAAAACTGTTTTAAATAATTGCTATTATTCTAACATATTTTTTATTGGAAATTTCAGTTGTACTTGAATATCGTAGATTGTCAATGAAAATAGTTCCTAATTTCATTATTAGAGTATGGCATTTAACTATATACAAAATATATGGTATAAACTGTATATGGTTGTATTTCTTAGAGCGATGGGAAGTATGTGAAACTATTTTAAAGGTTATACCATTTATGATTTTTTAAATATTTATAATACACCGATAATAAACTCATATTTCCCTCTCACTCTGCAAAATCCTGTCCTTAATGCAATCATTATACATTACAACTTAGGTCTTTTAAAAAATCTCAGGCAAATAAAAGGAATTTGTAGACATATAGCCGAATAGCGAGACTCTTGAAATATGCAAAATAAAAATGGCTTATACAACTCGCACACATGCAAAAACTGAAGTCATATTCTAATCTAATACTTCAGTAAAATTAAATTAAATTTGGACCAAACCCGGAACAAACTTGTAACAGGCTAATTTCTTCGGGATTGTATTCTATGGCTATCCAGGAGTCTCTGACTGAAAATCCCAAAAAATCCGCCATGCAGAAATAAAGAAAAAATGCCATGTTGAAATTAGGCACTTTTTTCCTTTAATCGGTAATAGCCCATACGGATGACAAAAAGAAGTAAAGATGCAAAATTTTGAGAGAAAGATCTAAGCTTTAATATGGTATAAATCGATTGAATATTAACAAAGTTATGATTGTCAAAATGACGGATTCTTTTCAAAAAAGGGTATATTTTTGTATTTTAACACCGTAAGAATGTAACAATAGTCAACAAAAACCTTTGTTGGTAATACTAATTAAACATGGTTTATTTAAGTGTGAAATAAAACATATACTGGTTAGTTTATTTGACGATATTTCGTTTCGAAAAACAACAAAATCATCTCTTTTTTAAAGACTCTATAGTTAGCAAATGCAACGACTAGATTTTGCTGGACAATTCGGTTGTTATTTATTATGTTACCATTAATCTTTCATTTATATCTAATAATGTCATTAATAATTTATAAAAAAGATTAAAATTAAATTGTTAATGACAAATTACAAATTACTACAAATACACAAACAAAATACACTACACATTTTACAGAAATATCCATCAAATATAAAGAAAAACATTGTAAAATTGAAAAACCAATTTTGTTAACATTTTTTTGTTTCTACTGGGCAATACTAACATTGACATCGTAATTATGACGTCTTTAAAACGTCTTTAAGACATAGAAATCAGACATCTTAAAGACGTCTAAGGAAAGACGTCTTCAAGACATCTTTATAAGGAATAAGACGTTCAGACCTAAATAAGACTTAATATGGACGTCTTAAAGACGTCCTGTGCTATCTGGGATGGCATATGCTAAAATCCAGAGTTTTATCAAAATTTGAAGATTGTGGCCCACAACTTATTACTCGGGGGTTTCTGGGGTCGCTTGAGTGAATTAATTTTTGCACGAATGAAGGCGAAACAGGTATTTTTAGCACTTTTAGGTTAAGTTTTCTCGAAATCCTGACGTGATGACCGAAAACGGACTACGGCATCGTATTCAGCAGGTCAAAAACCTTCGAGGTACGGTAATGGAATCCCATTGATCGGATATTTTTTTTTTTTTTTTGTAAACCTGTTATTCTAGTTACCAATGAAAATTAGCAAAGGGCGTAAATTGATAAATTATTTAATTAAAGATAATTAACGAAATATAAATTCTCTTATAAAATAAAACAGAATAACAGAAATAAAACGTACATTACTAAATATTTAGTCTTCTCTTGACTTTTGCGAGCTCCTGACACACTTCATTGTAAACTACAGGAATCTCAGGTGAATATTTAGTAGGCGCAAGCCCTTAAGGTGACTTGTGATTGTTATATTTATGAGGTAAGGCTTCTTAAACTCGAAGTAATAATTGAAGACCTAAGTGGATAAAGGTGTTATGTCGCATTTTTAAAGAAAATTACTTTATGCAATTTTTGAACACTACTGATATAGATTTAACACCCAATAAACGGTGAATTCTAATGTAATATTTTATAGAAACTTTTTAATTGTAAGGGCGCCATATCATACATACAACCAGTAATTTTAATGGATGTACACAGTTTTGGACGGAAAAATCTAGTTTCATAACAGCTTGATATTGTTATTTAATATTAGTGTAAACAAAAGAACATAACCCAAATTTATCTATTTTATGAGGCATTATTCATTTGAATCGAAGACAAAATAAATAAGTTCCAACTCAAAACTTTAAAAGTGTGGCATAACACCTTTATCCACTTGGGTCTTCAATTAATAGTCAGAGAGTTGTAGCTCTGCAAGGGTGCGACCCCCCACCCCCCCGATACGCCACTGTAGAAATGTAATAAAATAAAAATATCTGTTGCCTGATAGGTTAGGGATTGAGCGCCAAAGTAATGTTGGTGTTACAAGGCTTCCTTTTCATTTCCTATGCATTTTATAAAAAATGCTCCAAATTTCCTTATTTCAAAATGGCAATTCCTCCATTAATCTTTATTTATTGGAAACCAAAGGGTTTGGAAATTGTAATATTAAAATATCAAGTACTTGCGATAACAACAAATGACATATACAGGGAGGTGAGAACAAGAAAAATGTGAAAATAGTATTTTTCGCAAAGAAGCGACCTCAAAAATATATTTGTGAGGTGTTTTTACATAAAAATTATCCCTCTGTTTTTGCAAGTTCGAGAGTTGCATAACATGTGTCTCGCTCTTCGATTAGTAGTCTCTGTAGCCTTCTGGTTGAAATCTTATAAATTCCCCAAAAAGGAAGTTATGCTCCAGCCGTCATCTTGGAAAATGGCCCACAAAATACGGTTCCTGACTTTTTTTTAAAGAACCGCCCATTTTACAAAAAAGAAAGTTGAAATAAAAATTGTTAAACAAGTAGTTATCTACAAGTTCACTTAATACCATTTTTCTGTTGGACCAACCCTGTCGGTGCAAATGTCGAACGTTTCTCCCGCACATCGTTATCCAAGTCGTCATTAAACAACTTTACTGTTATTCAGACCCTAATACAATACATGATGTATACATCGTTTCCCTTTAATTCGCAGCCTTTGTTCATCTCTTTCCTGATTCATATTATTGTCTCTTTCTTTCGTCCCTACTACCACAGGCAATGGGGTGACACTGAGTGCATTTTGTATTGAATACAGCGTCTTCTAAAAGGTTTGAAAGGAGTGAATTTGTTTTGTTTCTTGAATGATATTATTGTATTTTTTGGACTAAAATATATATATTTGCCTTCAGCTAAAAAAAAAGTCATTCGTTCTGCTCGAAAGAAATTTTTACTATTTATGTATGGTTGCAAGAAGAGTGAAAACCTCGATGTACTAAGGTACTACTGTACTACAGATATAATCATATTATATCTAAACAACAAGTTGATCAAGCATTCGATCTTGTAGCACTTCCTCCAATCAGCGATGCATCTAAACAACTCTTGCAGTGTGTACTTTCAACACTGGAATGGAAATATATTGAAGCCAATATTATGGGGGTGGAGTAATAAAAATAACGTTCTATTTCCTATAACTTCTTTCAAAAAGCCTGCACTGCCCGAATTATTAAACCTAGTGTCATGCGCTTGCAAAAGATTGTATTCTAACTGTGGATGCATGAAAGCAGAACTGCGATGACTACAGCATAGGATATTTTGAAAACGATTTTGGAATTACGTTCATAAGAATATCTAAATAATCATTTGACATTGACTGTTATAGGTATGTGAGAACAAACATTTTCAGACATTTTCAGAATGAAAAATGAAATATTAGGCATACATGCTTCACCAGACTATTTTGCCATAATTTTAACTTAAATTTTGGTTCAGTTAATTCGAGTTTATGTCTGTTAATAATGAATATCTTATAATAGGTACTTGAAATTTTGTTTTCTGCAACTTTGTTACTTAAATCACTACTGTCTATTTTTTATTCGGTGCTTTAGCAAGAACTTCATTCATAAAAAACTTCTCGTTAGTAAATATTTTCGATTTCTTAGGAAAATATCCAATTGAATTCTGGTCCGCTGTGCATTGGTGAGGAAGAATAATACGGAAACGTGTATCAGTGGCTTCTTATATTTTTGTGAAGTACACTCATTTACAATATTTACATACTGGAAACTTATTTTTAGCACAATACTTTTTATTACGGCTAGAGCTCAAGAATTGTTAAATAACATGAACAGGCGTGGAATAAAGCGAAGACGTAGAGTCCCTGAATATATTTGTGATTTTTTACGTGTTGACGAAGCACATTATTATTAAAAAAAACATATATCTTGGCATGCTACGAATAGGTTTTTTTTATTATAATATCTCCAGAAAGTCGAAGTATTTTGATTTATATTTCTTTTCGAATTGTTACGATATTTCTATTACAAGTTCCCTCTGCTTTAGTTGTTTATGTTCGTTACAATGATTAATATGTTTTCCAGTTTTATATTTTTTCAGCAGTTTGTGCCTACGTTGATATAAAATCATTGCTAAAGTAAAGGGCTCCAACAATGAAGTGTTATTGTATACCTTGTATGATAATTATAATAAATTATTGTCCCTTGGTAAAAAAATATGTCCAATAATATGAAGAATATAAAACCAAATAAAAATATTTTTATAGAAAAATAAACGTCTTTCCTTTTCGAAATTAAAAAGTTTTGTACTTCAATGTATTATTTTTTACTCCTTACCCCAATTAAGAGTTGAAAGTGTCTTAGTATACTTAGTTATAATTGCTATTTCTTTTTTCTTTTTAAGGGAACGTAGATCATGTTAGGATATACCAACATTTGCGCTTGAAACCGCAAGTAATGTTTTTATAGATCTTTTGTATACTACAAGCCAAAATTTCTGAAATTGGATAGCATGCTGAAAAATCACGAATCCACCAAAACATGCGATTATATTGATTGTTTCCAAAATATTTTCTTGCATATTTATTTCCTCTTTCTACAGTCCCTGCTGTCATAAAAACTTCTTGCATGTGTATAGCGTAATTCTAATTAAGGCAAATTTTCATTTTTTATTTTGAAGCAAGCAGCTATGGAAAAATTTAATTTTAAAAATGGGCTTTACACCGTTTTGCTTCCGATTCGAGTATCCAGACTAGGTCCACTGTGTTGGTTTTTGATAGAACTACAAATATATCAAAGTTATCAGATACGGTTGAAAAAAATGCACCATTTCTTGTTTTATTACAATGCACATTTTTTTATGTTTAATTTTTTTTTTTTTGAACAGTAGTACAGGATTTTCGATAATAAATATTTTTTTAAATTTTAGTCTTATTGTTTTACTCTTTTTAATGGAGCGTAATTTATCCAAATGAAATCGATTTAAAAGCGACAAATTATTTTTTTTTATCGGTCTGCAAATCAATTTCGTATATCAGTAAAAGAAGAAATGACATTAACGTAGACTATTACAATTATAGGGAAATAAAAAGATTCCCGATCTTATAAAATCATTTTATGATACATAAAGAGCTTACAAATAAAACTATTTCTCTTTTACAACACTTACTTAAGGCCGACCTAATTCTACTACCAAGGTCAAGTGATCAGTTCGTCAATGCACATGTAAACACTGGCACCTCTGACCAGAAAATTATGACATTTTTTAAAACTATTTTCTTAATTCTTGATGAAATGTCTTAAGGGTGGCTTTATATCCCTTTGAAGAGCCCATATCAAGAGTGAAACAGATTTGAAGAGCTAAGAGATAGAACGACAGATTAACTTCAAGGTGGGTCCTTTTAAATATAAAAGTTTTAGATAGAGTTTATTAACTAAGTCCACTTTAGATCTTTTTGTTTTTTACCACATTCAAAGATGGGTTGCCAGAGAAGTATAAAAGCTAATATATTAGATTTTCATTTGTGATTGAGTATTTTTTTAACAAGCAAAATTTTGTATAGCGACTTTTAGTCAAAAAAATTAATTTAGGTCCATTTGTGGAATAGGTCCCAATCCGGGGAAAACCTGTATGTTTAATTTCATTGCTTATTTTTGAAAATTTTAGTTGCAGAAACCGGAAGTGAAAAAAAAGCATTTACACGCCAAAAGTGACGTTTATTAGTATATAGGATATTTCAAATTTCAATCGTTTATCTTCAAACTGTCTCACGCGGTATATTGTAACTAGATTATCTCGGAGTTCTTCATGAGTAGGGCTAGAAACAGTTATTGATGTGTCTTCGGCAAAAAAGAACAACACAATCGCAGCTAATTTCAAGTGCTTGTTGATGTGGTTGTTGATATATAATAAAAATATCAACGGACCCAAGAATGACTCCTGTGGATCTCTGAGGTCGATATCATGATTGTTAAATATATTGTTGTTAATACGAACATAAATAATGAAAACATTAGCCAATTTTGGACATTAGATCATGGACCAAAGCGTTAGAGTTTTTTCTTTACAAGACTCAAATTTAAATAGCCAAAAGCTTTGGATAAATCGAAAAACACTACACCTATTAAATGTCTTTTGTCTAAGTTAGAATATATATGGTTAACAAATTTGGATGCTGTGCTTTCCAATTCTAAATCAATGTTGCATAGGCAACTTGGTGTGGTTTTTTAAATGCTCGTTATTAATTAAACTCCAGTTATATGTTTGTATTGGGCACATAAAAAAGACCATAAAAATATCAAAGTCGGCGCTATTATACGCAGAGGAGAGTACTATAAGCCAAATTTTTGGGTATTAGAATGAACATAATAATAAAAAAAAATTGTGTTTTCGGTAGAAACTTAATGTCGTTTCTGGTAAATAAAAAAAACTTACTCGGTTTTGCGCCAATATAGGAATATCTTACGCATTGGTGGGCGTATTGCCCGTCCTTCGCGACATTGACAGACAAATTCAAACTACGGCTCTGATTATCTGTTAACTTGCTACCAACGCAGGCAATAAACACCGCGCCGTTCTAATTATGGGTAATTTGCGTAACTATAAGAGTTAGAAACCTTAATTAAAAGAGGCGTGTTTTCGTTTATTTCTTATCTTAATCATGCCAGAACATACTTTACATAAGAGTAATGATGTTTTATACAGAATCGGAAAGCGTTTGTTTTGGTATTGCACTAGTTTCAACGATTTAATCGACCGCCCACAATAAAGACGTCTACCAGTACTCTAGCAGAGGTAAACAGTGACGCGCCCATCAAGAGAAGCATGTACACGATTGCATGCTTCGCTCTCGCTTGCTCTTATTGCCATTCCAAAACCAACACTTTCCAATACTGTATATTGTATATTGTAATACATTATGTCATTGTAATACATTATATTTATTATTTAATATAGAGTAGGAAAATAAAGCATGTCCCAGTCTCCCTTTATATTAGATCGGTCGGAAGCTTGGAGTTCTTTATGTACAGTGTAAGAATGGAGTAAACTGTAGAATACTGTACAATTGTACATACACCTTAAGCAGTATAGCTATATCGAAAATAATTAGACCTATCAAACAGTTTGCACTGCCACGCAACGTATTTAATATGTGGAATTCCAAATTATATATGGTAATTTATAGTACAATTAGAGCTGTAAACTGCCGTATACAGAAAGTTATAAACGGTGTCGAATCAACCTATATTGCTCATGAATTTTGTAGGGTGGACATATAATGATCAAACGATGTATTTGGCTATCCGAATAAGTTAGAAATGTATAACTGTGGCGATTAATGTAACACCAAATACCCATATAAACCAGTGGGCCAAACTAATGCCTCTCGGCATAAAGCAAGCAAGAAATACATAAATACAGTGTGTCCCACTTTTCAAGGTAACACCTTCGTAGCTCAGATATTAGTTATCCAATTTCAACCAAATTCGGATCGGTATCAAAAAACCTTTACTATATCTTGTTTCAGCCATGGGATCGATTTTTCGAGAAGTCATATTAGGCATTTTTTACTGAAAAGTTAATACAGATTTATTGATCAACATGCTTTAGAACCCCTATATACAAAATTTAACGACATATTGACTTAAGGTTTTCGAATTACGGCCCATTTTAAAATTACATTCTCAAATATTAAACAATTAATATTTTGGAAACAAATTATATTTTGAAAGAGTCATTCATCATACGACCACCCACTGTCGCCAGTACATTCAAATTCGGCAATTCTTAATGCCCGAATAACTTACAGGACTACTAGTTCAAAATTATTGGTAATTCTTCAATGAAAATTGAAATTTGGAAGTAGTGATGACACTGAGTTTTAAAAAAAAGAGAATTTAAATAGAAAATGAATAATGACTTTTTTTAGATACAATTCGTTTCCAAGTTTAATAAATAGTTTATATAATATTTGATAAGTGTAATTTTAAGGGGGCCATAAATCAAAATGTGGTAAAATTTTGGATAGGGTTTCTAAAGCATGCTGATTAATATTATTACATTAGTTTTTCAATAAAAAAAAATGCCTAATACGACTTCTCGAAAAATAGACCCTTTTTTTAAAAAAATAATGACTAAAATAAGTTTTGTCTTACTCGAAAAAAATATAAAGGTCTTCGATACCCATCCAAATTTGGTTAAAATTCGATTAATAATAAATAACTGAGCTACGAAAGTGTTACGAACCGATAAAACAATTAATTAGTAACGACAAAAAAAAATTTAAAAATTTTTATTGTCCAAATAGGCTTAAAATGTCATGAAACGTCGAGATTTTAAGTTTGAGCGAAAAAAAATTTCTGTCGGTCTGTCTGTAACTTTTTTTTGTGCGCACGTTTACTCTGGAACCGTTTAAGATATTGACTTGAAATTTGGTACACATAAGTACTTTAACGAGATCTAGAACTAGATTATTTTCATCTTGTTCCGTCGAAGGGTTGGGGGGTAAATTGGGGTAAATTTGGGGTAAATAGGTCAATCAAGCAGGTAAGAGTCCATAAAATTGGTATTTAGCATATACAAGAGAAGCTAAGGTCTCAAAAAAATTTTTGGCATTAGCCACCCCCATTACCACCCCCGACCCCCTTGTTAAAGGGGATGAAAAAAAATTGTGATTTAGTACCAGAAACTTCAAAATATTTTTTTACTTCATACGGTTTGCGGACACTTGTAAGGGCCTTGCAGATCGTACAGAAATGATGCAACGACCAAGACTTCTATTCTGTAAAAGCGTGAAAGCACATTCCCGTGAGAAGTGGGCGGAGTTCACTTGAAAATTAATAAAAGTCTATTCTGTAACGGGAGTGATCACCTTGTGCGAAAAATGCGTGAACTTACTTCTACTAATAAATCGTGAAGGAATCCGTCAGCTCCCCGGGAGAACGGCGATCCTAACCGTACTTTTATGACAGTTTCCGTCGACCAACAATTATTGTTGTTAAATCTGTGACTCAGAATAGACATTGCGGATTTGCTCATCGCCAGTGAGTTAACAATAATATAATTCTTACCAAATATTACAATTTCTCTTTTATTTTATTATAGTCATATTTTTTTAAACATATGTTAACAATAACGAGGGTATATCCTTACGGAATTTTTGGTCAATAAATAAAATATAGGTATTACGAGATCTTGGTGATGCCGAGGAGAATTTGGAAGGGAACGGCAAGTTGTACTTCATAAGATTAACCCTTTTGCACCATTAACCGACCGAGCATTTATAAGGAGGGTCAGCAAAGAACTTGCCCGTGATATAATCCTTTCATGCAAGCCCCCATACGACGTTCATCGAGCATAAAATAAATACTATCACTAAGTTTCTCCAAAGGTGAACCCAATAAAATAACAACGGAACACCGAACAGCTGATGCTTTTGCTCCAACCTAATTGTTGTAAATTCGGCTATTCTCGCTGAATCACTTCACCTATTCACCGCACTTACGGAATGCAATCTAGGACGGTCGGGTGAGATGCGTGTGATGGGAGCTCTCGCTTCGCACAATGAATACTCACTGTCCCCATAATTACGGAATAGAGGTCCAGGGCTTTAGAGTCAATCCCTCTAAGATAGAGCAGGTGATATTCATTAAGAGATGCATGCTAGACGGTTTCGTCGAACCCGTACTCTATGATACCACTCTAACGATCTCCAGGGCGAAGAAGTATCTGGGTGTCATACTGAAACCTAAAGTGACCTGGAAATATCATATAGAGAGACAAATACAAATACAAATGGCCATTACAACTCTTTGGGTATATAGAAAAGGGCCTTTGGTAAAATGTGTAAAACAGTTAAATCACAGGTTAACAATGTGGTATTATACTGTTATAGTAAGACCAATGATCACTTATGCTTCTGTTGCTTAGTGGCCTGCCATAACAAGGCTATACATTCAACAGAAGCTAACACAACTTGTTTGGAAGTCACAGGAGCAATACGCATGACCCCCACAGCAACCCTGGAGGTCCTTCACTTGGTAATTGAGGCCAAGGCTCGGAAAGGGGGGCCTACAGGCTGAGGTGCGGTGGTCAGTGGAAAATCGGAGGAGAACAAGGCCCTATCCGACGTGATATGGACTCACTCACTTCTGAAGGCTAGGAGTGATGATATGGTGCTTTCCCTCTCCTTCTCAGAACCTTTTGAGGCTGTCATCGCAAAAAGGAATGATTGGACTTGAGAACATTCTCAGACCTGCCGATATCGTCCGGTTTACAGACGATCGAAGTATGATGAAAGTCCCAGGTTGCACTTTCCTATGCCCTGGGTAAATTCGCCACGGTATTTCAGGCTGAGATCTTTGCTATTTTGGTCCGCTTACAGGAGAATATATATGTAGCCATAGCCACGCGGCCCTCAAGGCCCTTGCATCAGTTAGGGGCCATCCATAAATGACGTCACGCCAATTTTTGAGATTTTAGACCCCCTCCCCCCCATTGTCACGTTTTGTCACGCTGAGTTAGACCCCCCAAAAAAATTATGTCACGCTTATAGTTTTTAGATTCCGTAAGACATTTTTCGCCTCATGGGGGGGGCTAATAGAAATCCAAAAAAAATTTTTCCACCTCATGGGGGGTGGGTGCTAGTACAAATCCAAAAAAAATTTTTTTACACCTCATGGGGAAGGGGGTGCTAATAGAAATCCAACAAAAATTTTTTCAACCTCATGGAAAGGGGTGCTAGTAAAAAAAAAATTTTACAATATTTTTCTTTTCTTGATTCGTTCACCATTCGTTACGTCACACTAAATCAACCTCCCCCCCTCCCCCTTATCACACTTAGTCACATAATTACAAACCCCCTCCCCCCTGGAGCGTGACGTCATTTATAGATGGCCCCTTAGAACTAAATCAATTCTAGTTCAAAACTGTAAACAAGCTCTCTGTGAACTTGGCTCATCCAACTGGGTCAAATATCTCTGGGTGCCTGGACACAGAAACGTTGAGTGTTACGAGCGGGCAGATGCTGTGGCTATACTAGGGAGGCATTCAGCGGCCTCTACTGGGCCCGGATTCGACTCTCGGCTACTCAAGATCAAATACCAAGGAGTCAATAGAAAATTGGACTCGTTCCCAGTTCCTTGATTTCTTCTTCGGTAAGCGAAGCTCCTTATTTCAAGACCCTTGCTGAAGCGAGCAGAACATATCCTACGACTAAGCAGGAATCTTTTCGGAATCGTTGTAGGTCTTTTGACGGATCTTTCAAAAAACACCTGCACACTGTAGGTGATTGACAACCCCGCCTGCAGGTTCCGCGGGGACGACAAACTTCCATCCACGCCCTAACTTTCTGCCTAGTCTTATGAACTTAAAGCACAAGTCAAACACTTCGCCATTGGTTTTCCGGTGCTAGAGGGATGATTTTGGCCTTTGGGTTAAAATCCTTAAATTCGTAGCGGTAGCACAATGGGCCACAAGGCCTGAGCACGATGAATTTTCGTCTCTCCGCTAAAAGAACAAGAAGACGAAGGTCCGAGTTTCAAACATTGATAAAAATTAGTTCAAATATTTGTTGATAATTTTATGGTTGAAGCAAATAGCTTAAAAGTAGAGTTTTCCAGATTATGTTCATATGACTGTTTTCCGACTTCTAAAACTTCAGGTTCAGTCATTACTCTGGATTGATATGAGCGATTTCTGTGAAATTCAAGTGATGGTTCCGTAATAATTTCATTAAGCTACGTTTAGTCTAAGTGAGCCAAAATTGAAAAAAACGAAAAAATGATTTTTAGCTGTGGAAGCAGATAAAACATACAACACGCAGAAGGTAATTAACTTTCACCAGTCTCGGAGTCTGTTGCCAGCCCTCGCTACGCTCGGGCGCAAAATCGTCCTCGACTGGTAAAAATTACTTACCTCCCTTGCAGTGTAAATAACTATTGTTTTAGTTGCAAATTTGACAAAGGCGCCGTGTGAAATTTTCTCAGATTTGTATTAAAATTGTTATTTAAGTATTTTTAGGAGTAGCTGATGCAACATCTGATTCCACAAATTGAGACGATGAATCCAATATTTCAGATTATTGTTAGTGCTTAGAAATTGATCGCACGCGCCTTCATACCACACTCAATGTGCTAAGAATCATGTTTTTTCAAAGTCCTTTATATTGATTAAGAGTCATGCAGTTTTTAGGTTAGTTTTGGGAGGCTGTTAATTGGTATATTTTTCTACAATGTCAATAACTATTATGAAGAGTGAGTATTGTATTATGTTGTAGATTTAATTAGAGTTGATGTTTATTTACAGCGATATTTTTTTATTTTTTCTGAAGTTTAAAAAAATATAGTTTGAAATATGTTACAAAGATTTATCTTTTTTCAAAGCCATTTCACTTTAAAGTGTGACTAATTCCAGCCTTGAACGAACAAATCCATACCTCAAACAAAACTCTATCCCCTACCAAAATAAGTTATCAATAAAATCCTTCTTTTTATGATAAGATTTCATTTACTGCAGCTAATTCGGTTAGTCGAGGGCGTGTTAAAGAAAATTAGGTTTGTCATCACTCTCAATCTCATTGATAAAAGCACATGACATTCTGACATTATGCCGGGGACAGATCGATCTTCTTCATCCGATAAACAGTCACTTTTCTGACTGAATATCCCATTTCCTTCTCTTTTATTTTTAGAACGTACATTCGTGTATCGGAAATTGGAAGAAGTACGGAATATTACCAACACAAAGTGGACCTAGTTCATATATTCGCTGGGATCTGGCAGAATAACGTTTATATAGCTTAATAGAAACGAAAAAATGTCAGTTTTTTTTTATAAATAATAATTTGCGATTTGGCTTGGCCAAACATAATTTTCATGGACAGACTCATATAAGTACTTTCTATTTAATTAAAATTATCTCTGAAAAAAAAAATAGTTAATTTCAATTCTCTATTTGACAATAGGGTGCAAATGTCAGCTTTACACTTAAATGTGTTTTTATCAGATTTCTTTCTGCGTGAAATGCCTAAGGGCCCTGATAGACGGGCATTAAACACGCCGCGTGTGAAACGCGACGGGTTGCACGCTGAAATGTAAACAATGTATTTCAAATGCTCAAGGCTTGACGAACGTTGAAGATGTCCATATACGCTGGCGGGGACGGATGGAACGTCGCACAGTGGAGTATTTGCCCGATCTAGCTGGCCAAAAATCAATGTCAAAAAAGTCATTATCGATGAAAATTAGGTATCGCCTCTTAAAGTTGAATAATGGGCGGACATAAAATCACCACGCTGTGTGACATAGAGTCAGCAGTAATGTCATAGTACTAATGTCAACTTGACGTTCGCTTGGAATGCACATTGCTGGTGTCTGTGTAATTGAAAATTGCGTACAATTAAAAGTGATTTACATACCTGCAAAAAAGTTATATATTCTTGAAACAATGGAACATCTTGAGGGGGGTAAGTAAGAATATATTTATACTATTTTTGTTGCATTAAGCTCTGTTTTCCACATTCATATGGTGACATTAAAGAAAGTGAGTTTTTGAGATGTTTTTAAAGCATATTTTGAAATTCAAAATTGTTTTTGTTAGGTTTCCCGAGGAGTCCCGCGACTTTTTTTTTCATAAATGAATACTAAAAGGCTTCAGCTTTCAATATATGCTGAAAACGTTTTCGGATTCTTCCGATTTTTTGCGTATTAAGCCCTAATATTCCACTTAAATTAGGAAAAAAAAACACCGTTTTACGGAAAAATTTTAAATAGCAGTTTCTCTGCACAGGAAGTTAGTATTCAACTTTTAGAATAATTTTTTGCTTATGCGCAGAAAAAAAAGACATTTTGAGATATATACATATACTATATATACGTTTTTTTGTTTTTTTTTTTTTCATTTGAACGTATAGATCTCGATAAGTACGCATTTTAAGGCTAAACGAACATAGGTAAACTTGTTCAGAATAGGATTTACTACAAAAATCCTACAAAAACTATAAATTTTTCCGATTATTGTACAATGGTTTTCCAGAAAAGCGATTTGAACTATATCTGTATATTATATGCTTTTTCGTGTTTTTTTATTTTATTTTTTTTTTTTTAGTTTAACTATGTTCGTTTAGCGTAGCTTTTGAGATATTTGCATTCGAAATAAAAAGAAAAAGAAAAAACACTTATATTGTTGAAGCTGCTTTTCCGGAAAAACCAATGTCCAATAATCGGAAAAATGTATAGGAAATCGCAATTCTGAGCAAGTTTACTGTGCTTATGTCATACACGTATTTTATGTTCAATTATCGTACCTATTTTGTTAATAGCAACAGGAATAATTTTTTTTTTCAGAGCCATCTGGCTGTAAAATATTCACTAAACGAGAAATATTCAACATGATGCAACAGCAAAATCAAATGAACATTAATGAAAAATTAGATTTTGTTCAGGATTATTTAATTAATGGAGACGATTTTACTAAAGATGACAAAAAGGCTATTGTGAAGAGATTTTCACGGCTAAAGTCAGAGTTTAAGCGAAGATGGTCAGAAGCAAATTATAAAGAAGATACTTTCTTGGGGAAGAACCATGCGTGGCTAAATACTACATTCAACCTACCTAAATCATCATGGGTTGTGGGGCGTGGGCGTCCATCAAAGACGTTTCATGACTCCAGCGAAA
This sequence comes from Rutpela maculata, assembly GCA_936432065.2. NCBI lineage: Eukaryota > Metazoa > Arthropoda > Insecta > Coleoptera > Cerambycidae > Rutpela > Rutpela maculata. Next base: position 240,492,655 of record OW386286.2, on the reverse strand, counting down.
GAAGTAAGAGACGCAAAACGGAAACGCTGCGTAAGAGTAACGAGTCGCAAGAATTATTATACGCTGCTCAGGTGAAACTTCAAGTGGAAGGAAAAAGAGATGCCTCCAAAATATTAAAGGACCTGAACTCTAGCCCACAACGAGCAACCAAGTACAAAAACGCTTTTTCAAAATCAACGGAAGATGAAACTACTTCACATCAGTTGTCGCCTCTGAAAGCTTTAGCAATGTTTGTTGAGGCTGGGCAGTATGAAACTGAAAACTGAAAAACAATCAGTATGAAACAATAAGAAGTTTCCTTCCATATCTTCCGTGCTACACAGTTTTGCAGAAAACCAAGTTGGAGTCATATCCAGATACAATTCACGTAACTGAGAATTGTGCTGAAGCTAATCTACAGAGTTTACTAAATCATACTGCTACTAGGCTGCTCACTTATTTAGAGGAAGTCATACAATATTTACCTGAAGAAGAGTGCAATAAACTTACTTTAATTTATAAGTGGGGATGTGATGGTTCGCAGCAGTCCCAATTCAAACAAAAGTTTGAAAACCATCAAGATTCAGACTGCAATATTTTTCAAAGTTCGATTGTGCCGTTACAACTACTGGTAAATTTGGACTCAGGGAAAAAGAAAGTAATTTGGCAAAATCCAACACCTTCTTCACCCCGATATTGTCGTCCAATAAGAATACGTTTTACCAAAGAGACGACAGACATTACCAATGAAGAAATTAAATATATCGAAGATGCCGCAGCAAAATTGGAGCAGACGAAGATAGAGTTGGCAGATAGAGTATATTATGTTAAACACAATATGGCTCTTACAATGGTTGACGGAAAAGTATGTAATGCTGCAACTTCGACAAAATCAACAATGAGGTGCTATATTTGTGGTGCAACATCAAAAGATTTCAATGACCTAAGCGAGAAGAAAGACATAACTGAAGACTCATTGAGATTTGGTTTATCAGTCTTGCACGCAAGAATAAGATTCTTCGAAAGTTTGCTCCACTTAGCCTACAAATTGCCTCTAAAAAAGTGGCAGCTGAGAAACGAAAACGACAAAAATGTTGCAAACGAAACAAAGACAAAAATACAGCTAGAATTTCGACAAAGAATGGGTCTGATTGTGGATGTTCCCAAGGCTGGGTTTGGAAACACTAATGATGGCAATACCAGCAGGAGGTTTTTCATGGATCCAGAGCTAGCAGCAGAAATAACTGGCTTAGACTTTCAATTAATTTATCGCCTAAAAGTAATCCTGGAGACTATATCAAGCGGCCATAAAATTCACATAGAAAAGTTTGCAACATACGTATGTATGTCGAGAAATATGCTTGGCATCCAATGACACCTACATTGCATAAAGTATTAGTCCATGGACCCGTCATTGTGGAGCATGCTATGCTGCCTATAGGTTTACTGTCGGAAGAGGCCGCAGAGGCTAGAAACAAACATTTTCGGCTTTATCGACAAAACTTTGCGAGAAAGTTTTCCAGGACTGCTTGCAACGAAGACGTTTTTAATAGGTTACTCCTCACTTCAGATCCTCTCCTCAGTGGAATGAGACAAATTCCAAGAAAAAGATCGAAGCCCTTTTTAAAGGAAACTTTGGATATGTTTCTTGAATTAGATATACCACCAAATGCAAGTGCTCTCCCAAGATTAGAAGAAGAAGAAGAAGAAGTACATTTAGACGAAGAAGACATGGTCTTGGACAAAAACATAATTTCGGACGAAGAAAGCACCTTCTCAGATGAAGAAGACATTTCTTCACGTTAATAATAATTATATGTATAATTTTCAAGTCACTATGTTCTAAGCAAATTGATATTTTAAAAGATATCTCAGAAAAAGTTACGTATTTTTATCAAAGTGAGCACATAATGACTTCAGTAACCGTCGAATAAAATTATCAGGCCAATATGACCTCATTTGAAAGCTCAAATAATTTTGGCCAGCTAGATTGGCCAAATACTCCACTGTGCGTCGCTTGGAGCATTTTAAACGCTGGCACGCAGCGTTTTCTCCGCTGACGGGTGAACCGTTCGAATGCAACACGTGTATCACAATTGAATTGACCACACGAGCACGTGGACGTATAGTACTCAGTACAGTCACTATTAAAATATTAAAAGTAAAAAGATGAACGCACAAAGCTGAAACACAACCTATCTGTGTAACATTCATTTTTGAACTATACTGTATTCGTTCTGGCCGTCCAGTAAACATGCTCGTGTAGAAGTAAAATTTGAAGCGTGCAACCCGTCGCGTTTCACACGCGGCGTGTTTGATGCCCGTCTATCAGGGCCCTAATAGTCCGGGAGAGAGCGTTGCATTTTTTATGGTGATTTTACGCCGCTTGATTTTGTGTGTAATCGATAGTCTAGATATGGCTAGTAATCGAAACAAGCGTCAGCTGTCAGGATCGTGGGGGACCTGGTCGTGAGAGAACGTCTATTATGTGGAAAAAAAAATTAAAAAATGATTTCAGTTCAAAATTTGTACAACAAATGTTTACATGATAATAATAATTTTAAAAAAGTCAGCTGCGTAGATAATAGGGGATTATACGTCAGCTTCTTATATAAACCTGTATAAAAAACAATTGGTTTTTCTCTCAAGAAAACGCAAAAACTCATATTTGTTAAATGTTTTATCTATTGTTCTGTTTTATCAGTAGAGGTTTTTTTTATTGGAATAGTATATAATTTCTGGAATAAAGAGAAAACAATTTGTATTTAGATTATTAAATTATAATTATTATTTAATAATTGCTTCTACAGATGACGGAGGTAATACATTCGTTTTAATAGAAATGATTTTAAAGCAAATACATTTTTGAACAGTTTAAAATTTTGAAAATGTTTGAAATGGGATTTGGTGAAAATTGACAGACTCCAACAAGCTTTGCTTCATTCATGGATCAACCGAATTCTTCTACTTAAATGGATCCAAAAGAGCCCTAACGGTCATAGGTAACTGCGCAGGATATTTACGTAGAAATGCGCAGATAGTTACTGTTACAATTTGTCAAGGTCTGTGCAAATTTAACCTACAGAAAAATATAATGGAAAAATATATTTTTTAAAATTGTTTATTTTCCACATTAATGTTTATTGTAATTGAAACCATAAATTTTAGTTTAAATTGATTTTAAGTCACTTGAAATTTCTAGAAATGATTATTTAAACAATATATTAAATGAAAATGTACGTCAGCTATTGATATAAAGGGGGAAATATCATCAGTTAGATCATACATTGGATTGGACCATACTCAGATTAAAAGCTCGCTCAGAACTTTAATCCCTCAGTTGACGGTCTTTCCCTCATTGAAAGAATAGTTGAAGAGTATAACTTCTAAAGAGTCTAAGTGCCAATTCTGCAAATGTTTTTTCCGTTAAAGTACTCTATGTGCCATCGCCAATGTCTTGTGAAATGCGCTATGTGCTAAAACTATGTTTTCTAGTATAATCCCTGGCTCACAGATGTCGCATGCTGTAAGTCCACAACGTATTTACATCGAAATGGTCTAAGTGCCAGTGGTGCCATCGTACTTCCCTCTGATAGAAACTTTGCACAAATCGAAAAGCGTAAAAGACTGTGCAAACTATATGTACCAGAACATATTGAAAAAATGATAACTGAATGCTGTCATAAAAATCCATTTCAAGTCATGCATCTTGAAAAAGCCGATTTCAAGAACCTACATAGTCTCGCTGATGAATATATAAACACTACTAAGATGGGAATTTCTAAAGCTTGCTGGATACGTATTACAACAGACAATCCATTTCAAATCAAAGTTAGAAAAAACTTTAGTGAGGTGGCTTCATGGAATTCATTCAATATTTGAAAAAAGGAGAAAACGATAAATAACTTTCGATTACAACCTTTTACAGCTTTACAGTGCAAGAACCGAATCACTGCCGCCAAACTGGACAATCTGAAATCTATGTTGGATTACATACCCTTGTCCTTTTTAAATTTCTATGAAAAATTGATTGAAGAAACTACCCAGCAAGGCGTTGGGAATTAAACTTCACGTGGAGGCACTTAGGATGTCAAAATATACATATAGGCACTTAGATCTTTTACAATGTATTTACATTTGGCACTTAAACCATTTATTAAATTTTGATAAAGATTATTTTTTTGTTTAAATTTGTTTTTGTATTCTTTTATTTCAACATTACAGTACGTTTCATTTGGGTTTTTTCTAACTAATTAAAAATTATGTACAGCCTGCTGCTGCTGTTTTTCTTATTAAATAGTTTTATCGATTATTTCCTTTTGAGATTTTCGGCACTTAGACCATTTAGAAGTTATACTCTTCAGTTGACGATTGCTTTTATCATTTTAATAATATAAAGAGTTAGCTGTATAAGTTTCACTGAACCTGAAATGATTTTACATCAATTGTTTTTTATACAAGTTTATACAGGCGGCTGACGTATAATCTTCCATTATCTTCGCAGCTGACTTTTTTTTAAATTATTATTATCATGTAAACATTTGTTGTACAAATTTTTAAACGACTTGAAATCTGCAGGGAATTAATCACGTGCGGATATAAGGCTGAACCCCTGTGCTCTAAGAATTGCGTTTGTAACAAGGCTGCACTTGCCTGCACAGCTCTTTGTCATTGCAAAGGCCATTGTGAACAGTAAACAGCAACATTATAAATATAATAATAACGTTTCGTTATAAATATAATTTTTATGATTATTTTCTTAACAGTTATTCTGTATTTTTTTTTATTGAAACGTTTGTAACATGGTCAAATACATTATCTCGGCAAATTGTGATTGTGTCGATGTCTTTCTTTACTCACATTGTAGCCTATTTATTCTTCTTAAACATTAATAAAATAATGTTTGCTGTAAAACTGACAGCACTAGAGATATGTAGCAAAACCGATAAAAATATAGATTTTCGTAATAACCTGAAAATTTTGGAAGATTGTATTATCTCGCAAAATATTAAAGTTAGAAAAGCGGCTCTGTTCTCAAATTATAGCAAATTTATTTTAAATTAGATCCTTTTTTCTACAAACCCACAAGTCAGGAAGATATTTAATAAAAACCAAATAAAAGTCGAAAATTTACAGGTACAGTCCAAAGAAAACAAAGATGGCGTCGTATTTCAAGATGGCAGACACTGAAATCGGGCACCTCCTCCTGAATTGATAGTACTGAGAGTATATAAGAAGTGTACAAAATTTGGAGCTTTGATCCAGCAGGTCACGATCATTTTGCGAAGCCACCACACTAAGTACAATAACCATTATACCGACCTTTGAAAACCTAAAGTTAGCTTAAAAGTTATTTTTAGAGACTACAGAAGCTTTAAGCTATTGATATTGCAGTAAAGTCTAGATAAATTGCTAAAAAGAAAACACGCGATTTACAAAAAAATGACACGGCAGGAGTTAATTTTTATACCTCAAATTCAAATTCTGATTCGGCGCGCCAAAAGACGTGGGGATATGGTGGCCTGGTTTCTGATACAATATACTTTTTTTGTGGGGCTGTGTAATTTGTTACCAATTGATTGTGAATGACAGTTATTAGTTTTGCCGATGGCACCGCCGTTTTCTACACGGGTACAACATGAGAGGGCTTTAAACAAAAAGTATAAAATTAAATTAAATTCTCATCGATTGGTTTAGCCAGGATATTAACTATTAATTTCGATAAAACTTTGTTTATACCTTATGGTTGCTACAAGAGTATGTATCTAATTACAACAAATTAACCATCAACTACTATAGAAAAATAATAGAAATTATTATAAATAAATAATAGAAATTATGTTCTAGAGAAAGCTGAATATTTTGGAATAACCATCGACAAACATCTACGACGGGTTTATCATATCGAGTGTGTAACTTAAACTTTGAAAAGTATTGCATATAAATTTTCATATAGGTATGCCACATTTAAAAATATTATATTTTGCAATAGTACCCATGTATCTTATGGAACTCCTGGATAGAATGAAGCTGCCAATAATTATCTGGAAAAATTACAAATTTTACAAAAGAAATTAATTATATATCACAAAAGTAATGTTCACCCTTCCAATTTACTATTCATAAGGCAAAAATTGTGGATTTGCGAAAAATATTCTTGCTATTCACCAGTAGAAATACAAATATCAATTACACAGGTCAACAAAAAAAAAAAAGTTCGGCTCCAAGGACTAAACCTATCATGTCTTAAGTATTTTTGTGTAATAAAACCGAATTTTCACTTTAAAAAATTTTCTGCCGCTTAGATTTTGATTAAATCACGGTTTTTATTGTCAAAATACGTTTTTTTGACATTTCCTAGAAAATTTTTTAAATTGAAAATTCGGTTTCAGCACAAAAAAATACTTAGGGCATGATAGGTTTATTGTTTGGAGCAGAATTTTTTTTTACCTCTGTTAGTTTTAATTGAAACTGAAATTGAAATTGAAACTAACAGTAAACAATTAAACGTAAAAAAATTTTTCAAAAACAAGCTTTTATTATTATTATTTAGGTGTACTAAAACGAAAAAATGAATAAATATGTTGAATTAATTGTCTTAAAAGCTTGTCCCTCGCGAGTAGAATTGTTTTTTCGTCTGTAGCTCTTAAACGAATAATTTTCTGGGAAAATTGACATTTTTTTAATTTTAAAGTGTGTTGCCCCACCTGTCACGCTTGCGGATAGTTGGGATATGTTTCTGGACACCCCAAATTATACTTCAAAAAAAAATTGTGGGTAAACGACATTTCGCACAAAAAACTATTCCGACTGGTCTACTTGTAAAAGAATGGCGAAAAATTCATAATTCTTTAAATTTAATTGCAGTGTAATTGACCTAAAGAAAAAAGGCTCGTCAATGTCATCTTTTAGAATGCTTTTAAACTAAAACACGTAGACTAAAATTGAATATGGGAACTGATGAAATATTTAAACTGATTGGTTCGCATATAATTTCATGGTGACGTTTATTTGTAACAGTTTACCACTGTATAGCTACAATCAGTACATCGGTACAACGATACGACGTACTCAACAAATATACGCTATTTTTAACGACGAATGCATATTTAATAATGTATGTGTGGAGAGTGCGTTTGCCAATTATTCATAAACGTATATATTTATCTGCACAAATATTCGTGAAAGTAGCTGAATATTCGTGAACGCATGTGTGGCGCCGGCGTTAAAGATTTTGAGATTGTCAAATACAATTATTTCAGCACGCATGCATTGCTTTTATATGCACAGAACGTTTATTTTCAATAGTAAAATTGTGCTTTGATGTTGCATGGTAAACTCACAAAAGCGCTCCTTATTTAAAATTTACTGCATGATATAAAATGCTAATTATGCTGTGCAGTATTCATTAACGTAATTAAGATAACATGTGTGTAATTTACATGTAAACATTTTTTAATGTGTAGCTGTGATTCAAACATGCAAATTTGCAAATCTCGATTGCGTTTGAAAAAATCGATGCCGAGAAATCGTTTACTATTTTAGGCCTAGCATCGACTGATTGTCTGTGATCGATTGATAGTATTTGAATAAATACATAAAATAAATAAAATCAAATTTAAAAAATAATTGTTTAAAAACAAGTTTTTATTATTATTTAAGTGTACTAAAACGAAAAAAAAAAGAAATTTATTGTCTCAAAAACTCGTTTTTTTTTCTATTTACGCGACAAGTTTTTAAGACAATTAATTTATTTTTTAAATTTTTTTCGTTTTAGTACACCTAAATAATAATAAAAGCTTGTTCTTAAAAAATGGTTTCACATTTTATATTATTTTTTATTTTTTCTTATACATCTTAATTATTATTAAGTATGAATATAAAATAGTACCAAGTCCTTCGCTGCACGCGTCTATATTCTAAGAAATGTCGAAGGCGCGTCTTCACCATTTCTTTTCAGAACATCTTAAAATACAACGTCTGAGTGAATACACCGTGCGATCAAAAAGAAACTAAAAATCATGTAAAAACTAAAAAATACACTTTTTGGTACCATGTCATTGTATTGTCACAGAATTACATATGTAAGCAAAATTTCATCTCAATTGGACTTCATTAATAGAACAGTAAAATTAAAAGTTGACCCGGAACAAATTTGTAACAAGCTGATTTCTTTAGGATTGTATTCCATGGCTATTCAGTAGTCTCTGACTGAAAATCACAAAAAATCCGCCGTGCAGAAATAAAGAAAAAATGCGCCGCCATGTTGAAATTAGGCACTTTTTCCTTTAATCGGTAATAGCCCGCACGGATGACATTTTAGGAAAAAAAGTACAGGCAAAATTTTGAGAGAAAGAGCTTAAGTTTTAATGTGATATAAAGTTTTTGCAATTGGTTAAATATTTGCAAAGTTACGGTTGTCAAAATGACAGATTTAAAATAAAATCCATTCTAGAAACAAAAGAACATAACAACAAACACAATAACAGAATAGTGAAAAAATAAACTATAAACTCTTTAAAAAGCATGAATAAATTAGCGAGCTTTAACTAAAAACTAGCCTCATTCTCAGAAAGCAACACCTTTGACGCATTGTCACAGTCCTGTCCAATGCAATTTACACAGCTGGTACTGCACTTAAGGTTATATTTTTTACATTTTCAAGACTGTTTGCAATTTTTCTTTCAACCACAGAATACAAATTTTAAATGAAATCAGGGGCACACTGCACACTTTTGTACTGTTTTTATTGGTTTTAGATAACCGCTGTTTTTCCAACCCCAGTTCTCTGGATTAAGATTGTCGCCTAACCAGACTTGAATTTGCCAATACACTCTATAAGTATGATATTTAGTGGCATCGGATGTTGGCGAAAGAACTGCTAGATCGAAGTGCTGGAAAATATTTTGCCTAGCAAAAATCTGATTATTCCTAACGAACCTGTAATCATTTAAACTATTAGGTAGTTTTTTACTGCCATACCATCTTAAAAAAAATTCTTCCCCAATTACTGCAAGCTAATTTGTTTCAGCAAAACTTTTGAAAATTAATAGGCTGTTACTTAGTTCAGTATTGTTTTCTAAAATTGAAGTTACTGTTTGTTCCATTTTTATATAATGCGAGGTGGTGTCGCATCCGAATATGGCATGTGCAAATAGAGTATTTTTACTACATTTTCACTTAGTTCTGCAGATATTCGTTATTTTATCAAATTTACCTCAATCAGCCTCATCATGTATACATTTTTTGTTTTGCAATGCTCAATAAGTAACGTTATTAAGTCTGTATCTTGACCAACAACTGTAATATCAGCTGAGCAATCAATAGCAGCTTTTACAATTAAATAATCAGCATCTGCATCCGCACATTTGACTGTGATATTATTTTGATTGAAATTTGATATTAGAAGTTTAATTAACTCATCTTTATTTGACGCTGATGCCAAAAATTCGTTTTGAGATATCATTACTACTTTTTTGTGGGTCAATATTAATTTCTTTCTGAAATGCATTTTTAGCTCTTCTTTGATATTCTGTAAATTTAACGGAAGTGCGTTCATTAGAACAGCCATCGAAAATGATGATACAATTTAAACTATAATGATAACGAACAAACGAAACACAATGATGGACAATATCTATACATTGTGCCGGGCGTTGCCACACAACTTTTCTAAGAAGGAACCACTTTCAGGCAAATTTGGACTTGGTGTAAGTTCTTTATCAAAATAAGAAAAAAAGAGTTACTTAGTTAAGTTTTGTTGTTTTTTGAACCGAAATATCGTCAAATAAACTAACCGGTATATGATTCATTTCATATTTAAATAAACCATGTTTAATTAGTATTATCAACAAAAGTTTTTGTTGACTATTGTTACATTCTTACGATGTTAAAATACAAAAAAAATACCCTTTTTTGAAAATAATCTGTCACTTTGACAATCATAACTTTGTTAATATTTAACCGATTTATACCATATTGAAGCTTAACTCTTTATCTCAAAATTTTGCCTCTTTACTTTTTTTTTCCTAAAGTGTCATCCGTGTGGGCTATTACCGATTAAAGTAAAAAAAAGTGCCTAATTTCAACATGGCGGAGCATTTTTTCTTTATTTCTGCACGGCGGATTTTTTGGGATTTTCAGCCAGAGACTCCTGGATAGCCATAAAATACAATCCCGAAGAAATTAGCTTGTTACAAATTTGCTCCGGGTTTGGTCCAAATTTAATTCTATTTTACTGAAGTTAAGTGCTTGAAAATTGACTTGCAAGAGTCCGCCTAACCATATTAACTAACAAATATATAAACATTTTAACTAACTAAGTAAGCAATCTAACATAAAAAGCAAATTAAATGAACGCTTGTAAAAATGGGGATAAATAAATCGATTAGTATCTTTTATTTCTTCAAATTATTAACATTTTCACCATAATTAAATTAATTAAGGAAGTAGAAAGGAAATGGTGGCTTTCGTGCAATCAACTTATAAATTAACTAACTTATTTATTTTTTGCTAGTACAAGATAGATAATTTTCGCCAGAAGTGTTAGATAAGCCGCCGTTTAACGATTTTTTTTTTTTTTCAAAAAATCGTCAAACTCTATTTTTGTTTGTAAATTATCTATTAACAAATTACATTTTATTATTTTTAACGTTTTTCCACATCACACTAGGGAAACTATTTCAAATTTCAGTGTTATTTCTTGTTATACAGTATCGGAAGATTTTGGATTTGGGTGGCAGGCATAGTTTCAACGGCATGACAGACCGCCTACAAAGGCGTGTACCAGTGCTCTAGTAGAGGGAGCAAATAATGACGTGCTATTAAGAATACACGTACATCATTGCCATTAAAAATTTCAGTACCATTTATTCAAAGGAAGGATGTAGCTGGCTCTGTTCAGTATAGGTAATATTATTACGTGCTTTAATAACTAAAATTATTTAACTCGTTATACTTTCAAAACGAGTCAAATAATTCTTTACATTTCCCGCAGACAGAGCTGCCCACGTACATGTGGTTGGGAAAGCAGGTGGCACGGGTAGGATGTGTTATACGATAAAAAAGAATAGCCTAGTTGCTTTCGCTCTCGCTTGCTCTCATTGCCGACCCAAATGAAAGATTTTCTGACACTGTATATATATACATTTTCTTGCGGCCACGGTGGAGTAAATTACAAGTTTTATTATATGTTTTTTGTAGTGGATGTTTCCTGGAGCAGGTATGGACCGTCCCTCATGTTTTGTTGTTTCTTTTGTAATGGTTGAAAAGGACGTCCCTTTTCTCCCTCTTTATAGAATGCAGCACAGTAGCATTCCCCGCGTCGCGCGTACGGTCCTGCTTTAATACGCACAGGCACAGATTAAAACAAACCAGATGTTTCACTTAATAGTATTCCCTATGTAACCAGTTTAATTTTTTGTCATGTGAAGTTTACATTCTGCGAAGAAAACATAAACAAGGTTGGCTTCAGCTCAAGAATTACTTCAGACAGGAGTGTACTTAACATAAAGTCACTGAAACCGAACCAAAAAACACTACAAAGTCATTTAAAAACTTGTAAATACAGTCCAACTCAGAAAAATATTAAAAATATTGAAATCATAAACTATCATGGAGGCTAAACACATTCACAGAAATTCATATTAAGACTGATTGGTATAATGCGTAGTTCACTGCACAAATTGGTACCTTCCTGGATTTGATCTATTAGGCAATCCAAACCACATGGCAATCCAATATGGCGTCTAATGGAGTCGATGGCAAACATTCATTTTCATTTGATAAAATTTTGTGTTTTTCTGTTGGCTTGGGCTACGTTTCCGGAATTTAGTAAAAATAAACCCGTGTTTGCCAATTGTTTGCCAAAGACGTCAAATTTTGACAGGTCGTTGGGTTACCGGGGCAGTGCCCCCCCCAGCCGGTGTCCTGGGATTCCGGGAGACCAAGGGCCCCAGCCGGCGCCTGTTTTTTTCGCATTTCTTTCCCCCGCTCATCAAAAATTTTTTTTTCGGATTTCTGCCCCGCGTTCATAAAAAATTGTTGGGATAAAAAAAAAATTTTTCGGATTAGGATTAGGTATTAAGAAAATAATATAATAGGGGGCCCCCAACAATTTTTTGCCCTGGGGCCCCATGACGTCTAATTACGCCACTGATACGTCATAAGTGCAACATCTGGTTTGTTTTTATCTGTGGCACAGGCTTAGTAAGCAGTGTTTTCGGTTTGCTAGTAATTACTTACATTTGCTGAATTATTTCGAAAAAAAAAATTTTTTTTTGGACCTTTCAATCAAGATGGCGCCCCCCCAAATCTAAAACTTGTATTTTTCATCAAGGCCTCGACTTAAACCACATATGTCAAAATCAATTACTTCTCCACCTTTTGCAGGGCAAAATCCCCCACTGATTGGACTATTAAATACTATTAAATATTTTCAATATAATTTTCGCTTTAAAATGCTAGGAATCCTATCATGTAATTCAATGCTTCATCAGTATTAGCTAGAAGGGTAGTTGTTTTCATTGGTTTTCCAACGAGTGTTTTAAACTATTTACCTAACTAGTACATTAACGTGACCAGATTGAGGCACCAATATACAGAAAGTAGTAATTTCATATTAAATAAAAAAGTGTGAAAGTTGTGATTTGCTTAATACCTAAATAATATTTTCTAATTATTTTCCATTTTTTAATAAATATATTTTTTTAAATGACCACAAGTCTTTCAATTTTGTCAGTCTGTTTGTCCGGCGCTATATCTACAAAATAATTTGATGGACAAAAATAATATTTGGTAGGTAGTTGGCGCTATTATGGTCCATGAAGAAATGGGATATACTTTTGGTGAAAACAAAAAATAACGGATGAAAAATATGACGAAGAACAATCATATTTGGCATATAATTAACACAATTGTCAAAGAAATCTGCTATACTTTTATTAAAAAATATACCTAAAAATTCTGGTAAAATTTAGTTAATTAAGAAACTACGGTGGGAATAATGCTTGGAATGTAGTTGACACTATTAATAAAGAAAGAACCTAATACACTTGTAGTGGAAAAATAATTCACAAAAAAATGTGATCCAGAACAACAATATTTCAAATGTATTAATATAACTATACTAACTTTAATGGGTGGTTACCCAAAAAATGATAATTAAACAAGAAACTTTGATGGAAATAATATTTTAACTGTAATTGGCATCATCAAATTGAAAATGTCTAAAACATTATTTACAAAAAAAACTGCAGAGTATATTTAATCCAGTAACCTTAGTCCAAAAGGAGAATTACCTGACATCAAATAGGGCATCTATGTTTTTTTAATATGTTGTACAGGATTAAAAATTAATGTTAAATCCCAGCTTACGACCTCGGCAGATCTCCGAGTTTTGGTCAAAAATCCAAAAAACTGCGAGATTTTAGTTTTATTTTTCAGTTTTTGTTGATTTTTGGCACCTTAGGCCTACTTTTTTGGTAAAAACAATTTAGTATTTTTTATAAGTAGGCTTAATTTGCTACAAATTGGTACCAGAGCGGACTCTGTAGATCAAATAGTGTCCGAGATACTACAGCTGTTCAAAGTTTTGTAAAGTTTTCATATTTTGATATTTTTAGCGATGTTTCTGGTTTTGTTTTTTCACTAAATACCTCCTTTCACATTATGGTGAAGAGTAGTTTTCGACGACTACCCAACAGACACTTCACAAAAGAGTATGAAGAGTTCGGAGCGTGTTCGCCGAGTTAAGGCAAATATATCGCATTTTTTTGGCCCTCCTCTTACCCCATTTGGGGCTTGGGCTCGGGATAAAATGAATTTTTTGACCCCAGTTATAGTAGTAGTACGTATTTCACAGATTTTTAAGTTAAAAATTGTTAAAAATGTCAAAATATGAAAACTTTGCAAAACTATGAACAGCTGTAGTATCTCGGATACTATTTAATATACAGAGTCCGCTCTGGTACCAATTTGTAGCAAATTAAGCCTACTTATAAAAAATACTAAATTGTTTTTACCAAAAAAGTAGGCCTTAGGTGCCAAAATCAACAAAAACTGAAAAAAAATCTAGCAGTTTTTTGGATTTTTGACCAAGACCCGGAGGTCTGCCGAGGTCGTGAACTTGGATTTAACATTAATTTGGAATCCTATACAACATATTAAAAAAGCATAGATACCTGATTTGACGTCAGATAGAATGTATAAAGTTACAGTATTAATTACAGAATATGCAACAATTATATAAAGCGTTCAATAAATCGGCGTGGATGTTTACTCTCTAGTTATTTATGCGTCCGTTACTGAGCCTGGGCAACAGCGACACAATAACAGAGAAACACTCGTTAAAACATAGTTTAATACCTCCAAGAGCTCCATCGAGCAAAATTAAAGTTGCATTTTAATATTTATATGAGAAGCAAACAGCCCTAGTGCCAGGTTTAGCATAAATTTTAATGTAAAACTCAACTTTTTAAGTGCAGGATCAAACTAGCGAAGTACTTACTTGACCCAAATTTGAACACACAATTCTGCCGTGTCAGTATTTTATTTTCACATTCATCCTATGGTTGGGGGAAGTCACGGCGGATAATCAATACTTTGCGATATAAGTCATTAATCATAAATCATAAAGTAGGCTTTATTAATATTGTCTTGTCTTGGCAAGGAGACAAATATATCAGAGACGTTTTATGTTCTTCCAATTTAATGGTTGTAATAATTGTCGTGTTATTATCTAATAAATATGTGATAAATATGACATCCACTATTAAGGTTATGATTTGATTCTACATTGATTATGATTAGACCGCTAACTTTTATTGATATAGCATATATCGTATTGGCAATTTGGAGGACTCCCTTGATGTAATTTTTGGTTTACTGATTTTTGAAAGAAGCATTATTTATTTATTTATACAAGATGTTTGTAGTAAGATGATCCTAATTTTAACAGATGATCGAACAAGATGAAACAAAAATGTCTTACTCAGTAGGTGTCGAAAATTGAACAATTCTTTAACTTTGATTTTTGAAAGTTAAGTACCCGAAAAATAATAGATGTGTTCTAAAATCAGTTGCAGATCATCATCTTCGTATCATTTCAAAGATCTGCCAAGTATAGTATTTCTAAAGTGAGTGGAGCGGTCACTCTGAAATGTTGCTACCAGGGTATCTATTATTACAAAGCCTGTACGATAGACTTAGGGTAAAAACACAAAGAAAGCAGGTTGCCTGCTTACTGGTAGTCAGCGCCTATAAGCGCCAATAATTAAGTATGCTTTTAAACCTTCCCGTACATAGACAAAGCCGGCTACCAGTAAGCAGGCAACCTGCTTTCTTTGTGTTCTTACCCTTTTAAAAGCGTACTTAATTATTGGCGCTTATAGGCGCTGACTACCAGTAAGCAGGCAACCTGCTTTCTTTGTGTTTGTACCCTTACGAACGAGATGCGTGTAAGTACCAGATGTGTAGAATCATCGGCACCGGAGCCTTTGATATTAACTGATGCCCGCATTAATCCGCCGCCACAGTGGGGCAGGAGACCCGAAAATCTGGTAAAAAATCTGGAACTTCATTAATGATCCAAAAGTAGGTTCAGGTTTATAGAAAAAATATTTAATAAAATCATTTCTCAAAAAGAGTTATTGGGGATGGAAAAATTATATCAACAGAAAATTACGAAATTTTGTATTTTTATGTATTCTTAAAGAGGCAAATAAGTTACCTCATCGGGTACAAAAGGTTTGAGTTTTGTAGTAAAAATACCACATATATGTAGCAAAAAACCGACCGTCTGCCGCTGCTCAATGGTCAACTTCTCATTATAACAGTTTGTCAAAGAGGCGAAAAAAGTCGCTAAAGTTACCTCAATAGGTACATGGTTAAAAACGTGACAATTCACTGGGAAAACCATTACAATTTTTATTTTGTGTGGCAGACATCAATATTTGAACACATACATGGAGCAGACGCCCGTTGCGACGCTCAAAATTTCTTACCTCATGAGGTACATGTACAAACCTGGGTTCAAATCAAAGGTCTTTTTATGTAGATCATAAATGTTTTTCAAAAAGATCGGCAGACGGTCAACTATAAAGAGCAGACGCTCTAGAAAATGTAACCTGAAAGAATAATGCCAAAGTCGGTACAGGGTGTTATTGACTACATGTTCGGAAATTTAACAATGCACTAAGAAAACTATTACAATTATTATTTTGTTTCCGCGAATATGTAGACAAAACACCTTCGTATACAAGAAACAACAGCAAAACAATACAATAGTAGTAAATAAAAATAGCAAGGTTTTTTTGTTTTGTTTGATAATAAATCTAAAGAAAAATAACTATTCGTCGTCTTCGTCACCACATGAATTATTAATATCCTCTTCATTTTCATCATCAATATCCCTTTGCTCCATGCCGATTTTGCGTACAACTATTTCGTCTAGGGCACTAGGTAATTGAGGTCCATCAAATCAAATTGGCGAAAACTTATTATCTTTTAAATTCCAATCATTTTCTGAGCGGTTATAAAATTTTGGTTGTTTTTGGGTGGCACTATTCCATATGGCACATATTTGATTCGTTCTTTGTACTTTTAAAAGCAATATGTTCTTCTATGGAGGAAACATAGTACTATCAAACTTTTTCAGGTTATCGAATGGACTCTGATTTGGTTTTGGTTTACAATGAGAGTAGAAAATGTCGAATCGAGCTTCATTGACATCACATAATGTGGATTTCCCATACATAACACAAATTAATTTTTCTATATACGTAATCTGGTCTTTGGAAATGCTTTCATTATTGCCAAATGTACCAAATACTTCCTGCATTTTTTTTTGGCATTTTTAAGGAGTTCAAGGGGTTTTAGTTTCCCTTCTCTGGAGAAAGCTGCCGTGTAGTCACATCCTGTTAAAGAATGGAATACTGGTAGAGATTTCCAAAAATTAGTGCATTGAAAATTGCATTGACATCTACAAATCGACAAGTATTTTTGGATACAATTCCAACTTCCATTAATGCATTTACAGACTGATCAATGTGATGCATATTTTCTAAAATAACTATTAGGTATCTGTGTCAGAGGCTCTAATTACAACATTACTGTTTTTTTTTATTTAGGATAAATGGTAAATAATTCGGCTATCAGCCTCTTTATGGTAGTAATTTAGTATGTCAATGGTTTCTCTTTCGATAAGCCCGTTTACTACCGCAAACTTGTAACACTCATTACAATTTGCGTATAAAGTTTTATTTTGAAGTATTTCCACAAACATATCATTCTGCCAAAACTCATAAAAAAACTTGACCAAAGCTTGTTTAAAATTGTCGTTATGAAGTGCTTTCATGAAGTCTGATGGGTCGAATCATTTACCATTTATCCAAAATAAAAAAAAGCAGTAATGTTGTAATTAGAACCTCTGACACAGACATCCTAATAATTATTTCAGGAAATATGCATTACATTGATCAGTAAATGTATGAATGGAAGTTGGAATTGTATCCAAAAATACTTGTTGATTTGTAGATGTCAATGCAATTCTCAATGCGCTAGGATTTAATGTTTGTAAATCTCTACCAGCATTCCATTCTTTAACAGGGTGTGACTACACGGCAGCTTTCTCCAGAAAAGGGAAACTAAAACCCTTTGAACTCCTTAAAAATGACCTAAAAATGCAGGAAGTATTTGGTACATTTGGCAACAATGAAAGCATTTCCAAAGATCAGATTACGTATGTAGAAAAATTAATTTGTGCTATGTATGGGAAATCCACATTATGTGATGTCAATGAAGCTCGATTCGACATTTTCTACTCTTATTGTAAACCAAAACCAAATCAGAGTCTATTCGATAACCTGAAAAAGTTTGATAGTACTACGTTTCCTTCATGCAAGAACGTATTGCTTTTAAAAGTACAAAGACCGAATAAAATATGTGCCATATGGAATAGTGCCACCGAAAAACAACCAACATTTTATAACCCCTCAGAAAATGGTTGGAATTTAAATGATAATAAGTTTTCGCCGATTGGGTTTGATGGACCTCAATTACCTAGTGCCCTAGACGAAATAGCAAATGGAGCAAAGGGATATTAATGATCAAAATGAAGAGGATTTTAATGATTCATGTGATGACGAAGATGACGAATAGTTATTTTTCTTTAGATTTATTATCAAACAAAACAAAAAAACCTTGCTATTTTTATTTACTACTATTGTTTTGTATTGCTGTTGTTTCTTGTATACGAAGTTGTTTTGCTTACATATTCACGGAAACAAAATAATAATTGTAATAGTTTTCCTAGTGCATTGTCAAATTTCCGAACATGTACTCAATAAAACCCTGTACCGACTTTGGCATTATTCTTTCAGGTTACATTTTCTAGAGCGTCTGCTCTTTATAGTTGACCGTCTGCCGATCTTTTTGAAAAACATTTATGATCTACATAACAAGATCTTTGATTTGAACCCAGGTTTGTACATGTACCTCATGAGGTGAGAAACGTCGGAATTTTGGGCGTCGCAACGGGCGTCTGCTCTATGTATGCGTTCAAATACTGACGTCTGCCACACAAAATAAAAATTGTAATGGTCTTCCCAGTGAATTGTCACGATTTTAACCATGTACCAGGTAAATTTAACGACTTTTTTCGCCTCTTTGACAAGCTGTTATAATGAGAAGTTGACCATTGAGCCCCGGCAGATGGTCGGTTTTTTGCTACATATATGTGGTATTTTTACTATAAAAACTCAAACCTTTTGTACCCGATAAGGTAACTTATTTGCCTCTTGGCCGTAGGTCTATATCTGTAATGCTAGTGATGGGAAAAATATTTTATAAAATCTCACTAAGTTTATAACATTTATTGTAAACAAAAAAAATCGGCAGCTACTGGAAGCGGCTGGAACCTCCCCATCCGGTGGATCTTTGAAGCCGCAAAAAGCACTAGAAAATATGAACGATCTCATTTAATTACATTTATTAAGTTGAAATATTTTTTTTATATTAAAACAGAAAAAAACGTCTTGCGTTCGGTGGGATTTGGACCGAAGAACTTGAGGTTAAATTCATAGTCTGCACAACATTAATATTTTATTCAATGTTTTAATACACATATATGCCTCATCGGATCCTAGCCCGGAGCCAGCCAGACAACCACGGTGAACACCGCCGAGGCGGGTGTGAGGCTGGACGGAGTAGGTCCGGTTTGGCTTGGAGAAAAATAGAAATGTGGGATAGTAGCTCCTGTCTTCTGTAGGCAGGCGTAAAAACTAGGTTAAAATTACGATGTGTCCATATGGACCTAAAATTAATATAAAAATAACACAACACTATAAAAACTCAGTTCGGTAAGCAAAAGCACTTAATAATTTTGATCATTGATACGGGAAACACAACTAAACGAATGACCCGTTCGTTGGTAATGAGTGGTAGGGATGGCCATCTTTGGGAAAAGCCATATAACTCTTGGTGGACAGCTTCCCTGCCAGATGTGGCCGGAGTAGTGTTCATGGTGGATCGTTTAACTTTAAGTTGATATATTTTGTTTTATGTTCTGGCCTGAGAAGTGACAACTGTCAAATTTTTGGTTCCAATGTTTTTCTCGGGGAATTTGGTTTTTGACAGTTTTCGAAAAAAACTTTTAGGTTGGTATCAATGTCTTAAATTGTTTTTAACCCATGTAACAATTGTAAAACACTCTTGATTTATTTAGGGTTTAAAAGTGTTTTAATATGTTCAATAAAAGGATATTGGTTTTAAAGTTACCTTAAGATAAAGGAAAAGTTCTTAATGACCACTTATTCTTATGCAAATAATTTAAATTTAAATAAAAACACTATTTGCTCCTAACGCCCTAATGATCTTATACTGGTTTTATAATACTCTTGACATTGGCTATTTTAAAACTAATTTGCTTTTTAAATGATTAAATAGCAAGTTGGTTTTAATACAATCCATTTTGGAACAAATGGTTTTAATGCAGTTTTATGGAGTACCCTTGATGTACTCATTAAAACGCATTAAGAAAACTATTTTTATCTTAATATGCTCAATAAAATTCCACATTAAATCCAAAAACATAATTTTTACTTTTTAAAGAGTACAATAAGAATATTTTAAAACTCAGAGGTTTTAATTTAGTCAATTTGGTTAAAAGAAATGCCTGTTGGATTTTTGTCGACTTTATTAAAACTAATTCTACCCCTTCCACATTCGGAGAAAACGCCATCTTCTCAATAAGTTAATTTAGTGAACCAGTGCAGTCCACGTGTACCTACTTTATACGTGAAAGAAAATTAGAACACATTTAGTATGAAAAATATTAGCGACAAGTATTTTAAATTAAAACGAAGTGGTAACTTTAATGCACTAAATGCAGCAATCACAAAACCAGCACAATTTGTAAGGTTAGGATTTCATTCGCGCGTCAGACCACTTTTAATCAATAAGGCCACGAGTTTGAACATATTAAAGCAACTCAGTTTTAAAATGAAGAGTAAATAGACGTTTGCGAGAGTAATTATACTTAAAACGGTAAATAAAACACTGTTTTAAGCCTTGTACGATTTAAAATGTTCTATAAACTTGCAATCATATTTAGTCTGGATCGCGCCATGTTTTATATAAAATACAAACTCAGCCATGATGGACATTTTCAATAGCAAAGGAAAAAAAAAATTATTATTGAAATATATGCGCCTTACATCCTCTTAAATAACTGAAGAACGGTGTGTCCAAACATGCAATTTAATAAAAAAATGCATTTAGATGTTTAGATTCGAAATAAAATTTGACGATATTTTTAAAATATTTTTTAAATAATAAAAAAAAACAGTAAATTGATGGCGCTCGAGTTATGTAGAAGTATTTTATTATATTTTGTTAGAAAAGTGCCATACGTTGGTAAATTTTTTACCAGAAAAGTTTGCATTTAAATATTATTTATGATCTGCTTTATATGTATATGCGTTACGTTTAAAATATTACCACTCTGCCATTATAGAGACTTGCCGTTTTAACTGTTTCACACACAAAAGTTGTCCGACTTTAGTAAACAAAATAAAACCATTTTAGGATTAATTATAATTATTCCCAAGGTAATTTAGTCTGCTGCAAGTATATTTTAAATGCAAAACGTCAGTTAATAAGTTTTAAGACATAAATTTAAAGTTGCCTTGAAGAACTATTCAAGAATATAAAATTAAAACTAAATGGTTTTAATAGAGTTTTCAAATTTAGTCTTGGAGACCATTTTGGGATGAGCTCTTTTTGGCTAGAAGTTGCTTTATGGTGGTCCTAAGACTGTCTTGAAGATCATTTGGTTTTATTCAAAGTTTTATTGTATAGCTTTAAAGCGACCTTGGAGATCGCAATAAGAGTATTAGTGTTACTTGGGAGGTTATGTAGCATGTAGGTTATGTTGCCGGACGAATTTCCGGAGGGATGCCGGAAGTAGCGGAAATAGTTTTTAAAATATAATGTCACTGTCACTTTTAAAGTTTTATTGGAAAAAATTCACCGAAAGCGTTCCGATGGGGTTGCTCACACTTGTAGGGCTTGTGAGCGGTTCACGAAGGCCTCTCACACCTTCCGTGGGCTTTATAAACGTCGAAAAAACTTGTAATTTCTCGATGCACTTGACACGTCAAAAATACTCCGCATACAGTCTGCACGCTTTAACACACTAGTCTATCGAACGTTAGGTTAGACTATAAAATATATCTTACACAAGAAGCGTGTTATTTCCTTTTTTAATTTTTTCACGGAAATCAAATCGAAAGAGTACAAGTGTGATATATCGTTGGAATCGGAATTTTTACTGCTTTTCAATGGTTCAACTAGAAATTGTAAGTAATCATAAAATAAACAACTTGTTGCACCAAAACGGCACTAAACGTAATCCGATCTCAACCAAAACCTTTTCAGATCTTCTGGAGCACTAAAGAAGCCCTCATGCAAAGTTTCATCCAAATCCGTTTAGTAGCTTCGCCGCTATCATGCTAACATACACACACACACACACACACACACACACACACACACACACACACACACACACACACACACATACAGACATTTTTCAAAAACCACGTTTTTGGGTTCCTGGGACCTCAAAACGTAAAGATTTGATGTTATCTCAATATTCGATTTTGGACTAATTGTAGTAACCTCCCGCAATTTTATTGTGGGGAGGTTAATAAGAGTAAAAGTAATTTATTTTCTTATACACAATTCTCTGCCCTATGTCGCAGAGCTGAGTAATTTCCTTTTGAAAAAGTAATTAGCAATTACAATTCCTTTTTTTTTCGTATAATTGTAATTGTATTTAAGTAATTGTATTAAATGAATATAATTCCTTTTTTAAAGACGTACTTTGTAATTGTAATTAATTCCTTTTTGAAAAAAGTAATTTGTAATTGTAATTAATTCCTTTTTTAAAAAGTAATTTTAATTGTAGGCACGGATTTAGATAATTCCTGAGTAGGGGGCGCACATTAATATATAGCATTTTGAACTTTTTATTAAAAAAACCTAAATCTACAAACCTTGGCATTATAAATTACTGGATCAGGGGGGGGTGGCGCCCCCCCTGCGTCCCCCCTATAAATCCGCGCCTTGTAATTGTAATTATTTTCCAATTACAAATAATTACCCAGCTCTGCTATGTCGTTCCTGGAATGTTTAGCGTCAAATACGAATCGCAGAAGTGTAGTAATTAAGGCATATACAAACTCAAATATTCCGTTGAATAAACAAGGGAAAACAAATAATGAAACTGGAACGTATGGTTTAAAATAAATTTCAAATTCTAGGTGTGTATTTAATTTGGTACTAATAAATCACAGCTTAAACAAAGTAAATTTAAATATTTCATATGAATGTAACGAAAATTAATAAAGTTCTAGATGCATATCAAGAATTTGTTGGATTCCCTAGTAATTTGAAACTGAAAATGAAAATAATGAGAGTTTTGCATGTAAACATTTGTTCAGAACAATCTCATTGGGGGGCAAAATCAGATACCAGGACCTATTATTTTTGTTTGTTTTCTTCTTCTTAAAAGGAGCCATTGCAGTGGCGTATAAAAAAAAAGGAACGCATCATGGATGTTGTTCAGGCTTATGTAGATATATTTACATAATATATCCACAATATACCGGGTGTCAACGGAATCATTCCAGAGTTTTCAAGATATAAGTCTTTTTACCAAAAACGGTAATTTTTTTACAATTTCATACTTTTCCATTGTTGGATTTCGGAGACGATTTAAGTAAGACTGCGTAGTTTTAAAATTTTTTTGAGACTACTTGATTTTTTTAGGTCTATTTTAATTTTTGCATCTAGAGTTTTGCACTCAAGTGAATCAAATGGACTAAAACAATAAGAGAAAAATGTAAACGCGAGACTTTTTGAATTGGTTTAGTAGCTAAGACAAACCAAAATTTCCGAAATCACTAATTTGTAATTACGTCAACTTTTTCAAATGGCAACATCTTTTAGAGACCCAGTAGTTAATTACTAATTTTCACGGCAAATCCATTGATATTTCATTTGTTAAAAATACAGTCCCTGGAATCGTGTTCTCAAAATCGGTGCAAACCTTACTTCTCATATAGACCGTGGGATAGTGACAGATTTTTTTAAACGTTTGGTTCCTCTGGCCTTTTGGGAGCCTTTTGTGCCTGATTTGTACTAACCATTTTCGTGTTTATCAAACGGTTATCCAGGGCCCCTCAGCGGAAAATAGAAAAGAAAATTTCATGAAAATGAGCAATAACAAACATTTTGTCCCTATCTGGCGTCAAGTTAGACTTACGTTTTAAAGAAAAACATCCGACGGAAGCTTATCGCCAGACAAATTCCGTGGGCCGGAAGGCCCGAAATTTCAGTCCGAAGTTGTAAGAGAAATGGTCAAAATCAAACGATTTGGTTCTTATCTGGGAATTGTATATATAGGTAAATAGATTATAATTATCGCGATATAACAAACGCCAGACAAATTCCGAGGGCCTATCAGTGAAAAAATTATTGTTCAAGTTGTCAACTATTCCACGAAAATCAAACGATTGGTTCTCATGTGAAATGATTTTTTTTTGTAAAAATTAACCAAAACGAAAACGGATTGTATCATTCACAGACATTTTTAGTGGGCCAAACATATTTTAAATCTTAAAAGAAGTGCACGAAAAATAGCCATTTTTTCAAACGATTTATTCCTGTCTGGCATTTGGATTTTAAAAAGATATGGTAATAAATAAACCATATTTCAAGTCCCAGACAAAAAGCGTGGGCCAAACATATTTTAAATCTTAAAAGAAATGCACGAAAAAAAGTCATTTTTTCAAACGATTTATTTCTGTCTGGCATTTGGATTTTAAAAGATATGGTAATAAATAAACCATATTTCAAAAGCTTGGGCCCAGCCGTAGATATGTTGAGTGAAAGTATCGAAAAATCAAAAAACAGTCGTGTAAAAATCGATGCATTTTCAAACGATTTACACTCGTGTGGGATTTGTTTCTTTTTAAAGATATGTTAATAAACAAACTATATTTCAAGTGCCAGACAAAAATCTGGGGCGCAGCTGTAGATATATCGCAAATATGGCTTATTTATTAACATATCTTTTTAAAATCCAAATGCCAGACAGGAATAAATCGTTTGAAAAATTACATTTTTTTCGCGCTTTTCTTTTTTGTCTGGCTATCCAGGGGACCCAGCCAATTCGTCTGGGAATCTTAAATTGAAACTACTTATTGCCTAATATTAACAAAAAACAAATGCCAGACGAATGTAAATCGTTTGATTTTCGCGGAATAGTTGACAACGTGAACAATAATTTTTTCACTGTTGGGCCCTCGGAATTTGTCTGGCGTTTGTTATATCACGATAATTATAATCTATTTACCTATATATACAATTCCCAGATAAGAACCAAATCGTTTGATTTTGACCATTTTTCTTACAATTTCGGATTGAAATTTCGGGCCTTCCGGCCCACGGAATTTGTCTGGTGATAAGCTTCCGTCGGATGTTTTTCTTTAAAACATAAGTCTAACTTGACGCCAGATAGGAACAAAACGTTTGAAATTGCTCATTTTCATGAAATTTTCTTTTCTGTTTTCCGCTGAGGGGCCCTGGATAACCGTTTGATAAACACGGAAATGGTTAGTACAAATCAGGCACAAAAGGCTCCCAAAAGGCCAGATAGGAACCAAACGTTTAAAAAAATCTGTCACTATCCCACGGTCTAATAGTTGTGGACCAGAACAGGCTGGTTTTTTTTCATGGTATTTTAAAGAGTCTAAAGCAAAGTTGCTTATCAAGGGATGTCATCAACAGCTGCTTGTACTTTACTTTTAATAATGCAGGAACTACCCATTTGGATCTACAACCGGCTGTGGCAAAATTTTTGGAAAGGAAGGAACGTTGATATAGTGTTCCGGAACTATATATGAATAGGGAGTTTATAAAAAAGTTTATTTCCACTGTTACGCAACAAAAAAATTTAAAAAAAAAATCATTTTTTGTAACTAACTGAAAATCATTTTCCTTTATCAGAATTTTTTTTAAACATTTCATTAACAGTAAAAAGGTTGGGTTCAAAATATTTTGGGCTTTGTCGCCTAGTGATTTTGGTTTAAAAAATGCACTGATTGTTTAACATGTATACAAGGGATAAAAAAGTGGACATTTTATTAATTTTTACAGAATGCCACGGAAATTCCAGAAACGCCGCAGATTTGTACGCCCAAAGGTATCCGAACAGACATCATCCATGTTTTCAATATTTTCCAATTGTGGAGAAATAAATCAAGAGAGGAACTGATAACAATCCTGCAGCTTTTATCGTTGACGAAGCGACAGAAATTAACGTGTGAATTAAGTGAATCCTATTGTTTCTACTAGAGAAATTGGCCACGAGGTGCAAATTAGTTATGAATCAACAAAAATATGGTTACTGCTCGTTTAAATATCGAGTGCACCAGCATTTGTACAAAAATGATGACAACCGAAAATTAGGTTATTGTGGCTGGTTATTTCAGAACGATACCGCTAACCAGAATTTTGTTTCTTTGATATTGTTTTCTGATGAGTCGAGATTCACCAACAATGGAATGTTCAATAAACAAAACAAGTTGATATTGGGCGCAGGAAAATCAATATTTAATGTGGCAAGGTAATTTTCAGGAAAGATTTGGAGTAAATGTAGGGTCTGGGGTGATTGGAACAAGAATTATTGGACCTATTTTCTTTCAAGAACCTTTGAGAGGGGAGATATATTTAGAATTTCTACAAAATGATATTGAAAAAATGTTGATGGACATGCAGTTTCTGAAAAAATGTATTTCCAACAAGATGGGGCTCCGCCTTATAATGCCGCTCGAGTTATGGTCCATTTTCTGAACCGGTATAATGGGCAAGTAATTGCAACATATGGAACTGTACGTTGGCCTGCCCGCTCACCAGATCTAAGCGTTTTAGATTTTTTGTGTAGGGTTATGTGAAAGGACGAGTTTTTTATATACCCCCTCAAACACTTCAAATTTTACAAAATCGTATCCGAGAAGTTTTTGCCAGTATAACTCCTGCTATGTTGCTAAATATTATGCGAAACGCCATTGACAGAGCCAAAAAATGTTAAGAAGAAGGGGGACGCACTTTTAATTAATCTTTTAATGTTTTTTTATTGTTAAAATAAATCATTTCGGACAGCACACTTCTTTTATTTGAAGCGTTGTTTTGTTGACAAAATGAATGTTTTAAATCTAGTTTTATACAATTTCCATGGCAAACGCTTATCAAGTAAGCGTATTTTCTCGATATTTTAATTATCATCCACCAAAGAACTTGAGTATTTGGGTTAATATCAAACCGATTTTCGATTTGAAGGTATCAACGGATTTGTCGTGAAAATTAGTATTTAACTACTGTATGTCTAAAAGACAGAATGTCTAAAAGATGTTGCCATTTGAAAAGATTGACATAATTACAAATTAGTGATTTCGGAAATTTTGGTTTGTCGTAGCTAGTAAACCAATTCGAAAAATCTCATGTTTACATTTTTCTCTTATTGTTTTGATCCATTTGATTGAATTGAGTGCATTCACTTTACTCTAGATGCAAAAATAAAAATAGCCCTAAGAAAATCAAGTAGAATCAAAAAAAATTTAAAACTACACAGTCGTACTTATAGTCCAGTCAATGAAAGAATTCTAGAGAACATTTTGGAGGGGAGTATTTTTTCTTCAGAAATGTATTGGGGGTAGTCAGGAGGTAAACATACTAAAAGTCCCCGCCCCTAGCCCCGCCGCTTCACTAGGAGAGGGGGTGGAAAGGTTCCTATTTTCGATTCTTCGCTTATAGCTCGGAAACGATGCGTCGTACGAAAAAAGGTAATCTATGCAAAATTAAACGTAATTAAATCGACAATTAATAAAAAAAATCAATTGGTTACCTTTAATATTTCTATCAAAGCGGTTTACCGTGGTCTGCTAATAAATCGCAGTGCGAAAACAATCTTTATTTTACAACACTCGACGTATTAACTAACGTAATATTTTGTCGAAATCTAGACATTTCCTTAAATATACAGTGTGACTCACTTAAAATGAAGACGCCCTTATAACTTTTTCATTTTGTTTCCGATTTGAATCGAATTTTACTCAAGTATAGAACAAATTAGGATATACTTATGACCAGAGAATCATTCACCTACTATAAAGGCAAAGCTACCTGCGGTACCAAAATATGAGGAAAAAGATTAAAAATCATATTGATTTTTAATCTTACGAACGATGAATTTTACGTAGCTACCACAAATTGCGA
Source organism: Rutpela maculata (assembly GCA_936432065.2). NCBI lineage: Eukaryota > Metazoa > Arthropoda > Insecta > Coleoptera > Cerambycidae > Rutpela > Rutpela maculata. The sequence continues at coordinate 240,464,839 of OW386286.2, read as the reverse complement.
AAACTGAGGACCTCCTTTGTCAGATGAGCTTATGTATGAGATATCCCCCATCAATTATCAAATAAAATTTTGGTGTATGTACGTTTGTGGCGCCGATTGGATGCATTTTGTAGAATTTCTAACATTCAAAATGTTTTATTTTTTTCAGCATATTTTGGTACCGCAGGTGGCTTTGCCTTTGTAGCAGGTAAATGATTTTCTGGTCATAAGTAGATCCTAATTTGTTCTATACTTGAGTAAAATTTGATTCAAATCGGAAACAAAATGAAAAAGTTATAAGGGTGTCTTCATTTTAAGTGAATCACACTGTATATTTAAGGAAATGTATAGATTTCCACAGAATATTACGTTAGTAAATACGTCGAGTGTTGTAAAATAAAGACTGTTTTGTGACTGTGATTTATTAGCAGACCACGGTAAACCGCTTTGATAGAAATGTTCAAGGTACATAATTAATTTTTTTTAATTAATTATCGATTTTCGCTGGCGAACATCTCGTAAAATATAACACATAGGAAGAAAATGAATATAAACATTCTTGTGGAAAATTTAATTACGTTTAATTTTGCATAGATTACCTTTTCCCATACGACGCATCGTTTCCGAGTTATAAGCGAAGAATCGAAAAAAGGAAACTTTCCACCCCCTCCCCCCTGAAGCGGCGGGGCTAGGGGCGAGGATTTTTAGTATGTTTACCTCCTGACTACCCCCAACACATACATCCCTGAAGAGAAAAATTTTCCCCTCCAAAATGTTCTCTACAATCCCCTTTTGGGCATTCATTGATTGGACTATTAGAATCGTCTCCGGAACCCAAAAATTTAAAAATATACAGTAATGTAAAATTTCAAAGTTAGGGTCATTTGCGGGGAAACCGGAAGTGATGGAAAAGTGTCAAATTATGAAAAATGTTCCGTTTTTGGCGTATATTAATCCTGCCCAATTTAAGACATATCTTGAACACTCTTGAAACTATGGCTTGTCTATTGATTCCGTTGACACCCAGTATAAATATTCGGTATACACTAATCCTCGACAGTGCATACTTTTCTTGTACACTATAAGACTATCGGTATGTGAAAAAAATAACGAATACATAGGATTCGCTCCGTGGACGGCACTAACATACGCAAAACGCTTAACATTGAATCCTGCCAGATACACGCACACAAAAATTATTATTACTCTCTTCGTCATGAAATGTGTTCCTTTGTTTTTTACAAAAGTGGCTAATTAAAAAACGAACAGCTCTTCTATTAGCCTATAACTTTGTCTGACAAGTTCTTCAGGCAATTATGCTAGAAAATTAAATTTAGATGTGTTGTTGACTAAATTGTAATTTACGATTAATTAATTATACATGTAATTTACATCCACTTAAGCAAATTAAGATTTTGAAAGGTTGCATTTTTCCACTGTTTTAAAACTTTCATTAAAATTCAGTCTTAATTAATTACTTGATTTTAGCACGAGAAGCAGAGCAAATATACATATTTTATCATTAACTTGTAGTAACTCACTTGAACTGCACTTTTAAATCTGTCTTCGCTGGGAACACTTCATTTACTCAGCGTAATGCTTTTCGAACACCAGACAATAATAAACTTTTTAACTTATATATAATAAAATGAATACAATGAAACAGACTCTACGTACATTGTACAACCAACAAACGATTTTACTGGCTGGCTATATTAAAGAGAAATAAGGTTAATAAGGGCAAATTAAATTGAACATTAACAGCTACTCTTCGTATTATGTATTACTGGCAATATGCCGGTGCTGTGCTAAGGGACTCGTTAAAAAAACATAAGTTGATTCTAATTTAGGTCGCCATATTGGAGGCGCTAGTTTCAATTTTCCAACTTTCATGATTTTCTTAAGAGTTTGAAGTTAGTTTTTATCTAAATGCAAAATTTCAAAGGGCCTTGGCGCATAAGGGGGGGGGTGATCGGCCTTTTTACTTCCTGAAATCTCACCCAGCTAGGTTTGTTGAGAACAAAAAGACGTGCTCTGTCAATGTCAATCGCGAAATTGCCAAGCAACAAACTCTCTTAGCAATCACTAAATTTTGCCGACAAAATTATATCACTTATGATATTATATATGAAAAAACCGCTGCCCAAGGAATCACTACTTCCACATCCAGATTCTCTATCCAAGTCACTCACAACGAAAAAACTTTGTATGTGAAAATAATTGTTTATGGAACTTTAATAATATAATATTTGAAATCCTCTACCCCAAAAACCCATAAAACGATACCCCACATCGGTAGTGGGGTGGGGGTGGTGATGGGGGGGTGGTAGTGGGGGGTAGATGAAGTAAAAAAATATTTTGAGGTTTCTGGTTCCTGTACATACACTAAATCACAATTTTTTTTCATCCCCTTTAATAAGGAGGTGGGGGTGGTAATGGGGGTGGCTAATGCCAAAATTTTTTTTGAGACCTTAGCTTCTCTTGTATATACTAAATACCAATTTCATGGACTCTTACCTGCTTGAGTTACCCATTTACCCCAAATTTACCCCAACCCTTCGACGGAACAAGATGAAAATATAATCTAGTTCTAGATCTCGTTAAATTACATATGTGTACCAAATTTCAAGTCAATATCTTAAACGGTTCCAGAGTAAACGTGCGCACAAAAAAAGTTACAGACAGACAGACCGACAGACAGACAGACCGACAGACAGACAGAAATTTTTTTTTCGCTCAAACTTAAAATCTCGACGTTTCATAACATTTTAAGCCTATTTGGACAATAAAAATTTTAAAAATTTTTTTTGCCGTTACTATACTTCCACTGGACGTGGAAGTAAAAATATATGTGATGTATCTTCATCAGATCTATCTTCATGAATTTTTTCAAAATTTTTGTGGGGGTGATAGGGTGTCAAAAAATTAAAAATCTATTTTTTTCGCTATTTTTCGATATTCTTTTCGGAAAAAACTTTCAGTTTAATTATTTTTTTTATTTTCCTAAAGAATAGAGGTTTCAAATAATTTTTAGATTGAAAAGATTTAAGATGAACCGGTAAAAACGGATTTTTTAAAAATTAGCCTCTATTACTTCCACGTCCAGTGGAAGTATAGTAACGACAAAAAAAAATTAAAAAATTTTTATTGTCCAAATAGGCTTAAAATGCCATGAAACGCCGAGATTTTAAGTTTGGGCGAAAAAAAAATTTCTGTCTGTCTGTCGGTCTGTCTGTCGGTCTGTCTGTCGGTCTGTCTGTAACTTTTTTTTGTGCGCACGTTTACTCTGAAACCGTTTAAGATATTGACTTGAAATTTGGTACACATATGTACTTTAACGAGATCTAGAACTAGATTATATTTTCATTTTGTTCCGTCGAAGGGTTGGGGGATAAATTGGGGTAAATTTGGGGTAAATGGGTAAATCAAGCAGGTAAGAGTCCATAAAATTGGTATTTAGTATATACAAGAAAAGCTAAGGTCTCAAAAAAAATTTTGGCATTAGCCACCCCCCATTACCAACCCCCACCCCCTTATTAAGGGGATGAAAAAAAATTATGATTTAGTGTATGTACAAGAACCAGAAACCTCAAAACATTTTTTTACTTAATCCACCCCCACTACCACCCCCCTATCACAACCCCCACCCCACTACCGATGTGGGGTATCGTTTTATGGGTTTTTGGGGTAGAGGATTTCAAATATTATATTATTAAAGTCCCATAAACAATTATTTTCACATACAAAGTTTTTTCGTTGTGAGTGACTTGGATAGAGAATCTGGATGTGGAAGTAGTGATTCCTTGGGCAGCGGTTTTTTTTAGTAATATTTGAATTATTCTTTCCTTTAGGTGGAAAGAAATTCTCAAGTACTTTTTATATTGTTCATTTTCACAGTTTAATGTATTATTTGATAGTTGAATATGTCTTACACATAATTTTTGAAATGTACATTGCAAGATGTCTTTGAGAACCAGCTTGAACTTAGATTTCCTTGATTTTTACGGAAAATCTTGTTGCGCAAATGAATTATTTCATTAAACTGACGTAGCATTAGAAATGCAATCAGGCGCTAATGAGTTACTTTGATAAATCCATGTTTATTAAATACGTACCGAGGATCCATGTTTCATTTTTGATTTTCATAATTTTTCCGATAAAATCTCCGTGAGCAAATGATTTATATTATTAAACTGACATATTTTTAAATACGCAATTGGATGTTATTGAGCTCTGGTCTGAAAAAGTTTTTTGAAAATACTGGTAGTGACTACATAAATGTGTGCAAGTGCCCTAAAGTTCAACCACATGTTTTGCATGAGAGAGTTGTTTTGACTATAATAAAAACTTTTTACTTACTTCAAAATTGTTTTTTTTTGCCGTATGGTTCATTACTAAGGCTGTGAAACCCTCACGAAAAAAAATTGTTTTTTTCATTGGAAAAACAACTAATACTAGAGATTCTAGTGGGAAATCATAACATGCAGTTGAGGTGTTTATTTTAATGATTAAAATATTGTGAGGAGTGGATATTGTGTTATAAAAGTTGTGTAGTTTTATTATGTGTGCCAGTCAGAAAAAAATGTGAAAAAGTGTTTTCATAACATTTAGAGATACTTGATTTTATGTCTTTTATTGACAGAAATAGAAGAAACAGGGTTGAAAAAAAATTGAAAAGTAAACAATAAAAATTATAAAAATATTACTAAAAACCGCTGCCCAAGGAATCACTACTTCCACATCCAGATTCTCTATCCAAGTCACTCACAACGAAAAAACTTTGTATATGAAAATATTTGTTTATGGAACTTTAATAATATAATATTTGAAATTCTCTACCCCAAAAACCCATAAAACGATACCCCACATCGGTAGTGGGGAGCAGGGTGGTGATAGTGGGGTGATAGTGGGGGGGGTGGATGAAGTAAAAGAATATTTTGAGGTTTATGGTTACTGTACATACACTAAATCACAATTTGTTTTCATCCCCTTTAATAAGGGGGTGGGGGGTGGTAATGGGGGTGGCTAATGCCAAACATTTTTTTGAGACCTTAGCTTCTCTTGTATATACTAAATACCAATTTTATGGACTCTTACCTGCTTGATTGACCTATTTACCCCAAATTTACTCCAATTTACCCCCCAACCCTTCGACGGAACAAGATGAAAATATAATCTAGTTCTAGATCTCGTTAAAGTACATATGTGTACCAAATTTCAAGTCAATATCTTAAACGGTTCCAGAGTAAACGTGCGCACAAAAAAAAGTTACAGACAGACAGACAGACCCGACAGACAGACCGACAGACAGACAAACATTTTTTTTCGCTCAAACTTAAAATCTCGACGTTTCATGACATTTTAAGCCTATTTGGACAATAAAAATTTTTAAAAATTTTTTTGTCGTTATTATACTTCCACTGGACGTGGAAGTAAAAAATAGAGGCTAAATTTTAAAAAAATCCGTTTTTTTCCGGTTCATCTTAAATCTTTTCAATCTAAACATTATTTGAAACCTCTATTCTTTAGGAAAATAAAAAAAATAATTAAACTGAAAGTTTTTGCTGAAAAGAATATCGAAAAGTAGCGAAAAAAAATAGATTTTTAATTTTTTGACCCCCTATCACCCCCACAAAAATTATGAAAAAATTTATGAAGATAGATCTGATGAAGACACATCATCATAACGTAGGTCAATAGGTTTTTTTTAAATATTAAAAATTTTTGAAACCTCAAAAAAAATTGAATTTCCCGCCAAAAATTTTGAAAAAAATTGTACTTCATGCGCGCGTCGAAGACCTTCAATTTGGCGCAAGAAAAACTGAAAAATCTTTTAATGCGGCTGAGATACGTGAAAAAAACGAAAAATCTTCGTGATCCAATAAAACAGTTTCTGAAGCACCTAAGTAAATCAAAAGAGCACGTCTTTTTGTTTTCAACAAACCTAGCTGGGTGAGATTTCAAAAAGTAAAAAGGCCGATCACCCCCCCCCCTTATGCGCCAAGGTCCTTTCTAGTATGTCTGAACTCACAGATATAGCTCGTTACATTTTCAGAAAAACATATACATGGGAAAGTCCATATATAAAAACACACCACATATAGTAGACAACCTCAAAATCCAAAGCCAAGACTGTCCAGAAGGGGGTTACACATTTGGAAAAACGCAGATATACATACATACCCACCGTTATTGTCAGCACCGGGGCTGGGGCTCGAATCCAGAATGCGATACACAGACGGCCAGCATATTCGCCACAATACGCCTTAACCGACTGAGCTACCGTGTCGGTAGATTAGTATGGAAAAAATAAATTTTAAAAGAAAAAAATCAATCAAGTCAATGAAAATTTGAGGGTTTGTATCACACTTAAATTTGTATAGTTAATAAAAATATATTTTCCATCCGTGTCATTTAGTTTTATGTCCTTTTGTATTACAATCTGCATTATGATAGGAAAATGACCAGTGATGTTATTTTTAAGTATAATAGATAATACATTCTCATCTATATTATTGGTGTTTTTTATAAATATATGGTCGATGCAGCTACCTGAGTTACTCTGAACTCTAGTGACACTATTTATTTCTGGAAAGAAGCCATACTCAGACATTATATTTAAATATTCATTGGTGATATTATTATTATTTAAAAGGTCATGTCGCCTACAATTAAACTTATTTTAGAAGACAATATGTGATATATTAGAAAAGGAGGACATATTTGTGTGTATGAAATTTTGTCATAATTATTTTCAAAATATTTATTTATTTAAAAATTATTTGGATTTAATACAGTTAAAAAATAATTATATTCTTCAGCACCAGCGTCGGTAGTCTCAGCATCAGTCTTACGTCCATCCTCATTTGCATATTACTTTTCATCATCGCTTACATTAGAATTATCGAAATCATTGGCTTCAATAAAATTGAACACTTGACCACTTGAACACTTGACCCTACCCGCGGTACACCCTTGGCAGATTTTATATACAGACGAACAATTTACCCCAGTGTGCTAAGGCTTTCGCGGAGCTGGTGATTTGGCTGCTGGTTTCCGGGTCTTCTTCCGCGTAGACTTGCTTGAGTACTTGACGTTTCGACCATCTTGTCGTGGTCTTCTTCTGAAGCGTAGTTTGATTTTATATTTTATTTTAAGAGATGAATCACTTCGCTTCAGAAGAAGACCACGACAAGATGGTCGAAACGTCAAGCACTCAACCAAGTCTACGCGGAAGAAGACCCGGAAACCAGCAGCCAAATTTACTTCAGCTTTCACACAACGGCAAGTAGAACAATCTCCCGTGCAAGCGCAGCATACTAAATTTAATATGGATTAAGGTGAGGTTTCTAAAGTTGTTCTTATAAATTGCAAGAACCCATTTATTTTAGTGCTGCCCCACCATTCTTACGCACGGCGTGCTACAGCCAAATTTAAATCAAAGTTGATGCCACTCGGATTTTCTTTTCACACATTCTTGGATGTATATAGAACCAATTGCCATGCTATTTAAAATCATTCATCGCAGAATTTTTTTTTTACAAGTATTTTACTCTTTTTGTTTAATGACACAGCCACACAAATAAAGTGGTCTGGCCTGCGAACCAGACCAGTTATCCTTATGTATGTGGACCCGCTGAAATCTAATCTGAAGTCAGAATTGTCAAATTGGCTCGTTTTTCACCCCCAACCCCAAAAAAAACACCCCCCTCTCCCCAAAAATGGTCTGTTCGGTGGACCATACTAGTGCATTCCTATATATTTGGACCCTCTGAAACAGAATCCGAAGTCAAAATTGTCAGATTCGCTCGTTTTTCACACCTAATCCCAAAAAACACCCCCAAAATAAAAAAAAAGTGATCTGGCCTGCGGACCAGCCCAGTGTATTATGTATTTGGACCCAGAATTGTCAGATTGGGTCGCTGTTCGGTCTTTCAGACCAGTGTATTCTGACCAAATACATAAGGATACACTGGTATAGTCCGCTGGACAGACCTTTTTTTTTTTGGGGGGGGGGGGTTCTTGTTAATAATAATTAATAATTTGAGTCTTTCCAAGATAAAAATCTAAAGGGAAAAAAATATAGATGTTACACTATATATTAGTATATATTCCGGTAAAAGTTTTTTTTGTTACCTTGACTCTTCCAGCTTGCTCTGGTGGTAAGATTTCTATGGTAAACCAAGGAGCCTGCACAGAGATGTTAATAAAAATAGAATGTTTATCTAAGGTTAATATTGATGTTTTTATTATAGTTGCAAGTTAAAACAGTACTACCTACACACATTATATACTACCGCACTTGTATAATGTATGAATCTAAAATTTATTATAATAAATATGTCAGATATGTTTACTATATTACCATTAATACGTTGAATAAGACATAACATATTGAATCTTTAAAACAAATAATTAAATTCTAATCAAGTAGTATTTGAAAATATACTGCCTTTCATAAAAAACGCAATACCTGGAATGTGCGGAAATACTTGATTTAAATTTTTGTACAATATTTATTTTGATGTGGAATGAAAACTATTAAAATATCAGTACAGAAATTAATGAACATTACTTATGGTCCAATGATTTTGATAATAACGTAAAAAATTCAATACAAGTCAGAACTGTGTAAAGAAAAAAAAGCAGCAAATGATAAAATATTTGGTTTTAGAGCTAAATCTTCTACAACATTAGTCATAAATATGTTGACTGAAATAATAAGTAATGGCTTCGAAGCTGGTGAACATGTGTATGCACAGTTTCTAGACCTTTCTAAAGCTTTTGACTGTGTTTCATATCATATTTTAATTGATAAACTAGCGTATTATAATTTTAATAGTAGCGGTATCAACTTAATTCAGCCATATCTGACGAATAGATTCCAATTTGTTACTTATCAAAATACAAATTCTGATTTACTATCTGCGGAACATGGAGTGCCACAAGGTTCCATTTTGGGACTGATATTATTCTTAATTTACATCAATGATTTGACAGACATAACCTCATCTCAATTTGTCCTATTTGCAGATGGTACCACCATCATTCACTCACATCAAAATATTAATACTTTACGTACAAATATGATGGATACATTGTCAGAAGCTCAGGAATGGTTCAGCTTAGCTTAAATAAGACCAAAACTGAGACTATGGTTTTTAGTGTAAGAAATATAACTGGAGAAAACCACACAAACAGCATTCAGTTTCTCGGGGTACACCTAGATAAGAAATTGCCGTGGGAACATCATATACATTTTGTCTGTAGTAAAATTTCAGTTATTACCTATTACGAAATCTTGTAAATGAGATTTCTCAAGAAACATTGATTACTGCTTATCATGGTCTTATTCATTCTCAATTATCATATACCACTCTAATTTGGGGACATTCCACCCATAGCGCCAATGCTTTCGGCTTACAAAGAAAAGCAGTACGGATTTTGTGCGGCCTAAAATACAGAGACGACTGTATATTCTAACTTTTTAAGACTTTTTAAATCACGTAACGGAACAAATTATTATGCCATACGGTTTTCTAATCATTTGCTTTCAGAAATCAAAGAACTTGAGTACAATTTATTTAAGAGCAGTGACGGATTAAGACCATTTGGCGCCCTGGGCACTACATATTTTTTCGCCCTCTATTAGAAAAATATTCACCAAATAAAAATATCAAGAATCATGGAGTCATATTGACGTATATTTTATTTAAAAGAAACTGAACATAAATATTAAATCAAGAAATAAATGGTTTAAGCTATAGAAAATTAAAAATAAATTTTAGTAAGCTTTCTTTCTCGGGTGTTTCGTCCCCTATTCGAGTTTCGCCCCTGGGCAGTTGCCCATTTTGTCCTGTGGTTAATCCGGCACTGTTTAAGAGCACTGTAAAAGCTTTTTTAATAACCCATGCTTTTTACAACTTTGAGGAGTATTTTCGTTCAAATTTTAATAATATGTGTGGATGAACACTTTTATCTACATATTGTGTTGTATATAGTATCTATTTCCTGTTTTTAATTTTATATAGAAACACTATTGTGTTATGTAACATGTCCGTTTTCTTTTTATATACTTAAATATTTTTTACATTTCTGTTTTAACTTATAGGTATGTATTCTTTTTCTAACTTTTGTAAATACTTTTGTACGATAACACCAATAAAAAATATTAATGCCTTTAGATTTTCTTTCGGAAATTGTCTGAACTTTGGAAGGTTATTCTCAAAAATAGTAGAAATGATAATATAAAAGTTTAGTGAATTATCCCGCGAGAAATTTTGTCTATTTTGGCAAATTAAGTGGCCAAATATACTTTTTGGTAAATGACTTCAATTTTTTTTTTCGGAAACGGTAAAAGGATAAAAAGAAAGAGGAGGGGAATTTTACATAAATAAATGTAAGCATCATTCACTTAATTTAAAAGAGCTTGAAATTTTGCAACTGACGCTCTGAACAGAGCTCAGCGCCAAGGGACTCGACCACGCCGCGACAGTGCTAGGGCGAGCGCTGCTCGAAAAATGCTATAACATTTGATTGACAAGGCCAAATTTAAAAAAAATAAAAAGCACTTTAAAGTAGATATTGCTATGTAATTGGCGTATACACGTGATCTACCATGACATGCGGAAAATTTAACAGTAGGTTGTCCCCACCGAAAGGAGTTAGAAAAATTAAAAATTAAAAAAATATCACCAAAAAAATTATCTTATTTTTTTTGTAAGAATGCGTCGCCTATGACTTTAATCTATATATCTATATCCCCAACTTTGTCAGACTTGGCAAAATTTGGCTAAAGTTGGGCAGAAGTTGTAAATTTGAGATACAAGTTGGTAATTTTTATCGTGGTGGGAATTTTTTTTTGGGTTTTCTCCAACCGCTCATCAATTTTTATTTTGAAATTGTTTTATCAATTTTTCGTTGAGTTGGCTTCTTAAGTTTATGAAGTTGACAAATTTGGAAAATTACCCCCCAAAAAAGTTGGTTCGCTACGCCCCTGATTATAGCCTAACAAAAACTGCGTAGAGCACTAAAAAGTTAAAAATAATTATTAGATAATTCAATTTAAAAAGGTGGGTCGCACTTATATAGGTAGGTAGGTACAATATTACATTTTTTTCATTATGTCTAGATCGCTACATAAGTGCGCACCACGGTTTTAAATTTAATTACCTAATAATTATTTTTAACTTTTTAGTGCGCTTCTCATAAAAACGTGTCTTAGTTTTTTTAAACTATTCTCTATCTGTCGCGGAAAATCCGAGTTTATGGCGGAGTCGACGGTGATACGTCCACTACCTCCCACATCTGTGATCATACAAGGTCAATGGTAGGTACCATATTATTGTATTTTTACCAGACTGGGGTTATTTCATGTGTGTAAAAAACTTAAGAACACCTACTAATTTGAATAGCAAAATATACGAGGATAACGTAATAGCAATTAAAATCACTCTGATATTTGTTAATTATTCATAAATCCACAAAAACTATACTAAATTTATTAACGCGTGACGTCAATGGTTAGAGGTAATTTATTGTTGTTAGATTGCTGCCCTGTCAATACCAAATTTAATACTAACATTTTAATTTCTAGTTTTCCAGTTTGCTAATAAATATTTTATGAATTTTAGGAAGTGCGAAGAGGCGCATATTTTCGGCCACAACTTTGTTGTTTTTTATGTTACAGAAAAAATTAAAAAAGCGTCGTAAAGCTCGATCGATTTTCTGTAGAATTTGTGTACATGAATATTTTGAAAACACTGTTAATCAGCGAGATTCTTGGGAAAATGGAAGAAATTTCACGTTATCCTAGAAAATGCATGTGAATCTTAAAATAATCATTTTTCCCAGAAACGTTTACTTTGGAGGGCCGAGATTAATGGGGCGTCTAGGTAAATACATAATATTAAGAGTACATCATAAATGAGATCAATTTCAGTTAATTACCGATTAATTACGGTGACAAAATGGCGAACTTTTACCGAAAAAAAAAAAAAAGCTCTCACTTCCGCCTCTTCTATTTCCCTCATTTTTCTCGCAAGACAAGAATAAGGAAAAAAAACAGTTTTAGCAAATTTAATTCTATTTAAATTCATTAGAGTAGTTTTTTGGCCTAGGAGCCAAGGTTAAGTAGTTATCAACTTTTTAAACACGAAATGTGCAACTTTTGCCGCACATCGCCACATATTTTAGTAAATATCTCCGAAACGAAAAAAAAAAATCAAAAATTCTGACGGAACCAAAATATTCGCAATGAAACAAACTCGTTTTACGGTATTTTTTATTTTGGGCTAGCTATTACCGTTTCAGAAATATTGGCGAAAAATAGTTAAAAAAAGCATGCATGTCGGAACCGAAAATATCACAGAAACATGTAATCTTAAAACGTTCATATTTTTAGAAGGGAGGACCGTACCATGTACCACCTTTTACCCTCAAACCCCTTTCCATTCCCTCTATTCGTCTCCTTTTTGTTATTTCTGTTGATTTTTGTTCTTTTGTCCTTTTTTGTCTCCCTTTTAAAAATTCCCTCTCGACCAATAACCTGTTGAAAATCCAAACATTTTAAATCACAACTTTCCTTCCATCCTACCTTTCCGGAGGCAGTCTGACACTGGCAGTCTGGGTTTTTTCGTTGAGTTTTCCCCGTACCAGTAACAAAAACATAATCAGTGCAGTGCAGTGCTTCGCAAAGTGCGCCGCAACGAAAATTCACCAATTAATATTAGGTTTTTAAAGGGTGTTGCGGCTCCGGTCAAATTTCGTGAAACTCTGGGAAATAGTAGTTCTCAGTGAGTAGAAAAAAAGTCTAAATGGGCGCGAAGCTCCAAACCATTGGTTCCGTGATAAGACAAGCTGAAGTCCTAGAAACCACCCCCTACCAAACCACAAGCGGGCTAACCCACCTAACCCTGGGAACAGTGAGTTTAGTCGCTTATTTTTCTTGAAATTATTGAATTCCATACCACAAGCAATATAACCCACCTAACCACCAACCCCCTAACCCACCTAATCCCTAGAAACCACCACTACCAAACCGCAAGAACGCTAACCCACCTGACCCTAGGAACAGCGAGTTTCATCGCTTACTTTTCTTGAGATAATTGAATTCCACACCACTACAAGGCTAAACCACCTAATCACCCACCCCCTAACCCACCTAATCCCTAGATCACCCCTACCAAACTACGAGTAGGCCAACCCTCCTAACCCTGGGAACAGCGAATTTAATCGCTTACTTTTCTTGAAAGAATTAAATTCCATACCAGCTAGAGCTGCTTGAACGCTGCCACCAGCAAATATTCTGTTCGCCAAAAATCGCGAATATTCAAATACCGTTTTCATGGTTCAAAATCCGCCTATACTCGTACCAAGAATTTTCGAAGACGCTGATCACGAATCTGGGACAGATTATCGATATGGTGACCCATAATTGATCATTTGTTTTCTAAAATGAATCAAGGATCTCCCAAAATGGATCGATTTTCTGATATCTCTAAGAAACAGCCGAAGCTCGTATTAGAGGGTTTTCGAGTTATAGTGATCATAAATCTGGAGTCAGATCTCACCCTCCGGACACCCTGGTAGTGGGTAGTTTGATCGCTCTTGTTATTTACAATCATTTGTTATTAAAAAACTAACCTACCTCCACCCCACCCCCTATTGTGTCATAATACTTTAGAACATTATAAAACTACGCTTATCCGTGACTTAAGTAGTCCATTATTGCACCAATAACAATTAATGAAACGAAGATAGCGCAATAGGATAGCGCACTCGCTTCGCTCCTGCGCTAACTTCACGTCGTGCGATAACGGGCCACTTATGTCACATGTATCAAAAATTACTATTTCTGTTCAATTCAATTTCAAGAAAAATAAGCGACTAAACTCACTGTTCCCAGGGTTAGGTGGGTTTAGCACGCTTGTGGTTTGGTAGGGGTGGTTTCTAGGACTTCAGCTGGTCTTATCACGGAACCAATGGGGTTTGGAGCTTCGCGCCCATTTATACTTTTTTCTACTCACCGAGAACTACTATTTCCCAGAGTTTCACGAAATTTGACCGGAATCGCAAAACCCATGTATTGTGTGCGGGGTCCTTTACTACTCGAACTATACTGGGCATTTGTAACCACTGACGTCACGGCCTTTAGCGGAAACTACAATTTTCAAATTAAAAATTAAATTTAAAATTATTTAACGTCCATAAAAAAAAATTGCCGTTACATATACTTAGTTATTACTAGTCCTAGAATGCCAATTCAATGTAAATACAAATTATGAAATAACCCCATTGCATAAGTTTGCAAAGTTTCAAATCGATACGGCAATTAGAAGTGGGTAAAGTGAGTTGTAAGATTTGCTTACAATGTTAGAGGTCTAGTTAATAGAAGCGTGTTAAAAAAGATATAAAAAAAGTCTTTCATATCAAATAAATTCAAATAAAAATACTCGTTAAACAATTAGTTTCATCAAAGTGTATTGACATTGAAATGTGCTAAAAAAATCGTATATAGACGTACCTGAAACAAATATTGGTTATTTTTACACACACCTGATTTGCTTTGTAATTTTATAATAACTGAAACGTATATATTAAGAAACTTTTATCCGGATTTTTTCTTATTTGGAAAATTAGACTCTTTAATAAATAGTAAATTAGATAATACATTTTTTACCAATGTCAGTCACGTTTCCCTCACCAATTTAGTAATCGATTTTTAATCTTAAATTGAGCCGAATTTTTAATTGATGTTAGCTTGATATCTTTTTTAGTATGTTTTATAAAATAATTAATCGTTAACACTTACTAATATTTTTAATCTGGAAAAAGGAATATTTGAGCTCCCATGTGTTTTTCTTTTTTTTAATGTAGGTAATATTACGCGTACAAGCGATGTAATCTTATCAGTTATATAACTACGCCATTCTATATTTTTCCTACCAATAATCGATCGATAAGTATTTAGAAATAATAGATGTGCGATAAACATCATTCTACGAAGAAGATCGTTTTTCGCAGAATCAGAGAAATTAATATGATCATTCAGTTCGTGAGAAATAAACATCGCAATACGGGTGGATGTTGCAGTCGGGCGTTGCCAACTCTTAATGTCTATTTGAATAATAAATATAAATATATATTGGCTGTGTACATAGACTTTGTGACACCACCGAAGTCTGGAGGTGGTGACAACATTTGTATTTCATTGTCATATTAATGAACAGCATTTCCTGTGATACCACGAGAGACTGAAGGATTTATAGTTGTCTATTGTTGTCTTGGACACATAAAAAGGCCATTAAATATCAACGGCTGCGCTATTATATACTGAGAAGAGTACTATAGAAACGTACTTCAAATTTCTGGATATTACAATCAACAAAATAATACTAAAGATTTAAAAATCGTGATTTCGGTAGAAACTTAATAACGTTTCTGGTAAATAAAAAATCTTACTCTCTTCTCTCTCTAGATAGAAATATCTTATGCATTGATGGACGCATTGTCCGTCCTTCGCGACGTTGACAGATAAATTCAAAGAACGGCTCTGATTATCTGGTATCCTGGTATTAACGCCGACAATAAACTCCGCGCCATTTTAGTTAGGGGTGATTCACGTAATTATATAACAAGAGTTAGAAATGGTAATTAAAAGAGGCGTGTTTCCGTTTATTTCTTATCTTAATCATGCCAGAACATATTTTACATAAAAGTAATGATGTTTTATCTATTATCTATCTATATTTATTATTTAATATAGTGTAGAAAAATAAAGCATACCCCGGTCTCCACCTTATATTAGCTCGGTCGGCAGCTTTGGGTTTTTTATGTGCACTATAAAAACGGAGTGAACATAACTTGAACTTAAATCCCAACGAGAACAGAACTCTCATATAATTTGAATTGAGTATAAAATTTTAAATGATATTTTCTAAATCTTCAACAACTTATGCAATTAATATCTGTCAGTCATGTCGTGAAAATATTTACATTGTTAAAAAATAAATAAAATATTTCTCAACCATTATGCTTCCTATAACGTATATTGGTGGTATATTGGAAACTGTTATCATATTTTTTCGAAACGGTCTCATTAAAAATACTTTAATAACATTTTAAAGTATTTTACCTACGATCACTACTGTAAATAGTAAAAAACGCACTACCTGCCATCTATGTAAGTTGAATTTTACGATTTCTGGCTTAACTACGCATCCTATCGAAAAAAGTTAATATAAAAGTTGTAACTAATAGAGAGGTCTACAACTTTTGTGGAAAGCATTTTTATCCTAACCTCAAAATTTTTGGCAAAAAACCCTATTTTCGGTTTTTTATTTTTTTTCTTCCACAAAAATTATTCGATTTAGCTCAAACTTGGTGAAAGTATACCTTTTGGTGTCCCACATAGGCACTATTTTTTTTTGAGCAGAATATTTAGCTGTTGTTGTTTAATTCGATTAAAAAAAAGTGAAATTTTCTAGCAATTTTTTCCATTGCAGTATATATATTTTTTTATTCATTGAAAGTAGAAATAAAAACAAAAAAAAAATGAGCCCTATCCGAACCCTATCGGACAAGTACTTTTATGAGGAATCGCAGTTGAAAATTTACCTTTTTTTTTTTTAATTGAATTAAACAACAGCTAAATATTCTGCTCCAAAAAAAATAGTGCTTATGTGGGACACCAAAAGGTATACTTTCACCAAGTTTGAGCTAAATCGAATTATTTTTGTGGAGGAAAAAATAAAAAACCGAGAAAAGGGTTTTTTGCGTGTATCTCGAAAAATTTTAAGGTTAGGATAAAAATGTTCTGCACAAAAGTTGTAGATCTCTTTATTACTTACAACTTTTGTATTTAACTTTTTTCGATAGGATGCGTAGTTAAGCCAGAAATCGCAAAAAACCGTTTTTACCCTCTAAAAGCCCACCCCATTTCCCCCCCAGATAATCGTAGGTGGTTCAGATTATTTTTCCTTCATTAGTTATGATATGTTCTACAATATTCCACTATCAGTTTGCTGTTACGAATTATGTTGTTGTCCAACCCTTATCTAGCCTGGTCTAACAAGCTTTACTTGCTATATCTTCTATATCTGATATTATTTTCAAAAATCTCCACAGCTCTTATAATGATATGATTTAATTTATCTTGACAGTAGTTGTTATTTAAACAGAAGCCGCGTCCTAAATTTATTTTATTGATGGTTGCCATGGATATTTCAAGCATCGCTACTTTTACTATCTACTTAGCAAATATGAAACCTGACTCAAATAATTATAGTTTTCCAATAGTTTTCCAAAGTATTTTTCTAGTTTAATAATGCATGGGTATGACAAAAAATATAATGAGTATGCATCGCGGGCAGTGGCGCAACCAGGATTTATTCACGGGAGGGGCACAAGTAGGATTGTCATAATTTTTGAAAATGATATTGGGACACATTAAGGGGGGCAATTTCTAAAAATGCGTCGCAGGCGAAAATTTGATATTTTTCGAGGTCAAACGCTCTAAAATTGAAAGTTAGAAATTCGAGTTGCAAAAACATTTTCTTCGAAAAATCTGTTTCGTCAAAATAAGTTTCCTTTTTTATGTAATTGCAAAAAGTACTAACACATTGAAATAATTCGTTGTAAGTACATGTGTAGGAATATAGAAGAAATAACCAAGCTACCAAGCAACATCCACACACTGTTGAAATGAACTGAACTCTGCCTCTGCTGCTCTGCTGACCTACTGTCTTGCTCAAATCATCAGTGACAGGACAGGGCTGGGGCCTTGGGGGTGGCACGTGCCCCAGTGCCACCCCCTTAGTTGCGCCTATTATGATCGCGGGTCGTACAGTGCGATTTTTTGGTCTCGAATACTTGCAAACCTCGGCCCTACGGGCCTCGGCTTGCGAACTGTGTTCTCGACCAGAAAAAATGTACTTACGAACCTTGGTACACAAATAACTATTATCATCTAATCTAGTTTGAACTTAATATATCAAAATAAATTTAGAATGGAATTGTTTGGCTGCGGCAATTTTATTATTTTAATTTGTTTCATGTATATTAACAAGTACTATGAGCAATTTTGAATTAAATCTTTTGCTTCTTGTAAAATTGTAACAATTTATTATTTAAAATTGAAAGGACCCCGCAGAAATCTTAGGTAAATTGGCTCTCAGTCAAATTGTTTGAAATTGAGATATATTATACTTTATGAGGTCCTGTTCAAAAGTTCTCATGGGCCCAACCCAAAGTAATGACTAGATTTTGACTTAGAGACGAATTAAGCTTCACTGATTGGCGATTTTCATATAACTTATAAATATTCTTTAAATACATATATGAATATTTTATTAGTTATATACTATCATATATATTCTAAAGCATGTTTGGTGAGCCTCTGAGCATGTCAGAAACATGTCATGGCATATCTGTGTAAAGTTTGTTAATCATTTGTAAAGTAAATAAAACATCAAACTTAATTATTAAGCGTACAATTTATTAATATCACTCTACAAAGTCATGTAACCGATTTTGCGAACACATTATATAATCGAAAACCAAATTTGAGGAAGGCCATAGCATATGATGGTACCCTACTAAAAATTAAAAAGAGCAGAAACTTTAGAGTGTTAAGACAATCCTTTTGTACATTTAAAGGGTATCATTTAGTGAAACCGATCATGATAGTGGCACCTGATGGCAAAATTCTTGACATTCAAGGACTTACTTTTTCGACAGTCGCAATAATGATGCAGCACTGTTGCGAGCTGAGTTTGACCGAGACATTAATGGGATGAGGGAATGGTTCCAGGCTGGAGATATTCTTATTGTAGACTGTGGATATCGCGATGCTACAGAATTACTCGATCACTTAGATATAAGGTACCACATGCCACACTTACTACAAAGAGAACAGCGTCAATTATCGACCAGAGAAGCCACTAACTCCAGGTCGGTAACAAAAACTAGATGGATTGTAGAAAGTCGAAATAGTCATATTAAAAGTATTTTTTTGGCACATATTGGCGACTTTTACCGTATAGCTGATGCATTAATTAATCGATTTCATGGTTCTGTACTGATGGAAGGGGCAAATGCAGAGTTAGCATTAACCTTATTACAGAGATCTGAAGGCACGCGTGGAGGCAGAATATTTATTACGTCGAAGGGGAGCTGAGTGGATTCGTCTTGAGCATAATCAACTCCCAGGTTTTCCTGAACTCTCTCTTGAATACTTGGAAGTTGGTGCATATCAATTATATTTGGCACCATCATATATTCAAAATAAATTAAACAGGGAAGATGACATTTTTCAGGTAGATGGTGCCAGGTTTTGTAAGATTTAGACTGCATTCACGTTTTAGAAATGAGACCGTTTATCAACAACGGATGGCTTAAAATACAGAACGAGAACACAATTATCAGATATCCACCAACTTCTTTTCTATACCAAATATTAGACGCTGCTGAAAGAGCTTTACTACTAAACAACAATGGTTTAAATGATGTAGATATTCGATAGATACAAATATTAATTGTAAGTGGAAAAGGGACACATTAATTAAGCACCCCATGCGTGACATTTTATTTCATTAACGTTCTATATTCTAAATATGATCAGACATATTACAGACACGCTCAAACACGTTTGATAGCCCAACAAAATCTGTAATGCCTGTCTGGGGATTACACAAGACGTAGGTATTTTTTTAATATTTGTAATTTTTCTTTATGTTGTGATTTAACTTTTTTATCAGGATTTTATTCTTAAAATATAATTGTAGGACATCTTGAACCTATATTTCACCGATTAGTATTATGCTAGCAATGAATATACGTAGAGTGATATTAATTAATTTTACTCTTAATAATTAAGTTTGATCTTCTATTTACTTCACAAATGGTTAATGAACTTTACACAGATATGCCATGGCATGCTTCTGACATACTCAGAGGCTTACAAAACATCCTTTAGAAAAAATATGATAGTATATAACTCATAAAATATTCATATAGGCGTTTAAAGAATATTTATAAATTATATATGAAAATCGCGAATCAGTAAACCTGATCTCGTCTCTAAATCAAAATCTAGTCATTACTTTGGGCTGGGCCCATGAGAACTTTTGATCAGGACCTCATAAACTATAACATATCTCAATTTCAGACAGTTTGAGTGAGAGCCAATTTACCTAAGGTTTCTGCGGGGTCCTTGTCTGGTATTTTCCTTATTCTCTCCGGTCCTAAGATAGAATATAACGTAATAATGGATCAGTTTTAACGAAAATTGGTGAAACCATGCCCTTTATTGAATTAAACCTTCGTGCCAAATTTTAGTGCAAAATATTTATTCAAACGGCTAAAAACCAATAATAATTTCGAAACTACCATCACATACTGTTTAAGTGCATCGATTTGTAGAAAAACATTTTTTTTTAATTGTAGCTATTTACATGTATTTTACAATGAAAAATCTTTTTTTGACAATTGTTTATAATTTTGAAAGTTATACAGGGTGTCTCACCGGGAAATGAATCGATCGATATAGAGAAAAGTACGCATCAGAAAATTTTGAAAATTTTGGGAGTTACTAAAGTCAGTGTGGCCAACCCAGCTAAAATAATTACAAGCAGCTGGCACTTCCACTTATACCGGAAGTCGATACCAACTTGCTTATTTTAAATGGAACACCCTATATATTTCAGAGTTTTCGAAAAGAGCGTAAAATTCTGAGTCAAAAACATGTAGGATACCCTATGCCTAAATCCATCCGTTTCAGAGATATTTGACATTTTATAGAAAATTTGACAGGTGCAACGGTTTGCAAGAACCGTTATAACTTTCTTCGTGTAAAAGATCGTCATTTGCTTCTTGGCACATAAAAAGAACACAAGGAGAACTACGTTCTACAACTGAAATAAATTCAATAATATCATACCAAGGTTTTTCGCGTTACATTTTGTCAACTTCCAACCGCGAAAACTTGTTTAGGTCAAATGGAATACCCTGTATTTTTTTACGTCAAGTTGTGTAAAATTGCCCTTTCCCTTTTTTCTGATATTAGCATTGTGGGGTTAAAGTTTTCAACTTTTTGAAATATTTGCGATTTTATTAGAAATTCATGAATTGTTGTAATCATTTCATCAAAATAGCCATGATTAGAAACAATCAGTCATTATCTTATGTCAAAAAATGCCAGCACGTTTAAAGTACACCCACGAAGACTTTTTAAATTTGTTTATTATTTATGGAGAATGTGATAAGGTAATATCAAGAACTTGCAGCACATTTGCTAATCGATATCCAGAAAAACGGAAAATAACACTAACACTATAACATGCGTATTAATCGAATTGAAGATACAGCATGAACTAAAATAGCAGAGATAAGATCAATTTAAAACATGATTCCATTTTAATTTAATAATTGCTCAAAATTCCGCCCTCGAACCTCGACACATTTTTCGCACCTTCGGATTAGTGCCTCATGGGTAGCTCTTCTAATTGAATCCTGTGATATGTTTTGAAATGCATTTCTTACTCTCTGCATACAATCTTCAATGGTTGTTAATGGGCTCTCATACACTTTATTTTTAATAGTTCCCCAAATAAAATAATCCAGAACTGATAAGTCGGGCGAGCGAGGAGGCCATAAGAAAGGTTCATTATTGGCAATCCATTGATCATAAGAAGTTTCTTGTAAATAATTATTAATTAAATATGCGTTATGTGGGGGGGCACCGTCGTGCTGATAAAAAATGTTTCTATGTTCGGCGAGAGGTAAATTTTCTAAATAGTCATTATTCAAATTTTGTAAGATATTCAGATATCTTTCACCTAAAAAAAAAAACAAAAATTTACCTATACATATTAGTAGAAGAGTAAATTTAATTTACCGTTTAAATTTTCCTGATAAAATTATAATGCCACCACTCTATCGTTTCTTATGGCACAGTAAACATTGAACTGCCAACTTTCCTGAAAGTTTCGCTCTCTGAACATATGAGGATTTGAGTCACTGCAATAATGCGAATTGTGTCTATTAAAAAGTCCATTTTTAGTAAATTTTGCTTCATCTGTCCATATAATATTTCCCAAATAAGAATCGTCACCCTCAGACCTTGTTAGAATAAACTCACAAAAATTCTGTCTTCTTAGGAAATCTGTTTCTTTTAATCCTTGAACCATATGGAATGAAAACGGATGAAACGTATGTTTTAATAAGATTCTGTGAATTGAATCCTTGCATAGTCTCGATTCCAGAGCAGCTTGTCTTAATGACATCCTTGGAAATGCATGAAAATATCCCAGAATGACTATTTCAATGTTTTCGTCATCAACAATAGGCTTTCTTCTTTGCATTTTTGCCTTGACAGAGCCATAATTTTTAAAATTTTCCAGTATGCGTTTTACAGTGTTTGGTGACGGTTTCCGTTTTCTGGATATCGATTAGCAAATGTGCTGCAAGTTCTTAATATTACCTTATCACATTCTCCATAAATAATAAACAAATTTAAAAAGTCTTCATGGGTGTAATTTAAACGTGCTGGCATTTTTTGACATAAGATAATGACTGATTGTTTCTAATCATGGCTATTTTGATGAAATGATTAGAACAATTCATGAATTTCTAATAAAATTGCAAATATTTCAAAAAGTTGAAAACTTTAACCCCACAATGCTAATATCAGAAAAAAGGGAATTCAATTTCACACAACTTGACGTAAAAAAATACAGAATTTTCCATTTGACCTAAACAAGTTTTCGCGGTTTGAAGTTGACAAAATGTAACGCGAAAAACCTTGGTATGATATTATTGAATTTATTTCAGTCGTAGAACGTAGTTCTCCTTGTGTTCTTTTTATGTGCCAAGAAGCAAATGAGGATCTTTTACACGAAGAAAGTTATAACGGTTCTTGCAAACCGTTGCACCTGTCAAATTTTCTATAAAATGTCAAATATCTCTGAAACGGATGGATTTAGGCATAGGGTATCCTACATGTTTTTGACTCAGAATTTTACGCTCTTTTCGAAAACCCTAAAATATATAGGGTATTCCATTTGAGGGTAGGCGCCAGCCCTGGGACGCTTGTCTGAAGGGGCGCCAATCTGATTTGGATATATTTTGTAATATTAATTAAAAAATCGAATTAGTATGGAAATGGTATTAATATTATTATTATTATTATTATTTAATATATTTATTATTTAAAGAATTTTAGTGAAATACATTCGGAATTTAATTTTTACAATTTTCGTCGGGTGACATCAACTGATGAGTAGCTGAACTGCTGAACAAACTTGGCCGGGCTTTTGAAGGTCATCCATAGTTTATTTTTCAGAACAAAGGAATTTTAAAGTTCGTCCTTACTTGCATTTATACAGATTCGGCAAACCTAGTTTTATATATTCTGTGGCATCGGGAGAAAGAAGTTTCTCTAAATTACAGTTGATTATTTACGATACACAATGTCACAAGAACGACTTGTAGGTCTATCATTTATGTCAATTGAGCATGCTATGCTGTTGGTGAAGAATTAGTTGTAGCTGAATTAATTAAAGTCTTTGCAGCCCTAAAAGCAAGTGTGTGTGGAAAGAAGACTATGATAATTATTGTACATGTACTTTACACATTACACTACTTGTTATATAATAACTAATTTAAGAACAAGTGAAATTAACAAAGAAATAATTATTCGTGAAAAACAATATATCCTATTCCCAAGGACTAAATAATTTCTTAACTCAACATTGAAGGAACATTTTATGTAAGTATTTTTTGTTACCTATATTTTTATTTATTATGTACTAAAATATTTAAAATTGCAAAAATGTCGCAATTTATAATCAGGGGGCGCCCATAATAAAATATTTCCTTGAGCCGGACCTGATTCCACTAATAGTAATAATCGAATATGTTTTGTATCTTAGTTAGGTAAGTATTAAACTGGCACAATATTTGAAAACTGTATAAAAAAAATATCAAATATATTTCTGTTTCTAAGAGAATAAAATTTAGTTCTTATATATATGTATACCTACAATATAACATAATATCCCGTATCAAAGAAAATAAATAAAATCTTGAATTTAACTTTTAGAGAAAATGGAAAGATTTTGACAAAGGAGATATATTGTTCTTTGTAACTTTTAACTGTTTAAGTAAAAATTATTTTGCTTCCTTTTGTTAGTTCCTTCTTTAATTCGCATCTTTTACATACATGTGGAGTCAACAGCAAAGAAAAATTTAAAAAATACAAGTAAAGCTTAATTTGTTACTTCTTAATATTCACAAAGCTGTTTTGTTACTCATCTTCTAAAATTTAAGTGTTCAAAATGTCCACTTAAAGTTTATAAATCATCAAAATTTCACATTAATATTATATAACGTAGATTCTTTATTATTTATAGTTTTTTCCGATACTTAATAGCAAGTACAGCATGCACTAAAGTAAAGAAGCGAACACGTAATAGCCTCATTTTCAAAAAATGGTACAGGGTGGTTATCTGCTCGGAGTAATAGTAATAAATAGAACGCTAAATACAAAAAACACTACCTAAGGAAACACTATTTCTACATCCAGATTTCATATCTGAACCTCTTCCTATTCAAGTCCCTTACTACCACGCCCACCCTATTATTAAAGAAATGGCTGATTACAACAAAATTTTGACTCCTTGGTTTTTCGTACAAACACTTACACTTTACAGCCAGTATCATAAATAACGCCAAAATAATCCGCTACTTTATGGTTAAAGATGACTTTCAATCACCTTTAAAGTCTGCGAGTACAATAAAACAAGTTCCACCGCCCGTTTGGCAAAGAAGGCTTTTTTGCTATTGTTATGTTGGCTGGACTGGAAAAACTAATAATAATACGGATTTATGGAGTTTTTACGGTGCTTACGGCATTACGTGACATAATTTTTGGCAGCTTATATATAACCTAACTTTTTGCCCCCAAAAGGACTGCGTCTTCACTGTTTTATTTGGTTTTCGTTAGGTTTGTGTTAATCCATGTCCAAAGTGTGATCCAATTATGTTGTAATTTAGGTTATTCTGCACCATAATGACAGAAAATTTAAAAAAGAAAAGAAAGAAAAGTTCGCCTCTCACAAAAGAAGACGAATTACGTCTGGTAGAAGGCAATCTATGTCCAAAAAAAAATTATTGAAAACAAGGAAACAAACAAAGTGACAAATGCGGAAATAGTATATTGTGTATTTAGGTGTGAAAGCAATACATTCTCGGACGATGACGCAAATTGTTGGTCGAGGCGCTAGCCGAGGCCAACAAGCATCGAAGTCCGGGAATGTGCTTTTACACCGAAGTACACATATTATTTTTTCTGAAATCACAAACAATATTATTATAAATTAAGGAATTCATATTAATGCATAACATTTCTTCATTACAATCTAACTGCTTACTAATAAATGCAATTTTAATGTGAGTTGGTTTGTCTGCGTGTATTTATTTACTGTCTTAAATACATAAGAAACCGTACGGGAATGTTACTTTCCCGGCCTAGGCCGGGAAAGCAACATTTCCGTACTGTTTTGTTGATCGTTGCTTGGCAACGGATCTCTTCCGGTCTGTTTTCTGATAGTTTCTTAGCAACGGACTAAAATACTGGAATTGTGCATTTTTCGATCTGAAATCGCGCCGAAAATGTAGACATTGCCGATCGATTTCAGAAAAAGATAAATTTCATCACAGACATAGTAGCTGATCAGGTGATGAATTTTTTTAGGAAAAGGCTTAGGAGTTCGAAGTAACAATTTCAATACCCTTTAGATTTATTGAAGCTTTATCAGAGTTTTAAAGTTGATAAAACTCTTATAAAACCTCAATAAATCTAAAAGGTATTTAAATTGTTACTTGGGGTGGGTTGGAGTCACGGTCAGTAAACTATACGGTTACCTCGATCAGCAGCTTTTAGACGAGAGAGACGCGCGGAGCGGGGAATCGAATGAAAGATACAGACATATCTGATTTCCCTGCAAAAGACAGAGACAAAGATGCCCGAAATGTCTACAGCTGACGTAGGCTGCAGACTCTACCGGAATCTTTGTCTGTGTCTTTTGCACGGAAATCAGATATGTCTGTCTCTTTCATTCGATTCTCCGCTCCCCGCGTCTCTCTCGTCTAAAAGCTGCCGATCGAGGTAACCGTATAGTTTATTGACTGTGGGTTGGAGTGACTTACAATTCTAGTACTGTCAAATATAGAAATATCAAATAACACCCGATAATCCCAATTTATTATATTTTAAGCTTGAACACGAACAGAAATGTTGCTGTCATCGAACTTTTAGGTTATCTTTCACAATAAGGATGGCTTTAACTATGCGTAAAGGGCCAAAATTGAGACATTACCAAAAAGGAACCTCTTTTTGCTTAATCGTCCTTTAAAATTGGTTTATGGTACAAGCCTGAAAGACAAAAGGGAGCTTTTACGTTTAAAGTACGCTTTACTCTCTTTATGGTACAGGCTGTGAATTTCAATGTTATGAACTCTTACTTGCTTGTTTTACCCCCCAGCCCTACAACGGAATAAGACCTCGTCATAATACATGGTGTATCAAAGGACTTCGCATCTGACCATGTGTAAAAGCGGTTTCACTCAAATTTCATAAAACTGGAGTATGTTTTACTTCAAACCGTGCTGATTAAAAGTCTCAGTGGGGCCCACCCCCCTAAAGTTGAGTGTTTCCAAGATATTTAAGTATAAAGTTTCAAAAATGCAGCTGGCAAGGGCAGTATGCTCTTAGTTGATGCTATTCTTGTGATAGCCTAGTATGGGCTCGAGATTTAAGTCATATATTCCTTAGCATGAAGAGAAGATTCAAATACTAATTCGTTTTGGGGAGAATATAAATATTCCTCCGGCTAAATACAATAACAATTCTCGGATATGATCGAATTGTAATCGTGTTGCTGACGGTAAAATTGTCGCCTTGAAACACGATGAAGGCTGTCTTTACCTAAACGTTTTAAGAACTTCTGGCAGTAAATGCATGCATGTACTCCTAAAACGAATTAGAATTCGACTTTTCCCTTCATGCTCATTAGGAATATGCCCATACTAGGCTATCACAAAAATAGCATCGACTACGAGCATGCTGCTCTTGCCAACTGCATTTTTTAAACTTTATACTTGAATATCTTGGAAACCCTTAACTTTAGGGGGTTGGGCCCATTGAGGTTTTTAATTAGCATGGTTTCAAGTACAGCACTCCTGGCAAAGAGGCCAAAAAGAATGTACTGTAGTGTAGTTTCAGACGTCTATTAACTGTTCCTTTAACTCTACTCTATTTTGCTGAAAATGTTTGAAATACTAGGAAGACAGGACAGCAAACAAATGTAAACCTTCTTCTTCGATTTAAGCACAGTAGAGAGGGAGCAACGAAAGGCGAAAACAAAAATGTAAATAAGCGTTCAAAAAGAATTACCCGTTAACAGATCGAGAATACGGTACAAATAGTGCATTAATTATCTTTCGATATTAAGCTTATACAGTATCGGAAGATTTTGGATTTGGGTGGCAAGCATAGTTTCAGCGGCTTGACAGACCGCCTACAATGAAGGCGTGTACCAGTGCTCTAGTAGAGGGAGCAAATAATGACGCGCTATTAAGAAAACACGTACATCCTTGCTATTAAAAATTTCAGCACCATTTATTCAAAGGAAGGATGTAGTTGGCTCTGTTCAGTATAGGTAATATTATTACGTGCTTTAATAACTAAAATTATTTAACTCGTTATACTTTCAAAACGAATCAAATAATTCTTTAAATTTCCCGCAGACAGAGCTGCCCACGTACATGTGGTGGGGAAAGCAGGTGGCACGGGTAGGATGTGTTATACGATAAAAAAAGAATAGCCTAGTTGCTTCGCTCTCGCTTGCTCTCATTGCCGACCCAAATGAAACATTTTCTGACACTGTTATAATATTCTGCACTTACAAACCATCCTAAAAATGGATACCATTTAAAATAAATAAATCATTATCCTGAAATTCCTCTTTTGGCGTAGGTACTCCTAAAGTACCTCGGTTCTTTACCGAGTTATTTTTGAAAACTGCTGTTGAGAATAGCTAAAACTCCAGGATGCTTTTAGTTACACTGACTATTGTTTAAGAACATCTGCGATATTTCTTGCTAACAGCCGGATCTACATTCAGGCTCTTAAAAGGCATAAGCGATGACAGTTAATCAGCGTGGCTGAGAAACACGTTGAGGAAATCATTGGTAAGAAGATAAGAAAAAAGGATATTTAGCCAAACATCAGAAAAACCCCAAGAAGGTCGTTCAGAAATGGTGGTGGCAGAAAAGTCAAAAAAATTTTTAGCAACAAAAAATTTATGTAGTAAGGTCAGGAGATTTAACGTTCTCTACTTTAAATATCTGTATTTTTAAAGCCATACCCTATTAAGCAAGCAAAATAAATAATTTTCTTAGTCAAATTTTGTTTTAATGACTGCAATGGTTGCTTTAAAGTAACCTATTACTGTACGATTAGGGATATAAACTTTGACACTTATTTGTCCTGACTCAAGAGAACCAATAGGTCCTCTTGAGATGATATTTTGCCTCTCATAAAAGATAGCGATAACAATAGTTATTTATTATACAAGAGAAAAAACTATTAGATTTTAGGTTGTGTTTGACAAAACACCGAGAGTTAAAATCCAATATTTTTACTAGCGTATAATACAATATTTTTTCTGTGACGGGAAAAACGACGATTTAATATTTAAAAACCAAATTATTACAATATTTTATATTAAAGTCAGAAAAACTTTGAAGTTTTAAACTGATAGGCTGTGGTACTTATAGCGACATTGGACCAGCGTTGCTAAGGAAACCTTTAAAGTAACGAAATATCTGTCAATTAATTCTGTGACTGGGTTTAAAAATTTGCGAACTTAGGTAGTTAGCGAAGTTATTTATTAGATATTTTGAATATTCAAAGTTCAAAAATGGACATTTCTGATTCGGAGTTTTGTCTTACACCACCGGAATTAGTAGAAGCAGCGAAAGTAGCATCACTAAAAGTATTGCCAGCTAAATCGCGGAAAATTTACGAAACCGCGTATTCAAGATTTATGGAATGGAAGGTGAAAAAGACATGCAGTTCTTTCACGGAGACGGTGTTATTGGCTTATTTTTCGGAATTGGCGCAACAACAAAAGCCATCAACGGTATGGTCGAATTATTCAATGATTAAAAGTACGTTACGATTCAATTAAAATGTAGACATTTCAAAATATTGCAAACTAATTACATTTTTGAAGCAAAATGGGAAAGGTTACAATCCCAAGAAATCTTCGATTTTTACGAGTACACATATTAGTGATTTTTTAAATAATGCTCCTGATGAAGTTTATTTAATGGCCAAGGTTGTTGTTGTATTTGGTATTGCAGGAGCTTGTCGAACTGAAAAATATATTAAATTTTACAGAATGTACATAGGCCCTTCGACCAGCAGCAACAAAGGATCGCCGCCTGTTTTATGCATATCGCAATGGAAAATGTATCAATCAAGTTGTTGGTAAAAATTAATTTTTTCTTCAAGCGTATTAAAATGTTTAAATTATGTCACCAAAAACAGAAGTAGAAGTAGGACATTGTTTTACTAGTAACAAAATGTTAGTACCGAACGCCACCGTAGTGGACATTATTTTACTAGTAACATAATGTTAGTTCCGAAAGCGCCACCGCAGTGGGTATTGTTTTACTAGTAACATAATGTTAATACCGAAAGCCACCGGTGGCGCGCTATCCACTAGCCACTTGTCATATTGTGTCAACATGTAAGACTGTAGTTTGAATATTTGTACATTTATGATAAATAAATGAATTTTTGCATTTTAACACGCTTGAAGAAAAAATAGTATATATTACACGGAGTAGAACGACTTTTATTGTGTTTCGCCCAGTTTGCGGCTTCGGCTTCGCCTCAGCCGCAAATCCTGGGCTCAACACAAAAAAAGAGTGCGTTCTACTCCTAGTAATATAATATACTATTATAAGATACCTGAAACAGTAGCCAATTATCTTCTACTTGAAAATGCTTAAGTCATATACAGGTCATGCCTGTCGAAGATTGTCTGTTACACTTTTAGTTGAATCTGGAGGAGACTTGATGACACTAAAGAAACATGGTAGTTGGAAGTCATCAACGGTAGCTGAAGGGTATGTTGATGAATCGTTAGCACATAGGACAGAAATATCTAATAAAGTGTTTAGAACGTGTGGCAGTGCATTATAGTGATGAGCGATATCGTGATTTTTCAATCACTCCGTGATCAGTGACTGCTATTTTTGAATCACGGTGATTTTAAACAGTGACTGCGATCGCGGTTTAGCCCAAAAATCTGTAAACTGTTATGTTTGCCGTGACATGCTTACATTACATATCTGAACTACGTTTTAAACAGTGATGACTACGATCGCGGTTTAGACTGAAAGTGAACGCAATCTGCGAGCTTGATAAAAATTTGTCGTGATTTGGCATACAACGCTGCTCTGCATGAATAATACTCAACAAACACAAAAGATCGGCCCATCAGCGGGCCAGAAATAAAACTTCTGGCCCTGTGATGGCCCACTCGAGGGCCGACCTTTTGTGTTTGTAGGGTAGGAAACGGAAATAAACGTGAATACATTTTACTGTTTATAGCAACAATTTGTATAATAAAAAATAAGTAAATAAATATATAAATGCTAAACATATGAATAAATAAATATTTTAAGCTTATGAGTCAAAAGTATTAGAACTTGAGTTGAATGATCATTTCTACGAAATGTTAGTATTACGTCCGATCCATAATCACCATTTTCGTAAATGCTATTTCTATCATGCCAGTGTATAGAAGACTAGAAGAGTATATATCATGCGCTATTAAAATCACTAATCGCCGTGACTTTGTTTCCTTCGTCACTGTTGCTATCGGTGATTTTCTAATCACCGGCAGTAAAATATCGCCCATCACTAATGCATTAGCTGAAATAAGACCCAATTTGCGATCAGGACCATCAACAGCAGTTGTGTCAATGGCAGAAAATATGATTTCAACTCAAGAAAATTCCACTGTAGCAGACATTCCCAATCGTTCGAGGTACATGACTAGCACATTTAACAACTGTACCTTTGACATTAAGGAAATGTAAGTTTTGTATAATAAAATATTCTAAAATTAAATATCTCCGTGTTCTTATGTCTACATATCCGGGAAAAAAAGTATTCATTTTTTTCCCGGGGAAAAAGTAATTTAATAAAATGTGACATTTTGTTACCTGCCAAGAGAGATAAAATGTCAAACTTTTTTCCCGTCGCAGAAAAAAACGATCATTTGACATTTTCACCAGACAGATAGATATATTAGCATTTAAGTAACGCATGCCGTAATGTCCATTTATTAGGTGCTTTCTTTCTACCAACAATCTTAGCTAAGCTAAGTAGTTTTTCGGTCACGCCTGTTGATGAGTGAAATATTCGTGTACCACAGTTTGCGTGTGACATTAAAACTACTTAGCTTAGCTAAGATTGTTGGTAGAAAGAAAATACCTAATGTCTTTTCTTTAGAAAGAATTAATTGAACCGGTAGGCGTATCCAGACAGGTAAGCAAATCAATCAATGGTTCTCCGACAAAGATCAAAATCAGGGTGGCAGGAGTAAGTGGGGAGATATTACAAAAAATTGTAAACATGTACTTAAACCCAAACATCATATTCTTAGTTCAGTAGTCAACTATTATTTTTTTTTTCAATCAAGGTAATACATTACATTAATTATATTTCGATAGCAAGCTTGCATGATATTCTCCATTCACAAACCATCATAAAAATGCATGCTGTTTAAAATACAAATAAATCGTTGTTCTGAAATTCCTCTTTTGGCGCAAGCAATCCTAAATTACCTCGGTTCTTTACCGAATTATTTTTTTATTTTTGAAAACTGCTTTGAGAATAGTTAAAACTCCAGGATGCTTTTAGTTACACTGACTATTGTTTAAGAATATCTGCGATATTTCTTGCTAACAGCCGGACCTACATTCAGGCTCTTAAAAGGCATAAGCGATGGCAGTTAATCAGCGTGGCTGAGAAACACGTCGAGAAAATCATTGGTAAGAAGATAAGAAAAAAGGATATTTAGCCAAACATCAGAAAAACCCCAAGAAGGTCGTTCAGAAGTGGTGGTGGCAGATGAGTCGAGGAAGTTTTTAGCAACAAAAAATTTATGTAGTAAGGTCAGGAGATTTGACGTTCTCTACTTTAAATATAGGCCAGGCAACGAATGATTATAGAGGGAAATTTTAGGGACAGAAAATTTGACTTCGGAACTTTGTATGGACTAGTCTGGAGATGAACATATCAAAAGTCGCCACTCTTAGGTGGTGTGCGGGGGGAGGGGGGCACTTTAAAAGTCTCATTTTTTTGTTTTTCGCTTATATCTCGGAAACTATGCGTCGTAGCGGCTTGACCATTCTATTCAAAATTTATTCGATATGTTGTTCTGTTCTCAAGATATCCGCCCTCGAAATTCGGAAATTGCGGAAAACAATTTTTTCGCCTCGCGTTTTTTGCTCTATTTGTGAAGATAACTCTTCAAATGTTGTTCCCACGAAAAAGTCGTGAGAAAAGAAGTTGTAGAGCATTAAATTTCCTTCAAGAATATATATTATTTTCATTTTTGCCATCAAGAGTACCATCAGGTCGACGTCCTCACCAATAACACCTACAGTGGTTGTTTCAGATAATTCCACAGTCGCGTCTACAATGAGTACGTCTGCATCGTTCTGGGCTTGAAGCACTCTGATTCCCTTTGCCTGTAACTTCAATTTCAGCATGTCGATGAATCGGTTTTTGTTGAAGACGTTTGAAAGAAAATCTTCTTGTTCTGTATCCTCACCGAAATTAATGTTGGCACATTTGCTGAGATGGTACCCCCTTTGCTGTTCAGTGACCTTGGTACTTGTGTATCCATCAAAGAAAAAATTATTTTCAGCAATTTCCGAATTTTGAGGGCGGATATCTCGAGAACAGAACAACATATCGACAAATGTAAGTAGTGACTCTTGTAGCAAATTTTGTCAGCTTTTGTATAGATTGGTCAAGCCGCTACGATGCACAGTTTCCGAGATCTAAGCGAAAAACCAAAAAATGGAACCTTTAAAGTGCCCCCTACCCCCTGCTCACCAGGAGTGGGGACTTTTGATATGTTCATCTCCAGACTAGTCCAAACAAAGTTCCGAAGTCAAATTTTCTGTCCCTAAAATTTCCCTCTACACCATTTTTTAAGCATTCTTTGCCTGGATTAATATCTGTATTTTTAATATAGCCATACCCTATTAACGTATTAACGTATTAGTGTACGATTAGGGATATAAACTTTGACACTTATTTGTCCTGACCAACTTATTGGTTCTCTTGAGATGATATTTTGCCTCTCATAAAAGATAGCGATAAAAACGATCATTTGACATTTTCACCAGACATATAGATATATTAGCATTTAAGTAACGCATACCGTCCATTTAATCTCTTTTCTTTAGAAGGAATTAAACGAGCCGGTAGGCGTATCCAGGCGGGTGAGTAAATCAATCAATGGTTCTCCGACAAAGATCAAAATCAGGGTGACAGGAGTAAGTGAGGAGATATCATAAAAAATTGTAAACATGTACTTAAACTCGAACATCATATTTCTTAGTTCAGTAGTCAACTATTAAATGTTTTTTTCCAAGCATGAAAAGGTTCCTCGAATAACTTTAAGCAAGGTCAAAGTCAAATACGTTTATGGTACACATCTTAAGGTAATAAACACAAATCAAATACGTATTTCTCACTCCGGCTTCTGTGTAGAATCAAAGAGGCCAAAAAGAATTCCGACTGTAGTTTCAGACGTCTATTAACTGTTTCATTAACTCTACCCCATTTTGCTAGAAAAGTTTGTAATACTACGGACACAGAGCAGCAAACAAATGTATCCTTCCTAATGCGTACTGTAATGTCCATTTAATGTCTTTTCTTAAGAAAGACTTATCGAGACGGTAAGCGTATCTAGGCGAGTGAATAAATCAATCAACGGTTCTCCGACAAAGAAAAAATGAGGATGACAGGAACAAGTGAGGAGACTTCACAAAAAATTGTAAGCATATACTTAAACTCGAACATCATATTTCTTAGTCCAGTAATCAACTATTAAATGTTTTTTTCAATCATAAAAGGATTCCTTGAATAGCTTTATGCAAGGTCAAATATACCTTTATTTTACACAACTTGGTAACAAACGAAAATCCTATTCGTATTTCTCACTCCGGCTTATATGTAGAAAAGAGGCCAAAAGAATTCCTACTAACTTCAGTTCTTTACCGAGTTATTTTTAAGAACTGCTGTTGAGATACTTAAAACTCCCGGGTGCTTCCAGTTACACTGGCCATTGTTTAAGAAGAACATTTGCGATATTTTTTGCTAAGAGCCGGACTTACATTCAGGCTGTCAAAAGGCATAAGGGATAGCAGTTAACCAGCGTTGCCGATAGATACGTCGAGGAAATCATTGGTAAGAAGATAAGAAGAAAGGATACTTAGTCAAACATCAGAAGCACCCCAAGAAGGTCATTTTGAACAAGGTGGTGGCAGGTGAGTGAAAAAAGTTTTCAGCAACTAAAAATTTATGTAGTAAGGTCAGGAGTTGTAACGTTCTCTACTTTAAATGTATTGTTAATAGCCATACCCTATTAAGCAAGCAAAATAAATAATTTTCTAGTCAAATTTTGTTTTGATGAATGCAATCAATTGTTGCTATGCTGTAAAGTGACCTATTACTGTACGATTAGGGATATAAACTTTGATATTATATGTCCCGACCGACCTATTGGTTCTCTTGAGATGCTATATTTTTCCTCTCATAAAAACATAGAGATAACAAAAACGATCATTTGACATTTTCAAAGACAGATAGATCTATTAGCATTTGAGTAACGCCTACCGTAATGTCCATTTAATGTCTTTCCCTTAGAAGGAATTAATCGAACCGGTAGGCGTATCCAGGCGGGTGAGTAATCAATGGCTCTCCGACAAAGATCAAAATCAGGGTGACAGGAGTTTGCGAGGAGATATCACAAAAAATTGTAAACATGTACTTAAACTCGAACATCATATTTCTTAGTTCAGAAGTCAACTATTAAATGTTTTTTTTTTTCAATTAAGGTACATTAATAGTACATTAATTATCTTTCGTAATATTCTCCACTCACAAACCATCCTAAAAATGCATGCTGTTTAAAATGCAAATAAATCATTATTCTGAAATTCCTCTTTTGGCGTAAGTACCTCGGTTCCTCACCGAGTTATTTTTGAAAACTGCTGTTGAGAATACTTAAAACTTCCAGATGCTTTCAGTTACACTGGTCATTGTTTAAGAAGAACTTCTGTGATATATCTTGGTAACAGCCAGACTGACATTCAGGCCCTCAAAAGGCATAAGGGATCGCAGTTAACCAGCGTGGCTGAGGAAATCATTGGTAAGAAGAGAAAAACTTCAGAAAGAATATTTAACCAAACATCAGAAGCATCCCCAAGAAGGCCGTTCAGAAATGGTGGTTGAGTCAAGAAAATTTTCAGCAACAAGTAATTTATGTAGTAAGGTTAGGAGTTGTAACTTTCTCTAGTTTAAATATCCGTATTTTTAATATAGTTATACCTATTAGGTAAGAAAAATAAATATTTTTTTGGTTAAATTGTGTTTTACTGACTGTGCAATGGTTGCTATGCTGTAAAGTGTACCTATTACTGTACGATTAGGGATACTTATTTGTCCCGACCGATCTATTGGTGCTCCTGAGATGCTTTAGCCTACTTCTTATGAAAAGATAGCGATAACAACAACAATAAATTACCATTTTTAAGCTATATTAGCACAATAACGCCTACCGTGACGCCCGTTTAATGTCTTTTCTTTAGAAAGAATTAATCGAACCGGTAGGCGTATCTAGGCGGGTGAGTAAATCAATCAATGGTGTCTGACAAAGATCAAAATTAGGATGACAGACGTAAGTGGGGAGATATCACAAAAAATTTTAAGATACTTAAACTGAAACACCAGTGGATAGTTATTAAATGTTTTTTTTTAATTAGAAAAAGATTCTCGGAATATCTTTAAACAAGGTCAAACATACGTTTATTTTATACAACTTAAAGTAACAAACAAAAATCCAAATCGTATTTTTTACTCTAGCTTCTGTGCAGAATCAAACAGGCCAAAAAGAATTCCTACTGTAGTTTCAGATCGATGTCTATTAACAGTTCCGTTAACTTTACCCCATTCTGCTGAAAAAAGTTTGAACTAATAGTGAAACAGGACAGCAAACAAATGTATCTAAACCCTATCCTTCGATTTAGGCACAGTAGGGAGAAGCAGGAATGGCGAAAACAAAAATATAAATTAGAGTTCCAAAAGGATTAGCCGTTAACAAATAGAGAATAGACTAGCTGTCTATTTTCACGGTCAAATAGAACACAGATTAATTATTTTTCGATGCCAAGCAGATATTCTCCACTCGGAAACCATGCTAAAAATGCACGGCATTAAAATATAAATAAATCATTATTCTGAAATCCCTCTTTCGGCGTAAGTACGGCTCAAATACCTCGGCTGTTTACAGAGTTATTTTTGAAATCTGCTGTTGAGAATCCTCTCTACGTAGTAATAATATATTGTGTGGATTCTGTAGGTTCAGCATGTAATATAAAAATAAATTCTTCTTACGTATTTTTTGTGTATCATGCAAAGTACCATTTGACTCTGATTTATTCAGGAATGTATAAATACTGTACGTATTTCGTAAACATATTGAATAATAAATGGGAAAACAAATATGCTCAGTTAAGCATACAGAAGAAAGGAAACATAAATATTTGTTTTGGGGAGTTTTAAAGCTTAACATTTTATTTACGGTAAGTATTTTTCCGATATATCTGATCAGATCGTGGTCGGTTCCTGTTGATTATGTGAATAAAACGGTGCAGACAGATCGGTGATGCGTGTACTTACCAGCAAAACGCGCGTGTGAAATCATCCGAGGCCACTGTTTTTTACACCATACACCGGAAAAAGTGGTTGTTCACCACCCACCGCGTAAATAACCGATTTTAAGGAAAACAGTTGCGGAAAATCGTTTCCCGCATGCAATTACAGCGTCTGCGGACTGCTGAATCGCGAGACGACTTTTCAGTTCGATATCTGGGCCGGTAATGGCGGACGAACAGCGGAGCCAGAGGCGCGCGCATCCTTTCCCAGGACTACATGAAATTATTGATCCTGGAATGGCACACGAAAATACACGTATTGTAATGAAAATTGCATTGGAAATGTCTTAGGAAAAACCATGGAATCGTCTGACTTGGCCAAGATCAAACCTATTGTTCGGTATAAACCTCTCATGTAACGGTAACGGCATATTAAGCTTTATTTCTCATATGATATGGTGTCTTATTGGGGCTGGTGTGACCATATTGTTCTTTGGGAGTTTCTTACGTAATAGTGGGAGAGCCCCTTTATATATTTGCAGAAAGAAAATTGTCAATAGTGATTATGTAGGTTAGATATAATCCCTACGAATTTGGAAGGAAAAATCTTAGCCACAAAGATGTTTCTTTATGTTTCTGTTTCCTATAAAAACGTTAAGATTAGGTGAGATATGAAATGTAATAAATTATTATAACTTAAATAAAATCACTAATTCAGCCCATAGTGCAGTTGAATTGATTTTTTTCCGCGACAACATTCCGCCCGAAATTTTATTGTTGATTATTATGTATTATGACCTCTTGATTACGAAAAAAATATTTGTGCCCAAAAATTTCTTGTGCGTCATAAGTTATATGCACTTTTTGACGCACTTTCATGCATTTTCAACTTATCTGCTTAATATATCTTGTACTAGAAATCGGATGACAATTTTAAAAATACTGGCCTATTAGTCCAGTCAATGAAAGAGTTGTAGGG
Source organism: Rutpela maculata (assembly GCA_936432065.2). NCBI lineage: Eukaryota > Metazoa > Arthropoda > Insecta > Coleoptera > Cerambycidae > Rutpela > Rutpela maculata. The sequence continues at coordinate 240,426,846 of OW386286.2, read as the reverse complement.
AACATTGGGGAGAGGAGAATTTTTCTCTTCAGGAATGTATTGGGGGTAGTTAGGAAGTAAACATACTAAAAATCCCCACCCCTAGCCCCACCGCTTCAGGAGGAGAGGGGGGTGGAAAAGTTCCTTTTTTCGATTTTTCGCTTATAACTCGGAAACGATGCGTCGTAAGGAAAAAGGTAATCTATGCAAAATTAAACGTAATTAAATTTCCCACACGAATGTAGCGAAAATCGATAATTACAAAAATCAATTATGTACCTTGAATATTTCTATTAAAGCGGTTTACCGTGGTCTGCTAATAAATCACAGTCACAAAACAATATTTATTTTACAATACTGGACGTATTTACTAACGTAATATTTTATCTAAATCTATATATTTCCTTAAATATACAGTGTGACTCACTTAAAATGAAGATACCCTTATAACTTTTTCATTTTGTTTCCGATTTGAATCATATTTTACTTAAGTATAGAACAAATTAGGATCTACTCATGACCAGAAAATCATTCACCTGCTATAAAAGCAAAGCCACCTGCGGTACCAAAATATGAGGAAAAAGATTAAAAATCATATTGATGGGTCTTGATGAATTTCACGTAGCCACCACAGATTGCGGAAACTGAGGATCTCCTTTGCCAGATGAGCTTATGTATGAGAAATTCCCCATCAATAACCGAATCAAATTTTGGTGTATGTACGTTTGTGGCGCCGATCGGATGCATTTTTTAGAATTTCTAACATTCAAAATGTTTTATTTTTTTCAGCATATTTTGATACCGCAGGTGGCTTTGCCTTTGTAGCAGCCGAATGTTTTTCTAGTCATAAGTAGATTAAAATTTGTTCTATACTTGAGTAAAATTTGATTCAAATCGGAAACAAAGTAAAAAAGTTATGAGTTTTAAGTGAGTCACACTGTATATATATATATATATATATATAAGGAAATGTATAGATTTCGACAAAATATTACGTTAGTAAATACGTCGAGTGTTGTAAAATAAAGATTGTTTTGTGACTGTGATTTATTAGCAGACCACGGCAAATCGCTTTGATAGAAATATTCACGGTACATAATTGATTTTTTTTATTAATCATTGATTTTCGATGGCGAGTATCTCGTAAACTATAACACATAGGAAGAAAATGAATATAAACATTAGATAATATTATTTAGGTATTATGCAAATCACAACTTACACATTTTTTATTTATTATAAAAATACCTACTTTCTGTATATTGTTGCCCTAATCTGGGCACGCTACTATACTAGTCAGGTAAGTACTTTAAAACACTCATTATTGGAGAATCAATCAAAACAACTACTCTTCTAGCTAATACTGACGAAGTATTGAATTGCATGATAGGATTCTTAGCATTTTAAAGAACAAAAATATATTGAAAATACTTAAATCATTTATTCAAATTTAATCATTTACGCTTTTTTATTTAATATGAAATTATCTACTTTCTGTATATTGGTGCCTTAATCGGGTCACGCTAATATACTACTTAGGAAAACACTTTAAAACACTCATTATTGGAAGACCAATCAAAACAACTACTCTTCTAGCTAATACTGACGAAGTATTGAATTACATGATAGGATTCCTGGCATTTAGCAGGAGGTCATAATACATAAGAATCAACAATAAAATTTCAGGTGTCGCAGAAAAAAATTAAATTAAATCATTTCAACTGTATATTAGTCTCCATTCGACATATTCAACGAGAATTTTGTAACTTAAAAATTCTATATCCGGATTTGATTCGTTAAGCTATTTTATTAAATTGTGTTGCATGTACTTACTAAATACCTTAGTTCATATTATTAATAGTATGTTTATTGAATATCAGTTTCATACCACTTGGAAAATTGCCCCAACGAGTAAAATAAAATATCAGAAGACATGTTTAATTTCTATTAAAGTCCTATTAGTATTATTACAGGATTGTCACGTTAGGAGAAAGATTTAACTTATGGAACACGTACATTCTTTTTAACATAATTTGTTCTAATAGGTTTAATAAAGAAAATATTGTTAGAGGATCAAGGTAAATGTACTGTTACTAGATTTTAGTAAGGGTTTAACGCAGTTAACAATTTTATAGTAATGTGGTATCGATCATAGAGGTTGTAAACTAGACACTCCAATCATATCTTGAGAATCGTTAACAAATTGTAAGAATATTCGACTTTCAATCAAGGAAGTATTAAAGGTGTCCCATATGGTTCTATTTTAGGACTTCTGTTGTTCACAATTTACACATCACAACTTGTAAATTTTATTAAATCCTGTTTAGTTCATATGTACTCGGATGACATACAAATGTATTATCCTTTTTATGCTGTACCACAAATCAACACCGACCTAATTAATTTAATCGTATATATATTTTCTCAAAATTTGCTCGTTTTAAATACATCAAAATCAGATATGATTTTATTTAGTACGAAACCCGACTTCAAAATTTAATTAATATTGAATTAAACTGAAGCCATTTGAAATTGTTGCAACATGCCAGGCGTTTTGGGGTTAATTTTAGATATAACTCTAAAATTTAGAGAACAGGTTCGCAATTTATACAAAAAGCTGACTCCGCCCTAAGACTTATCTATCCGAACCGAAGTTATTTAAGTGGTCCTGTGCATTTAAACGAAAATGGTGTGTTATTACAAACTTAAAGGATTTGAATGAAACATTTTGCAATGTACTATAAAAATGACCAATTTAAAAAAGTGTGCAACTATACATTTTTTTTTGAAAAAACTTCAAAAAATCAATATTTGTAGCATTATACAGATTTATTGAATTTAAACGCATATATAAGTGCCCAAACAATGAAAGATACATATATGCTGCCACTTACTTTTTTATGTGAAATTTAATTCTTTATAACTTTGATCCTATAGTTTTTTCACATCTCTTGATATTTTGGCAGCGTCTTCATTTTATTGCTGGTATTGCTTCCTACACATATTATATATCTTCGTGTTGATAGCCATATTGGAGCCGCCATTTTGAATTTTGCAAATTTTGGAACTTTCTAGAAGTCGGATATGTACGCCCTACAGCCATGCCAAATTTCAAATTCCTAGCTCATCGAGAAGTACACAAACAATTCACCGGGCAGATAAATATAGGTACAAATTTTGTTACACTCTGTTTTATATAGACTGCTGCCCAAGGAATCACTACTTCCACGTCCCCAGATTTTCCATCCAAATCTCACAATGAGAAAAATTTGTTTATGGAACTTTAATAATAAAATATTTGAACTCGTCTACCCCAAAAACCCATAAAACGATATGCCACATCGGCGATGAGAGTGGGGCAGCGGATAGGGGGGTAGAAGTAAAATAAAAAATTGAGGCCTTTGGTTCTTGTACACACACTAAATCACAATTTCACCCCCTTCAATGAGTGGAGTGGTAATGGGAGTGGCTAATGCCAAAAACTTTTTTGAGACCTTAGCTTCTCTCATAAATACTAAATACCAATTTTACTGCTCGATTTACATACTTACTCCCATTTACCCCAATTTATCTTTCAACCCTTCAACGGAATCAGATCAAAATATAACCTAGTTTCAGATCTCGTTAAAATACATATGTGTACCAAATTTCAAGTCAATATCTCAAACGGTTCCAGAGTAATCGTGCGCGCAAAAAAAGTTACAGACAGAACGACAGATCGACAGAAATTTTTTTTTGCTCAAACTTAAAATCTCGACGTTTCATGACATTCTAAGCCCATTTGGACAATAGAAGTATTCAATTTTTTTGCGTTACTATACTTCCACTGGTTGTGGAAGTAAAAGTAATATAACTACTGCAATCGCCAATTATGATAAAGCCATCAGGCGCAGATAAATCTCACCAATAGCGCAAATAGATTTTTTTTATAGGGTAATATGAAAAATTAAAAAAATAAAAGTGGTGTTTACAAAATGTGTCAATCGTGGTGAGGGTTTATGATAAACCTATTAACTTTATAACCATTATACAAAATATTTGAGCTGAGTGTCTTATCAGGTGGGTCAGGACAGAATTACAATTTATGATGGTTTGACTTTCTCTTTTCTATGAAGCGTCAAGTGGCAATAAATTTAACTTGAGAAAGCACGCCACAAACCAAAATAAAACGTAAGCGTAATACTATTCTATATCTGAGGAAAAGCCACCCTAACTCTCGCCTGACTTTTTAAGTTCTAGCCCTTCCTGTAGGAGGGGGGGGGGGGGTTAATTACCACCTCTGCCCCCGCAACGAGAACTCGCCAGAGATTTTGACAAAAAAAAATTTTCCGCTCATCAATTATTAGGCGCGGGGGCCCCAGTGAATTTGGTACTGGGGCCCGTAATTTGATGTGGGGGGGCCTGTATTTATTAACTATGTTAACGCCATTTGAAGCTTAATATAAGAGAGGCAGAAATGATCTTTCAAAGGGCTGTATTTTATAAAATAAAATTTGTAATTTTGTTCACTTCATACATATTGTAATTTCGTGTTTCGAGAGTACGATACTCTAATATGAAGTCGTTTAATACAAAATTATATGAACGACAGCTGTTTAATTAATATAAGCGACAAATTTCATTTCGCGTAATTTCATCTATCAATAGTTAATAATTTAAAATACTTTTTGAAAAACAAACATATACACCAATTACATGGTAATATCGGCTTTAAAATATTTTTTATTTTAGTCATTTGGTCTTGTCAGTCCATTTTTAGCTTTGACAGTTTTGCTCAAACGAAAAAAATGGTATATGTATATATGTTTTATGTAAAATTTTCTCCTCTTCCGAGAAAAATCAAATAAAAAAAATTATTTACAAAAATTCGTATTTGTGCACCTAATTTGTTAAATAAAAAAAATGCCCAAAGGTTAAGTCGATAAACTTTTCGAATCATTTCTACCAGTTTTAAGAATATCTACTCAAATTTGCAGTGAAAAAAATTGGTATTGTTGCATGTTATACCCCCAGAGACATCTGTGTAAGTTCCCTCTAAGTTAATTCCATATAGAAGTAACAGAAACTAAGTTAGTTAGTTAATTTGGCAATTGGCACAGAGATGGCGCGCGGTGTCAGAGCCTGGAAGTTGTAGAGAACTTTCTGGAAATTCCAGAACAAGGAGAGAACATTCTGGACCCCTCATCTTTGGGTATGTAAAGGAACAAAGAAGCTGAGTGTAGTATTTAGTACAGTTCAGAAAGTAGACGGTTAGTTTAGTTCAGATAGCAAGAGTTTAATATAGTTCAGTTAGCAAAGTAAACAGGTCATATGGTCAGATAGCTAGTTCAGTTAACAGTTGAGTACAGTTCAATGAACAGTTTTGGAGTAATTCAGTTCAGGGAGTAAACAAAGTGATAAACTGACTGAAGTAGTGAATTGTGTACTCAGTGAAATATTAGCAAAGTAATTATTTATTGTAATTAGAACGTAATTTAATAAATTAGTGTTAGTGTTACCCTGGTGTTATAATTTTACAGGGTGTTTAAAAAGAGATCTAAATACGTAACAGTATTATCACAGTTCACATGATGTGCCTCAGCTTTTTAATATGTCAGTTATGACAGATTGTTGTTTATGTATTTCCCATATTCACTTGGTACATTAAATTATATTTATTTTATTTCTATCAACTTCGTCTCTTAGGACGGGCAATCAGATAGTACTCGCAAAAATCATTCGATGTGCATTTATCCTCGTTTAACAAAATAATAGGTAGCGTATTTCTTAAGTTTTCTTGTTTCGTTGCTTTCTTTTTCCAAAATCCTCGCAGTCCCATTGGATTATATGATTGTTATCCCACGAGTATTCAAAAATTTTTAACTTCTCGCATAGTATAATTTCTATGTTCACCAAGCCATAAGCTCAAAGATCTAAATGACCCACCTACATAATGTTTACCATACTCGAAAGGAATACTGTAAATACAATTTTTTGAATTTTGAATAATCTTTTCGGGCTTAGTGTCTGATGAAACAGAACATTTTTATGGAAAACATTGAGGAAAATAATATTAATAACTTAATCTATAAATCGATTGAACGATGGAGATATGTAGATAATATTTTTACAATATGCCCTAACAACAAAGAACATTTAAATTATTTTCGGTATCAGATCAACGAAAAAGATCAAGATCAATTAATTTTATAACAGAAATCAGTGGCAGTTTTACCAATGGGCACACTGGGCGGGTGCCCGGGGAGGCAAAATTTCAAGGGCGGCATATGGATGGCAGCCAGAAGCGGCTTTCTTTCTTACCTAATTTATGGTGATGGCCCTTAGAAGACTAATACTTTTTTATTCATTGTTTCATTTAAGCAAGTAAACCGTAAACCATTAACGAAATATGAAATAAATTATTTCGGGTTTGATAATTGATAAATAATAGTACAACTCGCTCAATTTCTTATCATCTAAATGAACTAAAGAAAATTGTAATAAATAAACCATTAAACAAAATAAATAAAATAACTCTGTATAGTACTTAGTACAGTAGTTAGAATTTAGAATAGATATTATTTATTATGTCCTGCTCGCCTGCTCCTGTGTTCAATGTTTTTATCAAAGCCGACCTTTCGGCTTTGTTTTTTGATGAGAGCGACAATAGTGCGCAATTCACATTGTGCACGTATATGTTGCGGCAAACATTTTTTGGGTAGTATATATATGTTATATTTTTTAAGAGTAAGGGCGGCATCTTAAAATAGTACCGGGGGTGGCAAGCATGTTAAAACCGCCCCTGACATATAGAAAATAACTATGAATTACCTTTCTCAGATATTTTAATTAAAGATTTAGATAACACATACGAAACCAGTGTTTATACAAAACAAACACACATGAACAAATATTTAAATTTCAATAAACAATCAACACATTATCGTCAGGAAAGGTGTTGTAAAATGTGTTTATACGATAGACCTAAAATAATTTCTAAAGACGAAATGAGAAATAATCAGTATCTTAACAGTTTTATTGATAACCAGCTAACATGAACATGATAAAATTAAAATTTCCAAAATGGCGGCTCCAATATCGCAGATGGAATTTTTTCCTAAAGTAAGTGCTTTAAAGGGGCAAAAAATTTGTTCATCTAGGTAATATTACATTAACCAGGAACAGTAATTGAGAATATTTTTTCTAATTACTTACTAATTACAGTGACTGATTGGTGACTTATTTTTCCCAAAATCAGATTTTGTTTCAGTATCAATCGTAATTTTTTTTTATGTCACGCTTTGAAATGGAGAGGCATCTACCCCCTATTAAAAGACAAGCCCCCGCATAATACAGACACGTTACTTTGATGCATTAAAAAACAGATATTGAATCCGTACAACAATTTCTCTAATTTAAAATCTCTGGTTACTGTACTGTTTATAAACATTTTATCAAATAATTTGAAGTAGATTTCAATCGAATCAAACTTATTTTTGTTTTACTCAAGCTAAAAAAATATATTTGTTTAGAAACAGACACCATAAGATTTTTAAACTAAAAGGAAAACTGAGTTGAAATTGTGGGGTATTTTGAATTTAAATGAAAAAGCAAAACTGCTTGATGGGGGATATGGGAATTACAAACAGTTTAATGAACGTTTAATAACGAATGTCAGGTGAAGCGCTTAAGCGGTAATCAACAGTTAGCCAAACTACAGCTAAATTATGAATATTTCCATATACGTAGGTTTGCAAATGCTTCATATTGTCGAGCCAATTTTACCAATATCAAAGCTTTAAGAAAATTAGAAGCAAAAAATAAAAAAATAAAACATTTGATGAATTGTCTGATACAGTTCTCAATCACGTCTTAAACGCTGGCTATTATAGCAATAGAATTGACATAGTGTTTGAAACTTACAACGACAAATCAATCAAATCTGCTGAACGTCTCAGCAGAGGTTCTGAGGAAGGAATATCACTCAAGAATAAATAAAGTGGTCACAAGATAATCAAATGGAGAAGTCTTCTTCAAGGTGGTGACAGTAAAAATGAACTAACAAAATTCCTTGTTGAAAGTTGACAAGAAGGAAACAGGAAGACAAAGATTGGTGATAAGGATTTATTTGCTACCTATGGTTGTAAATGTATCATCAAAATAACGGCTAATGGCCTAATGGCGTCCACGAAGGAGAAAATCTTTTTTTATCCGAAGAAGAAGCAGATACTAGGATGATGCTACATATAAAGCTGCTACAGTAAAATACTCAAATGTTATTTGCGTATCTGACGACACAGATTTTTTGATTTCAGCTCTTTATATATCATCTGAAATTAGTCGGGAGAGTAACTTGTACATCAAACGTGGAACAAGTGGTCGAGTCAGGTTGATTGACATTAAGAAACTTGCATGTGCAGTTGGCAGTAAAATCATATCAGCATTACCTGGTTTACATGCATGGACAGGTTGCGAGACAGTCAGCGCGTTTCCGGGACAAGTGAAATTGAAAGCTCTGAAACTTTTAGAAAAATGTGAAGAATTTATTTCATTGTCTTTATTGCTGGGAAGCCAGTTTGCATTATCTAACAATGACCACTATTTGATCCAAAAGCTTACAAGTCAGTTGTATTCAAGAAATACCAAAACAGAGAGCAAAAATGACCAAATTTTCCGAAGTAGACAAGGTGATGTTGAATCAACACGACTTCCTCCATGTGAAGACTGTCTTTGCCAACATTCTATGCGCGCAAACTATCAAGCTGCAATTTGGAAGCGATGTCTAGAAAATTATCCTCAAGTTTCAGAAGCAGAAGATCATGGATGGATGATAGACAATGATGTAATACTCTGCATCAACTGGATGAAGGGAGCACCCGCACCTGAAGCAGTTTGGAACTTTTGAGTTGTTCTTGTGCAAGGTCATGCCAACTACCGATCGTGCACTTGTATGATGAATCAGTTGAAATGTACCAGCACATGTAAGCTGACTAAATGTGAAAATATGCATGAGCCCGAGCAAACTGTAGAAGATGTATTTTTTGATGAACCATATGAATGTAGTGACGGCGAAGACGATTTATGAAAGTTTAGTTGACACGATGATATGGTTAAGAAATATTTCAATAGGAATAATAAATAATTGTTTATAAAATCTGTATAATCTGCATGAATAAAAATTTTCATTATTAAAAATTATAAAACTTACATCGGTATTGATTATTGTCGGTTATATTTTTTTCGTGACAAAAGGTCAATTTCATAATCGAATTTAAAATTGGCTTTAATTAAGGCTACACTTGACTGTGACAGATCCCCCACTTACTCACTTACTATCAGAGTCAAATGTAATTTTAAGTATCTAAAGCCCACTTTAAATTCGATTATGAAATTGGCCCATACTGTTATTCTTATCACACACCATTGTTCCAGTGCACATTGTCCAAACACACAAGTGTAATACACCAAATTAAGGCTAATCGTTTGTGCTACATTATTTGTTGGAAACATTTTTTCTAAAACCTCTACGTTTAAAGAAAATTTATGATAAACAAACAAATTATCTGTAAAAACTAATGTATTTTTCACTAATCAGCGGTTTACTAATTAATGGTTGCTTATATGGAAAAATTAATGTGAACTTACAAATAGTTCACAACTTAAGCAGTCATTTACAAAAAAGAACACTGAAAACGGACAATAACTTACATACATACGGTCGTTTTTTTAAACGTTTACATCAGGCATCTTTGTATTGGCCACAATTTTTATTAGCTACCACTTTCAGATGGCAATCATAGTTTTTTGCTATCTCTGTACATCCATATAACTGCGGTATGAAGGAAAATTAGTACCCCCAAATTATACCATTATATTGGCTGGCCCATATACTAATATAGTGTATTCCACATATAATTCAGAGATATAAAAAAGCTTGTAAAAAACCACTGCCCAAGGAATCACTACTTCCACATCCAGATTTTTTATCCAAGTCACTCACAACGAAAAAAATTTGTATGTGGAAATAATTATTTATGGGACTTTAATAATATAATATTTAAAATCCTCTACCCCAAAAACCCATAAAATGATACCCCACGTTGGTAGTGGGGTGGGGGTGGTGATAGGGGGTGGTAGTGGGGGTGGATGAAGTAAAAAAATATTTTGAGGTTTCTGGTTCTTGTACATACACTAAATCACAATTTTTTTTCATCCGTTTTAATAATGGGGTGGGGGTGGTAATGGGGGAGGCTAATGCCAAAAATTTTTAGCCTAGCTTCTCTTATATATACTAAATATCAATTTTATGGACTCTTACCTGCTTGATTTACCCATTTACACCAAATTTACCCCAATTTACCCCCCAACCCTTCGAGGAACAAGATGAAAATATAATCTAGTTCCAGATCTCGTTAAAGTACATATGTGGAGTAAATGTGCACACAAAAAAGTTACAGTCAGACCGACAGACCGGCAGAAATTTTTTTTCGCTCAAAATTAAAATCTCGTGACATTTTAAGCCTATTTGAATAATACAAATTTTTAAAATTTTTTGCCGTTACTATACTACTGGATGTGGAAGTAATAACTAAAAACTCACTAGGCAAACGCACTTTTGGAAAATTTTGACTGTTGATACGGGAAAACAGAGTTAACGAAAAAACCCGTTCGAACAAATGACGACCTCGTGGTCTGACCGCCGTCGAAGAAGGTAGAGTAGGTTAAAAGTTATATGATTTAAAAAGTTTAGATTTATAGGATGTTATCGGCCTAGAGGAGATTTGGAAAGATAAAGAGAGGACAAAAAGAACAAAAACGATAAAGGAATAGAATTGTACAGACATAAAAAAGGGGGGAAAGGGGTTAAAGATGTAAAGTTGGTGAAAGATAAAGAGTAGGGTAGAGATAAGTTATGATAGGAAGGTGTGGCTAGGAAGGTTGCCGGAAGATAGGCAACGCCTGGTATGGTAGGGTGTGTCTTATATCGAAAAGTATTGCGTTATGCTGTCTGATTCGGGTAATGTTGCGGGTTAGCGGACTACCGTCCAGTTTGAACTGATAGAATTTTTGCGATGTTTCTTGGACGTAGTCCGCTAGTGGGTTTATGTCGTGGCAACGTGCATAGAGATCTCTGAGGGAGGTGTATCTACCAGAGTCTGAAATGAGGCGCATAAATTTGTGTTCTAATACTCTTAACTTCCGCATTGTCGTGACCGGGATGCTGCACCACAACGGCGCCGCGTATGTGATGGCCGGTCTGATTACCATCGTGTACAATAACTTTTTATTAGTCCTGTTGAGTCCGCTACCCCGTGCCAGAAGTGGACATGGAGTAGACCTTGCGTATCGTCTCATTAATGTGTGTATTAAACGTCAATCTTTTGTCTATGTTCACCCCCAAATACTTCACGTACCGCTTAATTGGAATTTCTATACTCCCGATCGAAAGTGGCATTAGAATCCGGTTTTCTGTGAAGCGGCGCGTGAACAGAATCGACTCCGACTTCTCGGCGTTGATCCGAATTTTCCACTTGTCGTAATACGCCATGGCACGGCACAGTGGGTCATTTTGAGAGATTTCTGGCCAAAACTCTAATGAAACAAATTTAACCAACTTCGGAGAAATGAGTAATAAACAAGCTTTTTGGTAAGGGTGGACGTTATTCTTGGGGGAACAAAAGACCTTGATCCTTATATCTGCCCCATTTGCGTTCCACAGCTCGAAAAGGAAACACGTGTTCAAGTTTAAAGTTGTGCAGTGAAAATTCAGCGTTTACACGACTGTGAATTTTTGGTTTTTGTCTTCAATTGAACAAATCGGCCATGTCTGACATAGAGCAAGGCAAGAGCTTCATTGTAGGCAGTTAGTTGACTTTATTTGCTATTTGGTGTCCGAATTACAGCGTTTTAGCGAGTGAGCGATTTCAGCCGTAAATTTTGATTAAAATGAAACTGTTCATTTTTGTTACACTTCACTTTTGCAAGCTTTACCGCTATATTTTTTTTGATATTAAATACAGTGTCCTCTACATGTTCTGCGAATTGCAGCTGCCCCTAGCTGCCGTTTTTTGAGTAAATGTGTTTTGAATACGTTAATGCAGGTTAAAAATACCCAATTTTACGAGTAATATAATTACTGATATTACAATGACTAATTTATTTCAATTCATGAAATCGTTAAATGGAATTTCTTTGCCATTTTTCCTCGAATTTGGAGGCAATATTCTAGTCGAATCCAAAGTTTCACAATTTTATACAAATATTTGGATTTCCACCCCCTGAAATCCACCCTTATATATCGGTGGAATTCTTTAACCATTTTTCCTAGAATTTGGTGGCAGTAGTATTCTATTCGAATCCAAAGTTCCACAATTTTATTCACATATTTTAATTTCCACCCCTGAAACCCACCCCTATGTATCGATGGGATTTTTTTCATTATTTTTCCTCTCAACGTCAGCTGATTTTGGGACGTTTCCAGGAATTTCAGAGTTCTGGCCAAAAATGTTAAACCTGATCCAGTGTGCACGGGCCATGTGCGCTTTCAGCAGCATATTAGCCGCCTGCGCGTTATGCGAATGCACGTACGTGGCTGTGTCGTCGGTGTACTTGGCAAGGTTCGAATTCGGGAACTCCGGGAAGTCGGAGACGTATAACTCCCTACAAACACTAAAGGTCGGCCTTCCAGCAGGCCAACATGGGGCCAGAAGTTTGATTTCCGGCCTAATGATGACGCGCTGATGGGCCGACCTTTAGTGTTTGTTGAGGTTGTACGACTTTGGAGACAGACATGACCCCTGGGGGATGCCAGCGCGAATGTCCCGCCGAGTTGATAGTGTATTATTCACCCTGACCTCCAACGATCTACCAGACAGGAAGGAGTCAATAAGTTTCGTGATGTGCGATGGAAAGTTCAATGAGTTTAGTTTGTAGAGTAATCCCGGGATCCATACGGTATCGAAGGTTTTCTCAATACTGAGGAGCACCATGACGGTGCTCTTCCCGAGGTTGTAGCACTTTGACGTCTTTCACGATCCTGACGACATGCTGCACGGCGCTCCTGCCCCGCCTGAAACCGAACTGGCACTCGTCATCGATGTGAAGTTCATCCTAAGCAGCGTCTAGTCTGATCAGGATGACCTTCTCCACCAACTTGGAGATCGCCGACAGCAACGAGATCGGTCGATAACTGCCGACGAGCTTCGCGTTCTTGTTCGGTTTTAGGATTGGCACGACCACGGCGCATTTCCACTGGTTGGGCCAGTGTTGCATTCGCAGGATCGCGTTGACAATGTACGTCAATTGTACAATGCCTTTTCTCGGGAGATATTTGAATAGCCTATACTCGATGCCGTCTGAACCCGGGGCCTTGTTGTTTGATAGAGTCCTGTCATCGACGTCTGTCCATTTGATGTTGTTAATGTTCCTTCTACTACGGGAGCCCACCCTAAGTGTCCGTGCACCCCCCCCCCCCCCCCCGATACTTGGGGACAATGTTTTTCATAAAGATTAAAGCCTAAGGAACAATTTAAGACATATCCTAAAAAAAATTGGCTGCACTTTCAAAATGGCGTCCATTTAAAAAAAAATTACAAATATGGTTTTGTCATTTAACACAAAAACTAAAAAACAGGGTGTAATCAGTTTCATGTCATTAAAAAAACTAGTGGTGGGGAACGACTACACGAACAAAAAAACCTTATATAACATGGGGTCTGAAACCCAAACAAAAATTTCGAAAATTTTCAGTAAAATTGTTTGAGAACTGCTGGAATGTTGGGATAGGCTTTTATATTCGTGTATGTCGGCGCCTCTAACCATTAAATACGCTAATACCGTTCTTTCAAAGTGCCGCGTTCCTTTGTTAGAGGCCGCGCGTCGACGAGGACACGAGTTGATAGTCACACTTTTTTATGGCTTTTTAAAATTAGGTAAGGTAAGGTCTTCAGTGGTGCGGTATTTTAGTTTCTGTGAACATTTCGTTAAGTACACACGTGGAAGTCGTTCCTTGTTTTGTATGTTACTTTGTTCTTTTGAATTTTGGACCACGTATTTACAGTTAAGATTTATTTTATTGACTTACCGTTCAAGTCGTTAAGTTCTTAATTACGTACAGACACTACTTGTTCGTTCTTTTTGTGTTTGTTGTGGATTTTGGACCAAGTTTTTATTTTTATTTTCTTTATTGACAACGTTAGTTAATAGTTTAGTGTGGTATTTTAATGAGCATAGAAATCATAAAAAATGATCCTAATTTACCAAATGTGTTGAACGGAGTGCGTATGTGCCGAAAAGTGTATTGATGCAGACGGAAGCCATTTCGAACAATTTATGTAAATCAACAAATTTATTGGTAAGTTCTAAATTTACCGAATATTTCAGTTTTCGGTACCTGATCGGCAATTCGTCTAACTCTTTATTTCCCAATGTCATGCGATAATTATTCGTTTTTTAAGCTTTTAACCCAGAACACTCATTTAGGTTACAAATGTTAATAAACCACATTTAAATCTGATAAATTATAAGCAACAATAAAAGCTCCAATATTTTGTTCTAAATTAAAAAAACACACATGTTGGGAAATGCTGTATTTAACTTCTACGCCCACCATTTGCTTTTGCAGTTCTGCAAAAAGATATGACGAATTATTTACATTTTTATTTGAGGCACTCATCAAATGTGCCGTCCTCCTTTGCTTTGAACCGAAGCACCGCGCCGTCCGGCGGAACGAGTCGGTCGGTAATCTTTGCACTTTTTTATGACAATTTAAAAGTTGTACAATTGGGATCTACTACACGTCCATTGACCCAGAAAGGCAGTGGTTCTCAAATGTTTCCTACCCTAATATTCAAATTGTTGACCTAGGTCAGTTTTTTTCAAAGTGCCCCTAGGGAGAGAAGTCATAAAGGTTTTTTGTTTGTCTAGTCGGTCCCCATTATCAGTTTTTTTTAATGACATGAAACTGATTACACCCTGAAGATGAAGTAAAACTTTCTGAACAAAAAACAAAGTGTTACCGTTTTCGAGATAAATGTCTGCAAATTACAATATTATTATTGTTATTAATTTTTTTCTGTTTATTTTATTTTTGTTATGTTAATAATATAAAGTTATATTATACGCCTTACAATAATTGTCACAGTTATTTCCTCTAAGTGATTTACCGATATATGAATTTCTATATTTTCTTAATTTTGGACTCATTTATCTGGAAAATGGTAACTCCTAGCAAAATATTGTATAGGAACAAAATTGTATTGTTCCTTAGACTTTAATCTTTATAAAAAACATTGTCCCAAGGATCGGGGGGGGGGGGGTGCACGTACAGCTAGGGAGAGCTCCCCGACTATTGATATAAACATTTTGAATCAACGAGAGGTTATCGTGTTTACATGAGACGGTCTACATACGTACATATAAATATTTTTTATTCAATATTTGAGTTTAACGTGCTATGAAATGGTTTTCTGTACAACTTTTTTTCTGCTATGATTATTATTATTATTTTTATTTATTTTTTTTGGTTATAGTATTAAGTACATTCTACCTACCGTATACTAAAGTGTTTTCGGTGAAAGTCTGTATTTTATTATTTTGAATATAGGCATACAAATTTGCATACCTAATTTGTGCGTGATCAAAGACTAAACCTGAGAATTTTTTCATTTAGATTTTGGCTTTGCTGCTTCAAATTTTACTTTGTGGTATCTCTATTCAATTTTAGCACATTTTAAATCATCTCAAAGCTTTGCCATCGGCTAATTGCAAATATAAATTAGTAAAATGAAAGCATAAATCTAATGTTATAACATAATTAAATTCATCTTAGTAAACCGTTTAGGTAGAAATGAAACAAATTAAAATAAATTAGGAAGCTTTAAAGGCGAAGGGAAATTATTTTCTTGATAATAATATCCGAGTCGTTTAGTTACTTTTAGTCCCTAATTTAATCTTGTTCTTTTGATTTTGATTCTGGCAACCCTCTGTTTGGTTTCTAAAGGATAGGGTCAATGAACTACTGACTTGTATATAAATTGGTATCGATAAGTGGGCCCGGAATATGAGCACACTGCCAGATTTTTAATCGCAGTTTTTTGCGGTTTTCGGGTCATAGATATCATCTACAGAGGTCTACACGCGATCCAGCAGCAGCGAGCCAACATTGTCGGTACGCTTTGAAGATAATTGGAATTCCAGAGTTCAAAACATGCCGACAAAGCTGGCTCCCTGCCGCTGCATCGTGATAGATAGATAATTTCCAAATATGGGTCTTCTTTGTCACGAATTTTTTGATGTAAGAGATATTCACTTTTTTTGTACAACATGAATGCTGATTCTTTTATTTAAGAACGAGGTTATGATATACTGCGGCCGAGACAAAATAAAATTAAATGTAAAAAAAACTTTTTTAAAAACAAGCTTTCATTATTTAGGTGTACTAAAACGAAAAAAATAAAAATAAAAAAAATTAATTATCTTAAAAGCTTGTCGCGCGCGAGAAGTTCATACAGGCATTAATTTTTTTGACAGAGATTGTAAGTACCTAAGTAAGTTTTTTTTATTTCTACTCAGGCGACGTGCTTTTAAGACAACTATTTTTTTTATTTTTATTTTTTCTTTATAGTACACCTAAATAATAAAAGCTTGTTTTTAAAAAAGTTTTTGTTTTACATTCAATTTTATTTTAAAATTTTTAGCTACGCCTTCATTAGTTTTATATATTCATTACGTCCGATATAAAACTTATGGTTTAAAAAGGATCCTTCACCATTTCTTAGAATGCAACGTATGAGCGAATACACTATACGATCAAATTATAGTGTTAAAACTAAAAAAATTTGTCCGCCATCTTGGGGGGTCCACCATATTGAATTAAATGTGACGTCATTTTATTGTCGTAGTCTTCTCAGCAAACATCATGGGAGTGCATAAAAAATAACTAGTCCGCCATCTTTGGGAGTCCGCCATATTGGATTTAGAATGACATCACTTAGCTAACCATGCATTACCATCCAAACTAAACGTGTACGCAAAATTTCAGCTCAATCGGTTGGGGATAACTGTTTTAAAATTGACTTGCAAGATTTGAACTAAACAAACAAACTAACATACATACAAAGCAAGTTAAATAAAAGCTTGTAAAAATGTGCGTTTACCTGAAATAAATAGCTTTGCATTATAATTTGAGTTTTTTGTGTATAATGTATACAAAGAGTAATGTTATAAACGTATTCGATATAATTAAATAAATATGCACACATTATACATGAAAAATCTCAAATTATAATGCAAAACATTTTTTTCAGTAAAACACGCATTTCTTGACTCGCAGTATATCACAATTTCATTTTTTTCATTTAAATAATAGTCAGGATTCTAGAGACGTTTATCTTTCAGTCCTGTGAGACATACGGCTGAAAAGTGTCGTACTCGATGTTAAATTATCTGCTGAATCCGAATCCGGAGGGCTCATAAAAATCGAGGATTGTCTTCAGCTTAATCCTGCGAATTTACCCTCATTTCGGAAATTGTGAAAAATTGAATTTTTACAATATAACTTGCATTTAATTTTCATCATAAGTTTAGAAACACGTAAATTATTACGTATTCATCTAACCTGTATAAATGAATTTGTCTCTAAGTATTATAGATACGAATGTATTTATATCATCTTAGTAAAATACATTACAATTAATAATTAGAAATTACTGTAATTAGAATAAACTTTTATATCTTGAAAAATGATTGATGATTCATAACCATGAGGAAGCCGATATAGTTATATTCTCCAAACTAAAATTTTGTGTTTTGGGAGAGCAGGAATAGTGGCACGTAACAGATATTTTCTAGTTGTCATTGTTTTTGTACAGCAAAATGAAAGTAAAGTTTTGGCTTCAAAAGTTCGATTCCTATTTTTTCCGCAACAAAATAATTGAAGATGCAGCAACAGGCACTCATAACCTCTCCTCCTTATAGCGACCCTTCTTATGTCTACCTAT
The DNA here is from genome assembly GCA_936432065.2 of Rutpela maculata. Taxonomy (NCBI): domain Eukaryota; kingdom Metazoa; phylum Arthropoda; class Insecta; order Coleoptera; family Cerambycidae; genus Rutpela; species Rutpela maculata. Next base: position 240,408,889 of record OW386286.2, on the reverse strand, counting down.
GTACTTAGTGGGTGGGATAACACAAGCTAGACATTTAGAGAGGGAAAAAAGACAGAATTTAAGACGGCAACTGAAAGTTGGGAAACACTTAATCCTCTGACAAAATATATAAATGACATGGATGGAGGATTGCAACGTCATGGAATTTATAAACACTGGCTCCATATTCTTCAAATGCCTGTATGGTCACTCATATTTCCACGTAAGCCTTAAAGATATAAGGGCACATTTATTTTTAAACTGCAAGAGCGATATAGAGTTTTACCACCTACTGAAGATATGTGCCTATTCACTTCTTATTTGGAAAAAAACATGTCTACAAAGCTTCTAGATGTTCTTCAGTATGATTAGACATTGACAAAAGGTGTACTGATACCTACCATGTGCAAGAAACAATCGAAGCCAGTCACTTCTAAGTAATCGTTTGCAAGTGTAAGAATAATATTTGCAACAAGAGGTGTTTTTGCAAGAGAACTGGAGAACTGGTGTTGCATTATTATTGTGTTAGCTAAATGTACTGATGAAAACTTATAATTATAATCATTTCTAATTATTAATTGTAATGCATTTCGTTTAGCTGATATAAATACAAACCACTGCCTAAGGAATCACTACTTCCACAACCAGATTTTCTATCAAGACTCTTCCAGGTCTCAAATGACCACCCTATCCCCACCGAAGTGTGGTTGGCTGAAGTAAAAAAAAAATTGATGTGTTTTTTGCATTTAATAATATTGTGACGGTGGTAATGAGGGTGGTAGTGGGGTAGCTGATGCCAAAAAATGTTTGAGATCTTGGCTTCTTGTACAAACACTAAATCCCAATTTTATAAACTCTTGTTTGATTTACTAGTTTTCGCCCATTTACCCACATTTACCCTCCAACCCTTCAATGGAATAATATCAATATATAAGTGTAGATGTACTGTAGGTGTACCAAATTTCAAGTCAATATCATGAACTATTCCAGAGTAATCGTGCGCCCAAAGAAAGTTACAGACAAGACGGACGGTTTTTTAAATTTTGTTCCAACTTAAAATTTCAACGTTTGATGACATCTTAATCCTATTTGAACAAAATAAATCCCATTTTTTTTATTGTTACTCTACTTCCATGATGTAGAAGTAATTAAACCTAAAGAATTCTAAACAACTATATTAATAAATATATCTTTTAAACAAAATTAAGCCGATAAAATCAAACGCAGGAATATTGTTCCTATTAATACAGTATCAAATAACTAAATCTAATGCAAAAGGGTGCCCGCATACGTCGGTTTCAACACGTAGCACGCTCGTTCGCAGGACGACCAAATTTAAAAAAACCATATCTTCCGTTTCACTCAAAATATCAGTATGAATCAATCACTAAAAATAATTTTGGTCTTTTCTTGTAATTTCGTACGATCTAGTTTTTGTCAATTTCCCAAAATAAAAAAAAACCTCGCAGGCTACATTTTTCAATGCGCCGGCTGCATAGAAGTTCACTACATGTTTTTTTCTAAAATTTCTATAAGTATTAGATGTGTTTTGACTACACTGTTGCATTAAATGCACTGTGTGCTACAATTTGAAAAAAAAATAGATTTTTAGCTTATTTTTTGTGGGAGAAAAAGCAAGTTATATTTTAAAAATTCAATTTTTCACAATTTCCAAAATGAGGGTAAATTCGCGGATAAGAGTTGAAGGCAATCCCCGATTTTTATACGCCCTCCGAATTCGGATTCAGCAGACAATTTTACATCGAGTACGATACTTTTCAGCCGTATGTCTGATAGGTACTTAGGCATTAAAAAATAAGCCTTAAATTTGAGCTGAAATTCCCGACTATAACATAAAACAAAATTTGTAAATGCATTTACATAAAACTCCCCTCTCTGTTTGTCATCCTTTACTTATGAATTATTTTTTCTGTTGGATAACCCTGCATATTTTATGTTATAGTTCAGGAATATTACGTTTTTATTCCGACAAAATTCATAAAGATTTGAAAATTGGTGGGTATGTTGGGAATAGCATAAGGATTACTAAACCAAAAAGTTCCCATCCCTAAATAGTGTGCTTCATCCCCCAGGACGTCCTTTCTACCCCCATCTTGAGTTTTTCTAGATTATCTCGGCAACGGTGTAATTTTCGACAAAAATACCTATATACAATTGTTCCTTGGAAAATTCTCTATCAAAAAGGTTTTTACCACTTTTTTCCTAAAATTAATAATAACGTGGGAAATATAGCGCAAACATGAGGGTTGGTTTCGACTAGCACTCTCTACAGTACGATCTACCTTAAAGTTTAACGTTTAACGCTTAAAATAGCAGTAGGCACTAAAATTTATTTACAATTTTAATAAATATACAACTTCCACCCCCTCACCTCTATAAAAAGACCGTGTTGTACTTATTTCCACACCACCCTAGATGTAAAGTACTTGGCGCGTTTTTTTTAAAGTCGTATCCCCTGTAGGGACTAATCCACTAATTATCAAATGATAATTATAAATCTTGGTCGTCTTCCACAGATTCAACATTTAAGCATGATTGTCCATGGCAATGATAACACATTGTAGAGCAACGCAAGCCTGCTCTTCTGCAACTACACCTGTATTCGCACCCTAATTTACATGAACATGAAATAAGCGTTAAAACCATGTTTGAATTTGGTGAAAAACCCGATAACAGTGTTGCCGAGCGGCAGCAGAAGTTGGTGGAAGTTTTGACAACATAAGAGTGTTGCTGGCTTTACCAACTAGTCTGTTAAAAGACATAAATCTGTATTCATCTAGACTTTTTTCTGCCGAGGTACAGTTGTATAAAGCTAAAATAAATCGCTCTCCCATGTTTGCAATTTCTTCATGAGTAGCTTCCTCATTGTTGAAAATTTATACAATATGTTGTAAATCACTTCTTCACAGCCTACTGAGGGGGTAGGTAATACAGCAAGCGCTAAAATAATATACTATTGCATCTGCGATGAAGTACCAACCCGTAAAGGGCAATGACCTATGGAAGTGCGGAATGATGTACTGCATAGTAACACCGAACATTTCGGTGATGGTAAATAGATAACGAATTATGACTTGCGCTAATTACGGCCCTGATTTACCAACGTACTATTCGTTTGAGGAGAAATGGTCTAAAACCTTTTTTGTAGAGAATTTCCTGTAGAACACTTTTGTACATAGGTATTTTTGTCGTAAAATGCACCATTTCATGGATAATTTTAAAAAAGCGAAAATTGGGGTGAATACTATGTCGTAGGGGATGAAGCACACAATTTAGGGGTGGGAACTTTTCGGTTTATTATTACATATGCTGTCCTGATTATTTCCACCAATTTTCAAAACTTTATGAATTTTGTCGGATATATCGCAATTTGAACCGTAATATTACTGAATTATTAGAATTATGTCAGATATTCTCCTGGCAATAATGACAACTACATTTCAAATATCATTTTTCCCTATCGATTCTTATTTTTTAAAGTTACCACCCTGCATATTTTTCACTAAAAGTATGCCAGGTTTTCTCCAAGATAATTATTATTATTTTCAAATATTATTTCCACCATAGTTTTTTAGAGTGACTCCCCTGTTTATTTTTCATATTTTTCTTCTTGCTTCCTGACAGTTATATTAAATACATGAGAAATATCACCGTCTTTCGTCAATTTTTTTCATTAATTTTTTTAGGCTGTAAATTTTTTCATATTTTTCTATGTCAGTTGTGTTAATTACATGCGAAATATTATTCTGCCATCCTAACTTAAAAAGCAGTAACTCCAGATTTTGTCAATTTCGAGTTGCTGCGTTTTTAGTATGTTTCGGGCATTTTTACACCTCTTTGACTAAGTTAGAAAGTAGTATTGCCCATACCTTTAATGCAAATGAGCTATAGAGTTTGCAGTATCTCCACTTTTCAAACCATACACCAAATTAAAATGCAGTATGAGCCCTGTGCCCAATTAAAATGCAGCAACTCCAATTTTTATTGGAGATGCTGCATTTAAGACTAAAGACAAAAGAGCTGATGGCAGTAAAATCACTTTAGTAGCATATACATTGTGTGTAGTGCCGGGCTAGGTATAGGGAGTAAGAATTACAACATCGCGTGTGCCAGCTGGCTGAAATGAAATAACTGAGAGCTGGGATGCTTCGCGGACGGGCGAGGACGGGCGAATTTGCTCTGCTGTGTTGTCATATCTCTCGCGGTACGTGAATGTACATACCTAATGGGCAATTACACGCACTGTATAAACTGTTCGTTTTTAGACAAGAAAAAAATTGTGTTTAGTTTAAGAACTTGTAGCTCTTAAAAAGAAAGGTAACTATTTAATTATATCGGAGATATAACTATGGCTTGACATTAACCAATTGCGAGTCGTGGTTTTATTCTGTTTTGTTTTTATTTTTTCTTAAACTGCTTATATAATACCGATTAGGTACCAATAATAGGTAACTTAAGTTTTTTATATCTTTGGGCTACAAAAATCTTGATCTCGAATATTTGAATAACTAATAATTTATAGAAAAACTAACAACTTAGGTTAACTGAGCCGGTACAGAAAAAAATTCCGGGATCTGATTTTTGCTGCCACGACTGAAAATTTCGCCAATTTGTCTCAACAAATTTTTTTTGGGATTCTGAAAACATGTAAAAACATGTTTTGACACTTCAGACACTTTTTCCAATGGCAAGACGATGAAAATTTCAAAATTTGCCGAGAAACGCCTCGAAGTGGTTTTCAACGAGTTTTGTACCGGTAGATAAAAAACAACCTACTAAACTTTTTGCTTGCCTGTGGCATGAATGTGTATCCGTAAGGAAAAAAGAAGATCTCATTAGTACATTTCATGCATTTCTGCTAGTAATGTGAGACATTAAATTTTAGTTATTTGGTTAGATAACTGTTCTGGCCAGAACAAGAACTGGGCCTTGTTTTGTTACTTAACTTATATTATCAATTCCTCTGAAACAGCAACCACCCGAATCGTTTTGCGATATTTTGAACCTGACCACCCTTTTATGGCGGCTGATAGTTTCCACCACCAGGTCGAGTTATCTTTACAAAAAAAAAAGAAGTCTACGATTTTGTAGACTTTGTAAATTGCGTACAGTCTGCAAATTCAGGAAAAGTTGTAATTAACGAGATGAAATTGAATGATTTCTTTATCCGACCTGACAATTCTTCAATTTATAAAATTGAACATGCCAATCCAAGGCCATACATGAAGGACATTGTCTTACTGAATTGTCTTATTGAAAAAGAATTGTTTACATTAATTCCACAAAATAGAGAGAAAAACATTCCAGTGAATGACGGACGATGCAGTGGACCTTAGATTGGAATACGATGATTAATAAAAATTGTAATAGGAAGTAATGTTTGTACTTTTTTTAGTTATGTTCCAAGAAATGTAATTTTTATAGCAATATTCCGTTTTATTTTGCAGTCATTTTTACGAACATTTCTTTTCAAATATTTCGGCATCTCCAAATTAAGCTTTTCTAGTCTACACTAAAAAGCCTAATACATGGACATACTGCAAGTCACAGTTGCATAGTCCTCTTTAGTCTAAATAATACACTAGACTAAAAAGCAGTAATCACCAATTTTTACTTGAATTTTTAAATATTGACATTGTTATTGTGATATAAGTTTAAAACAATTATATTGCAACACTTAAAACAAATTTCAAAAATTTTCATTAAGTTTTTTGTGGTGGCCCAGCTAAATAAACTAGTAAAGGTGGAGATACTGCTTTCTAAGTTAGGAGGGCAGTATTGCCCTCCATATATTCTCAATAATTTTCTGTAGTGACAACTCTCTATATAATTTATATTTTGCTTCCTTGACAGTTGTGTTAATTTAATGTGAAAAAATATCGTTATCCGTCACATTTCTTTCATATATTTTTTTATGGTAATCACCCTGTATATTTTTGCTATTTTGAGAGAGACAATGACACTTTGCGCTCGAATTACACACATAACACAGCCCCACAAAAAAAAAATTATTTTTGGAACTGCTATCGAGACAACTATGTAATTTTCGACACTGAATCCGAATCCGAGGTCAAAAAAACGTACACCCCCAAAATCAACCCCTAGCGTTAAAAACACTCCCTAAACATGGTAAACATGACTTAACGGTCCACGAATAGTCTTAAATTTCAATAAACCGAATTAAATATAAACATTCAAATATATAACGCATAAACACTACTTTCTATTGAAAATCACCCCCATGAGTGGGTGAAAACTACACCTCATACAACAGAAAACTTAAATAAATGCAGTGATTGTAAAAAAAGCTTACGATGCTCAGTTTTGATGCGATGCTCAAAATCTACCCCCATAGAGTGGCGGAAACCACCCCTAGATTAAAATTGCAAGAAAAAAAAAGATAATAACAGAAACAATGAACTCCCCAATAAAGAGCCCAACTTGACGTATACTTAATCCGCATTCAACACTCGTATGCGGTTGTCAATGCGTCGCCTACCGGCTGGTCAAAAAACTATATAGTCAGAAAATTATATAGATTTTTTTCTGAATTTTTAGACGATTCATTTTAGAGACCATATAAATAAGTAATAGTATTTTCAGATAATTCTTTTTAGTCATCTAAGCAACTGCAATTTAAATTTGGGGGTCGTTCCCGCCACTCTATGGGGTAGTTTTGGAGCATCGCATCGAGACTAATGTAGCTACATACTGTTTCTAAAATAACTGGGCATCGTAAGCTTTTTTTGCAATCACTGCAGTTTTTTTTTAATTTCCTGTTGTGTGAGGGGTAGTCTTCACCCACTCATGGGGGTGATTTTCAATGGAAAGTAGTGTTAACTCTGTATTTATGCGTTATATACTTGAATGTTTACATTTAATTCGATTTATTGAGATTCAAGACTATTCGAGAAGCTTTAAGTCATTTTTACCCTGTTTAGGGAGTGTTTTATAGCGCTAGGGGTTGATTTTGGGGATGTACGATTTTTTTTGACCCCGGATTCGGACTACCCCTCACACAACAGGAAATTTAAAAAAACTGCAGTGATTGCAAAAAAAGCTTACGATGCCCAGTTATTTTAGAAACAGTTTGTAACTGCATTAGTCTCGATGCGATGCTCAAAAACTACCCCCATAGAGTGGCGGAAACCACCTCTAAATTTAAATTGTAGTTGCTTAGATTACTTCTAAAAAGAATTCTCTGGAAATACTATTACTTATTTATATGGCCTCTAAAAAGAATCGTCTAAAAATTCAGAAAAAACATCTAAAAAACATCTATATAATTTTCTAACTATATAGTTTTTTGACCAGCCGGTAGGTGGCGCATCGACAACCGCGTACGATTGTTGAATGCGAATTAAGTATACGTCAAGTTGGGCTCTTTATTGGGGCGTTCATTGTTTCTGTTATTACATTTTTTTCCCCGATTTTCCTTGCCATTTTAATCTAGGGGTGGTTTCCACCACTCTATGGGGGTAGATTTTGAGCATCGCATCGGAACTAATGCAGTTACTCACTCTTTCCAAAAAACCTGGGCATCGTAAGCTTTTTTACAATCACTGCATTTTTTTAAGTTTCCTGTTGTATAAAAAATTCTTGGATAGCACATTTAAAGGGATTATCTAAAATACGTATTCAGCCAAAAAAATTAAAAAAATTAATTTTAGGAAATTCAGATCTTTAAACTTAGTACTTTTACGAAAAAAGACGTTTTTCACTGTTGATACCAAATTTCAATCAACAATATCAAAGCTTAATATTGTGATATCGGCACTTTATAAGTGATCAATTTGAAGATAAAGCTGTGTACTAAAAGCCCCAATGATTTATTTTATGTTACATACGCGTTTTTATATCATTTTTTTACGAATAAGTCGAACTATACGTTTTAGAAGAAAAAAATCGAAAATTTAACACTATTAAAAGTGTAATAACTTAAAAAATATATATTTTATTTTTATTTGAATGCATAGAGGTGTTAGTTAAGGTACTAATCTTGAAAAATATTTCTTGGTTTTATTTATTTTTTTTTGAACGTAATAATTAAACAGTAAAAAAGGCGAAAAATCGAAAAATCGGAAAGGAAAAATAAACAGTGTGAAGCTGTCTTCATTATCACCCACAGAAGATGCCTTTGAGCAGCACTGAAAAAGAGTGTATTTGCAGATGCAAACGTGAATGGGTAAGCATTTACATGCAGAGAGCTGGGGTTGGAAGAAAGTCAATGGTAATTTAGTACCTATATCAATGAGTCAACGACCTGCATCAGACGACATACTTAACATAATATTCTGTAGCTACAAGAAAGGTTGCGGATCAGCATGTGGGTGTAGAAAATCTGGTATTTTTTGCACTATGGCATGCTCCGCATGTAGTGGCAACAGTTGTACAAATTGTTCTCCCTGCCAAGACATCGACGACTTACACAAAGAAAGCGACGAACTGGAGCAAGTACAATCAGAAGATTCAGAATGCTAAAAAGTTTTATCTGCCCTTTTCGTTCAACGTGTTTGTATTTAAAAATCAATTATCGGACAATCACTGTATGTTCATAAATAAAGTCTTTTTTTTATTACATTCTTGATTAAAAAACTGTATGTATCATTATATTATAGTTAAAATACTTCCTTTCATTGTAGTTTATAATAAAAGTATTTTTATAGTACATTGTATTTATTTATATTAAACATTTTACATTTACCTACACAATTTTTATGAATTTGACATCAGATTCGTCATCAGCATACCCGAAAACCCGCAAAAACCTATTAATTCTCATTTTTATGGCGAATTTCGCACTCTTAATACGTTTCGGTCGGCCATTTTGTATCCGCCATTTTGAATCTTGCAAATCTGATATCAAATTCGTAATCGGCATGCTCAGAAACCCTCAGTACCTGATTTTCATAATTTCTCCTCGACTAATTTTAGAGATATTTCATTTAACAACTAATTTTACAGTTTTTTGTTATTAATAAACAAATAGAGATTTAGCGTACCATACCAACAGGTAGACTTTGAACTTAAACTTATTTAGAACACATTTAAAAAGTTTTTATGAATTTTTATGCAGTTACAAATTATTCCGAAACAATGCCTCTTTTTTGACAACCACTACCCAGGCAGCAAGGTGCCGTCATTATGACGTCGTTTTTTCGGCATTAATTACGTCAATTTCACCTTCAGCATGACGTAAAAATTACGTGAAAAAGACGGCACAATGTCACAGCCCAATGACGTCATACATATGACGCCAATATGACGTATTGGTTAATCAGTGAATTTTGCGATAAGGGATGCAAACCCCTCATTATAATATCTTTCCACAATTATTAATAAAGTTTTTGACGAAAAAAAAACCGGAATGTGCAGGGATCGAACCGCGGACCTTTTGCCTCGCAACCTAACACTTAACTCACTGAACCATTGAACATCTTTATTTAAATATGTTTAAAAGCTGTATACCTAGTTAGAAATAGTAAAACAAAATTATTATTACTATGTGGCAAAAATTGAACTAGTCACTAAATACTTCCATTTATTTTTATTTTATAATGATTTATTTCACGTCATTTTAATGACGTCAAAATAATGGCCTAAAAGAAACGTATATTTGACGTCTTCATGATGACGTCAAAAGTACGTATTAAATATCACGTCTCTGGTACGTCATTTATTAATGACGTCAAAATAATGACCTAAAAGAAACGTGTATTTGACATCTTCATGATGATGTCAGAAGTACGTTATAAATATCACGTCTCTGGTACGTCATTTATTGGGAAAATGACGTCGGCGACGAAAAAAATCACTTTTAAAAGACGTCGTAATGACGTCACCCTGCTACCTTTGTAATAAATCAAGTGAGAGTTGGCGTGCAACTCGTATACTTTTTAACATTTTACAGATAAATAACGAAATGAAATTGCATAAAAAACGAAAATTCGTTCGACGAAACCTATTTATCGAATAAACTGTTTTTGCACATCAAATATCTGACTTTTCATTTGAGACCGTTTAACCTTGGAAAACACAAAATATTCGCTTGCAGCGCATTTTTGATGGTTGTGTAGCAAAATTGTACATACTTTTTTGACTGTAAAAAGCATATGAACAAAGTATATACAGACTGTCTATTTTACGAGGGCCACACCAAATATCTCGCTTAATATCTATTGTAGAAGAATAAAGTTTTAGAAACAGTTATCCCATTTTTTGTGAGCTATATTTCAGTAAAAAGAAATTTGAAATCCATAGCCTACTTTATGAGATATATTACAAAAACCTGAAAAATAGGAAAACCACAAACGGTTATAGCTTCCTTATTTGAGGAGATACGAAAAAAGTTAAAGGAATGAAAGTTGACGGCAAAGACAATAAGAATAATAACGTGTAACAGAAAAATCGAAAAATGCAGTTGGCTTTGACATACGCTCTTGTGCAAAAATGAAAAATACAAATCTCAAAGTAGGCCATGACGCCATTAATTCCGTTATTTTTTTCTCTTTCCAACGATATAAAACATGTCACAGAAATTTTAACCGATAGTGTCAATATTTAATATTTTACGAATACCACAATTCATATAATTGAATCGTAACAATCAGCTGTGCCATGATAGTAAAAATTCACTTTATAATAATTATAATTCCGTAATTATTTATTACAATTTAATATAAACCAACAAATACCTCATAAATAAAAATACAAGTACAAAACGAACATCCAAAGAAAAAAACGAAAAACTATGTATAACAGTACTACCTACTACTATATTGAAAAGAAATTGTGTGTATTTATTTTTCTAACTACAAATGCTCAAATTGTGCACCATGCATTCTGACACATAAACGTGCTCTACGAGACACGTCACGCATTACATTTTGGAGCATTTCAGGAGTAATTGCCTCACATGCGTTTCGAATTCTGGTTTTGATGTCCTCAATATTTTCAGGGGCAGTTTGAAATACCTTGTCTTTAATGTAACCCCAGACGAAAAAATCCAAGGGAGTAATATCTGGTGATCGAGCTGGCCATAGAATGGGTCCATAGGTGCCTATTCAGCTATCTGGCATAACTTGATTTAAATAATTTGTACATATTACAGCAGTGTGAGGTGGAGCCCCATCTTGTTGAAAATATGAATAATTTAATCTTTCTGCCAATGTTAATTCATAAAGAAAATCTTGAAATTCGTTTTGCAGGAAATTAAGGTATCTACGAGCGGTTAATTTGCCATCATATAAATAAGGTCCAATTACTTTAGTCCCTAAAAGACCCAACCAAACATTCGTAGAAAATCTTTCTTGGAAAGCAGTCTCTCTGCACCAATGTGTATTTTCTCGTGTCCACTTATAATGCATATTTCTATTGAAAAATCCATTATTAGAAAAATTTGATTCGTCCGACCAAAGAATTTTGCTACATATCAGCGCGTCATTCCTTTTTTTATTTAATAACCATCTACAAAATCTTACTCTCTTTGGCTTATCTCCCTCATTTAAATGTTGAACTTTCCTCATTTTGTAGCATCGAAATCCGTTTTTTTTTTTTCAATATTTTTCTTGCACTGTCTTTTTTTATGCGACAGTTTCTCTGAATTTGTCTCAAAGAGGTTTCCTCATTTTGGTTAACATAATTCAATACTCTATTCACTTTTCTTACATTATCCGCAACATGCGCTCGCCTTACTACTTTTTTTGAAAATGAACCGTGCGTTTTTAGATTTTGAACTAACTTCCTAAACATAGTTTGATTTGGCTGCGGAGCATCTGGAAATCTATCTCCGTAAACCGTGACTGCCATCTCAGCGTCAAAATTGCACTGACAATAAATGCTAATCATATCGAATTTGTTATTATTGGTGTACACCATAATTACTGATATAAAATTTGTCTTAGAACTCGACAACGCAACATACAACATACAACAGTGACAATCTGTCAAATTTGTTAATAACTGTATACATTGTTTTTCACTAATTATGGCACAGCTGATTGTTACGATTCAATTATATGAATTGTGGTATTCGTAAAATATTAAATATTGACACTATCGGTTAAAATTTCTGTGACATGTTTTATATCGTTGGAAAGAGAAAAAAATAACGGAATTAATGGCGTCATGGCCTACTTTGAGATTTGTATTTTTCATTTTTGCACAAGAGCGTATGTCAAAGCCAACTGCATTTTTCGATTTTTCTGTTACACGTTATTATTCTTATTGTCTTTGCCGTCAACTTTCATTCCTTTAACTTTTTTCGTATCTCCTCAAATAAGGAAGCTATAACCGTTTGTGGTTTTCCTATTTTTCAGGTTTTTGTAATATATCTCATAACGTAGGCTATGGATTTCAAATTTCTTTTTACTGAAATATAGCTCACAAAAAATGGGATAACTGTTTCTAAAACTGTATTCTTCTACAATAGATATTAAGCGAGATATTTGGTGTGGCCCTCGTAAAATAGACAGTCTGTATAATTTACCGGCAAATTTCGTATTAGCAAATTTTCGTCACTAAGAATATGAAATAACTGACGAAAAGAGAATGAATCCAAAAGTACCTATGTACTAGGTACCCACATTAATTTTTTTTAAGTACAAACAAAAAAAGGGAAATATTCACAGACACATATTTATAAACTTTCATAACTATCAAAAGTATATGAAAAATACCCAACTTTACCAACAAATTTGAATAATGACGTAATACCTAACCTGTAGTATGTGATTTATGAACGTGACTGACCGCCTGTATTTTTCTAATGTGCAACTCACTTTCGAACAACCTGGGCTATGAATTTGGGGATGTCTGATATATGTGGTGTGTGCTTTTTAAAAGCTTTTATTTAACTTGCAATGTTTATATGTTAGTTAGTTAATTAGTTTGTTTGTTTGTTTGTTTAGGTCGAATCTTGCACACTGAATTTCGACTAGTTCTAATTAAGCTAGAGCTTTGAAATTTAGCACACGTGTATAAGTCCGGTGACAATGCAACACAGTATAGCCATTATCGGTCTAAATCCAATATGGCGGACGTCCCAAAATGGCGGATCGCCTTTCTCTTCGCAACCCCCTTGATATGGGTATCAAATGAAAGGGTTTTATGAGTAAAATACGATAAACTATGTGACGTCATTCTAAATTCAATATGGCTACGTCCCAAGATGGCGGATCGCCTTTTTCTTCACAACCCTTCATATGGGTATCATATGAAAGTGTTTGATGAGTAAAATACGATAAACTATGTGACGTTATTCTAAATTCGATATGGCGGACGTGGGAGAGGTGGGAAGAGGTGGGAAGAGGTGGGAAAGGGGTGGGAAGAGATGGGGAAGGGGTGAGAAGAGGTGAAAAGAGGTGGGAAAAGGTAGGGAAGAGGTGGTAAATGGGAGGGGAATGGACGGGAAGAGGTGGTAAAGGGGTGGGAAAGGGTGTGAAGAGGTGAGAATGGGGTGGAAAGAGATGGGAAGAAGTGGGAAGTAGTGTTAATGAAGTAAAAATTGAGGCCTTTGTTTCTTGTACACATACTAAATCACATTTTTTTCTTCACCTCCTTTTATAAAGGATGGTTTGCGGTGATTTTTAGAAACTGCATTTTCTAAAAATCACCGCGAACGGATGCATGTGCATGTCGTAATCGTCTGCAAAGCAGTTTTCGGCAATTTCCATATCATTAATGATAATTCAGTTAAATGGCAGACGCGAACTAATTGTTCTCAAAATGTCCATTTTTTTGCAAGTTAGGTTAATTTTTTTTGATTCTCCTGCACGCGGAAATCTTCTGCATATTAGCTTCCGCTGGATTGTTTTTGTTAAAGTTTCACAAAAACAACTTTGCAGACGCTAACTAATCGTTCAAAACATTAGTTTTCTATTACAAATAAACAACTGATTTGCAATGTCGCTGCAATCGAAGAAAGTTTCTTTATACGCTTATAATTCGTCAAGTACCTATAATAATTGACTCTTAAATTGGCAGACGCTAACTAATCGTTCACAGGGATCTGCCACTGCCTCCCGATCTATTAACATAGCATTCGACATATTGTCAACCAAACTATCAAAAAAAATATATTCCATAAGGCAAATTAGAACCAAAATTGGTCTAACCTCAGCAATGGTCGCATACCATGTGTTATTCCATAGCAATTGGAGTACCTCTAACCATGTCCAACAAATTTTTATCATTCAAAAGAGAGCAATTAGAACCTTATCAGGAATAAGTCAGTCAGGCAGCTGTAAACCATGGTTCATAGAATATAAAATAATGACTCTGCCATCCTGTATAATTTATTTTAATCTAGTACACATAAAAAATCACTTTGATGAATACTCCAGAAACTGTGACAACCACAACTACCTCACCGGCAATAGTAACGATATACAGATACCCAAACAGAGATTAACGTACACAAAAAGAATCAACTTTGGAATTACTCTTTTCAACTCCCTCCCAACATCTATAAAAGAGGCACCACTGGTACTATTCAAAAATAAACTGAAAATTCATCTCATTGCCAAGGCTTATTATAGCACCTCATATAATCATACCAAATTACTTACGTTTCGAATTTTATTTCTCATCTCTTTTAAATTTTAATGTTATCTGTCTCTTTTCCCTGTATACTTTCTGGAAAAGTCAGGTAATTTGATTTTGGTCAGGGAAAAGTCAGGGAATTTATAAAAAAAAAAAGTCAGGGAAAGTTTATTAAAACTAAAAAATGTTTTCCATTTCCCCTCCCCCGCTCATCAATTTTCATTTTCGAAAAGAAAAAATTTTTGGAATTTTTATCGAAAAGTCCTAGAAAACCTGGATATCTGGAAATTTCAAAATTGTGAATTAGTATACACTCTGTGTACTGCTTATGGCCAGTCCTTGTTAAACTTTTGATGCTATTTGTTACCGAGACTTAGTGTATGTTATATACAACTATACATATGTAATGACTGTATATTTTTACAAATTATTTCTTAATGCAATTAGCATTGCTTGACATTTCAAAGCACCACGGTGCATTTTTATGAAGAATAAAAACTATCAACTATCTATCTATCTAAAACTTAAATTTTAGGTTAAATTCGCCCTAGTAGATTACCTCTGCATGTATAAGTACAGCAAACATTTGATATTACGTAGGTACTTACCACTAAAATTCGAGCTAAAATAGTAATGAATTGATGCACAATCACATAATTTAAAAGTTTTTACATATTAATTATTAAGCAAAAAGCACGTGAAAGGTTGTAAAACACAACGCTATCGAAGCACGAAACTAAACATGACGGCCAAAACAAAAGACGGTCGACAATATTTTATTGTTGCAAACTCTCATGGCTATCTTATTAAGAGCGATCCGGAGTACGATGAGATCACCAGGTTTCTATTTCTATTACTTTAAATTATACATCACATCAGAACATTAGCCAGATATCTATGGTTTCCGTCACGTCAGTATTTTATCTTTCTTGCTCACATACGCTACCGTATAAGTCGACCTTGTTTATATTTACCTGCACAGAATTTGTTGCAGCGAGAATAGGCGTATCATCAACGTATATTATTTATTATAGTAATAAAATAAAATATTTTACACTGAAGACATTATTTTAACAAATAAATGAAACAAAAATGGATAAATAAACATATTACTTGGTTTCTTTTTTTTAACACACTTATATTAGTTTGATTTGTAAATATGTATATAAAAATCTTGCAGTTCGATGTTCACTCACTTCCAAATAACATATCCGATCAAACTGAAATTTGGTATGTGTACATGGTTCCCATGGCAATATAATAATATTAATAATAATAATATTTATTTTCCTCTTAGACAAATACATATTTTTATAGGAATAGTTCAGGTAGTGCTTACAAACTAACTTATGCTAATTCTGACAATTTTCATAAAAATCTCCTAATGTATAATGATAACACTTATTTAACAACTATTTGTTCAAGTTAATTTTGAAAGATCTCAAATGTCTAATATACCTTTATAACACTTTTATATCAGGGAAATTCAAGATGGCGGCTTTAACATGGCGGACGATTTTGCCGCGTATGATCTGATATCTGGAGGTGTGTATGTTTCGATTCGACTCAAAATTCGTCTGTGGGGGTTTCACGACCGCGAATTACGAATTTTTAGTAAGAAATTAAAAATTTCAGATGGCGGACTAGCTTGGCGTGTATGATCTTATTCGACGCCAAATCCGTCTGTGGAGGTTTTCAGGATCAAAATTAATACGTGGGGATTTTCGGACACGCGGATTACGAATTTTTGGTTAAAATTGAGACATCAAAATGGCGGATGAATTTGTAATTTATGGTCCTATTCCTATTGGACTCAAAATTAATATGTGGGGGTTTTCGGGGACGCGGATTATGAATTTTTGTTAAAAGTCAGACATCAAAATGGCGGACGAATTTTGTCATTTATGGTCCTATTCAACTCAAAATTAATATGTGGGGGTTTTCAGGGACGTAGATTACGAATAGTACGTTGCATCAGGTTATTACGATTGATCAGTCAGACCGTTTTGAGAAAAATGTGGTAGTCAATAAACGTGAGTCATCCAAATTTTGTGACCAATGTCTCTAATTGTTATAATTTTACTATTACTATAAATATTAATTGATGATTAATAAATAAAATTTCAAATTTAACAGTTCTTTTTATTTGCATGACTCTAAAACACTTATTTACCCAAGTGAGGTAAGTACCTCCCGTCATCAATAGCAACTATAGTACTTTCCCGGTAAAATCAATTTATCTGCTTGAAAACAATGTGATAGTAGTCTGCTTACCATAGTGGGAGCAGATAAACAAATATTATAAGCAACTTACGCTGCAAGTTGCTATAAGTGTAAGAATCATTTTCGTTTTCTTTAGCAGGGGCAAAACTAAAACAAATTTTAAAACGTCAATGATTTTCCATCAGGATGTTATTATTGTCAGGACTGACACAGAAAGCCAGACTGACCCAAAATATATTTTTTTTGCAACCTTCTAGAAAGTCAACTATTTTTGATCAATTATCTAAGTGAAAATACTAAGTGAAAATACATATTTATTGGTCTGGTCCGGTAAAGCGACTAAGGTCTTTTTGAACCCTTATATGTCACTTTTGATTGACAAAATTAGGGTAGTTACAGGGGTATTAAATTATTTTGTACATATTAAGAAGAAGCGCGCGAGAGTGTTACTGATTGCGATGTTGGGTTTAAGTTATAACTTCAGAAGTTGCGATACAGCACGAGACCGTCTGGTTAAAATTATCGAGACTCGAAGAAATAATGATATTATTACTCAAGAAAAACTGAAAATTGTTGAAAACCTTGCTAAAAACCTTTTCGACAAAGTACTCTTTCAATTATTTGGAACACTAAATTACTTCCACATCCAGAGGAAGTATAGTAACGACAAAAAATTTTAAAAATTGTTATTGTTCAAGTAGGCTTAGAATGTCATGAAACGTCGAGATTTTAAGTTTGAGCGAAAAAAAAAATTATGTCTGTCTGTCTGTCTGTCTAACTTTTTTTTATGCGCCCGTTTACTCTGGAACCGTTTAAGATATTGACTTGTTTGGTACACACATGTACTTTAACGAGATCTGGAACTAGATTATATTTTTCATCTTGTTCCGTCGAAGGGTTGGGGGGTAAATAGGGGTAAATTTGGGGTAAATACGTAAATCAAACAGGTAAGAGTCCATAAAATTGGTATTTAGTATATTCAAGAGAAGCTTTCAAAAAATATTTTGGCATTAGCCACCTCCATTACCATCCCCATCCCATTATTAAAGGGCGTGAAAAAAAATTGTGATTTAGTGCCTGTCCTCTGTGTCCTTTGTGCTGATTTTTGACTCATTCCCTCATTTGGCCCCGTGTTGTGGTTTTAGGCACTCCCAGGGCCAGTTCTGGGCCTATAGATGGAGCTGACGGCGATTCCTTTTTTGCCAGCTCGTCAACTTTCTCGTTACCCTCGATTCCTGAGTGGTCCGTTGTTGTGTGTGGCCCGCTAGGGCTCTTAGTTTTTTTTTTTTTTGGCATTTCCACACCAGCTTGGATGTCACTGGGGTTATCAGTGCCCCTAGAGACGCCTGGCTGTCCGTTTGAATATTGATCCGCCTATTTTTATAGGTTCTCCTGTTGTTTTCTTCTGTGCAATATAATATTGAGTATATGTGTGCTTGGAAGACAGAGGTATCTTTTCCTAATGGTATGCTGAACTGTGAGTTCTCATTTCACTATATATATGCCGGCAGCTGTACCTTTCTCGGTCCTTGATACATCTGTGTACCAGACAAGGTCCCGTGGTCTGGGGCTGTTTTCGGTTTCCGTTCATTCACTTCGATCTCCTATTTGTAATTGGAAGTTTCTGTTAAAGTTGTATTTAGGATCATGTGACCTGTTCTCATCTGAGATGTCATCACTCCCACTAGGTTCCTAATACGATTATGCCCCAATGCTGCGTATTTGCCACTGGATTTTTTTTGCAGTCTGAAGTGTCCTATCGCCCCCTCCCCCATTACCACAAGGTCTGCCTAATTATACCTAATTAAGAACCCTAGACAACAGTGATTTGATAATAATTAAAAATGATTAATCCAGTCTCCTCCGAAAGTAAACCCTTGACATCGGCCAGTTGAATTTTATTGATGTAGCTTACTAAAGGTTTCAATAAAAAAAATTAAAACATTTTTTTTTGAGACTAGCAAGAATAATAACTTTATGATCTTGTTGCATACATATTGTGGGGTTCCACATAATGAAAATCAAATAATATTTCAATGTGGTTTAATGTAGTTAAAACTTCAGGGATAAAATTTACATTAAAACATATACAACATATACATATATAATCATCTTATTATTATGTAACCTAAGTAACGGATTTTTATTTTAATCCTCGGGATCTAGTTTTATGTAAAACAATATAACAAATAATAAGAGAAATAGTACATACATAATACTGCCCCTCAAAGAAAAAAAATAAACCAATCAATCAAAATCCAAACGTACTCTTTTAGCCACCAACGGAGCTGGACGATCTGTAATGTCAGCTAATAAATAAGCTGATTTAATTCTGTCAATACTGACAGTCATTTCTTTTCCCTGCTTAAGGATGGTGATAATTTTCGCTGTACATAAAATCACTTCGTAAGGACCTTCAAATAAAGGTGTGAAAACAGGTTTAATACGTGCCTTACGAAGAAATACAAACTTGCAAGTATTAACATCAGGACTTACGAATGATTTCTGAGAAAAATGATTAGGATTGGGATTTGTAAAATCTAATTTGTCAAAAGGGTCATGTAACTTATTAATAAAATAAGTAATTTCCGTCGAACGTGTGATTTAATAAAAAATTCTCCAGGGAGACGTAATGCTTGACCAAACACCAGTTCTGCAGACGAACAATATAAGTCAACTTTGGGCATAGCTCTCAAACCTAACAAAATAATAGCCCAATTAATTGAATTTGCTCTAGCTAATAAAGTAATCTTTAATGAGCGGTGGAAACGTTCCACTAATCCGTTGCTTTGAGGATGGTAAGCAGTCGTGCGAATACGATGAAGTCCTAAAAACTTCGAAAATTCGCGAAACAATTTAGATTCAAATTGCATTCCCTGGTCCGTCGTGATATAAACCGGAACGCCAAAGCGACAGATGTTATTTTGAAACAACACTTTGGCCACCGTCTCGGAGGTGCGATCTGAAATGAGGTAAGCTTCAGGCCAACGCGTAAAACGCTCGACGATGGTGATAATGTAAGAATAACCCTCTGAAGGAGGTAACGGGCCTACAAGATCCATATGGATGTGTCCGAAACGACCTTTAGGTACATTAAAATTTCCTATCGGAGTCTTTGTATGTCGATTGACCTTAGAAGTTTGACAACTTATGCAAGTTTTGGTCCATAATGTGCAGTCAGAATTCATTTTGGGCCAATAATATTTATCAGAAATTAATTTTTTAGTAGCGCGAATACCTGCGTGAACTAGGTTATGAAAAATGTCAAAAACAACATGACGCAAAGTTTTGGGTACATAAGGACGACATTTAGAATTAGAGACGTCACACCAAATAAGCTCTGTTGAAGCAATATTAATTTGTTTTAAAAAGAAATATACCTTATTGTGTTTATTTTCTTACGACTGTAATAGAGATGTAAGTTCTGAATCTTTAGATTGTGCAGTTTTTAAAAGCGTTAAATTAAATTCATTCGAATTAATAGCAGACATCAGATAATTTCGATTTATTAAAGAACAATCGTTCAAACGAGACATTGTATCTGCGACGATGCTATGAGCACCAGAAATGTGTTTAATGTTATTCGTAAATTGTGCTATGTATTCCAAGTGACGAGTTTGTCTGGGGGTTCTCTCCACTTTAGAAAACAATGCTGAAACCAAAGGTTTATGGCCGGTGAAAAAAGTAAAATCTCGACCTTTTAAAATATATCTGAAATGTCTAATATACAAATAAGCGGCGAGAAGTTCTTGCCAAAAACTGAGTAACGTTTTTGAGTGTCAGTTAGCTTTTTAGAAAAGAAAGCCAAAGGAATGGAGACATTGTTAAAAGTCTGCTTTAAAACTGATCCTACGGACACATTTGGGCAGTCAACTGTTAATGAAAGAGTAACTCCATCGTTGTAATTAGGGTGATCAAGGACAGTAGCATCTACTAAAGCTTGTTTAGCTTTAATAAAACTATTGGAATAGTCCGTTGACCAAGTATTTATAATCTTAATTTTGTCATGCAACAATTTAGTAGTTAGTGCATGTAAAGGGCTGAATATTTCAGCAAGGTTACGTATAAATTTATGATAAAAATTAACCATGCCTAAAAACCTTTGAAGCTGTTTAACTGTTGTAGGTTGTGGAAATTCTTTGATAATGGCAACACGCTCAGTAGTGGAGGAAATGCCCTTATAAGAGATGTAGTGACCTAAAAATGTTAATTGATCTGTGCCGAAAATACACTTAGAGGGTTTAATATTTATCCCATAACTTTCTAAACGTTCGAAAATGATCTGTAAATGTTGTAAATGCTCGACATGATCTTTACTTGCGACTAATATGAAAATAAACTTTAAATGTGATAGAACTTCGTTCATAAATCTCTGAAAGGTTTGCGCAGCTTTTCTTAAACCAAAAGGCATACGTCTAAATTGGAACAAACCAAAAGTAGTGGTAATCGCAGTCTTGAAAATATTTGTTTCGTTAACAGGTATCTGATGATAAGCTCTAACTAAGTCAATCTTAGAAAAAACCGAGCAACTAAATAATTGAGCATTAAAATCTTGAATATGTGGTAGTGGATATCGATCAGGTATGGTGATAACATTTAGTTGTTTGTAATCACCACAAGGTCTCCAATCGTCGGGATCTTTTTTTGCAACCATGGAAATGGAGATGCAACAGACGAAGAAGAAGGTTCACAAGTACCTAACTCAACCATATGATCAAACTCACTTTTTGCAATATTAAATTTAATAGTGTCCAAACGTCTTGGGCGACTAAAAGGTAAATGTCCTTCAGTAACTGTATAATGTTTCACGGAATGTTTAATAGGCAAAAATAATCCGGTGTGCTAATTAGATGAGGAAAAGAGCGCAACAATTTGGTATATTGATTTTCAACAGAAAACAATCTGGGAGAGATGAAAGAAAACTTTTTGACGTAACAATTAATTGACAAACTTGTCATGTTATCTATCAAGAGTTTGTTCTTTAAATCTACAAGTAGACCAAAATGTGCTATGAAGTCAGCTCCTAAGATAGGAACATCTATGTCAGTGATAGTAAAAATAAAAGTAAAATTGCGGCGTAGAGGTCACCAATTTACGTGGGGTTCCACATAATCAAAATCAAATAATATTTCAATGTGGTTTAATGTAGTTAAAACTTCAGGGATAAAATTTACATTAAAACATATACCACATATACATATATAATTATCTTATTATTATGTAACCTCAGTAACGGATTTTATTTTAATCCTCGGGATCTAGTTTTATGTAAAACAATATAACAAATAATAAGGGAAATAGGTAACTACACTACACATATCTATTAAAGAACCTAGTAATTACATGATAAAAACTCGTTACTATTATCTCGGCCACGATAACATATTGTATAATGATGAATGAATCCTACTATAACTAATTTTTTCATTGCACGCCTTCGCTCTCTTCTATATTTTCCATTATTATTTAAAAAGATAAACATATTTCACAGAAAATGTGGATAAGTTTTACAGAAATGTCTACGCAATATCCAGCAGACATAAACAATTCCTACGTTTTATTACAGATACACTCACAAAAGGACAGAAACTAATTTGTTTCTTAAATCTCCCGCAAAATATTCAGCTTTATTCTGCCTTTCAAAGTTTCTTACAGGATTCGGATTTACGCATCATAACTTAGAATTACCCTGTATACCAAAACACATTGCCTCTAAAATGTGCGCTCGAGCTTCCTTCATTTACTAAATGGCAGAACGACGTCTACTGAAATTGAATGGCGGAAACAAATCAAATGAAAATTGACGAAGCGTTATCTCTGGTTATGATTTGTTTTCCTTGTTGGAGAGGAAAAATTATATCAACGTGTATACTGTTCGCTACGGCAAATAATCGCATGGAAATGTTTCAGAAATTTAGTTCAAACTAGGCAAAAATAGTTAATTATCTGAGAAATGTCAACAATTCGCATAAGAAATAAAAATAATAAATATGTATATTAGGGTGGCCCATCTTTTTCGAAATTGAAATTTTTTATTTCTCACCTCTGCAAATGGTTCCATTTGAAAAAAAAACAGTCCCCTCAAAATATTATTGAGGCAAATTGAAGGCAAGGGGTGCCGCAGAATGCATTATTATGCAATAATAAAAGTAAATGGACTTATTTACATTCTTTGGTTGATGCATTGTTTTTTTTTTTAATCAGCAACATTTATCTTTAGAATGACTAATCAAGTCATACAAATATCAAAGACATTATCTGTTGTGACTATGACATGTGTCATACTACTGTAAATTCGTAGTCTAAGAAAACTAGACTAGAAGTTTTTGAAATAAAACTCTCGTTTTATCTTTGTGTATTTTATTATGAAACGTTTTTTTCATACATAGTACCAAATATTATCCTAAATCTACAAGACATATAGTAATAAAAACAATATTTTTTGCACTAGGCCAAAGCATGCGACAGGGTTTCTTTTTTTACATTTGGAAACTGTGATTTATAATCATTTACAACTTGGAGTAAAAACTGTTTTTGGTCTTCATTTTTTGTTAAAATGTCATTATAGTCAGTAATAAGTTTGATTCCTCTCTCAGCGGCATCATTTACAACTTTAATTTTGTTTACAATATTGAAACATCAGGTATAACTTTCATTTTCCCTCCATGTTGTTGGATCATTTTCCAAAAATTCCATAGACAAACCTAATTTTTGAAAAAACTGTTTAGTGTACTCGCATATGAAGTCCTGAATTTCCTTGTTTTCAACGTCAGTAATGTTACTAATCATAAGTCGTTTAATACCCTCTTGATTTGGTGCTTTCCTATTCAAAGCTTTAACCATTTCTCTTTTAGTGGTAACTGAAATATCGTCATCAAAGAAAGATAAGCCAACATTTACTGAATTAAGGTACCACAAATGGTTCACTATTTTCCTACTTGCGGCTTGAGATATTTCTTTGTCAATATTTTGATAATTAATGAGTTCTTTACAAAAGTCTAAGTCATGAAGCGGTGCTTTACTAGCAAATGACGCTGTAAACCAGGCCTTTACATAAACCTTTACAATAAAGAGACATATATCTTCAATACCTATTTTTTCTTTTTTAGTTAGTTGGAACTGATCTTGGAAAAAAAACATTTTTAGACAGTAAATGGCTTTGGCCATCCAACGTGCATGATGAAATGCCCCTGGTTGATAGAATGTCGTGTGAGTGGGCTCTTCTTCAACAAAAAGTTTAGAAAGCATTAAAAATTCTTTATAATCATCACGAGGCTGTTGCAAAGTTAAAGCTGCATTTAGAAACTTTACAATTTCGGCTTTAACTGGTTGTAAAATGTGTTTAATTTTTGATACCTGAAATCCAGTTTTTAGTTTATTTTGATCTATTTTAGGCCAAAATTCCCTAAAACGTTTAAATAGTGGCACATTTGGACCAGATGAGGAAGGCATTTTTGTGTCAAACACACTTCTCAAAACCACTTCAAAAATATGATGTCTACAAGGAAAATATAGAATATCTCTTTCTTTTTTTTGTTGCAATAGTGTGGCTGCCCCATTTATATAACCCATATTTGATGCAGTTGTATCACAACACAAAGCTATTACCTTTTCGTCCAAATTCCATTCACAAAGCACATCATAAACTGCTTCGGTCTGTTCTCTTCCAGTTGAATTGGGCAAAGCTGGTACTCCAAGTAGTTGTTCAATATCTCCACTAGTAACTAAGATAGCAACTCTATCGATATTTCCCATTCCAGTGAGAGAAGGTAAAAGTTTTCCATCCCAATGGATGACTGGGGCCGGTAATTCAGAATTACCGAAGGCAGTTTTTAATATTTCAGCTCTTTCTTCGCGGATGCGTTGTCTAGAGCGCTGAAGTGTGGTTCTGCTGATGGACAAAGATGTGGTGTCATATCCTAGTGCTTCTGCTACTGCCGTCAAAATATGGACTCCATACCTGTCGCTTATTTTGCAAGCATCAAATGCAGCGGCTATTTTTGGTGTGATGATGTTACATGTTCCATACAATTTCCTTCCTCTTTTTTGACTGTGACGGGCCAGGCTGGTCTTGTAACAACTCTTCTTGGGCTTCGATTATTTCATCTTCATTTTCGTTGGAGTCGGCTGAATTACTACTTGATGATGGACAGGTGACTGTTTCCTCTAATCTAGCTTTTTCTTGTTGACTTCGTTGCATTCATTCGGATAATTTCTGTAATTTCTCCCCAGCTGATTTTTCTTGAGAAGCAAGTTGGTAATCAATACCATGCATAAATCCAGGACGTCCCTTTTTTCTTTGGTTAATTAAAAACTGCTTATCTTCATCTATTTTCATCAACTCCAATGCATTTGCATGAGAAATGTCAAAAAGATCGTCCAATTTTTCAACAAAATTTTTTTCTTTACCTCCCGCACTGGCCCTTTTAGCCGATTTTTGTAAGTTCCTCCACTCTGCATAAAGTTTATCTAGTTGTTTAACACAATGAAAATCCTGACGTGTCGGAATGCGAGCTTTATCCCAAAAAACTGACACCTCTTTTATTGTTAATTTAGCACTTTCATGTACACTTAGCTTCACTTCACGAATGTTATAAAAGAACACTTGTAATACTTGTCTATTAGACGGTAATTTATTGCCAATGATTTGTGACGAATAGTGTCCAACTAAGTAAATGAAAGTATCCTTTCGTAAGGATCTAACATCAGCCATCGTTAAATGTTATGTTTTACATATGCTAGAACTTATAATGTCACCACTGTAAAACACAATTGCAAACTGACATAAAAACCTACCGTAGGTGCATTATATTTCCAAACTTCCAAAACCAATAATTTCTAGGAAATAATTACACCAATAAAACATTATGAGAAAAGATGTAGATATTTGTATTTTAAGTAAAATTTAAGTGTATTACCGTAATAAAATCTTATCTACAAATTTCTACCTGAATGCGGCACGGGTTACCGTAATAAAACCTTATCTACAAATTTCTACCTGAATGCGGCACGGGTTACCGTTCACCGACCTATTTGAAACTTTGACATAAATTATTCCTAGTATAATAGTATATTTTCGTGGGGTGAGACTTAAAAAATACGCAAAAAAAATTCACCCCCTATAGAGATGGGCCACCCTAATGTATATTTAGTAATGAGTTGGTGAAATTAAAGCTGCCGAAACAAAGAAATCTGTTGAAGAGTCACGTCCCCATCTGTACCGCGTATCCCATATAGACCCGGAGCCGGTGACACTGAAAGCCCCCTCATAGCGGAATCGAAAAATTTGTGTGTGAATTGATACTTGCAAATTATACGAACAAAATAAGCTTGGTATGCGTAGATTTAAAAAGCCGCAAAAATGTTTAAAAAATTTAATTATTATAAAAATGCAATAATGTTTTCCTCTCATCGCGGATATTGATTATTTGTAGTGTATTCGATAGAAAATTTCGTACTCTTTTAGAAAAAAATTACGCAAACCACTTTATTTGGCCGGACGGGTGTGGCATACCTATTTGAAATGTGTGAAGGGGGATGAAATTTCTCCGTCGTCATGTGCAAACTTTTATTTTTTTTTTTGTTAAGTTCGTTTCGATGTGATCTTTAAAAATATCTTGGTGTGCGGGCTCAAACACTGCCGGAAGTATCCGGCATACCAGCTTTATTACATGGTCTCGATTCACATCTATTACAAAAAGTAGTATGTTAAACAAATTTGTTTTGGAGTAAAAGTTTTTATAGAATAAAATGTCTTGTTCCTTTCTTAGATTTAAAATTATATGAGGATAAATATGATCAAAGGAATTATAGGAAAATTATTATTTTAGATGATTCAAACAATAAAATAAAGTTGATATAATTAACAAAAGGACCCCGCACGTTTCTTATGTAAAATAATGCCCGGTGGATTTGGTTAAAATTGAAATATGTTATTTATGAAAACATGCTGAATAAAAGTCTCCATGGGAGCAAGGCCAAAAAATTAATAGTTTTTAAGTTATGGAGCTTTGAAGTTGTCTATCCGTGGTATATCAAATTCGGAACGAATTATGATGGAAGAAGAACAGCTCGAGTTTGACACGAATTTTCAAAATTAGAAATCCAACAAACTAATTAGTCTCCTCCCTAGATATGGACCACAATATGAACCGGAAGTTGCATGATTAAGTCCATTTTTAGGGTGAAAACTTTTTCAGTCTCAGTATAAACCTGCGTATTAAGAACGCATAAAGGCTAAATAAATGGATTTCAGGCCTCCTCGCTAGATATGGACCGCAATAACACGGGGCTGAAGTCCGAACCGGAAGTTGCATAATTAAATCCATTTTTAAGGGTGAAAACTTTTTCAGCGTATATATAGACCTGCGTAATGATTACATATTCAGGGTAAATGAACGAATTTCAGGCCTCCACGCTAGGACCACAATAACACAGCGCAGAAGTGCGAACAGGAAGTTGCATGATTAAGTCCATTTTTAAGGATAAAAACTTTTTTAGTCTCAGTATAGACCTGTGCATTAAGTTGGTATAAAGGGTAAATAAATGGAAATAATATCATCTCCTGGAGTTCTACTGAAATTTTGTCGTCAAACTTTCTAACATTACTTTAATGAATGCTAGTTAATATATTATTATGGTAGAACGAGTTTTCCACTGCAACCTTCTTCATCATTTCGATGTAAATATCTATGACGCAACAAATTATAAATAATTATTAATTAAAAATAAAAATAATTATTTTTATTGCAAACATTTGTTATTTGATAGAAGTAAAACTAGTTAAAATTTCAAATGACACTCTCTATGAAGAAAGTACTAACGTATCAGTTGATGAGGCGGACGATATTTAGAATAAACTGTAAAATTAAGAAAAGCTTTTTTGATAACTCCAGGAGATGACGTTATTAGCCAGGTCGCGCGCATCAGGTCCTCTGGAGGACGTTGCCGATGTCAGACTCGGGACGAGCGACCCGAAAAACCCCCGGGTAACAAGTTTCGATCTATTTTCCATGAATTTACAGGGAACTCCAGGTGATGGCGTTCCTGGTGCCGTCCTGACCTCCAGGTGCACAGAGGGCCCATTTGGACATCACATTCAGATTCAGCGACTCAAAAAACCTCCGGGTACTGAAATTCGTATGATTCGGGAGTTTTTTCTGGAAGATATGAATTTTTTCTTCATCACTTGAAAAGATGCACTTATAAGAATGCACTTTTCGATGCAGCAATGCAATTTGAAAAAAGTACAAGACCAAAATATGGCACAAAGTTTCTAGATGAGTTAACGAAGCGAATGCAAAAAACCCCATCTCAATCCGATTTACTGCAAAAAATTGAAGGTTGGGGCTATTTTTGTGTTATATTTCCTCGCCTAAACCTTTTTTTTTTTTTAGAATCCACGTTACTACATTAATAAACCATAATAACCATGAAGTTTACATACTTTTTAACAGTTCTCAATGATTTTGAAGGGCTTTTATTTTTTTCTATATTCTTTATTGCAACGATTGAGTTCGGGCGTGTTGATATATGTATATATAAGTATATTTTTCCCATCCATCCTTTGCTTGTATTGTTTAAACCAACAAAGCATCAGAAAGCTACAATTTCCATCTTTTAAATGAATCAACACTCATATAGATTGAACAAATTATGATTTCGTGACATATAATTCCTTGCGTCGGTGTCACATTCCAGCGGGCGCACGCATGGATTTCACTCCGAGTTATAACGTTACACTTGACTATTTTTTTTTTTTTTCGGGAATATCGTGGCTTTAGAGATACATTTTATTAGGACATTTTTTCTTCAGTAACACGTGGTCTATCCACCTGTATTTTTTATTTTTTCCTACCTTGAATTAACTTCAAAATTTTGAAAAAATGGATGAAAGAAAAATATTTTTCACTTTCTTTTTATGTTCTGCATCCGAGCGAAATGTAAACTTTTCAGGATATTATTCTATACACTGTCACGGACTCATTAAAAAAAAATTATTGAGTTCGCAAGTTTTTGTAGGTAAATACCTTAATCGACTGGGCTAGAGACAGAATGACAAATTCCTGACCAGGGAGCCTTTGGGAGTGGGGACTGCGAAAGTAAAATAAGCCGCACTATTCTGAACAGGATTTATTAAATCTGGCTTGCTACGAGGCAGCACTTTTGAAACACATAGTATAACATACCTCTCAATTTAACTGCAATTTCATTCTTCTCCAGATGATGCCAACTTCCTTAGCGAAAATTGTATTCAGTATTTTGTGTTCTTGGTTATTATTTGGTCTTATTCAGTTCATCTAGTTTTGTTTTCTTAGCTACAAAACTCTTTTTTTCATAAAAAAAAAAAACATCCCTTTCTGGTTGAATATAATTCCCAGTACAATTAATATAATTCCTTGAAATTTAAGTAGCATCAACTTGAATTAAATTAAATATTGTAATGAGTTAAAAGTTTCACAATTCAACTCCAGCCGCCATTCCTCGTAAACTTTCTAGACATATTTCATTTTAGCCTTTCGTTTTGATTAATGTCAGTCGTGGCATATCTACATTTGTTCTCATGTACCGGAAGGGCCGTAAAATTCAGAAAGGTTTATTTTACTGGAAACGTTCTCGTTTCTTATGATTTTTATGACCTTGATACAAAAACTATGGAGTGATATTTATCGGATTACGATATACCGGGTGTCAACAAGTTCACTTTCCGGCCGCCATTTTTTAAATCTTTTAACTATTCGAAATGCATCTAGGTACATGTCACATGTTGCCAAAACGACATATTTTATCCATCTGTCAAGTTTCTACGACTTTCACTGGAAGTGACCTCCACTTTTAAATGGAACACCCTGTATATTATACGTCATTCTACATGTGACTGTGCTAATTTCATGATTCCGTCCTCAATTTTGAAGTTTTTGCAGCCGTTTTTAATTTTCAATCTGGTGTACCATGATCCACCAGAAATTGTTCTACTATTCTTCAATAATTGAAGAAAAATACGTATTGAATTTTACTTCCACGTCCAGTGGAAGTATAGTAACGACAAAAAAATTTTAAAAAATTTTTATTGTCCCAATAGGCTTAAAATGTCATGAAACGTCGAGATTTTAAGTTTGAGCGAAAAAAAAAATTTCTGTCTGTCGGTCTGTCTGTGTCGGTCTGTCTGTCTGTCTGTCTGTAACTTTTTTTTTGTGCGCACGTTTACTCTGGAACCGTTTGAGATATTGACTTGAAATTTGGTACACATATGTATTTCAACGAGATCTAGAACTAGATTATATTTTCATCTTGTTCCGTCGAAGGGTTGGGGGGTAAATTGGGGTAAATTTGGGGTAAATGGAAAATAAAATCAAGCAGGTAAGAGTCCACGAAATTGGTATTTAGTATATACAAGAGAAGCTGAGGTCTCAAAAAAATTTTTGGCATTAGCCACCCCCATTACCACCCCCACCTCCTTATTAGAGGGTATGAAAAAAAAATGTGATTTAGTGCATGTACAGGAACCAGAAACCTCAAAATATTTTTTTACTTCATCCACCCCCCACTACCACCCCCCCCTATCACCACCCCCACCACACTACCGATGTGGGGTATCGTTTTATGGATTTTTGGGATAGAGGATTTCAAATATTATATTATTAAAGTTCCATAAACAATTATTTTCACATACAAAGTTTTTTCGTTGTGAGTGACTTGGATAGAGAATCTGGATGTGGAAGTAGTGATTCCTTGGGCAGCGGTTTTTCTGTTATTAATTTGTGTAACAAAATCACTTTTTGGAAATTACTCAACATTTTCAAGTGAAATTATATCACTTTCATAATACAGCTAAATCTAATTTTTTAATACCAATCTAACGACGTATCATAACACATCCTGGTGAGTCAATTTCTGGTTGGTCACTGGACATTAGATTGAAAATTAAAATTGGCTGAAAAAATTCAAAATGGCGGAAAGAGTCATGAAATATGCACAGTTATATGCAGAATGACCTCTAGATTTCAAATATATAAATATATACAGGATGTTCCATTTAAAAATCAATAATAGAGATCACTTCCGATGAAACCGGAGACCGTAGAAACTTGATAGATGGATAAAAAAAATGTCATTTTGGTAAAATGTGGCACATGCCTAGTTTCATCTCGATCAGTTAAAAAATAAAAAGTGGCGGCCGGAAAGTGATCTCGTTGACACCCAGTATAGGAGTGGATTTACAAATATGCCTAATAGCCCAGACGATAGAGAAAATTTTATAGTGAAATCTCCAAAAACTTGCAAAATAGATAAATTTTTTTTTAATGAGTTCGTGAAAGTGTTCAAAAAAGTTTACATCCGTTTTTTCAAGATTTTGAAATTAAGTCAGGATAGGAAAAAATAAAAAATACAGGTGGATGGACCACGTGTTTCTGAACATAAAATTTATCGCTAAAGCCACGGTATTAATGGAAAAAATAGTGAAGTAACTTTGTTACTCTACGCGGCCAAGCGCACGATTAAATGCATACTAAAAATAAAGCTTTTTTTCTCTTTCTAATTATACATTTTTAACATTTTTCTTAGTGAATAGGAGGATAAATAGTGAACACGGTCAGTATGGAGGGAAAATATATAATTATGAACGCATTCACAGACACCACACATAGCCGCTGGAATGAAGCAGATCTGCCGCGCTGTCACTCGCATGCATGCTTAACTAACTTTACTGTTGTATTTATTACAGGTACACGTATCCACATTTCAACTATATCCAATGGATTCCTTATACATTTGTTAACTTATTGGAAAAGTTCCAGAATTTATATTCAAAACTATAGAGAGTATAAGGATAATATCGTGAAAATCGTTATTTCTGATCATATTTTCGAAAAAATGCATACAAGTAAACTAATTTGTGTTTGAACATTTGAAAAGTATACATTTTTTCCGAAATAGTGATATTTTATTTTTTTTTCAATGGGTCAAGTTCTCGGCAAGTTGTAGCCTCCAATATATTATATATTTATCAAAAAAATCATCAAGCAAGGAAATTAAAATGATTTGAGATTGTACTTTTTTTAATCCACGTTATTAAAACTTAATAAACCATAATAATCATGAAGTGTACATACTTTTTAATAGTTCTCAATGAAGAAAGATTTTTTTTGAAAGGCTTTTATTATACTCTTCGCAAAAACGAAGAGAATATTGTATTTGATCGGCACATTTCTAAATCAGTAAATATCGCTCGTAGAGAAAAAATTTTTATATCGTTATGTTAGTGAACGAATTCTGAACAACTTTCAAAATGTCGGTCTGTCCGTCTGTCCGTCTGTCACGTTTCTTGTAAGCACGATAACTCAAGAAAGAAAAATCTGATTGTATTGAAATTTGGAGAGTAACTTAGTGTTAGCTAGAGGAAGAACCCTATTGTTTTTCAACAAAATAGATTGGTAAATAAAAAAGCTATTAGTAATTTAAAATTTAAAAAAATAATTTTTACATTTTTTTATGGTTTGTAATAAATAGAAACCTTGCGAAATGTTATTTCCTATCACTATTTTTTTTAATACATTTTACTAATGTGTGTTTCCTAATAATCACAATAAATTTTCTAATGGTATATATTACACTCATTAACAATTTTAGTAATAAGAAATGGTGGTGTAGCGGCAAGAGTTTCGTCTCGCAATCCAAGTTTTCAGTTTTCCCGTGTCAATAACCAAAATTGTGTAGTGCGCGTTCGCCAATGTTTTTAGTGTTGTGTTTATTTTTAATTTACTTTTAGGTCCATGAGGACAATAAAATATTTTAACCTAGTTTTTAAGTCCACCTGCGATGGACAGGAGCTTCTAGCCCCCCCACTCGAACTATCTCTAAGCTGAGTCGGGCCCACCCCGCCCAGCCCCACACCCACCTCGACGTCACCGGTCCTGGTCGTGTGGCTGGCTCCGGGTTGGGCTCCGATGAGGCATATATTGTACTCTATATACTGAATAAATACTGTTGATTGGTTGGTTGGTTTTGGCAATCTAAGGGTCCCGGGTTCGATCCCTCACATCGTGATTTTTTTTTTTCACAACAAAGTTGGTATCACAAAATTTAGAATGTCCAAAAACTAACATTATTTACAAGAAAAATGTGAAGAGTATCCTATAGAATGTGTAACAATTATATAAAAAGCTCAGTAAATCGGCGAAGAGTATAATGCTTCCTCTAGTTTTTTCTATAATTTCTATTGTGACGATTGAGTTCGGGCGTAATAATATATATATATAAGTATATTTTTTCCATCAATCCTTTGCTTGTATTGTTTAAAACAAAAAAGCATCAGAAAGCTACAATTTCAATCTTTTAAATGAACCATATAGATTGAACAAATTCTGATTTAGTGACATATAATTCTGTGCGTTGGTGTCACAGTCATGCGTATTCAAGCGCGCGCATGCATGGATCTCGCTCCGAGTAATAACGTTATTTAACTATTTTTTCCGGGAATACCGTGGCTTTAGCGATAAATTTTGTTAGGATATTTTTTGTTCATAAGCACGCGATCTATCCATCTGTATTTTTTATTTTTCCTACCTTGACTTAATTTCAAAATTTTGAAGAAATGGATGAAAAAATTTTTTCTTCACTTTTTTTTATGATCTGTATCCATGCGAAATGTAAACTTTAAGTAGTCTTTTTCATAGTTACCTTAGCTGCTTTTATTACACATTGTAATTTTAATGTCAAAATTGACAAACGTCATTTAGCCAAGTTATAGTATTATTTGAAATCCTAATTTGATAGCATAAGATGAATCGTGTTAATAGAAAAGTTTTGTTAGCATGTTTTGAAGGCAAGAGGAATTTAAAAGCTTCCAGTTTATGGACTCAGTGTTTAATTTTGTGTTGAATAAACATTGTTTCTTTTTATCTTTGAGAGTTGTTTATTTTTCTTAATTCATGTTATAACGAACTTTTTCTCACCAGTTAGGTGAAATTTAACTTTTCATAACTGATTATGAAAATCTGGATGTTTTGACACTTATGACAGTTTTGAAAAGTGTCATTTTATATGTCAAAATTAGAAAAACAATTTTAAATATTTACTTTAAAAATAAATATGTATATATTTTACTCAAACGTTAATAGTATATTACGTAATGAGTGATGTAAGAAGTATATTACGCACGAATGGAAAAGTTACGCACGAAGCCGCGTAGCGGCGAGTGCGTATTTCCATGAGTGCGTAATTGCCTTACAACTCGAATTATGTACTATACTTTACCTACGATCATATTTATTTAGTTATTTAGTAAAATCTGGATTTAGTTTACTAGTCAACAATATTATTCAACAAATATTGTGTCAGTTTTGACAGCGTTTGAAAATTAAGTAGGCGCATTTGTTTTTTTTAAACCCCGCGTCAGCGATATAAGCCACCTATAATTGCGTGTCCCGTGCGTTTTGTTTACCGTGCGATTTGTTTACAGTGCGTTTTGTTTACAATATGTAAAATTCAACTTACATAGATGGCAGGTAGTGTGTTTTTTACTATTTACAGTAGTGATCGTAGGTAAAGTTAATTACTGCACAACCTACATGCATTATTAAATTAGAAACTAGACTTGAGGCCACTAGTTTATAGTTGACTTCGGTATTATTTTGCATCTCGAAAATGCCTCGATACTTCCACTTTTGAGTAATAGCAAATCCTTTTAACCACGAATAAAATTAGTCAAAATAAGTAGAAATTCGAACAGACTCACCTCGAGAAATCATGCCTGCTCCCTCTGTCCCCCCTACCTGTATCTGCCTATATTTTTTTTTCTCAAAAACGGTAGAAGCTAGAGGAATGATCTTGGCGCCATTCGATAGAGTATAAAATTTTGCATAAGACCTTTATTTTGCTTTTTACTGTTTTCTTTTTTTTTAAGTCCCAACAACAAAAAAAAAGAAGGAGGTGCCTTCCGACACATGATTGGCTAAAACAGCCCAATACATCAAAATTCTGCAAGATATTGTCAAACGTGCAGAATAATGTTTTATATAATTTACAATTAATTAGTTCAATAACATTCATGTCTACAAGTATAAGCCGAGAATTGCTGATTTGACAAGGTTAGGTATATTTGGTATACAAAGCTAACATTGAACTATGAATACCATGCATCATTTTCCGAGGTATTAAAACGAGGAGATAAACAATGATCGGCAAGTCTCTACGGGGGCGCGGAGGTGCATCTAGGTGGGCACCCGGACGCCGGGGTGTCTAGGTACAGGCCTCTGTTCGTTGAAAGCTTAGCGGGTTTGTACCCCAGAGTAAATCAGTTGTGATATCATTTTTAAAGTGTGTTGTTATCTTCCTATTGTTGTTATCAAATAAATGTTATTTTGTTTGAAGTGCAGTGAAGTTAATTCGTAGTCCAGGTATTCCTTCCTAATTTTCAGCTTGAGCACGTTTTAGGCGTGACACATCGTGGAGGCGCCGTAGGTAAAGTTCCCTTGGCCAATTCTTCCTAATTGGTCAAATAATATTTTTTTTTAATTAATTTGTGGTTTTTGCAACGTTTTCATCCGAGAGGAAAGTTGCTGCAGTTGGTTGTTCAGAGAGTGTCATCGAGTGTTATACTAATTGTTTATATGTACCGTTAGGGGTATTTTTTAATTCCTTTATTAATAAGTAGTCTTGTTTGGGATATAATCTATTAACCTTTACTAGCATTTAATTTGTGTTCTTCAACGTGTGTTTTTTTTTCTTATCATGGAACTTTGCATTATTTATTACGAAGGTTTCTCCTTAGCCGCCTGGATTCGTTCAGTGGTGAAAACTCTCAGAGGCGGCAGTGATAGATAATAACCAAAGATTTTGAAAAACTGTAAGTGCAGTGTGTTGTTGTGGGTGCTTGGAAAAGAAAGTGTTAAATGATTTTTTTTTTCATCAGTTTGTTTACAATTGTTCTTTTTTGACAGTGCTATAAATGGGGGCCTCTTGTAGCGTTTTTAAAAGTTGGAAACCAAATTTGTACGTTTTTTTGGAGAGGATTGATTGGTTATTTTATTTTTTTTCCTTCTATAATCAGAGTTTCCTTTGGATCATTTCAATATAATGTCGATTATATTGGCATCTTATTTTTTCTGTATTTGGTTCTCTTTTTATTTTTGAACGTTAATTTGGATTTATTATTAATTTATATTTCAGAGAGTCATCTCTATCTGCAGAAATAATAGTTTCTAAAGAAGATTAGTTAATTACAGCCTTAATTTTGTTTAAAATATTTTCTACCATCATTTTTAATTTTTATTTTTGAATCACTATTAATTCAAAAGTTAATTTATTTGAAATCAATTTTACAAATGTGGGACGAAAAGTTCAATGATTTGAAGAAAAACTAATAAAGTAAAACATTGAAATATAAGTACATAGGCATACCTACATTATTTATAAATATATATGTTTGGGTCAGTATTTTTTTAAGTGCAAGCAAGTTTAACATTGACTGATACTGACCTTGACTGCTTTGTGTTAATAAATATAAAAGTGCATACAAATAGTTTTAATAATTCTAAATAACAATTTCTAACATTGAATAAAAATTTGTTCGAAATTATGATGAATTTTGCAATAATATATTAATAAAATAAATGAGGTCTTGGGTATAATGCAATCATAGAGTAGACAGAAGTACTAGTTTACATTAAAAAATATAAATTAAACATACTCAAACTCGTACGGTTTTTTTATCGAATGTCTTTTAAGGTTTAAATAAATAAGCATGCTGTAAGGAATAAGTGGTAATTATTATGGGCTATATCTTTATTAAGAAATAAGTTGTATAAGTAACAGTAGGTAATTTTATGGGTTATTTTTGTATGAAGAAAAACTACAGCACCAAATTCCTTGATTTTTTTTTTCATCTGGGGAAAGTAGTATATGTGTATAAATTTTTTTTGTGCTATTCACTAAGAAAGTGTGAAATCTGACTGTTCTCAGAATCTACTAGGTAATTTGCACTATTGGTCGAGATGTTGGCCAGCATCGCGATGCTGGGCAATTTGCTTAGATTAGGAGGACAAAAGTCAATTTCTCTCAGAGTAAAAATATGGCTAATATATACTAAAATGGTTTTTTTAACAACTTGTGCTCCTAATGTTGCCTATGTTTTATTTCTATTTGTAATAATAAATGCTCAATGGTGGCCATAAAGTGATCGTTCCTCCTATTGACTGCGCTTGAATCAGTTGTGCCCAAAACATCGATGCAGTAATTTGTATATTTCTATCTGTTTGATTAAAATATCAACAATATTTCGACATGGATTGTGCAACTGGAGGTATGTATGTCCTATTTGTATTATTATATCGATTACTGTGAAATTTATTATAGAGAAATCGTTGAATTTGTAAGACGCAATTTAAGTAAATAATTTTAATAACTAATGATATTGTTTGGAGGTTACAAAAAAAGTTCCACCGAGTACCGCTACGTTCTTTTTTTGTAAGTTAGTTTGGAACTTGAAGGTCAAGCACAGAAAAATACAGCTATCCCAAAGGATCCTTTTTTTATATAGAGCCCTTTGTATACAGGTAGTCGCGACAAAACCGCTCTCACCACATCACCCCTTACTGTCCATAGGGAAGAACTACCTTTACCCATGGGACAGCTATCTAAAGATGTCTTGGAGGCCAGCCATAACGATTATAAGTACACAAGATTGTTTCACTGAAGAAAATGTTCAATGATGAATACTGATTAGGGATATTTTGAACAGGATGCTCATATCTTCAGACCCTATAATTTCAGTGTAATTCAAATTCAATTCATTGTAATAATTTCAGTGTTAATAAATGACGATATCAAAATAATTTTCTTTTAATATTTCATAACTATGCCGTGTCTGTTAAAATTGCCTCCCTTTAAGTGGAATTCCGAATTTTTCGTACCTACTCCACCGTGTACCGCTTCTTAGCCTGATATAAGCCATATTATTAATTTTGTTAGGGAAAAGATTTTCGTTACTCGTTATAATTAGATCCAATTATACAATTTTTAAATGAAATTAATTTTTTTCTCAACCTCTCAAAAATCCCCCCTTAGTACTTAAAATTTGTTTACTATTTCTTATGTATTCCCATGTACGATGTTATCATATTCCCTCAGAATTTTATATCGAAATAAATTTTCCAACTCCCTCAAAAAGTTCAAAATTTTATCCCAAAATTTATTTTTCAACTCCCTAAAAAACCACCCCCTTAGTGTTTAGATTTTTTTTACTATTTTTGGTCTATTCACATGTATAATGTTACCTCTTTCAGAATGTTTCAAAGTTTTAACGCGAAATTTATTTTTCAACCCCTTCAAAAATCATCCCCTTTAGGATTAGATTTTTTTTACTATTTTTTAAGTTTTGTAACGCTTATTTTGAGCTCATTTAGAAATTTTCAGATTTTTGTCCACCTAAAAGTCGAAAATTGCCCAGTGTGCATCGATTACTTTTGTGAATTGCCCTGTAGACAATGCGGCAGCATAGATGATAGCTTGATACGAGTTTAGGAAAAAAAATAATTAGAATCTTGTAAGACAAATGCACCTAGGCAGGGTTGGGAATAAGGGTACGAACATGTCGAAGAATCTTAATAGTTAAATGAGTAGTTCACTACTACAGTCGCCGTCAATTTGTAAAACAACCTATACATTTAAATGCCAAAGATACTTGCAGCAGTTCATCCTAGCAGTTTACACGGGAATCACCGCGGTCATTGCACTTCACTGGCCATTCATAATTGTGTACATTTGGTGTGAGGTACGCAGATCGTCGCATCCTCGCATCTAGAAGTTCAGGCCACAATTTGAGTCCGTGTATCGAATTCATCAATTTGTAAAACAAACCTGTACATTTAAATGTGACCGCACATGTCGAGGATGTTACCAGAGCTGTTTATATCCGAAGGCAACTAGCATGTTCACGTCGAAACAAAATAATTTGTTTTTACATGGTGGTAGAGAGGTAGACTACGCGGTCGCGAATATTTATCATATTTTGAATAAATATTTCTATGGATATTTGTTTTAAGTTATAGCTAACAACCTTAATTATTGCTTTATAATTAAAATATATACAAGCTCGTATCTTAAAATTATTTTTATGTTTATTTTATATGTTACCTACATGATTTTAGTAAATATTTCTATGAATAATTTTTTTGCCTATGGCTATATATCTACACCTGAAGTAGGGACAGTGGGCAGGACCGTCGACAGGGGGAGGCAGGGGGCCCGGGACTACGTCTATATTACGTCATATAGGCTAGGCCATTCAGTTGTGCACATTTGGCGATTCTCAAAAAAATTATATAAATATTTCAATTCAATAAAAATCTGTAACAATTAAATACTGTGGTAGTTTTTTAATAAATTAAAAACAGAAAAATAAAACGACAAAACCTTGAAAGAGGGAAGGGGCCAGTAGAGTATATTTAGCGGTCCTCGGGCTCCCCCCACCACTTTTGTCTAGACGTCTAGACATGACGTCACATGTCTAGGTAATGGGCTAAAGACTTCAAGGTTGTTTACCTGTTAATGCATTATTACAAGTAATTTTTAAAACCCTTATTTAGTTGCATTCATTTGTTTGGAAATCTTTTTTTAACATATACATCATAATTAGAATCCTTTGTATCAATATTTTCAAGGACATATTTAATGTGTAGGGGGAGGATGGTATTTTGTTATATTCTTCAGACATGACGATGCCAAAACGCTCTCCGCGGCAAGTATCAGCACCGACTCCGACAGATCCGGTCTTTAGAGCTGTCGGGGACGAACAAGGTGTCTACAACCAACATGCTTGCCGTTCCGATCCTTCTCTACTCCTTTGGAGTACTGAAATGGAGTCGACAAGAGTTGCGTCAACTCGTGTATGATGTCACCGAATTCGATAATATTGATGTATCTAATGTAAAATTGTCGTTAAATTCTGAATATTATCCCTATGAAGATATGGAATTAGATTTTAGTTCTAAAAAATATCTTGAAGCATATTATATGTATACGCAGTTCCCAAAATCATTCGCCTCTAATTATAAACCAATGCTAGACTTCACGGCTTTCGGTGACCGAGCATTATTTGTCATAGATTGTTCCAAAAGAAATGATTTAATTAAATCTACTCTAGATGCCAAAATAGACATTGAAAGCAGAAAAGCATTTCCTCGCAATACTAAGGCTTATTGCATAAATATTCACGATCATGTGATAGAATATTTACCTCTGAGTGTAATCATAAGAAATGCTATGTAATAAAAGAGGATGAGTTACACTCTATTATTGCAGTAATATAAAAACCACACGTTGATAAACACATGAAATCGGTTATTGTTGACATTCAGGGGTTTAATCTCCCCGAATTTTACCCCAAAGAAATATCGTTCGTTAATGGACAACAAAATGCTTACTATGTAATAAAACCCCCAATACCCTATAGTGCGCTGAGTCATGATATAAAGAGACAGGTGAAATATTTGGAAAATTTTCATCATGGCTTAAAATATAGTAGTGGTTATGTAAGTTATGGTGACTTGGATGGCATATTATACAAACACATACTTAATGGTACCGCTGATATGGTGTACGTAAAAGGATATCAGAAGCAAAAATTTCTCGACAAAAAATTACTTGAACTAGATGAAAATTCAGCATCGCCTGTAATCAACGTAGAACATATTAATGATCAACCACCACCACCTAACTTCCAAAACGACATGCCGTATTGTTTAAATCATTTTACTAATGCTAAGTATATGTGTAGTTTAAGAAATAGTTTAAAGCTTTATGATTGGCTGTATCCAAATATACCTAAATAAATAACTTAATTTAGTGATGTTGAAACTTATTCTCCCTCTCCTCCTGTTGTACTTGCTGTTAATTTTCAGTAATTTACCAGACCTCACACATAGTGGTTGGCGTGTCATCTTCAGATGAATTAAAATCATTTTCGAAAATTACAGCAGTTACGTCATACTCTAATTTTTTACGAGAAGAAAAAGCGTATATTTTTTTAAAGTTTTAGTAATTTACGTATTGACTATAACGACAACGCTGCATTTAGTGGTAGAAGACGGTGCGGGAAATTTTTGTGTGCGACGGCAGCAAGAAGAATCACTCAAAATGTCGCAATGTCCTGAAAATCCAGTATTTTTATCATGTGGTCATATAGCTAGAGCCAGAACCACTCGTTGTGAAGTATGCGAGAGTCGCGGAAAAGAAGAGCGGAAATGTAAAATTTGCCGCATAAATGATCAAGAAGTGAAATTTCTACCATGTGGACATATTGCAAGCTGCATAAACTGTAGTTTTTCTTAGAAAGTCTGTATAATCTGTGGAAAAAGCTTGGAAGCTTCTATACGTTACTTATTTGATGATAAATAAACATTATTTGTGGATAAATCATTAGTGTATCTGCAATAATAGTAGCACTAAGTTCACACTTTATACTTTTACATGCAGTATTCCAGAATATTCTTTACATCCATCGACCATACAATTCGAAAGAAATTTTTGCCTGCTTCGATATAGATGGATTGAAAACAGCAGTTGTTCAGGATGGGTAAAAATGACACCCCACCTTATTAACAATCATATCCCCGCATTTTACATTTCTATGCCTAATAATACTACGAAGTATAACACGAGAATAATATTTCAAGATGGTAGCTCCGAAGACCTGCATTGTAAAATGATAAAAGGCGCATGTGCTCCCACATCAAAACTTATTGATATTTCTACCGACTACAATAATCAATCAGCTACAATTCTATAATTACTGTGTTACATTACGCTTTGTACTTCGATTTTAATTCTAAAGTGTCTAGTTAGAATTATTAGAAGAAAACAAAAACGCCATTCTCGAATTGTATCAGGATATTTCAAGAGAAAAATTTCAAGAGCTCAATACATCCTCTAATATTACGTATTATGTTAGAGATTGTGAAACTGATACTTTAGTTCGTCTTGGACACACTGAGTACACACTGAAAACATATGGTCGTGCTGAAGAGTTATGTAGCCAGGTTTTACGAAGATCCATTACTCTCGATGTGTTTTTAAAAGAAATGATTTTAGAAGGTTTTTTTCACATGCTATTCTCTATTAGAAATAGCATATCTAACGAATTTATTGTAAAATATAATGTTTATAATCAAGACACTGTTAATTAAATTTCATATTAATAATGATTGTTTTATTTACATATCAGAATGACTCGGTTGAGTGAAGATGAGTCAGCATGCTAGTTGTTTATTTTAAACAGATCTTAAACAGGTCTGAACAGGCTCAGTTACTACGCAGAGATGAGTCAGTATGGTAATTGTTTATTTGTACATCACGTTTTGTTTATATTAAACTATCATATTTCAGAGATAAACTCTAAAATGACATCATTTGTTTAGTCTACAACTTCGATGATTCATATTTTAACCTTGAAAACACCTGTAAGTAATAAATTGTTTATTTTATGTCACGTTTTGTTGGCATCAAACTATCATATTTCCCTCCTCCGATCTCCATGTTTATATGTGAATAAAATACAAAAAGTTTCCATAAAATATATTAATTTATTTTAATGCTATTATAATATTTATAAAACAGAAAAATACATTATAAAATATAAAATAATAAAACTAAACAAAATCAGCAGCATCTATCCACGAATTCAACTTGCTAGAGAGTCCAAGCCATTTCACATAAATTTTATTTTTACGACGACGTAAAATTTTTTCCACTAAATATACGTCAGGATTTTTCGTTTTTTGTAATTCAACTTCATAGAAACAACCTTTAATCGGCTGCTTATCCATGTCTTCAAGAAGGTACGTAGTTGGGTTAGTTAAATTTACTTTGACTATTTTAAAAAGTTCTGTGGACCAGTTAATAGTGTACCCTTTATCGAAAATTCCTTTATGTCGAGAGATCCTAACAATATCACCAACGTGAAATTTAAATTTTAAAGGTATAAGCTCTGACTGCATGTAAGCACTTATTTGTGTTCGTCTGGTAACATCAATCGGCTTCATTCCTATCGTACGATGTTTTGTGTTATTATACAAGTCTGTAATTTCGGGTAAAATGTCTAGCCATTTATATTTTCCTCTAATTGAACATTCTTTATACAACTGATTTTTAAGTGTTCGTATAACTCGTTCTACTATTGCTGCTTTCTTTGTACTATAAGTGAAATAATGATTGATGTTATATTTTTCCATCAGTTTAGTAAAGCGTTGATTGTAAAACTCGGTTCCTTGATCTGATTGTATGTGTTTTGGTGCATAATCAGCATCTTTGAGAACCTCCTTCATTGCCTTTAAAATTTCTACAGCAGTTTTATTTTTAAGGGGGCGTGTCCATACATATTTAGAATAACAATCGATTACTACGAAAATGTATCGATAACCTCTATTTTCACGAGCATACGGTTGCATTTCAGCTAAATCGATTTGTCATAAATCACCGTAACCTTTAATTATAGTCTTCCTTCTTGTAAAATTTCGCCGGGCAGGTTTATGAAGTTCATCAACAACTTGTAGTTTTACATCACTGACATTCATAGTTTTTTCTTCCATTGAACACGTTTTTCGGATACGTCCACCTTCACCACTGTAAGAGTTTCTGCAACTGAATGTTCTAATTTGCTTATTCTAGCTAATAAATTATTTTCAGAAACTTTAATTTCACTAATTTGTGCGTTAAGATCTCTCTTCATATCGTTAAACATTTCAACAATTTTTCCATGTGCAAATTCACTATACGCGTTTAATTGTTTCCCTACAAATGTAGTGTATGATTGTTTAATTGTCTTATTGTGTTCAGCTGTAGCTTTTTCCAATATATTATTGATTTTCTTAACTGTTTCTTGCATACGTTGATCAATATGCTCGTCTACATATCAACATGTTGCTGCATCTCTAGGATCTTTCGGTTCACCAATTTTAGTTAAACGTTTATATTGAATATCGAAATAATTGTCATTGGTAAGCTTAAAACCTATGCCTCGCTGACTCACTACTATACTCGATGAAGGTCGTTTACTCCTACGTCCGAATTTATCGATAGTGTTGTTTATGCCAGCCATCTTGAATAACAACTGTTAACATTTCAGTAATATACATATAATCTATATTTGTTAATATACTATGCCTTCCTCTCTCAATTCTGATATCAAACTTAGTATTTCATTATCGTGTCCAGTATGTCCTGCCTGTTTTGAACTCCATAGCAGACGTAGACGATCCACTAGCTCTTTGGGTTTATTCCAATATACATAATCCACCGCTTTACTGCTATATTGTTTTTTAGTAGGTAATCCCAATCTCTTTTTATTGGATCGTGTCA
Source organism: Rutpela maculata (assembly GCA_936432065.2). NCBI lineage: Eukaryota > Metazoa > Arthropoda > Insecta > Coleoptera > Cerambycidae > Rutpela > Rutpela maculata. The sequence continues at coordinate 240,364,771 of OW386286.2, read as the reverse complement.
CTATTCTATATTGTACTAATGGTTTGATAATTTCTCGATATTTTCTCGATTTATTCGTATTATAACCCCGCCTACTATCATAATTCTTATGTGCTACTTTCGTTAGTTTCAATATCTCCCCATAGTGTCTTTATTTGCATCACTAACACCTTCTTCACTAGTTAAGCATGGTGGCGATTTTAGAAATAATAACTCGTACAGTTCGCGATTACCACGAAAAGTTCCAAGTCTTTTGTTGGCATGCCAAAAAGAAACATTTTTAGATGGGAAACGTACTTCAGCATAACCCATACGTAGTTCTTCTGTGTTGGGATCTACTCGTACTCCATAAACTGTGTCATATGAGGGATCACCGCTCCTTAATCTTTCAACATGTTTCATAATCATGCTATTTATTTTCCCAACACTTTTGGTTAAAGAGGTTGATGATGAAGGAGTAGATGTAGCTGGCGTAGTTATTAATGAATTTGAAGTTGGTGGTGTCTCCATTGTAGGCAATGATATAGGTAGGATGTCGTCATCATCTTTATCAGATTTTAGACGCAACCATACTCTTACTATCTGATGCCAGCGATGTGTGTATCGTCGACTTAACGTGTAGTTTATTATCTGCTGCTGCTGTGGATAATACTTTTAAAGGTTTCGTTGAAGTTGGTGGTGTCTCCATTGTAGACAATGATATAGGCACGATGTCGTCATCATCTTTATCAGATTCAGACGCAACCATACTCGTACTATCTGATGTCTGCGATGTGTGTATCATCGGCTTATTTTGTGGTTTATTATCTGCTGCTGCTGCTGCTGCTGTGCATAATACTTTTAAAGGTGTCGTTATAGGTTCATAGATTTTTTCGAGTGCTTGTCTGCCTTCAATGTGTCTAGTTTTAATAGACTTAAATTTTTTTCTAACTGCATCTGTTGCCTCAATCAATTTACGTTTTAAGATCATTTCATCATTAGTTATATTGAACATATTATCAATGTCACTATTCTTTGTTGCGGTAGTCTTCGTTCTTGCGATACACCTTCACCGTTGTTCGCTAAACAAATAATCAATGCGAGCTATACCCTCTACACATATATGAAATTATCTAGCCCCTTTCTATATCGTCCATCTTATAATTCTCTATCCTTATCAATCGTCAAAAATCCATATCGATCCTTCCAGCATTCAGCACACATTTTTTGAAATTCCTTGAATGTCACGTCTGGTGCCACGTGATCGTGGAATATATGTTGAAGATTCATATCATCTTGTTTGAACATTATTATAAGGTTAGAGTTATCGCGAACTAATTGTTTTGGCGTGCGGGAATATGTTTGAGCGAGATAAAAACAATCAACATTACTGTGACGACCCATGCTAAAATACGATCTTATAATATTCTGTTTTTCGCATATGACATCATCGAAAACAAAGATAGAGTTTGGTTTAGCTGCACTGGGTTCCACTATATCTGCATTATTATTGAACGTGTAATATCCTAATCCTTTAATCGGTGCTAACACATTGCGTAAATATTCATACTTGGGTTGATGTAATGACTTGGAATATATGTAGACATTTGTAAATTGTAGTCCACGAGGATGAGTAAGTAAAGTAATCATAACGTTGGTCTTTCCACAATTTGATGAACCAGCTATGATACATTGGATGGTTGAGGGAAGTAGCGGACCATGACGTTGATTATCAACAGCAGCAGGACCTATCCCACATCCAATCCGTTCATCTAAGTTATCCACAAAGAACTCCTCCTTCTGTTTTACAATCTGCATTGCACAATGGTTAAAAACTATATAAACATATATGCATCATATCTACCTTATTTAAATGTCGACTATCAAACGATACAGACGCCAACCGTGTTCAAAAACTGGTGGCGGTTTTGTTAATTCATTGATTAATAATCTTCTACTCGAACTACATTTACCTTCATATCAGTATTGTGGTCCAGGTACCAAGTTGTATAAAAGAGTGGCGAGAGGTGATGCAGGTATAAATCGTCTTGATGCTGCCTGTAAAGTGCATGACATTGCGTATGATAAGAATAAGGATTTAACCGCAAGACATAAGGCAGACTACGAACTTGAACAGTGTGCGTGGGAGCGTGTCAAATCCAAAGACGCCGGTTGGAGGGAAAAGGCAGATGCCTGGTTAGTTACCAATATAATGAAGGCGAAACGTCACCTTGGTATGGGTTGCAAATCAAAAATTTCAAAGACCGATAAAAAAAAGAAGAGACCTGAGAATGTTAAAAAGAATAAAATGATCTCATTTAGAAGTGGAATAGTTAGACAAGCACGCATTGCATTACAAAAAGCTGGCGGTGAACGATTCATCACTGAAAATATGAAGAAGGCGGCTGATATCGCATTACATGCTGCGAAAAAATCATTGAAAACTGCAAATGGGAAACAGAATATTCGAACACCCCGTATAATTCCTATTCCTAAAGTAGGCGGTATTTTGCCGCTACTACCAATTTTGGCTGGACTTTCTGCTTTGGGAACGCTAGCAGGTGGAGCAGCAGGTGTGGCAAAAGTTATACACGATGTAAGAAGTGGAAGACAGCAATTGATAGAAGCTCAACGTCATAATAGAAGTATGGAGGCGATTGCAGTAGGCAAGACTGGTAAAGGAATACACTTGAAACCATTTCGTAGCGGATTAGGTCTCTATCTCAAACCGTATCCCAGTTCAAAAATCTAATAAATGCCCTACCCCGCAGAGCTCTGTCCGATGCGGATCTTAATCATTATGCGTTTAAGATGATGAAAATACCTTATTTTCGAGGTGTATTCATGCGTGATACCCTACCCGCTTCAGGACCGCATCATAACGAATCAGCCATCATCAATCTGGATAGTGTGCATGGTATGGGAACTCATTGGGTGGCATATAAAAAACGCAAATCTTTAGTTAACTACTATGACAGTTTTGGTGATTTACCGCCTCCTAAAGAGCTAATACGATACTTTAATAGGGGGTCGAGGGGCAACAATGTGAAAATATTATATAATTATGATCGTCAACAGAATTTCAACACAGTCTGGTGTGGACATTTGTGTTTAAAGTTTCTAACAAGAAAGAAATAATGAATCTGAATATAACGCCTGAAATGGATCGTGAGTGCATTAAAAGAATGGGATACTCTCTCATCGCATATTCTCGACTGCGTAGTCTTATGAAAATGACCCGACAACAATTGGCAAATATGCCAAAAGAAGTTATGATTGCGTGTGCTCCAAATGAAATTGCCTTAGTGTGGGATAAACTGCCAGAACATTTGTAAAATGATATCGATATGTTAAGGTATCAATATTGCATAGAACATTATGATGATAAATCAAATGCAGATATTAATGACGAACTGCCCACTAAAAAATTATTTTGCTGCTATTGTAAGATGAATGATGTGAATATAATATCTAGCAATGAGGTAGATATTGCATTGTCTAGTCCACCGAAAAAAAGAAAGATAAATCCTCTTAGATGCTGTATTCATCAATAAAACCATAATAACCTTGCAAATGTTATCAGTCATGTCGCATACGTTCACTATATCAAGTTATTCGAGTGTGTTGAGTGCCGATTTCTATCCTCCAATCGAGTTAGACATTGCCGCTAGCTATGGTTTGGGTCTATTAGGATTCTACTCGTATAATTCCATATTTAATGTAGACGAGAAAAATAATCAGTTTTCCTATAAGCCTAACAGTAGAACTGATGATATTCTTCACCATTTACCACCGGGCGCATATGAAATTGATGAAATCCATAAAGCGATGCTGCAATCGTTAAAATCGGACAAGAGTAAAGCTGATATGCAAAAGGACGATGATGAAGGATTATTTTCATTGCGAGCAAATAATAATACTTTAAAGTGTGAAATTCAATCAAAGTATGAGATTATCTTTGATCAAGAAAATTCGATAGGTAAACTTTTGGGGTTTGAAGCGATACGTCTACGACCGAATAAGATCCATGAATCCACGCAGCCCGTTGATATTATGAAAGTTAGAATTATACGTGTAGATTGGAATATTATATATGGTGCCTATTTAAATGGAGAGAAAGCACATACTCTATTCGAGTTTGACATTGATGTTGAACCTGGCTACAAGTTATCAAAGGAACCTCAAAACATTATTTATATGCCTGTCAGACTCGCAGCTCATCAGTTTATCGAAAACATTACTCTTCGAATATTGGATGATAACGGTGAATTGATAAATTTTCAAGGCGAGAAGATTATTATAAAGTTAGAGTTAAAAAAAATACTCTAATATTTTATTGTTCCGCTAATGGGTTTCCGCTATAACCGCCAGTTACGTCAGTCACGTTTTGTACGACGATTAAATGACATTGATACAAGTGATAGAACAGAAAATATTCAACTCATTCCTGCTGCCAACGTCGCAGAGTATAGACTGTCACTTCAAGACTATATTTTTCTTCAATCGATTGGTTTAAAAGTTCGCAATTATTAAGATGTCTATCAGTAGTACAAGTGAAAAACTGGAAGTATTTGATGAACCCGTGTTTGACCACTCACTCGTTAGCCTACACGAGCATACATATAAACCGTATGGGTCACCGTTATATAGAAATTCAGATGAAGTACGCATTCCAGTACATTTTCAAGATCTCATATTATACATTTCCGATAGTTATATATATATATATCGAAGGGAAATTTACACCTAGTGATGTTACAAAAACATGTTACCTTTCCAATAACTCTTTGGCATTTCTCTTTGATGAAATCCGCTATGAGATGGGTGGTGAACAGGTAGCTGTAGTGAGAAAGCCCGGTATAACTACTACGTTGAAAACAATGGCATCGTTTGGTAAAATACAATCACATTGCCTTCTAACGTTAGGCTGGGGTCTTAGCCAAACTAATCAGGACATATTAGACTCCACCAATCATGTTTTTAGTGGTAAGCTACCGCTTAAATATCTTATGGGCTTCGCTGAAGATTATACTAAAGGTATTTTAAATGTGAAACAAGAGTTGATATTAATTATTGCTCGTTCCTATCAAAACTGTTATATTGGTGAAGTAGATGCTCAGATTGAAATCACCAAGATTGAATGGAAGATCCGCCACATTGTGCCCGAGGATAGAGAAAAACTTAAATTAATGACTCGTTTGAATAGAGGTGGTGCTAGTTCTCATATTAAGATAGCCTATCGCATGTGAGATCTTTATGAATTGCCTGCTCTGCGTGAGACGTCGGCATACATTTGGGCAATAAAAACCAGTACCAGCTTAGAAAAACCTCGCTACATTATTATTGGCTTTCAAAGCACCGATAACTCTGACAATAGAACGGAGGATTCAACAAAATTTAATCATGCTGAAATTAGTAGTATTCGACTATATCTAAATTCAGCAGTATTTCCATATGAGCGATGGAATCTGGATTTTTCCAAGAAACTATACGCTGCTGCTTATTATGTATATGAGAATTTTCAACACAGTTATTATAATAAGGAGATCAATGATCCGATGCTGAGTATAGGAGAATTCCTAAACAATCCATTATTTGTGATTGATTGTTGTCATCAATCTGACGCGGTGAAGTCTTCCACTGTGGATATTAAACTGGAATTTGAAACGCGCAAGAATAAATTTCCTAAAAATATTAAAGTTTATGCACTTATTCTACATGATTCATGTGTAACTTATAATGCATTAGATGGTTCTGTATTCAATGGATTACATTAATTTTTCTTTACTTATTATTATTAATTATTTTAAATTTTTAGTTTACTAGGTATAGCGTATAATTAGTAAATAAATATATGTTCTTATTGAAATGTATGTTAATTATTCTGTAATAAAAAAAATAGTATCCAACAGTGTAGACTTTTCTTTTCCCTCACCTACCTACCTCCCATTTAGATCTAGCCTATGTGTTGCTTTTAAGCGTACCATATAGCAAAAGGGTTCGATAAATTTAAACCTCATTAATGCTGTGAGACGCAGCTGAGGAGCATCATTTTTTTTTAAATATATTAGGTCAGGTCTGAAGTGTCATGATACTGTTAGACGTAACATATGGCAGAGGAGAATTTATTTTTAACTACATTAGGCTATGTAAAAAGAATAGTGACATAATGCTGTGAGACATGCCATTCAGCAGAGGAGCATAATTTTTTAAATACATTAGGTAAGGTCTGAAGTGTCATGATAATGTTCCATTTCTTTAAAGAATTTTAAAATTAATGAGTACTGTTTTTGTCTTCGCATACGAATTTAAAAATTATTGTAAAACCAAAAACTTTTTGACTTTGGCTCTTGTATGTTAACATATGCTTCATTTGATGATTACGTTTTTGTTTAAGAATTGTATTCATTTTATTAGAAATTGCGTTAATCTCAACTTAGTCGATACGACAATAAAAAGAGAAAAGTAGATTGTAATACAAGTGTGGCACTCGTATGAGAGCTGCGTTCGTGTTCCTACTTTCATACATCGTTTTGCAGTGAAGCTTGTCACATGTGTGTTACATACTATTTTTTCTACGGTTGTGAAGTTATTTCCCTTTTTTAATGTTTTTCCAAAATTTTAAATTTGCTGTCTGTTAGATTTTATTTAAAGTGACATTTTCCGCAGTCATTCTGAAGTTAGAAAATTTGACTTTCTAATTACAATTCATGTGTAATTAATGTACATTTACAGAATTTAATTGTTATTACCAGTAAGTAATATAAAATTCTGTAAGGTAAACACACTATTTTATTCCGGTGTGTGAAGATGTAATCAAGGCGTGTGGCAAAAATTCTCTATCGCACGGCGTGCGGCAAAGTGATATTTTCTGCAATCATTTTGAAGTTAGAAAATTTGACTTTCAGCACAATCGTAGAAAAAAATAATTACATATTTTTCATGTCTTTGTTCCTAGTCAGTACTAACCTTCGTTCTGTAAATAAATACTCTTAGAAAGAAAGAACAGGTGAATAGTTATTACATTCATTTATATTATTTAAAATATACATATAAGTAAAATCTAACAAACTTAGGATTCCCAAACAAATAAATGTAATTAAAGGGTTTTACCTGTAATAAAGCAATAATATTTTAAAATTAGCTGGGTCTATAGGACATCAATTAACCACAACAAAGCTTAAATCTTTCTTGACAAAATCGAATGGCATCGTCTTGTCTGAAGAATATAGCAAATGCAGGGAACCATGCAAACGATTCTAATTACGGTGGTAAACTATGGTAAATGATCTTGAAAAGTCAATGACAAATGCGTGGTGGCAGTTACCTAGGCATGTAACGCTTGAAAATATTGATACAAAGGATTCTAATTATAATGTACATGTTAAAAAAAGATTTCCGAACAAATGAATGTAACTAAATAAGGGTTTTAAAAATTACTTGTAATAATGCATTAACAGGTAAACAACCTTGAAGTCTTTAGCCCATTACCTAGACATGTGACGTCATGTCTAGACGTCTAGACAAAAGTGGTGGGGGGAGCCCGAGGACCGCTAAATATACACTACTGAGGCCCTCAATAATAAGCAGCCCCGGGGCCCGGTAAAGCTGTCGACGGCCCTGACAGTGGGGTATTTAGCAACTATAATTATTGGTATATAATTAATATAGCTATTAAATTGAAAAAGTAGCAATACAAATATAGTACGGCTTTTCCAGCATTGAATACGTGCCGTGTGCCGTATTTTAATTTCAACGACAATTCCCCCCAGTGTTTCTATTCATGGTACACATGCGGATTAATTTTGAAGAACTGTGAGGGGTTGAGGTTTAGTCAGTACACACTACGTTTGTCTAGATTCGCCGTACAGTGTATAACCATCACGCAGGAATGTGTGTACGATATATATTGAATATCTTTTTATTTTTATTTTGTGAAAAAGTGGAAATGAATAAAAAGGACGAATCAATCAATGCTCCAGCGTTGTGGGACAAACGCCATAAACAGCACCACAACCGGCATGTTTTGAGTAGGGAGTGGAAAAACCGCTGCCCAAGGAATCCTTACTTCCACATCCAGATTTTCCATCCAAGTCTCTCACAACGAAAACATTTTGTATGTGGAAATAAACGCATATTTCCCTATCACTCTGCAAAATCTTATCCTTAAAATGGAGCAGTATCCGACTGTTACCTATAAAACTGAGTTTTATATCCGTCGGCAAACGTAGAAAAACCGTAGCATTATTTTTCTGGGTACTATACTGGTACAGTTGGGGATAATACAATATTTATATTGATTTTTTTTTATCTGTAATGATTTTTAGTGAACACCATTAACGAGTACGCAGAAAGAATTATATAATGCCAATGCAACAGACGCAGACTACTCGTATTATCCGACGGAAAGAGCCACGCGACGGTGCTAGGCCCTAGCCGTAATTTTCAATAATGGGTTTAATTTTTAGTCATGTTTTGAATGTTCGAATTAACTATTTATGGAGTAGGGTTTTGTTCGTAAGCAGTCAGAAAATTAATCCGGTCACAATGCAACTTATTTTGCTACAAAAATAGCTTATAGCTATTTTATAAGTACTAAAATCTGTGTTTAATTTTAATAATAAGAATAATAATAATATTTGATAAAAAAAATGCACACTCCACATTTTCACATGTATTTTTCTTGAAAACTACTAATAGTAAAAAAGAAAATTCAAATAACAAGTTTCTTCCATCCTGTATTTTCATTTATTTTTGATATACTTGGTATCTATTTCGAAAGATAACAATTTTCTCGATTGCTAATATAATTGCTAATTATTGTAAAGAAACATAAGATCATATTTTATTTTTTATTATTTCAACTAATTCATCAATTAATTTTGTTCAGTAATGTACAGTGTTCTAATGTATTTTAAAAAATACAATAAAAATTCAACAAAAAATAGAATAGACAGATAGTGGGGTGCCAGTACTTTTTAATCGGATAGTAGGTACACGTATATTATATCATACCAACTAATTAAATTTTATATTTATCTAATAGTACACCTATTCACTGATTGCGCATATCCCCATTTAAATAATTTGTATTTAAAATGTCCCATAAGAAGAGTATATCTCTGTATAATTCGAAAGTTTCACCCCCAATCTCTCGTTCCGGTTACCGCCATAACAATACGCACTCAAATGGGTTTGTTCCAAATTTCGTGAAAAAAATACCTATTTTTGGATTGTTTCCGAAGGAAATTAAAATTCTGAAATTGCCAATGAAAATTCACTGTAATTGTCAATTTGTACTAAGTTTTAATTATTTTAATTTCTGATTGCAATAATAATTATTGCCATGCGCCATGCAACTTTCATTACATTTCATAATTTTCCACCCACAATAACAAACGCAATAGATCATCTTTTACGTTTTATAAAATTTAATGTATCACAAGAATGCACTTTTCAGAGATCTACGTTAAAAAAAGTCCTAAATCGGACCTAAAATACATGCTTTATTATGGTGATTCCAAACAAACGGCGACACACTGCAGAAATAGAAATTATTTACATGAGATACAATAAAACCAGGTCAATCACCCGAAAAACGGAACGGATTGATAAACTTCTCCGGCATGTACGCCCAGCATCGTGGCCACTAATTGACTAAAAATCCGAGATGCACGGCTAGAGTCGTTACTTCTTTGGCATGTCCGTACCCTAAGAGGATGTATAACGATATTGAATGAAAATAAGAGATACACGAAATAAGTAAATAGTTGTACCAAGAATTTCTTTGTTATGGAAAACAAAATATATGTTTTACAGGTTTTTTTTGCACAACTGTGTGCAAGTTTAATATGATTATTGATGACGATTTATTATTGAGCTACATTAAGGATTATGTAGTTATGAGTTTGTAAACAATATGTTAAGACGAAGAAGGCGAATTTTTTATTGATAATTGTGCACAAGGATGTACAAGGTTAATAAGGAGATATGATGATGATGATTTATTATTGAGATATTAAAGGGTTATGATTATGTATTATGAGTTTGCAAATAAGATGTTTAAGATAAGGGGGATTTGGCAGATGGTCTAAAAAAGGACTGAAAATCACCCTTGTCAGATATAGTCGCACTATGGGTAAGTAGTTTGTTCGAAATAGAACAGAGATTGGAGGAGAAACTTATTTTCTTTTTTTATAATTCAATATTTAGCGTGGCATATAGCCGGGAAAGTAGTTGTTTAAAAAAGAGAATAAGTTCTATGTTGGAATGTGTTTTAGTTAAGCCTGCTAAGTGCAAGATTTTGAGTATATATGAGTACATATGTTGTGATTAAATATGTTATGATTCATGCAAAGATTGGTGCAAAAAGTAGTTACTTGTCCTACATATGCCTAGGTGAAAAGAAACAAGATGTGTTATTTGATTTGTGCTGCAAATTATGAGAAAGTGAGTATTTTATCAAGTTTGAAGGTACGGTTATGAGTATTTTGGGTTTTGTTGTAAGTTAAGTGTAGAGTGTATGATTTTCCCAAAAAAGTGAATTGGGATGTTGTTGTTAATTTGATGATTTTTTTTACTTGTTCATTGGAATGGCGGTACGTACCATGTTTATTATTGGGTTTTTTATGCTAAAGTTATCGTAAAAACTTTAGATGAAAAATCAAGTAATTTACAACAGACTGAATTGTAATAATAGTAGTTAGTATTTTTAAGTTTGCGTAGTACTAAGGATTATTTTGTTTTATGCTAGGCTTCAATTAGAATATATTGTTTTTTAATTGTTCTTTATGACAAAATTGTAATTAACTGTCCGTTTTATTTGTTTCACGCCCCATAAATGAGAGACCACACACCGAAGCACACACAGAAGTCTCTGGAGCATGCTGTATCCCACAGACAGGATCAATCTATCGGCATCTAACAGTGGTGATAAGGGTATCTCTTTTAAAGGAGGATGTAGCTCGAAAACTCAACGTCACCAGGCAAACCAGCTAGTCGGCGAAGTACCACAAGCATCTGAAAATCATCCCTAAGGAACCAATTGTCACAAGGTGCAGACGATAAATGATGGAAAAATGTAGTCGGGTCTTGGCGCCTGGAGGGGCCAGACCATAGCAGATTGTTTTGAGGACTGCAAAACTACCTCTGCTACACACAACATCCCAACATCTCCATTTGGCAACTTCCACATTTTTTTTTGCCATATATTTCAATGTCCTTTCCCAAAAAAGGTTAAATTTCTTGGTTGGTTTTCAAGGCAAACAATGTACTTCCCTTCCTTTTTCGTTATAGTCAAAAATCCTATAAACAGATACCCTTAAACCCAGTGCCACCCAGCCATAGTCCTGGCACTACTTCACCCCTTAGGCGGAGAGACGTCCAGCAACGCAACCAAGTTTGGAGTCAAGCCCACCGAGGATCAACTGCTAGATCAAGGCTTTAACAGACACTAGAACCAGTGACATCAGTTTGCAAATAAGTGACATCAGTTACAGTGTGATTCAAAACTTAATGGGTGTGTGCTTGAAAAACATTAAGTGTGTTGGAACTCTCAAAGACTCAATTATATTAGATTAGGTAATTTTAACTTGTACATTGTAGTTTTAAACGCTGAGGACCAGCTTTCAACGGATGGGGGAAATGTGTCAAACGTGCAGAATAATGTTTTATATAATTTGCAATTAATTAGTTCAATAACATTCATGTCTACAAGTATAAGCCGAGAATTGCTGATTTGACAAGGTTAGGTATATTTGGTATACAAAGCTAACATTGAACTATGAATACCATGCATCATCATGCAAGTCTCTACGGGGGCGCGGAGGTGCGTCTAGGTGGGCACCCGGACGCCGGGGTGTCTAGGCACAGGCCTCTGTTCGTTGAAAGCTTAGCGGGTTTGTACCCCAGAGTAAATCGTAGTTGTGATATCATTTTTAAAGTGTGTTGTTATCTTCCTATTGTTGTTATCAAATAAATGTTATTTTGTTTGAAGTGCAGTGAAGTTAATTCGTAGTCCAGGTATTCCTTCCTAATTTTCAGCTTGAGCACGTTTGAGGCGTGACAATATAAAAAATAAAGACCATTATTTTTTCTATCGATTAGTATATTATTTGAAAATGTTATTTGTTTAAATGGGGACACTCGAATTGCGTACACATTAATGAGGGTCACACTCGAATTGCGCTCACATTAAAATCAGGTACTTTATTCCCATACTGAACTGCGCTCACTGCTCCCAGGTACTAAAAGTAGGAATAACTAAATATTATCTAAATGTTGGTTGTGGCATTTTCTGTGTTTCTTATTGAGATACAGAAAAATTAAGGAATAACTAACAAACTAACAAACTAACAAACTAACAAACCAACAAACCAACAAACCAACAAATCAACAAACCAACAAACCAACAAACTAACAAACTAACTAACGAAGATTTTATGAGCGAAAAACCACGCTGGTGAGGAACAACAATACCGAAACATCAGTATCCGCCAATGTTTAATTTTTTGAAACATATGGCCCCAATTTCTTTTGATTTAATTCTTGTCATTAATTTAAAAAGATTACTGCATTATTTTAATTTTTGACACTTTATTAAATGTCTCCTTTCAGCTGCTTTTCAAATATTATAAAAACTGTTTTCTACTTTAAACATAAACATAACATTTCAACTAAAGAAAAATAAACTATCTTTGTTTCTGCCTATTTGAAACAATAGTGACTAATAGCATTTCTGATGGTAACCCAACGATGTGCAAAAAGCGACTAAGAGACATTGTAATGTTCTTAAAAAGTACGGACGACGTAATAGTCTAAAAAGCACGTAAATTATGAGAGAGCTTCAATTAATTGAAGACGCCACTTACATTTTGAAAAGCTGTTCATTTTTTTTTCTCTAAGGAGCTCGAGACTAATGCTTCAGTTCTTAATTTATACTCAGACTGAACTCAAACACTCGCACTTATAGTATCCTGTAAATAAAATGTGTAAAATATGAAACTAAAATAAATGCGGTGTACATTCTATATTACACTTTATCAAAATTTGAATATTATACAATATACGGATTGTTTCCTATTAGCTAGGGAGCTGGTGGCAATACGGGTATTTAGGTAATTTAATTGTAGTTACAATAATAAGGAATTAAGGTACCCACTAAACACGAAACATTTACGAAACGTTTCGAAAAAATTGTAATCTGGAAGAAATGAAACATTTCCTAGAAACATATCTGTTTATATTTTTGACACATTTCAGAAATTCATATTTGTTATTTGCAGAAACATTTCATATATATCCCACTAAACACGAAACATTTGTGAAACGTTTGGAAAAAATTGTAATCTGGAAGAAATGAAACATTTCCTAGAAACATATCTGTTATATTTCTGACACATTTCAGAAATTCATAATATTTGTTATTTTGCAGAAATATTTCATATACTTATATTGTTCCGTCGGTAAAATATATATGAAATCATGAATTCAAATGACATCGGTAACAATATGTCCATTCCCCGCGATTTTTAAAATGCCTTGTTTGTAAAATTACAAATATTCTCGACTTAGATTCCGTCTAGAATACTGAATGCTTGGTTATTAATAAGTATAATTACTCGAAAACTAGACGTGGAGAATATAATAATATATATAAAGATCTGAAATATTGATATTTGTAAACTCTGCAAAGCATAACTTTATTATCATCTCCATACGACAAGTTGTGGAATTACATTTATCGAAAAACACGAAGGGATAGTATACAATCGTTTACGATCGATACGATTCTGCCTATTTGTTTTACAGCAACTAATTAGTAATTATAATTAGTGGAAATTTCAACTCCAAATCGAGAAGTCAACATACCAGTATTGGTAAATTATTGCACAGAATACGCATCAATTAAAACGTAAAATTGTAGAAATTCATTTATTAAAATGAGAAACGAAAACATACGACCGATGACGATTCTAACATGGACAAATGTACAGAGCACCATCAACGCCATTTGCATTTTGCTATTGTTGCAGTTAAGTAAGTTTTATCTTTATGCCTGGAAGGACACTGTGTGCATCAAAAATTTAAAAGAATAGTGCGGGTGTCGGGTCAGTTAATTATTATTAATACTTAAAGTGCTGTGGTTTTTGAAAGATACATTGTTTTTCCAGTAATGAACGAGAAGAAGGTTAGAAAATATTCATTTGTGTTCTGTACATTCAATTTGTGATTGTTTTTATGACTTTTTCAGCCCCTGGCGAAGGCTTAGTACCAGCATGAATAAAACATTTGAAACTTAGTATCGGCGTGGTTCATATCAGGCCCAATAGCAGTTCATCAAATAGAAGACAAGATAATATACCTAATGGTTAACCACTTTTAAGGGCAACTGCCAACTTGATTTTATGAAGCTGATATTTTATTTTATGGAGGAATAAGATATACTTTTGTTATATATTTTTATATTTATATACTATGTTTTTTTTAGATATTTACAGTTTACAAATATTTAAAAGTGTTTCTAATACATGTTTTTTTTAATAGTTACTGGGTAATTTTATTTATTTGTAGACATCTAAATGCCAAGGAAAGATTGATGGGATCGATAGCCCAGTGAAGATAAGTAAAGATGAAGACACTAGAAAGTTGAACCCCCTTCCAAAAAGGTCGCTAAAAATTATGAAATAAAATTTTACGGTCGCCCAGTTAACTGAACCTTAATATTGTTATTGAAGTCGCCTAAAAATATGTTTCAATTCATTATTTGTTTATTTTACTTCCACGTCCAGTGGAAGTATAGTATATAACGACAAAAAAAATTTTAAAAATTTTTATTGTCCAAATAGGCTTAAAATGTCATGAAACGTCGAGATTTTAAGTTTGAGCGAAAAAAAATTTCTGTCTGTCTGTCGGTCTGTCTGTAACTTTTTTTTGTGCGCACGTTTACTCTGGAACCGTTTAAGATATTGACTTGAAATTTGGTACACGTGTGTACTTTAACGAGATCTAGAACTAGATTATATTTTCATCTTGTTCCGTCGAAGGGTTGGGGGGTAAATTGGGGTAAATTTGGGGTAAATGGGTAAATCAAGCAGGTAAGAGTCCATGAAATTGGTATTTAGTATATACAAGAGAAGCTAAGGTCTCAAAAAAATTTTTGGCATTAGCCACACCCATTACCACCCCCACCTCCTTATTAAAGGGGATGAAAAAAAAATGTGATTTAGTTTATGTACAGGAACCAGAAACCTCAAAATATTTTTTACTTCATCCACCCCCCCACTACCACCCCCCCATCACCACCCCCACCCCACTACCGATGTGGGGTATCGTTTTATGGGTTTTTGGGGTAGAGGATTTCAAATATTATATTATTAAAGTTCCATAAACAATTATTTTCACATACAAAGTTTTTTCGTTGTGAGTGACTTGGATAGAGAATCTGGATGTGGAAGTAGTGATTCCTTGGGCAGCGGTTTTACACCGGCTTCAATTTCGACATTAGGTAATAAAGTTCAGTTAACTAGGTGATATTGAAATTTTATGTCTCATAATGTTTATAGCAGAGATGTGCCGAGGATACTCCATATTTGATAAAAGTCTGTAAAAGGCATTTAAATAATATAACTGTATGCACTTATTTGGTATCAAAATGAAGCTTGCATCATCACGAATCAGATTTCACCATAAAATAGCTTATCAAAGTTAGAATGAAAACTTCATGGAAACTTTCCATTTTGAAAACTCCGAAAGTTTCAGGAAGTTTTCCTTCTAACTTTCCATTGGGTCTATTGATAGCCTATTTTATGGTGAAATCTGATTCGTGATGATGCAAGCTTCATTGTGATACCAAATAAGTGCATACAATTATATTATTTACATGACTTTTACAGACTTTTATTAAATATGGAAAGTTTTCTCAGCGCATCTCTGGTTTATAGCGACCTTTCCTGAAGGAAATGTTTCTTTGTAAGAGTTCCAGGAACGTTTCATATTTTATATGCATTTTTTGAGACGTCGGAAACATTTTTGTAAATATTCATAAATGTGTCGGGCACGTGTCTTTTGAAATGTTTCATTGAAACGTTTCTTAGGTAGGACATCTTGAGTTTCTGCAATGAGTCTAGAACGTTTCTGTCGTATTTCTAGAAACGTTTCATGTTTCAGTACATTTATTTCAGAAACATTTCCGGAACAGAAAAATGTTTAGTGGGTATTGATATAACAGATCTATTAGAGCAGCTATCGAGCTTGGTTTCTGCAGATTTTCTAAATAAATGAATTTCAAATTTGCAAAAAAAATGCTCCTATATTATTTTATTGTTTCAGCCATTGCTATAAAATTATTCATTTATCAAAAATATACATAAAAAAATGGTTGGCTGAAATCCATGATTGATTTTCTTGTAAAACTAATTGTTAACTTCATTGTACTTCGCATTAGTTTTAATTTGTTAGTTTTTATATCTATAAGCAAATAAAAACATTGGCTGACGTGTACGTTACTGATTTTCAGAAATATTCCCAATTTACTCTAAAAAATGTCAAAGTAAGATAATAGTCCAATTAGTCGAGGATTTTGCCCTGCAAGGTAGAGTAGTAATAATTTTGATATGACTTCGGACGACGCCACATGCTCCAAAAAAATTGGTTTAATCCGAAAATCCGTAGTTGTATCTCCCCAAAAACGATCCTCAAATACCAAAATGGAATTTGGAAATGGAATACGACTAATTTTGTCGTGCTGAATACTAAATCCCATAAATGGAGCAAAACTTCCAATATTGCTAAAACGCGTACTCACCGACTCAACCTTCTAGCCAGCAAAAGGAAAATGCCCAAAAATGTCCCCCTATCAAATTGTCAAATTCTTGTAACTTCCGTCAGTACATTCAGAATTTCCACTTCACGGGGTATTCCACAACTCTGAATAGATTTTCCCTAACTTCGTTTACATCCACAAATATTATCACAATATCCTCCGAAGGCTGTCCTTTATAAGTCTCCCACCAAAAGAAAATCTAATTCACATTACCGGCAATTGTAGAAGCTTTACCAAGGGGTTTTACCACACTCTTCCATAAAAGAATATTTGAACGCACCTTCTCCGGCGGACTTCCTGTACGAACAGCGCAATTAATGGCCCGAAATAACGCCTCAGCATTAAGAGACCAGATATACTCGTTGGCGAGTCGAAGGAAATATCTATTTGACGAGAGATGGCACCACTATGTTTAAATGTACAATAAAATTTGTGAAAATACGAAGTATATATTCCGGCAATTACTAAATGTGAAAATAGACTGTAACATGTTGTTTTAGTTGAGGACCTGATAACATAAGTTTTCGACCTTGGTGGGGGGAGGTGCGAACCACCTTTTTATGTGATAAAAGGGGTGGAAACAAAAACTGATGCGGTAGATTTTTTTTCATATCAGAATCGGCTTCAGCATGTCAAAAAACAGTCCCCCCCCTTTTTTTGTCGACCTGTGTAATTATTAAGAAACGTCAGCCAATGAAAAATCAGCATAGCAGATTGCAGCCACTATGTTCTTTACAAACAAACAAGAAACAAAGCTTCCTGCAAAGTGGCTGACACAATAAAATAATATAGAAGCGTTTTTTTACCCCATATTGAAAATTCGCCCCCTTTGAACGCAGTAGTAGTAGAAGTTTGTTTTATTGTTTCTTATCACTTTGCGAAAATTTTTGATATAAGCTACACCGACAACAAAATCACTTAATTTTTAGTATATCATAAATTAATAAAAAAAATTAAATTGCAGAAAAACGCAGACACATAGATTTCAGCCGACTGCATTTATATCAATGTCATATTGACAAGTAGCGTTTAAAACAAGTGGCTGACACAATAAAATTATATAGGAGCGTTTTTTATTGCATTTTTAATTAACTGTTAATTAAAAAATCAGCAACTGGAATGGTTTTTCCGGCATTTCATTATGGCGTCTTTTGACGACTATTCAACCTCAGTCACACAATAAAATCAGATAAAAATTTCTGCCATCAACTCCCTGGCTATAAGGGCGAATAGAAAATAAGTAACTAAAATATTCAAAAACTGTTATAATTATATCGATTTTCTTGTTCTCTACCTTAAATATCTATCTACCTTTATTAATAAAAACAGAACAGTATAATTATTATAATATTTTTTTTTTAAGTAAGCCGCTAATTCTCTTTATTGAAATTGGGTTAAATCCACCTTTGGAGTAATCGCCAGGGGCGTGTGAACTCTCACTTTTTATTTAAATTATATTTTATTATAATTTTAGAAAAAGTTTTATTTTAAAATATTATTAATGATCCTTTAATAAGAGTAATGATAATAATAAAATTTTATTGGTGTTATGCACTAAGCATTTACACCAGCCAGATTATAGTATAAGGAAAGTAAAACAGACTAGATAAATAAGTTATTAAATATAAAATAAAGAAGACAAGACTAAGTTAAAACAAATACAAAGATTAAAATTAAATTTGAGGACAGTTTATAAAATGTTAACAAATAATTTAACAAATAACTATTGACAAATACCAATCACAATACAATCATGTTAATAATCACCAATTATTAAAAGCGGCCTCCATGAATTCCTCAACTGAATAAAATGCATTTCTGAGCAAAAACTTCTTTATGGAGACCTTAAACTTGTTCAAGTTAAGATGCTTCACCTGCATTGGGGCAGAACATTGTATAACAATATATCATAATAATTTCTTCCACTGTGTGTTTTATTTAACCTTAAAAAGTTGATATTTATTTTGTTCCGGTATCGTATTGGGTAACTATGGATGTGACCATGGGTAGTGAAATTGTCTTCATTCTATTTTACGTATGAGAGTGACTAATAAATTCAGATTTGCAGTTATCTCTATATTTAAGCCCAGCAATTATTCTGATGGCTTTTATTTGGATACTAAAGACTGTTCTGCTAGCAGAAGAGTGCCCCCAAATCAAAATAGCGTAAGAGATAACAGAATCTATTAGGCCATGGTATGCAGTAAGTAATGTTCTCTGGAAGACATTGCGCGCAAGATTGCCTAATCAGGGACGTGGACCAACTTTTTTGGTGGGTCATTTTTCAAATTTGTCAACTTCATAAAACTCTGTAAATAATTAAATAATAATTCCTTCGAAAAAAATTGATGAGGGGGGGTAAATCTAAAAAAAAAAAATTCAATAAAAATTGCCAACTTACGTGCCAAATTTCCAACTTTTGACAAGTCTGACAAAGTTGGGTAACGCTCCCTCTTCGCTACGCCCCTGTGCGTAATAAATATATGTTTTTGCTTACTTTCGTACAGATATAATTTACATGTGTTTCCCAAGTTAACTTTTTATCAAGGTAGACTCAAGAATGTTACCTCATTACTAAGAAATAAATCATCAACCAAATCTTTTATCGTAAAAACCACTTTTTCAGTTTTAGAATCATTTTGTGTCAACTGATTAGCTATGAACCAATCTTGTACTGGATTTTGTGTCGAGATTATCTCAGATATTAAGTCATTTACATATTTAAATGATTTTATTATAGGCGTGCAGATCACCCCCGTTTTAACCAATTAACCGGTTAGGTTGAGGTAACCACTTCTAACCTGGTTTTTCTTCAAGTTGACATCGAAGAGTACTTACAGTAAAAAATTAGCCAAAGTTAGTTGATCGGAACATATAAATAATTGCAAACACAAAAATTTTGTGACGAATTTTTAACACGATAATTTTTGACAAACTTATATTAAAGTACAATATTTAAAGAAGTTTTCTATAAAGTTTCACGAATTCATATTATATATGTTATATAATATTACACGCTATCTTATTGCGACTTAGCCATAATAAACCTTCACAGGTATATCGTATTTCACGATAACAGCTTCTCTTATTAATTGCTTATCTTCAAGATATCATATTACACCTTTGTTTCTCATAACTTGTGCAGACTGCAGAACTGCAATTCCTTTGTTATATATTTTGCTTACTCAGGTTCTGTATGTTATAAATATGACTAAACACGCTTTGTTGAATCAGTTATTAAACTCAGTTAGAATGCAACACTTCTAATTTATCATTATATTCCTTCTCCAAGAGCCAACGTTGGCTCCATTTAAGTAAATAAATCTTTTTAAAAAGTCATTCATGTAAACCGTGATCTAACATTGGCGCAGTCGGTAGGATCCGTAAACATCATCAGAACAAGAAGCCTAACTGGTAGTGAAGCGCAAAAGAACAAGGACAACATCTGCAGAAGGTGCCTAACTAGTGCGTGTATATCTGCAAGAACAAGGAGACCTTCCTCACTGGTGGTGGCGGATCCCAATCCCTTGACGGACGAAGAACCTACTCATGGAGATGAAATTAACGTAAGTCATTTTAAGAATCATCTCGTTATTTCTTTTCATTTTTACAAATATTATTTATCACAATTATTTACGTGTATTATACCGCTAATACACTCGGCAAACAAAGCCAATTCTGTTATCAAACAAATCCTATACAAGCTACAACGCAACAATTTTAATTTTAAGTTATTTATTTTCGTATTCACGAAACGACTGTGTATTATACAGTTAATACACAATTCATTTACGACGTAACAAAACAAGCTAATTTTAATTTAATTTCCGTATCACACTGCTGATACGTAACCAATTTTAGTTCAAAAATCTCTAAATAAAAAAGCAAAATGCCTGATAGAGCTCAACCAGAGACTGTTCAACCAGTGCCACCGGCACCAGCCGAACAACAACAACAACAACCACAACAAATTGAAGCTCTCTGAAATTTTTTCACTAATACCAGAATTCGATGGCAACGCCATAAATTTACAGACATTCCTAAACTCGTGTTCCTGTGCACAAAGTATGGCAATTCATGACCAAAAAATTCTATTAACCATGCACATCAAAAATAAATTAAAAGGCAGAGCCGCCGAACTTATAAATTCACGCAACCCTAGCACATGGCCAGAAATAAAGGCACTACTAGAAACTCACTTCGGAGACTCCCGAGATTTAACGTCCCTAATTCAGGACCTACAACGAATTCACCAATTACCTAGTGAATCCGCGTTAACATTTGTTTCGCGTTTACAAACGCACAATGCGAAAATGCACGCTGCAGTGCAAAAACAAAATTTAACTTCGGAGTAAAGAACCGCGCAAACAAACCTGATTGAAACTATGACATTAAATAATTTGTTAACGGGTCTAGAACCAAATCTAGGCAGAATAATACGTGCCAGTAACCCTCCTTCTATAATGAATGCGATTATTAGAATTCGTAGAGAGCTACAACTCTCTTATTTTGAACAGCAAAAATTCCCAAAAAATAGTCCAGTCAAAAATCCAGTAATTCAACAAAAGCGACCACAAGGTCCCAATTTGCAACAAAAGTTTTGTTCCTTCTGTAAACGGAATGGACATGTAATAAGCGAATGCCGCACAAGGCAACAGTCTCAAAACTTCCAGAGACCAAGTTTCCAAGGAAACCCAAACTCACAAAATTTTTCTCATCAAAACTTCGCACAACCTAGTAATAATCAATTTAGTCAGAGGACATTCCCTCAAAATAATCAGCCAAATCAATCACAGCAAAACAGGCCCTCAGCCATAAGGCCGAACCCTAATTTTATGCAACAGCGACCATCAGCTATCCAACCTAACCCAAATTTTAATCGCTTTAACCAGCAAAAAGCTCATCATTTGAATTACGAACCTTATGACAATTATGACAATCAATGTAACTATAATCAATGTAACGACTACTCTTTCGACGATTATCAAAGTTACCAAAGTCAAAATGAATCGTACGAAAATTTCCAGGAGAATTATACTGCTAATTCTCAGAACGAGCAATACGAGGATTATACTGCTAATCCTCAGGATTTTCGTTTAGATCCGGAGTACCCCACGGATACTCCGACACAACAAATAGACCAATTCGACCAAATATCGAACCAAATACAAACAATGAATCTCAACGACAGTTTCGATCCAATGCTGAACTTCCCAGAACAAACGTTCATGTAAATACGCTTTCTCACACCTTATTAACTGTAAATTCAAAAAATCTTTATTACATCAAAGATGCAACCGGCAAATTTAAAATTCTTATTGATACAGGCGCAGGTATATCAATTTTTAAACCTAAAACAGCTGAAAATTATAGACGTAGATCTCCCGAAAATGTAATTATACAGGGTATTACTGATCAAAAAATTTATATCAACGAATCTGTTCTAATCCCATTCTCAGACGAGTCACACAAGGTTTATATCTATAATCTAGATATAGATTTTGATGGACTACTAGGCGCAGACTTTTTAGAACATTACGAATGCCGAGTAGATTTTAAAAATAAACAACTAGTCACAAATTTTAAAACCGTACCATTATTTAAGGTTACGGAAGAAACTACGGTAAATTTACCTTTACAACCAACTATCAATTCCGATACAAAAAATTCAAATTTAAGCAACATCAAAAATTTAATTTCTATTGAACCTCGCATGGAAAAAATTTGTAAATTAAAATGCAATCTGCAAAATACCGAGGCTATACTGTTAGCCCAAGAAATTGAAAAAGTACGCTTACCAAATGCTATTGTCAAAATCGATAACAATGGAGAATTTTTAACCTCAATTATAAACGCGAATGCAATACCAAAAACGGTAAATTTTTCTAACATAAAACTAGAGCCAGTACAAAAATTCAAATCAATTTTCAATTTAAACACTCAAAATTCTGACTCACACCTACAGACGGACAGATCCTTCGAAATTAGGAACGAATTGCGCTTGGATCATCTAAACGAAGAAGAGGCCGAAATAGTAACGCAGCTTTGTTTAGACTTTCAAGATATATTCTATTTGGAAGGAGACAATTTAACTTTTACTAACGAAATTAAGCATTCCATTGACACGAACGATTCAAAACCGGTTTTTACAAAATCATATCGCTACCCTCATATTCATAAAGAGGAAGTCAAAACACAAGTCTCTAATATGCTTGATCAAGGCATCATTAGACCTTCGATTTCTCCCTGGTCCTCTCCAGTTTGGGTTGTACCTAAAAAACTCGACGCCTCCGGTAAACAAAAATGGCGAGTTGTAGTGGACTACAGAAAACTTAACGAACTGACTATTGACGATAAATACCCGCTACCCAATATTTCCGACCTCCTCGATCAATTAGGCAAATGTCAATATTTTACAACTTTGGACTTAGCCTCCGGATTTCACCAAATCGAGATTGATGCGAAAGATATTCAGAAAACTGCTTTCACAGTTGAAAATGGTCATTTTGAATTCGTAAGAATGCCTTTTGGACTTAAGAATGCTCCATCAACATTTCAAAGAGTGATGGATAACATTTTATTAGGTATCCAAAATGAACGATGTCTCGTCTATATGGACGATATTATTGTTTACTCCCCTACTATTCACGAGCATATTTCTCGATTAACGGAAGTTTTCAAACGATTACAGAAAGCCAATCTCAAAATTCAACCCGACAAATGCGAGTTTCTCCGCAAAGAAGTCGCTTATTTAGGACATCTCATTACAAGAGACGGCGTAAAACCGAATCCTTCGAAAGTTGACGCTATTCTAAATTTCCCTCAACCAAAAAATCAAAAAGAAATTAAATCATTTCTAGGCTTAGCCGGATACTATAGGTGCTTTATCCCCAATTTCTCCAAGATTACCAAGCCTTTAACAAAACTCTTACAGAAAGACATACCATTTCTCTTCGACAATGATTGTATAAAATCTTTTCAAGATTTGAAACAAACATTAACGACAACTCCGATATTAATCTACCCTAATTTTGATGAACCTTTCGTTCTAACCACTGATGCGAGCGCATTTTCCGTCGGCTCAGTGCTGAGCCAGGGGCCCATTGGCAAAGATTTACCCATTGCCTATGCTTCTAGAACCTTGTGCAGTGCAGAAACTAAGTATTCAACGATTGAACGCGAGCTTTTATCGATAGTATGGAGTGTAAAGCACTTTAGACCCTATCTGTACGGTAGAAAGTTCAAGCTTGTAACCGACCACAGACCACTCACCTGGTTATTCTCTATAAAAGACCCAGGAAGTAGACTTGCTCGTTGGCGACTCAAATTAGAAGAGTACGATTACGAAATAATTTATAAACCCGGCAAAATCAATAAGAACGCGGATGCACTTTCCAGAATCAAAATTAATCATTTTTCTGAATGTTCCAAATTCTATTCAAAGGTTCTAGCCGCGAATGACGAAGAGTCAGACGACGACGAAAACCCAGACAATAACGAGATCACTGACGAACAAATTTCCCAAGAATTCGAAACTTTCGCCAACTTATATAAGACAACATCTTTAATTGACTATTCGAAAATCAAAGCCTCGAACAAACAACTTTTGTATCGAGAACACAAAGATATTATAACTTTCTTCCAACAAAATAACCTACAAGACCTTCATCATAAAATTATCGAGGACATATTCGAAGAAAACCCCGAATTTCATAACGATAAAATCAATATTGTATCGAGCAAAACAGTCAGACATAGGAGATATTTTATCATCCCTCTACCTTTTGATATCGAATCTGTAATTGAACATCTATTTTCGGTATTATTTAAAAATCAAGATGTCCTAGATCTCTCTAAGACAAACTTTGTCGAAAATAACTTAGACCTCCCCATTCTTGAAATCCTATCATTCATTTTTGCGGAAAAAGACTTAAAAGTAGTAATTTGTCAAGATATCGTCAGAACTGCCGACGAAGATGAAATTCCAATTATATTGGAGCAAAATCATTTTGGTAAAAATAATCTACACCGCGGAATAAATGAAACGATTCGAAGAATTAGAGAAAAATACACTTGGCAAGGTCTAACTAAAGACGTTGAAAATTTTATAAAAAATTGCGAAACTTGCCAAAAGACTAAAGTATGCCGGAAAAACCTTAACAACCCTCTAGTAGTCACAGAAACCCCAAGAACACCATTCGAAAGAATTAATATCGATTTATTTGAATTCCCAACTCGAAATTACGCTTTAACTATTCGCGACGAGTTAACTAAATTTACACAAGCCTATGCAGTCCCGGACAAATCCGCAAAATCCGTCGTAAATACCTTGTTGTTATACTTTCAACATTACGGTACACCGCTAAGAATCCATTGCGATTACGGTGGCGAATTTGACAACCGCTTGCTCAAAGATCTCTGCACCCTCTACGACATAAAATTAACTTATTCAAGCGTAGGACATCCCCAATCGAACGGATCCATAGAAAGATTTCATGCTACTTTAGCCGAAATGATAAGAATCCACAAAACTGAAAACCCAAACGAACATCCTTTCACGATTTTACCATATGCAGTAATATGCTATAACAATTCGGTAAATAAAACACACGGTTTTACCCCATATGAACTTATCTTTGGTCATACATCTAACAGACCACCCGAAACCTTGTACAACCAAAAAGAATTAATAACTAAATACGTTAGAGATTTAAACAATAGAATATCCCACTACTATAAAATAGCCCGTAGTCGAACACAATCTCAAAAAGAGAAAGCAAAAGTTCGCTTCGACAGAAATATTCCCCAAAAACGACCTGAATACAAAATAGGTGACTTAGTTTATGTAAAAGAATCACAAATTAAGAACAAACTACAAAACAAATTTAACGGTCCCTTTAAAATAAAAGAAATTTTTCAAAATTCTGCTACCCTATTAAATCTCGAAACAAAACAAGAAACTAAAGTAAATTTTGATAGAATGAAACCATATACTGAAAATTAAATTTATTTTCAGGTTTCTCCTGCTGTTCGGATCAGCACTCTGTCAATACAAAATTACCCCGATCAATAACACTGTTGGTGTATACTATCATCAAGACACGGACATCGTGGTGACAAATGACAAATGGACTCTGCTAGTGCATAAAAATATTTCATCCCTCAAACTAGCTTTTGACAAAAACCAAAATAATTTAGACAGAATCTTGAACACCCTTGATGGTGCTGACCAAAAATCAATCCTGTTTAGAAGCGAAGTCAAAACAGAGTTTAACCTTTTAATGCAAATAGCTGGTTCGATAAAAACGAAATTTGACGAAGTCTTTTCAGACACAAAGAGATATAAACGCGGAATACTTAACGGTTTCGGAACAATATTCAAATCAATTACCGGAAACTTAGACGCCGAAGATGGCGAGTACTACACTAAGTGTATAAATAAATTAAATAATGACGAACATCAATTAGAAAACTTAATCAAAAATCAAATCTCAGTTACGACTTCTGTTATCAAAAATTTCAACTCAACTATACAAAAATTACAAATTGATGAGGAAACATTTAACAAAGATATCAAAGAAATTGAGCACACAATTCAAACTATGACTCAAACGATCCAAGCTGCCGAAATAAAACTAAAATTTCTATACATTTCCGAACAACTAATGGCCAGCTATTTGTATATCGAAGACAATCTAAACGATATTTTAAATTCAATAACATTCGCCAGATTAGGAATTATTCATTCATCAATCATAACACCTGATCACTTAGTAACGGCGTTACAAGAGATTTCACAGAGTTTGCGAAGGAACAATTTACCTCTTCCAATTAAACTATCAGCAGTTGCTCAATATCTGGATATTATTGAACTAAAAGCTTTTCAACTAGATTCTAATTTAATATTTGTTTTAACAATACCTCTCATTGAACCTCAAAATTACAACACCTTTCGTCTGTACCCTATACCCATACTTGATAACAGAACTGGTCTACATCACTTTTTATCTATTTCACAAAAGTTTATCGCGAGAGACGATGATTCTTTAATGTACATACCTATACAAAATTTGAAAGAATGCAAACCACTTTATTTTGGAACCAAACTATGTTCGAACCTGTTTGCATATCCTATCGACCAAAATGCCATTTGTGAAGCTAGAATATTAAAACCATTGCCGAAACTCCCAGAAAATTGTCAAACTTCCTTCATCATTAGTCAAGGATACAACGTCCAAGAACTTGAAGACAACACATGGCTAGTGATTAATTCCGAACCACTTCACATTGCCATCAACTGCCCGAAGAGAGAATCCATAACAGAGCTAATTAACAAAAATTCCATCATAAAACTACAACCAGGATGTTACGCCTATGCAGGCATTACTCGAATACAAGCCAGTGCTAAAGACTTTTCCGAAATTAAGGACAATTCACATCCAATCCAAATTCCTTTTGAATGCTGCAATCACATGCCCGACAAAATCGAAATTCCAAAATTAAAACCGCTTAAATTAAACAGTCTCGACGTAGAAGATTTAAAAACAAACTAGAGCAATATTCCAAAGACCTAGACGACCTTATAAACGAACCTTTTGTGACCAAACATGTATCTTGGTTCACATACTTCATAATCACTCTCATCATCCTATTAGTTCTACTTTACATAACTTGTAAATGCAGAAGAAGAAGATGTGGAGCATTGCGAATCCAACCCTCAACGGATAACCCTCCTTCACCTCCTTCAGAGCGAAGCAGAGTATTTACCAAATTTCCTAGACTGATCCCTCCAAGAAAGCGACCCGGTATTAGACCTCAAGAAGAAGAGGACATCGAGTTAACATAGACTTTCATGTGGAGTTTTACCCTTGTCTATTAATTTAGACTATTGTATTTTATCCTTATTACGTTATGTAATGTTTTATTATCGCTTACCAATTTTAACTTTTACAGTATTTTATTATTTTGCTTTGTATTCATTCAACATTGTTTCAATTTATTTTTGCATTATATTCATTTAACGTTTTAACAATTTTCAAAAGTTGCTGCATAACATCAACTTTTTTATTAAGGGGGAAGTTGTTATATAATATTACACGCTATCTTATTGCGACTTAGCCATAATAAACCTTCACAGGTATATCGTATTTCACGATAACAGCTTCTCTTATTAATTGCTTATCTTCAAGATATCATATTACACCTTTGTTTCTCATAACTTGTGCAGACTGCAGAACTGCAATTCCTTTGTTATATATTTTGCTTACTCAGGTTCTGTATGTTATAAATATGACTAAACACGCTTTGTTGAATCAGTTATTAAACTCAGTTAGAATGCAACACTTCTAATTTATCATTATATTCCTTCTCCAAGAGCCAACGTTGGCTCCATTTAAGTAAATAAATCTTTTTAAAAAGTCATTCATGTAAACCGTGATCTAACATATATACAAAAAGTTATCGCACTTTGAAATAGCAAGATTTTGTTTGCAAACGATTAGAAAAGACTAATAAACCCGTAAATTTTTATGATACATTAAAACGCTTGAAATTGAAATCTTTTACAGATATAATAAAAAAAAGTTCTGTAAAAAGAGCAGATAATAGCACAAGTGAAGAATATGTTTCTCCAGAAAAAGTGAACCAAAGAGCTCTGATTCCATCCAAGCAAAGAGCTGATGTAAGCCTTGAAAAAGTTCTTAGTGTCCCACTGAACGAAATATCTTCTGCTCTATTTAAGGAGGATGGTAATAGGCGAATATCGTCAAAATCTGATTTGTTACATGCGATCGAAAAAAATATTGTAACATCTGTGATTACAGAACCTTGCTGGACAGAACTACATGATAGAATAATAGATATGATGGCAGATTTGCAGTGTTTAAATACGAAATATATGAAATGTTTCGAAGATGTCGGACAATATTTTTTGAAGTATTTTCGGAAACTATTTGAAACTTTTTCTGAGATTCACATCATTTTCGATCGCTATGACATTAGTATTAATCCTAAATCGCAAGAAAGGTCAAAAAGGTATAAACTAAATTCTAATACTTACGATATTAATGCTAGTCGACCTATACCAGATTGGGATAAAGTTATGTCTACAGATGCAAATAAAAATGCTTTGAATCTATTTTTATGCGACTACATCGAAAAATATATTGAAATCCCTCAGACTTCTGATAAAATTATTAATAAAAAATTATATTTGGCTGGTGGATACAAAAATCATCTTGTTACTAAAGAAATCACTAATTCACTTAAACGTGAGGTTACAGATTTATTTTCGAATCATGTTGAAGCTGACTTTCGAATAATTTGTCATCTGATCTACATTTCTAAACAATACTTAGACACTCAGGACATGATAGTGATCGTTAAGTCCCCAATACAGATGTGTTTATTCTTTTAATCGCACATTATTTTAAAATAAATACAAAGATTCAAACTGGAAAAAATAGCATCAAAACGGATTTGCGGCGCTTTATACCAATACATATTATATGTCAAGAACCAGGAAGTAGTATTGGTTTAGCATTACCAATAATTCATGCATTAATCGGATGCGATACGACTTCCGCTTTCTATGGAATTGGTAAGAAAAAAGCTCTCAACGTAACATAAAAAATGAGCACAGAACATTTAGTCCAGATGTCTCAGATTGAGAATAAATTAACACCTGAAATTATTAATGCTTGGACAAAATTTGTGATTGGAATTTATGACTTCAAAAGTAAACAAGACAACATTAACGACGTGAGAGTAATCTTAGCTCGAAAAAAAAAACTCCTCCGTTGAAAAATTACCTCCATCGTACCCAGCTCTTCTTCAACACATGAAACGCTGTTTTTGGCAAGTGCACGTAAGGTATAATGCTCACATATCCATTTTTGAAGCACTCAATCTAACTGATTTTGGCAATATATTTTGAAGGACCAACAAGTTTGGAGCTGCTTCAAAAGTATATTTGTAATTGCAGATTAAAAAAAAAACAAAGAATTTTGTTCGTGCTACGCTGCTGGTATAAAATGCTGTCTCACTTGTAACTCTACATCAAATTGCTCGTTGCAGCCCATAGATGTTGATTCAATATTAAAAACAACCCAATGTATTATGTATTTTTTAATTTATCAACAATTAATTTATTATTACTTATTTCCATTTTACAGTAACCTATAAGAAGGGAATATGTAACAAAACATTGCATTGATATGATAGTAAACGCCTGAACTACGGCAACCACCACAATGAAACATGCCGCGCATAAACAACATGTCTGCTGCGCGCGGAGACGCTACTTCAATGTGCGATAACTTTTTATATAAACAATATGAATACGTGAAATTTAACAGAAAACTTCTTTAAATATTGTACTTCAATATAAGTTTGTCAAAAATTATCGTATTAAAAGTTCGTCACTCAATTTTTGTGTTTGAAAAAAAAAAAAATTAGGCTTGACAAAAGAAATTTTTTGAAAAATCACTATTTTCATCTGTGAAATAAATAAGGGGTCGGACCAATCCAATATCTTAACGCATAACTTGAATAATGTCGTGCTGAAATTTCATTTAAAAATATTCGTTATTTTCCGAGATATCGCGAGTTGAAGATGAAATTCGGCAAAATTCGTGATATAAAAAAATTACAGTTTTTTGCAATTATTTATATGTTCCGATCAACTAACTTTGGCTAATTTTTTACTGTAAGTACTCTTCGATGTCAGCTTGAAGAAAAACCAAGTTGGAAGTGGTTACCTCGCACAAATCGGTT
Organism: Rutpela maculata; assembly: GCA_936432065.2. Taxonomy (NCBI): domain Eukaryota; kingdom Metazoa; phylum Arthropoda; class Insecta; order Coleoptera; family Cerambycidae; genus Rutpela; species Rutpela maculata. Next base: position 240,334,218 of record OW386286.2, on the reverse strand, counting down.
ACTCAGTTTCTAGAGCACTTATTGGGGGTGATCTGCACGCCTATTATGGTTATATCGTCAGAATAGAACAAAGTTTGCATCCAGGGCAATGTTTTGCAGATCATTTATATAGATCAGTAATAGTGTCGGCCCTAACACAGATCCTTGAGGAACACCGTATTTTGTTGGAAGAAGGATCTGAGTTTGGAATTGCGATGATACATATTGGAAACGATTAATTAGGTAGGAACTTATTAAATAGGCGCTGTTGTTGCTAAAACCATAAAAGCTTAATTTATAGACTAGTATTTTATGTGACACACAGTCAAAGGCTTTTGTGAGATCTGAGAATTGTGAAAATGTTGGCAAGCCTCGTGGCAAGCCCTCTTCAAAGCCTTCGTTAATAATTTCAATTAAAGAATGAATGTTGTGGAATACTTTGCTCACAAGTCGAATTGATGCGAATTGAATATATTATTTGTCTCAAAATGGGTATTGATCTGGTTCTTTAATTTTTCCAGGATTTTTGCGAAGAAAGGAATGAAGACAATTGACCGATAATTTGAAGGATCACGAAGAATTTTTTTATGGATTGGTATAACTTTTGAAACTTTCAATGCGTCTGGAAAGATGTTATCTCTAAGGCACAGGTTAATAAGGTTTGCTAGCGAAGTTAAGATGATATATTTCATTGTTATGATTTTCATATTGATATTATAAAGATCACTAGCGTTATTTTTTTAAGATTACTTATTACATCGGAAACTTCATTATAAGTTACCTCCGTAAAGCTGATTTTTTTTTTGTGGAAATGTTCTAATTTACCTACATTATTTAAATAGTCATTACATTTTTTTGACAAATAGGAAGGTTAGGTACCTATGTAGCGATTCACTCACTCCAGTAAAGAAGATCCAACTTACTATCTACTAGAGACCCAAATGGTAACCAAGAAGAAAGAATAAAAAACAAAAATAATAATATAATAATATAATAATATTTTATACACAAAAGATTGTGTATATACCTTTCTCGAGATTTTAATTAATATACCAATTGAAACTAATATTTATTTTAATTTATATGGGTAAATAAGAGTCCATTGAACCATATATTGGTGACCCCGACCCCAGGTTGATCCTCAAGAATTTATTTGTTTTGGTGACTTATTTTATGGATATATGATGTATACTGATGCGACGACACCAGCTGAATTGACTATCTTAAATTTGATTTTATATTGATGGTGTCCATTAGAATTTATATTTAGAAGAAACTTACCTGAAATATTATTGGCTGCAAAACTATTTGAAGCCTGACCAAGATTTTTCGAAAATTCATCATCTGACTTAATTATAGAGTAAGTGAATTGTGTGTCACTATTTCTCTCGTCAGATTAACAAACAATCAATCAATTCATCAATCAATTCATTAGTCATCGATTTATTATTTTTCTTTTAAAATGGCACCTCCTACAGAAAATATTTTATTGGATGACATACCAATTTCATCAGGTGCAGGGACATCACACAATAATTACGTTTCTACCATTAAACTGCCACCCTTTTGGGCATCCAAAGGAGACATGGTTTACTCAAATTGAGTCACAATTTTCTATTAACAGAATCGTTAACGATCGAAAGAAATACGATTACGTCATTGCCCCGGAAGTTATTACGACGGTTTATGACATTGTCACTAATCAACCGGAAAGAGATCTATATGATAACTTAAAAAATATTCTAATTTCTCGTTTGACCTCAAGCGAGGAGAAGCGGTTAGCAGACCTGCTCTCTGGTTCCCAGATAGGGGACCTGAAACCATCAGATTTTTACCGATCGATGTTGTCGACAGTCGGAGGTTCCCATGTGGTGAGCCAGGAGCTTCTCGTCAAATTATGGAAGCGGCGATTGCCTAAAACCATTTTCATCGCGATCACCGCATCCGGGAAAACTGAAATCAAGAAATTAATTGACATAGCTGATCGTATATAGGAGTCGTGTCAAAATTCTATGACTTCCCTTACCTCAAATTCAATTTGTAACGTTAATCCCACAGTTTCTACGTCTAATTTGATCGCAACATTTCAAGACACGTTAAATCAGTTGTTACACAAACAAGAAATCTTTACATCTCAATTATTTGCTATTGAATCTAAGGTTTCTTCAATAACTTCCGCTACTCCTACAGTTTCTGGCACTTATTGCGATAGTTGTAGAAGTCGACTCGACTTAAGAAATCACAGAGGCTCGAGGCCCCGTTCTAATAGTCGTAGTGGTACCAGCGTTAGATATAATCCTTCTAATGCCAAGGTTTGCTATTACCATCAACTTTATGGTCGTAAAGCTTTTAAATGTCTCGGTGATTGATGCACTTTCGCCAAAGATGTCAAAACCGACAATCAAAGATGACTGAAAGTCAATAATATTTTGACAACTGACGTTAATATTTCGGATAGTAAACGTCGTCTTTTTATATTTGATAATAGAAGAAATAGATATTAGAAGAAATCCCGATGTTGTACTCACGGCGGCTAATAGCTCAATTATAAATGCCTTTGGGAAGAAATTTTTGAAAATTGATTTAAACTTACGTAGGTTATTTCCTTTCGTATTTAACATAGCAGATATCAACGTCCCGATTATCGGAGCAGACTTTTTATCTCATTTTGGTTTAATTGTTGATTTGAAACATAAATGTTTGATCGACGATATGACTAGTTTGTCAACATATTTATTTTCTAACAATGGTCCATTACATTCTCCTAAGCTATTTAGCATATCAAATGAATTCACTGCATTACTTTTAGAATTTCCTAGTTTAATTAGCTCCCCAAATTACAATTTGCCCGTTAAACATACCGTAGAGCATCATATTGTTACAGAGGGTCATTTACCTTTTTCACGCCCACGTAGGTTGGATAACATTAAATTCAAGATAGCTCAGAATGAATTCAACGCTATGGTAGAATTAGGCATCTGCATTGCTTCTTCTTCTTCCGTGTCCTCACCATTACATATGGTGGAAAAAAAGAGAGCAACGACTGGAGACCTTGTGGAGACTATCGCCGTCTAAATTCAATTACTGTCCCTGACAGATACCCACTACCGCATCTCCACGACTTTAATTCCCAGTTATATGGTTGTATTATTTTTTCAAAGATAGATTTGGTACGTGCTTATCACCAAATACCTGTCGCAAAAAGTGACGTTTTTAAAACAGCGATTACTACGCCGTTCGGTTTGTTTGAATTTGAGCATATGCCTTTTGGCTTAAGTAACGCCGGTCAAACTTTCCAACGTTTCATGAACGAAGTTTTAGTAGGTTTACCCTTCATTTTGGTCTATTTAGATGACATCCTGATTGCAAGTAAATCTAGTTCGGAACATTTAGAGCACTTGAAACTTATTTTTCAGAGGTTAGAATTGTACGGCATAAATATTAAACCGTCAAAATGCATATTAGGTGTCAGTCATTTGACATTTTTAGGACACAATATTTCTTCAGCCGGTATTTTACCTTCTTCTGAACGTGTTGATGTCATAAATAATTTTCCCTTACCTACTACAGTTAAACAACTTCAGCGTTTCATAGGTATGGTTAACTTTTATCATCGTTTCATACCTTCTTTCGCTGAAATCTTAATTCCTTTACATGCTCTATGTACTAGATTACTGCATGATAAAGTTAAAATAATAAATGATTGGCCTACCTACTGTCTTGACAATTTTTCCAAAGCCAAAGCTGCTATAGCTGGTGCAACCTTTTTAGCACATCCACGTTGTGATGATAGCTCGTTTTTATCGCTGACAGTTGATTGTTCAAATGTCTCTATGGGGGCAGTTCTTGAACAGCGCGATGACGAAGGTGTACTTGCTCCATTAGCTTTTTTCTCACGTAAACTTACTTTGGCACAGACAAAATACAGTACCTTTGACAAGGAACTTCTTTCTTTATTTACAGCGATTAAACATTTCAGATTTTTACTAGAAGGTCGCACATTTATTTGCTTTACTGACCATAAACCTTTGGTCAAAGCATTATTCACTAAAACTGAAAGATCTCCCAGGCAAATTAGACATCTAGAATACATTGCTCAATTTGCATGCGAAATCAGACATATCAAAGGGAAAAATAACATTGTTGCAGACACTTTATCACGTGAGCATGATACGTCTTCTTTACAACAATGCACTTCCCCAGTTTCAACCCAAAAGTCTACCCTAGTTGATATTAACTTTGACTTAAATTTATTGAGCAGAGCTCAAGAAGATGATTCTGACCTTAAATTTTTATTATCAGATACTTCATCAAACACAAAGAGAACTTTTCATTTAAAGAAAATTAAAATTCCATATTCTGACAAGTTTATTTGGTGTGACGTTTCCCACACAAAACTTCGTCCTTACGTTCCGATTGTTTATAGACGGACAATTTTTGATATTTTTCATGGTTTATCTTACCCTGGTATCAAAGCGACTAGAACGTTAGTTTCTAAAAATTATTTTTGGCCCAAAATGTCTTCAGATTGTAATCTCTGGGCAAAAACTTGTATTAGCTGTCAAACTAGTAAAGTAACAAGACATACAAGGAGTCCCATAGCTAACTTTGATATTCCTAAAGGACGCTTCGACCACATACATATAGATTTAATAGGACCATTACCTCCTTCTAAAGGTTGTTCTTATATTCTTACTGTGATCGAACGTTTTACTAGATGACCCGAAGCTTATCCACTTCAGGATATTACTGCAGAAACTGTAGCGCGTACGTTATTTCAGAATTATGTTTGTCGATTCGGTGTCCCTGTCACAGTGACAACCGATCAGGGCGTCCAATTTGAATCTAAACTATTTAATGAATTTTTAAAATTTTTGGGATTTCATAGAATACGAACCACATCATATCATCCCAGTAGCAACAGAATGTTAGAAAGGTTTAACAGAAGTCTTAAAACTGCTCTGAGAGCTAAATCTTCTACACCACATTGGGTAGATGAACTTCCTATCATATTATTAGCTCTTAGGACCATCCTTAAAGACGATTTGCAATGTTCCTCCGCAGAACTCGTTTTTGATCAAACTTTACGAATTCCTGGTGAATTTTTCATTAAATCATATACTTGTCCGGATATTCCTTATTTTATTACTAAATTACGTACTTCATTTAATAATTTAACGTTCATTCCACCTTTTCACCACGTTAATTACAAATCATTTGTCAGTCCAGACATCTCGAATTCTAGTTTTGTTTTCGTTCTGAAAGAACGTTTTAAGAAGTCTTTTACTCCGCTGTACGAAGGGCCTTTTAAAGTATTGTCCCGTAGAGATAAATTGGTTACTTTTGTTAAAGGAACTAAAGCCGTCACTGTAAATATTGACAGAATTAAACCGGCATATTTACTAACTGACAAATGTGACGTCTCTACACCCGTGATTAAAAAAGTACGCTTTGCCATCGATACATTGGTTGATTGATTGTTTTTCTGACGGGGGGGGGGGGGGGGGGGGTAAGTGTAGCGATTCACTCACTCCAGTAAAGAAGATCCAACTTACTATCTACTAGAGACCCAAATGGTAACCAAGAAGAAAGAATAAAAAACAAAAGTAATAATATAATATAATATTTTATACACAAAAGATTATGTATATACCTTTCTCGAGATTTTAATTAATATACCAATTGAAACTAATATTTATTTTAATTTATATGGGTAAATAAGAGTCCGTTGAACCCATAACCTACAATACTATCAGCAACATTAGTAAAATATTCATTTAATTCGTTAGGATATATATTGATTTCAGTTTTGCTTTTTTACGTTATTATCTATTAACCTCCATGGCCTCCACATTGTCTTTTGTTGGTTACTAGAATTGAAAATAAATTCATCATGAGCCGATTTCTTTGCAGTTATCAACTCTTTATGATAACTGTATTTAAGTTGCTTTATCATGGCACGCAAATTTTCTGTAGGATTGGGGTTATAACAATCTTGCAATAGATGTAGCATATTTTTTTTTCTCTGAGTTCATCAGTAAACCAGTTTCATTTAAATTTTTCACTTATTAAGTTTGATTTTTCTGGGAATGAAGCATCTATAGCCTGAGTTATAATTTCCAGAAAATGTTTGAATTTTTTATCAACGCAGATTTGGAACTTTAACAAACTCCCAAAAACATTACTTAAATAGCTATGTAAAAGAAGTAATCCTGTGTACGTTATAAGTTTGACATTTATTCTTGGGCTAATATTTTTGACACTGACATAAACATAACATAAACACACCACAGATAGTAGACAACCCCCAAATCCAAAGCCAAGGCTGTGCGGAAGGGGGGTTACACATTTGTAAAAACGCAGACATACATCCACACCCACCGGTGTTGTCAATACCGGGGCTGGGGGTTGAATCCAGAGGGCGGTAGGCAGTCGATCAGCATATTCGCCACTCAATACGCCTTAACCGATTGAGTTACCGCGCCGGACCTGTTTATAATCTAATTTGATACCTGAATGGTCTGATAACCTAGTGTTTATTATTCTCACATTACATGTGCTTGAATCTTCGTCAACAAATATCCCAGACAGCAAAAAGATATTTTAAAAATATTTTATAAATATATCCTATTAAATATTTCAATATTTTGAAAATATTGTGCATAACGTTTTTAATATTGTCACAATATTTTAAAAATATTTTGGTGGACCACTTTTTTGTCACTAACAAAATGTTAAACAAATATTTTAGGAAATATTATTAAAATATTTTTAAAATATATTATGGGAAATATTAGCGAAATATTTTTAAAATGTTTTGTAAATATAAAAATTGTCGTTAAAACCACATTCAATCACGTAGTCTGACCAGCTGAAAGATGTCATAAGATGAAGAATATCACTTGTCAAATTTGATATTTACCCCATAAATGTCAAATCTGATGACCAGTCATATTCTTCATCTTATCTTTCAGCTGGACGGACCACATAATTGAATGTAGTTTTATGGCCAATTGGTAAAAAATTCAACTGCAAATGTACGTTCATACATACCGCCCGTGGCTAAACCTGCACCCTAAAGGTTGCTATAATATATGAAGTTAATGACTAACGACACCACCAAACTTTGGTAACTTGTCTGTTGCCACTATAAAATCATACATTTAATGTTTAATTGAGCTAATTTAGTTCTACAACACAAATATAATGCTTAATCTAAACAATTGGAAAAAATTAGTTTAAAAGACGAATGAAAAACACATTAAATTATTTAATACTACCGTCTAGTTAAGTTGAACATAAATAAAGACTACATATTTGTATTTTTCAATCACTTAGAAATTCTTCATCCTTTTAATACGCATTGGCATTTTCAGTCATGCTTAATTTTGAAATCGTTTTGAAATTATTCAGTGTGGATGGTTATTTAGGCGCTCCTACAAGTTTTAAGTTTCTATCTTAAAAATTGTGAGAATAGCTAAGGGAACACCTTACAATTTAAAATACTTATTTCAACGAAGATTTACCATTCAACATTTTAACTTTGATAACAAAAAAAATACACATTACAATTTCAATATTACTCATTTATTTTAAAAACATACAAAAATTTTAATAGATATACGTGTTAATTTTAATAGGTACCTAGATATTTATAAAACTATAATTGAGGCGCAACAGAACAAACCGTGATAAATCTACCTAACCTGACGTTTTCGAATGAAATGCACTTTTGTTCTACAGGATGAGCCATACAAAAAGGATAGTACTTGTTCAAGTTGTTCAGTCCGAGTCAATTTAATAGGAGGTTCATCATTTTTTCTATGAAGATTCTCGATAGCGTCCTCTATCAAAATTTTTGAGGCATGTTGGTATGCCAACACTCTTTTTTAAACGTTGTCCGTTATAATTCGACAGGTTTGTTAAACCTAACCTAAAAGTAATACTATTACGTTGGCGTTCAAGACGTGTCAACTGTCCAATACCACTAAGAATATAAATATTGCAAAATTTCCAATTTCACTTTTCACCACTATTATATTACACAGTCAGCACATAAAGACAATGCAGTCCAGTAATGCAGATTCCAGCAACAGCGTGCAAGAAGAAGCAAAATGTAAAATGCCGGCCGGAAGACGGATTTAAAGTCAGAGAATAGGCCAGTCCAACACGCTGTCACTTTGCTTTGTTTGTACTACAGCAGCCATCTTTTGTTGGTAAGTTAGGGTTTTTGTCAGGCCTAAAGGGCACCATACACGTTCAGCAATAATGTCATTCCAGCGGATCATTATAGAAACATCATTACTAGAAATTTCCCCGTCATTCCCTGTCATCATTTTTCACACCTTACATGTCCATTATTTAAGAAAAAAGTATATCTAGCTATAATCATTGAATTAAGTATGATTGAAAAAACGCGAAAATTCAGGTAATGAGATTACTGAACGTGTATGGTGCCCTTTAGGCCTGTCGAAAACCCTAACTTACCAACAAAAGATGGCTGCTGTAGTACAAACAAAGCAAAGTGACAGCGTGTTGGACTGGCCTATTGCCAGTGGTACAAGCGCACTAATGAAATTATCGGCGACTGCAGCGCGCTTTGCAAAGAACCGTTGAACTTGAAGTGAAATGACAATATCAGAATTATTTTAAAAATATTTTCTGAATTATGCATAAAATGTTAAGTTAAATATTTGTTTAAATATTTGTATTATGTTTTATAAATATTTTAAAATATTTCGAAAATATTTTTACGAAAATGGATATACAATATTGTTACTGAATATCTTTAAAATATTTTTACATCTGTCAAAATATTTCTTCAATATTGAAAATCATTTCAAAATATTTTTAAAATGTTATATATGCTGTATGGGATATTGTCAATACAATTATTATCCTTAGTTTTTTCCGACCCACTAAACAAGATATTATTACTTTAATATAACATCAACGTTGCTAGAAAGTATTCCCAGTAAACATTAATGTAACTTTACCTCTCTGAGAGGTAAGATTAATAGAACATCTTTACATAAAATATTTTACATAATTTTATATAGCATATACGTAAAATAATATCATATTTAAGTCAACATATTAACTTAATTACTTATACACAAGTTTACATATTTGCTTACATAATTTTACTTAAAAATGTTTACCTACTTCATTTTACGACATCGAAATCATGGAACGCGTCACACGCTCACGCAGCACGCCAGTGTAAAATGATGTAAAATCTAACATTTGTGTTTTTTGATCATTTTTGTGAAAAATTGTGGATGATGTCTTTCAATAACTTTGATGCAGAACTGTGAACCATAAAGCGTTGTGACTTTTTTAAATATTATTTTATTTGGACGTTTTATTAGTGTAGAGGTTAGGTGCAAACATAAACATGCCCTCTTGTTTGCGAATTTGGTGTACATACCTTTGGAGGTGCACCATTTTCCAGTGAATGACCCAAAAGTAAGTTTGTGTTGTACCGTTTTTATAAAGATATTTATTTAAATGAAACGTAATCTTTTTATAGGTTAGAATTATTTCACGGGCAATCGTTATTCTCGACAGACAATTATATCATTACATGGATTTTGTTACCCAAAAGCTGTATGTTGGTGCTGTCCCCACATTATTAAGTTCAACTGAATCCAGCGTAAGAAGTTGTAATTCAAGGAAACCCAGATCTTAATAGTGACCAAAAGCTTTTGCGAAGTACTATACATAGGTATGGTTATTGTTTACCGACATCTTATAGCACCTACTTTGTGTTCGTTATTGTATTGTACATATATTTCAAGGTTTTCAGAACCTTAGGACAAAACCATTGCCCCTTTTTAGGGGATAAAAGGGGTGGTAACCAAAAACTGATAAATTTTTTTTTAATATCAGAATCGGTTTCAACATGTTAAAAAACAGGATTAGATGGTTCTGATCAAGAGCGCAGCCCCTTTTTTTTTGTTGTCTTGTGATTAATGATATTGCTTGTATCGCCATTAAAAAATTTAATTTGATCATTATAAAACTACGAATAAAACTGGAATTGTCTGAACCTTTATGGTTAATTTTGTTGCAAGAAATTAAGACAATTAAGATTTGTCATTATTAAAAATATGTTTCTGGTAGAATTAAATCATCTTGGTAAAGGACCCCGCACATTTTCTTATATCAAATGGCTCTCGGTGAATGTAATAGTATAATATAATTTAATATTTATACAAAAAAAGCTTAAGAAACAGTAATAAGTTCGAAAATTGAATCGTTGATTGTTTCCTTTTCAGTGGCGTTAATTAACAATTTGTTTATATGGCTGTTAAAGAAACTACTTTTATCATGGGATTCTCATAAGATTGATGCACTCGTCTACAACTTATGCATGAAAAAAGTACTGCTTTACACACTTGTTGCATAAATAAGTAGGTATTTTCAAAATTATTTAAAACAATTTTTTGGCAATTATTTAACAAATGCATTTTTTTCATGCTTCACGGCTCCCAATTGGCGTAGAAAACCCCGTTTTTTAAAATTGTTTCTTTTTTGTGATCTTTTGAAGCATTCTAATAATTTTTAATTGTTTAATTCTGAGAAAAAAATTCTTTATAAAAACTTTAAAATGATTTTAAATAGTTTAAAAAAATTGTGTTAATACCACTGAAGAGTAGGAGAAAAATCTACATTCTAAAACAAATTGTTCTATGACTTGATGCACTTAAACAGTCAACGGTTCAATTTTCGACTTTGTTATTGTTTTTTTGGCGTTGTTATAAACATTTCCACTTGAAATTTGGTGTGATGATTTAATGGACTTATTTAGCATATTTTTTTATTACATTTTGCAAAAAAATCTCTTAATTTTAGAGCGAAATTCAAAAAACCAGGATATTCTAAGATCTCTAGAGGCTTTAAAATTAATCAAGAATATAGACGCTGCGTGAAGTCATTCACTCCTAGTTGTATTTTCATTCCCCTTTTTTCGGCAGTTATATGCTGCATACTCTTATGTTGAAATACTCCAATAGTCCCCAAATCACCATCTCTGGCAGATTAGACAAATCTGATTTTAAATAGCTGGGTTTTAACAGTGTAAACTCAACTTTGAGGCAGACTTTCGGATTGAATGACAGCACTTTGAGCACATCGGCTCATGTTTAAAGCAGTATACTTCTGAAACTCATCGGATCGACCTCAAATTTTCCATTCCATTGGAAGCGTGTTTTCGTAAAGTTTTGTTAAAATATATACATTATTATTTAAACTATCATAAATTGTTTAATAACTTAACAAATTGATGAAAATAGTTTGCATCTAGTTTTCTTCACAGTAAAGGGATACAAGCTATCTAACCAGATTTACTACACTATACAGGGTGCGCCACTTAAAACTCCCCAGACTTGTAACTTTTTTATTTTCGTAGCGATGACCATGTTGGGCACATCAACTTGTAGACATTTTTAAAGCCTTTAAATATCCATACAGAGTGATTTTTTTTTTGAATGGTTAAGAAAGGAAACTTAATTTCTTTGAATATTTTTTTACCCCACCCTGTACATGGACTGTGTTATTGTTTTCTTACAAAGGTTTTAATTAGCTCCAATTTATGTTATTAAAATAAAAAAACTTAAAAAATAAAAAATTTGCAATTTCCTCCTTAGTACATTTTAATACAAGTTAGTTTTTAAAAATATTTTTTTTTAAATTTTTTGTTACTGTTTTATTACGCTGAATATTGTTTGTGATATGTCTTTTACAGATAAAGCATAAATTTACATTCCTTTCAAAGTAATTTAAAAAAAAAATCAGTTTGGAGTGTTTTTAATTCCTTTCTCTAAAACCAAAAAGAATTTCGAACATGAGGTAATAATATAAATTGAAGCTAATTAAAACCTTTAAGTATAAGAAAACATTAACCCAGGTCATGTACAGGGTGACGTAAAAAAATATTCAAGGAAATTAAGATTTCTTAACAATTTTTTCAAATTTTTTTTTTTTAAATATTTTAAAAATATCTACAATTTGATGTGCCTTAAAAAATAAGAAAATTACAAGCCTGGGGAGTTTTAAATAGTGCACCCCGTATATGAAATAGACTAATATTTCAATTATTTTCACAGGTTGTGTAACTGATGTTCAAGTAGCAAATGTCAGAGTGACGAAGGCTGACCAAAGAACGAGTACAATCAGAAACGACCCGAGAAATGCTTAACACTTATTGTAGATACTTAGTTAACTTGAATATAGATTAGTTACACAAAAGACACTAGTATTAATCTCTCCTAAATCAACAATTAATAAAATAAATTAAATGAAATTTGAGCTTTACTAGGAATGCAAGGCAAGGTAGGTGGGTATACATCACTGGAGAAGAAAAAATATCGTATAGCTGCTTTCTAAAGAACATATAGATGACAACGTCGAGGACAACGCCTAATGCCTGGTTTACCTACTGGGATATGCAGAGATTAAGATGGAATTGAAACTTTGTTGATACTAATTAACTTAGTTTAAACTGTCATTCAATTCGAGAATCTTTCCTAAGCTAATATATGTTGACAAATCAGACAACCATATGTTGCATTATATACTTTTTCTCTTTTTGATGTAGCATGTATTTGTTTTATATACCTACCATAATGTTCAAAATAGCACCCTATAGTACTTTTTAAATATTGATACTAGAGAACTGGATTCTTGGAGTTCAATATATGAATATAAATTCCTCATGAATTGTCCAGAAAAATTGATATTCTCTAGGAAATAACTGGAGGAGACATCAACTTTTATTTTTAAGTAGAATATCTCTGAACATTTTTAGAAAGTTAGATAGTTTTATATTTTAAATATAACCATTTTTTACAAAAAAAAATTTCATTCAAAATATAAAACTACTCGGCTCTCTAAATAAGGTATCCGACTTAAAAATAAAACTTGGTGTCAACTTCGGTAATTTTCTAAAGAAATATATTTTTCTGTATAACTATTCATATATCTAACTTTAAAAATCCAATTGTGTAGTATCAATATTTAAAAAGTGCTGGGATATGCTATTTTGAGCATACGGTAGGTAGATAAAATATATACATGCTACATCATAAAGAGATAAATAGTATATAAGTTACGTAGCGTAAGGTCACTATCGAGTGGTTGAATATACATATATGCTACATCATAAAGAGATCAAATTAGTTACGTATGCTTTACATAGCAAGTGGTTGAATATACATATACGCTACGTCATTTGTTCCATACCGTGAGGTCACAGTGTTACCTCTTCACTATGTAAAAATCATATGCACATGTTGCTGACATTTCGCAGAGTATGCACATATGATTATGCGTCACATTTTACATAGCACGTTACTTCTGCGAAACTTAGTTTACGTAGCATTTACGTATATGCTATATATTTATGTTTGCTGGGTTTTGTCATACTATTAAATGTTATTTAATGTAACCAATATTACTTAAATATTTATATAATATTTCGAAATTTAACATTTCTCAGTTACGTTGTTGTAATATAAATATCATATTGCAAGAGAACATTAAAAATGTTACTTCCATTTAACATTGCATAACATTACGGATACATTCTTTGTTTGCTGGGGAGTTTAGTGCCATCAGTCTAAATGAACTAAAAGTGTTAATTATGAGGTGCACATTTTTCTTGTCAGTATTAAAATGAACATTGAAATCACCGGTTACAATTATTTTTTATTTTTCCTCATTAGGATATCTAACGCGCATGTGAGTATTATAGAAAATTATCTAGATCCCCATTCGGTGATCTATAAACCATTATAATTACGTTCCTGAATTACACTGCACAGAGTTCATGAGACTATTACAAAATTAGTGATATTTGCAGTCGGGCGTTGCCGACTGTAAATGCCTATACTTAATCTCAGTTTCACCACACATAATGGGGAACAATCCAAGCCAGTTCTTAATATATCCGACAGACTGCACCATGCGTACTCGGTTTAGTCATTCTGAACTTGTCATATAATATAACCTGTAATAGTTTAAATTTCCTGTGTTGGAACACTTTGGTACACAGCAACATGTTTTCTAATTAATTTTGTTTATTCAAAGAGATACTGTTCGTATTGACATTGGATATAACATAACCCCAACAGCGCGAACAACCCACATACCTAGAAAGGCATGTGAAACAACCGAGTATGGCTGCTGCACTCGGAAATAATAAAAAGAAATGTTCCTATCCAAATATTGTGGAAAATTTTATGCACGTTATTTTTTGTGAAAAAAGTTTTTCTCCATATTTTTTAGTTTTTGTGTTAAATGACAAAAACAACATTTGCACCAGTTTTTTTTAACATATAGCCGCCATTTTGAAAGCATAGCCAGTTTTTTTTGGGGGGGGGACATATCTAGAATTGTTCCTTAGGCTTTAATCTTTATGAAAAATATTGTCCCCAAGGATCGGGGGTTGCACGTACAGCTAGGGAGGCCTCACCGACTAAATAATAAAAAAAATATTCAGTTCTTTTGTTAAAAATAGGCCGAAAACCGACCTCATGGACCTCCTTCCTTTCCTTACTTCAAGGTATTCTACTTTAAAAAATTTAGTTGCCTGTTACCTGCAGTTTTTTAAATATAATATTGGAATAATATAACATTAACGGACATATGATTTACATTGTTTTATGTATTGTCATGAAATATAATATCCCATATGAACTTTCTAAGGTAAAGGATACACAGCGAAAGCTTTCTTTGCAACGATATTAATTTCTAAACTTGAGACTTATCTCTAAAATAAAAATTTTGTTATAATAAAATAAATAAACATAGATTTGTTAAAATAAAAGTTAGTATTTAAGTATTTGAGCATGTTAATTGATCATATGTAAGAAATGTTATGTAGGTAGGTAATTTTAAGCAGTTATGTTGAATTGAAAATTTTATTATGATGACAAAATATTTTAAAATAATTGGAACATAGCCCATATCAAAAGAATCAGCTCAAGACGTAGAATTTAATTACATAAGATGGTTTAATGCAAAATCTTTCAAAAGAGAAGTATTTGAATTTAAAGTATAAAATGTCAAAGAAATGTCAAATTTGGTAGGCATAAAATACCGAATTTATGTCAAATTTGATGTAATAAAAAATATGGAACTGAACATTTAGTCATCTTTCAATCGTCAACGAAGTTAGTCGATGACAAAACACATATTAACCTAAAATAATTAAAAAAGACGTGAATGTCAAATTATAAAAATGTCAAGGAAAGTCATCGAATGGTAAAAGAGACTACAACTAATAAAACTTTCAATGGTTATACATAGTAACTAATATGTTGCAAATATATGAATAAAATCATAGGTTAGGAAAATAGCAAATATTAAATCTTCATTTACCAGCTATGGGTAATATAAATCCAGTGTCGAAACGTTAAACATAGATACCGAACGTGAAAATAATAAGTAATAAAGTAATGAGCCACATATAAGATAAGTCAACAAAAGAAAATTATCGCCAAGATCTTCAAGTTTATTTATTAGCGCCAGACTTTTTCAGTGAATGATACATACGTGGATAAACTATTAGACACGAAAGGTGGAGGCTATAGCGACTCCTATCCATTGAACAGAACAAAGTAAGATCTTACAATATCTAATAAATTGCAATTTATTAAAAGAACAAGTCTCGAGCATTCATAATATTAATTAATAATGGTTTTAAATTAATAATTTTAAGGTGTCTAATTTATAAAATTGTCTACTACTTATTTCAATATATTGTTATCTGTTTAAATTTTTCTATATTTCTTTATTTTTAAAAAACCATATTTTAATTGAAACTGCTCCTTAGATGAGAGTAACTGTTATGCAGGCTATGCACGGTTATCTCATGCTCTACAATTAGGTATACCGAAAGGTATTGGCGCCCCGGGTAATTATATCAATAAAGGTAAGTTATAATTTGAATTATCAAAATAAATATCTTTATTAAAACAATATTTTCAAATTAAATATTATTTAAACAATATAATCATTAAAAGGAGTATCATAACAGTATATACCTCCAACAATATACATGAATATCAGTACCTGTATATACATTTTATATAATATGTACATTTAAAGATATTTAAATTCTAACATTTTATGTTTATGCTTTGGATCTACATATCCACGAAATGTTATGTGGCCTCTCTCTGTCAATAATAATATCATATAATCTTGTTGAAGATCATAACATATTTCGTTTTTCAAATATTATAATAAACCAAAAATAAACACTTATATCTCTCTCTCACTCCGCAGAATCCCAACCTTTTCTCCATGTAAGTATATTTCATAGAAACTATTAAATAATTTTCAAAGGTTTCAGCTTTAATTAATCCATCTCAAAGTTTCCCTTTATGTTTGGTATCAGAAACATGTTTTCAACATAAGATTAACTGATTCACTGCCCATTTTCACAGTGTCTTTAAAATCTGCTTACATAAAACCGTCAGAAACAAATTACCCCTGATTTTTTACCGAATGAAAAAGCTGAAAAATGTTAGCTTTCATGAACATCCTGGCGTCAACCGCTACAATATGATTTACTACACTTTTATTTTAGTTTTATGACCTACTTCTCCTCCCCGATGGGATTTCCAGAGGGAATCAAATGCATAATCAATTTCTTGAATTTATAACTCAGTGACTTGAGTTACCGAAACGAACAGCTTGAATAAACTTTTTTAATTACATAAACGATTGCCAAATTGAAATAATTGTCACTTTACACTAAGACTTGCATAATTATTAAGTAACTTTTTAATTGGGTATTTGCAATGTTCCATGCAGTTTTTAAATGGAAAATTAATTATCTTCTTCATTTATTCTCTTAAAACTTCCGTAATCGCCGTAATTTACAAAAATAACACATTTTAAGATTGCTGAAACAGGAAATGATTTTGAATTATTATTTGGGAATTGGTAGAAACTATGACATTTTTTTCAAGTTTACAACATTTAATTGCTATACAGGGTGTTTCATTGAGGAATCCTATTTCAAACTTATACATAATTACTTCCACATCCAGTGGAAGTATAGTAACGACAAAAAAATTGTTCAAATAATCTTAGAATGTCATGAAACGTCAAGATTTTAAGTTTGAGCGAAAAAAAATTTCTGTCTGTCGGTCTGTATGTAACTTTTTTGCGCGCACGTTTACTCTGGAACCGTTTGAGATATTGACTTGAAATTTGGTACACATATGTTAGTTTAACGAGATCTAGAACTAGATTATATTTTTATCTTGTTCCGTCGAAGGGTTGGAGGGTAAATTGGGGTAAATTTGGGGTAAATACGTAAATCAAGCAGGTAAGAGTCCATAAAATTGGTATTTAGTATATACAAGAGAAGCTAAGGTCTCAAAAAATTTTTTGACTGTTGATTGTTCTAATGTCTCTATGGGGGCAGTTCTTGAACAGGTACTCTTGCCCCATTAGCCTTCTTTTCACGAAAGCTTACCTTGGCACAGACCAAATATAGTTCCTTTGACAAGGAACTTCTTTCTTTATTTACAGCGATTAAACATTTCAGATTTTTACTTGAAGGTCGCACATTTATTTGCTTTACTGACCATAAACCTTTGGTCAAAGCATTATTCACTAAAACTGAAAGATCTCCCAGGCAAACTAGACATTTAGAATTCATTGCTCAATTTGCCTGCGAAATCAGACATATCAAAGGGAAAAATAACATTGTTGCAGACACTTTATCACGCGAACATGATACGTCTTCTTTGCAACAATTCATTTCCCCAATCGTTACTCAAAAGTCTAACCTAGTTGATACTAACTTTGACTTAAATTTATTGAGCAAAGCTCAAAAAGATGATTCTGAGCTTAAATTTTTATTATCAGATACTTCATCGAACACAAAGAGAACTTTTCATTTAAAGAAAATTAAAATTCCATATTCTGACGAGTTTATTTGGTGTGACGTTTCTCGCCCTAAACTTCGTCCTTATGTTCCTATCGTTTATAGACGAACAATTTTCACCCTGGTATCAAAGCGACTAGAACATTAGTTTCTACACATTATTTTTGGCCTAAAATGACTTCAGATTGTAATCTCTGGGCAAAAACTTGTATTAGTTGTCAAACTAATAAAGTGACAAGACATACGAGGAGCCCGATTACTGACTTCGATATACCTAAAGGACGATTCGATCACATACATATAGATTTAATAGGACCATTACCTCCTTCTAAATGTTGTTCTTATATTCTCACTGTGATCGAACGTTTTACTAGATGGCCCGAGGCTTTTCCACTGCAGGATATTACTGCGGAAACTGTAGCGCGTACGTTATTTCAGAATTATGTTTGTCGATTCGGTGTCCCTGTCACAGTGACAACCGACCAAGGCGTTCAATTTGAATCAAAACTGTTCAAAGAATTTTCAAAATTTTTGGGATTTCATAGGATTCATACGACGCCATATCATCCTTCCTCGAATGGAATGATTGAACGGTTTAATAAATCTCTTAAAACTGCTCCGAGAGCTAGGACTTCTACACCACATTGGGTAGATGAACTTCCTATCATACTATTAGCTCTCAGAACTATCCCTAAAGACGATTTGCAATGTTCCTCCGCAGAACTCGTTTTTGGTCAAACATTACGAATACCTGGTGAATTTTTTATTAAATCATATACTTGTCCGGATATTCCTTACTTTATTACTAAATTACGTACTTCATTTAATAATTTAACGTTCATTCCACCAGTTCACCACGTTAATTACAAATCATTTGTCAACCCAGACATCTCGAATTGTAGTTTTGTTTTCGTTCGGAAAGAACGTTTTAAAAAATATTTTACTCCGCTGTACGATGGACCTTTTAAAGTGTTGTCCCGTACAGATAAATTAGTTACTTTTGTTAAAGGAACTAAATCCGTCACGGTAAACATTGACAGGATTAAACCAGCATATTTATTATCTGACAAATGTGATGTCACTCCACCTTTGATTAAGAAAGTTCGTTTTGAACGAATTGAATGACTGACTGATCTTTTTCTTAGCGGGGGAGTAGTGTGGCGATCAGTTCACTTGCTGGATAAATATAAGTCACACACCAGAAGCTTAAGTAACCAAGGAGGGGAATGAAAAAACAAAATATATAGAATAACAATTTTTATCAATAAATATAACAACATGTTTATTTAAGAATGTTAATTTAAAAACAACTCATTCGAATATATACATATATATATATAAATTTTATTATTGAATTTTAACCCTGCTATACTAGGCTACATGGGTGACATACATTTTGGGGCCCCCCTATAGAAAATAGTGATATGCAAAAAGGAGCAAAAACATTTTTTTTTAAATCGAACCTTCAAAAAATCTTCAAAAAATATCTCTAAAAAGTAAGAAATACATTTTCACTCAGTTTTACTAATATTTGTCTACCTATTAGTGAAAAGTAGCAAGGAACTGTACCTGTACCTAAATCAGTTTGAAATCGTTGCAAAAATATCTACTTTCAAAAACACGTTTTGCACAGATAGCCCATGCGAAAGTTGCAAAAACCCCAAAAGTGCAAGGGTGGCGACAGAATATGGCTACCCCCCGCTTTCGAGGACGGCCAACACGATGGTGATACTCTCGAACTACCTCTAAACGCAAAAAAACACATTCCTTTTCTTCCATTTTTCGTTGTTAGGCATGCGAGGAAACTCAATATCTCCTGTAAAATTTCGCAACCAGACATCCTAACGACACCCAGGAGTTGAAACTAGAGATGGGCACGTGACGTGAATTTCACCGTGTCACGCCGTGTCACGGCGTGTCACGGCGTGAGCGTGTACATTTAAGGTACCAAATCACGGAAGATTTCGTGAGTGTGCGTGCGTCAAAAGATCCCGTGCGTGAGCGTGCGTGAGATAATATTCACGCCGTGACACGACGCCCCATCTCTGCTTTAAAACTTCAACCTGTCGTGTCGTGACAAGAATAAGAAGCGAAGCGATAGACGGAACACGAGCGCGAGAAGGGAGGGAAAAGGACAGGAGACAGGATGAATGACGCAACATTCAAATCAAACTGAGTAATTGCAATCTCTTTCTACTGCATTCGCCAGTCGCCTAGCCCTCCTGGCCTGGTCTGGTCACTCTGGTCCAGAGATGGGCACGCGACGTGAATTTCACCGTGTCACGCCGTGTCACGGCGTGAGCGTGTACATTTAAGGTACCAAATCACGGAAGATTTCGTGAGTGTGCGTGAGTCAAAAGATCCCGTGCGTGAGCGTGCGTGAGTTTGCCTTAACATATATCAGTCGTGCGTGAGTGTGCGTGAGCTAAAGGTTTAAAGTCGTGAGCGTGCGTGAGCGTGAGTCAAAATCGACTCACGCGCCCATCTCTAGTTGAAACCACCACATCCAAACGCGCCGAAAATTGTTTTCAAGGGCGGGGAACACGATGCTGATATTATTTAGTTTCCCGCCCCTAACCAACTATCACTAAATGCATAAATAATAATAATAATAATAATAATAATAAGCTTTATTATCCATTAGACCATAGATACATAGTATAGGACAAGTCAAGATAAAGACAGTAGTAAATAGTACAACACAATTAGTAAATAGTACAACATAAGTAAGTAAGTCAAATATTCTGTAATCGTATACAAATTTTTCCCTAGTAAGAATTTTTGTAGCTTATCAAGCTTTCTTAAGTTTGAAATATCTTTAATTGTGGAGGGCAATTTATTATAACATTTAATGCCTAAATAATTATAATTTTTTTCAAATAGGGCACTATTGTGAGAGGGTATGGTTATTTCAGTATTATTTCTTGTATTGCAGCTATGAAATTCTAGATTTTTAACAAAATTGTTTTCATTAGATTTTACGTATAATTAGGGTGACCATATTTTTTTCTAGAAAAAAGAGTACCTACAATGATAGAAGGGGGTCCCTTATTTAAAGGTGAGGGTAAGGTTACTAAAAATTCTCCGCAGGCGAAAATTTTAAATTTTTCAAGGTCAAACGGCCTTAAATTAAAAGTTAGATATTTGATTAAATATTATATTGTCTTCAAAATGTAGGTCTCGTGTGCGCAAGATTTAAAAATATAAAATGCCAAATATATTTATATCAGGTAAAAAATATCGTACTCTACTTAGTCACAATATCTACTCTAAACTAGTATCGACATTTGGCGGTAAATCCTAAGCTAAGAACTACGTTGCAGCCGACCTAAGCGCTTTTGATCTGGGCCTCTATTCTTGACCGTGATAGAATAGAACGTTCCCCGGGGAGCGTTCCCCGGATTTGTTCTACTGCCATTCTATTGCAAGCATTAAACTGTATTCTTGAACAGAAAGGAGGGAACAAAATATTAGGGAATGAACCGCAGCGTTGCCAAACTTATTCACCAATCATAGACGAGCAAATTCTGTCATGTCTGACAATCGACATCGGTTATCTGCATAACCATAGTTCATAACAATAACAATAATATTAACAATCATATTCAAAGATCCGCAGAGCTGCTAGAACCTGAAAATGAAGCAGTGTTTTGAAAGATTCGGTGTAATAAAAAATAAGCGGCAATATAATTATTATATTTTGAAAAGAGATGAGAATGTCATATGTGCCGGGGTACCAATATGTATTTTTAAGAACAGAGTTGAGCCCAAAGTAGGTATTATTATTTGAAAAATAATGCTTACCCTATAAGACCACAAAATCCCAATAATATTATCATCAACGACGAGGAAATAATATGGAATCCTGCATACAGTGCAATTAAATATCTAAGAGTATACTTAGATAAACGACTAACATGGAGTTACCACATCAATAAAAAACTTAATGATGGTTACGCAAGGTTATCAATGCTATATCCCATTATTAATAGAAAATCAAAGCTCAGAGTTAAGTGCACAACATTAATATATAAATCGGTCTTAAGACCATCGGTAACTTACAACTGTGTGATAAGAGGAACTGCTAGCAAAACTAGTATTAAAAAGGTGCAAACATTTCAAAATAAAGTGTTGGGATCTACTATAAATGCCCATTGGCTTATAAGAAACGGTCAAATCCATCGAGAGCTTGACGTGCCACAAACTGAAAACTTTATGAAATCATGTGCTAAGACATTTTTCAAAACTATAAACAACTGTGCAAGTGCCAAAAATTTAAACCTAAATGAAAAGACTTGTAATAATAGGTTAAGAAAAATACTACCACAAGATATCTTACTTCTAGTAGCGATTCCGATTGATATTAATATCAATATTCTTCTATTGTTATGTTAAACCAAATATTTTGTTTCTGTTCTTTATTTTATTTTCAATTGTTATCTATTGTCTTACTACACACTACCATGTATAACGTTAATTTGTAGATCTGGTATTTTTAAATAAACAAAAAAAAATAATGCTACCTATTATTACTTAAAATATATTTTGTACATAGTTTGTACAGACAGGGAAGATTTTTATTTATTTAATGTCGGCCTATTTCCGCTACCAGGGCCTATCACCTATGCCAGGAGACGGGCTACCCCCATCCTGGAAATTTTGTCGAACCTCTTCTCGTAAGAAGAGTAGGGATCTTTTACTTGCCTAACATTTAATAGACAAGGGACCGACTGCTTTACATCTCTAAGATCTCTATTAAATCCTGGCAAACGGGCTTAGTCAGACAGAACAATGTCATAAATTTTTCATTTGATAATAAAAACTGATCTCTGAGGAAGAATCTCTCTATCAACCTCTAGGAGTTCTTGAGAATCGTTCACGTTGTGGATTATTTCGTCCCAATATATTACTTCAGGCAGATTCAACAGAAAATGGCGGCATTCCCCGACTGTTCCCTGAAAATAACCAAGAGAAGCATCGGGGATCAGTTTTTGATAGAAGCGACGATAGAAATAAGTTCAAGAATACGGTTTTGTGAATTTCAATAGAGACACGCCCACTTTCTCTCGATTGTTCTATTCTACTCCCGTCAAGAATAGAGACCCAGGGTGCTGATTCTCAGCCAAGAGAATGATCGTTCCTATGAGAAAGGAAAGAGAAGGAAATAGGAAACACAGTGAGATGAAAAGAGACAAAATACTATTTTCTCATAGGAGCGAAATATCCCTCGGCTGAGAATATAGCCCCTGCAGTAAAATGAAAGAGCGAGATAACGAGATAAGTGACACATTTGACAGTCGATGCTAGACTCACGTAGCGTCACCATGGCATCACAATCGGTTGATATACGTGAGCCAGAAACACTTGATTTCGTTTCGTTCGGTACGTTTTATTTTATATGTACTTATTATAAAAATAAAAAATAAATGAAAATGGTTATTTAGAATTTTTGTGTATCTCAAGAAAAAAGAAGTACATTTATGCGTACTTAATGAACTTTTTAAGGACAGTAGGACATTACTCGAAAAAAGAGTACTGTCCTACTAAAATAAGTACATATGGTCACCTTACGTATAATACTAGTTCCCCTTTTCCCCATTTTTCGTTATTAGGCATGTGAGGAATTATTGGATCGGTTTTTTTTTGAGCAAGCTCAATATGTCCTGTAAATTTTAGCAACCGCGTATTCTAACGACTCCTAGGGTTGAAATCACCCCCTCCCTCAATCCTGAGGTGTTCCTCAAAGAGAAGGTTTTAAATAAGGTATCCCCCGTTTTCAAGGATGGAGAACATTAAAGTGGTACCAGTTTCTCTCTTAGTCCTCAAAAACTACCCTTGCATGCCTAAAATCATCGATTTTTCTTATAGTGAGATCATAAGTGCTCATTGGATCAGGTTTTCTAGGGAGAGATTTTTTATTGCAGCTTAAGAGGAGTTTGATAGGAGGGGTTATGCGCATGTATATAAAGGGGTAGTTGGCTAGGTGTGGGAAGCTAAATAATATCAACATCATGTTCCCCGCCCTTGAAAACGTGTAGAAAACCATTTTCGGCACGTTTGGATGTTTTTTTTGCATGTTCCGGTATGGAGGGAGGGGGTGGTTTCAACCCCCGGGGGTCGTCAGGATATCTGATTGCGAAATTTTACAGGACATATTGAGTTTCCTCATAAAAAACCGGATCCAACAAGTTCTCGCATGCCTAACAACGAAAAATGGAAGAAAAGGGGTGGTTTATGCATTTAGGTTGGTTAGAGGTGGGAAGTTAAATAATATCAACATCGTGTTCCCCGCCCTTGAAAACGCGTAGAAAGTAATTTTCAGCACGTTTGAATATTTTTTGCATGTTTCGGTATTGAAGCAGGGGGTGGTTTCAACCCCCGGGGGTCGTTTGAATGTCTGGTTGCGAAATTTTACAGGACATATTGAGTTTCCTCAAAAAAAGAAACCGATCCAACAAGTCCTCGCATGCCTAACAACGAGAAATGAAAAAAAGTGGGTAGTTCGAGTATCACCATCGTATTGGCCATCCTCGAAAACGGGGGGTAGCCACATTTTCTCGCTACCCTTGCACTTTTGGGGTTTTTGCAACTTTCGCATGGGCTATCGGTGCAAAACGTGTTTTTGAAATTAGATATTTTTACAACGATTTCAAAGTGATTTAGGTAATAAGGTACGGTTCCTTGCTACTTTGCACTAATAGGTAGACAAATATTAGTAAAACTGAGTGAAAATGTATTTCTTACTTTTTAGAGATATTTTTGAAGATTTTTTGAAGGCTCGATTTAAAAAAAAAATGTTTTTGCTCTTTTTTGCATATCACTATTGTCTATAGAGGGCCCCAAAATGTATGTCACCTATGTAGCCTAGCTACGCCTCTGCTGAGAAATCTAGCGCGTTTAGAAATTTGTAGTTTTTGTTGTGCTAGTGAAACCACGGGAATGGGGGACACTTTGGGGGACAGCTCCGTCAAAAGGGACACTGTCCCCCCTAGTGGGAGACGAATGGTCACTTTATTTAAAATGTGATTTAAAAGTGGGAATGACAGAGCTGGAAGCTTCCAAAAGGTTAACAATATTTTGATACCTATATCTCAACTTGTGAATCTAATAAAACTTCACAAAATCAACACCTATTAATAGGGGTACTTATGCATTATTCCCATTAAATCATTGTTCTTATTATAGGTATAAACTAAACTACCATGGGCCATCAAGTCATAATAAAAATAAGTATCAATATTTCCTTATAAAAATGTAATAAATCCCTAGTATTATACTAGTATCTTTTAAATTTTAGTAGTCTTCAGATTCCTTAATAAACTCCCAAAATTATTATTAAATGTAATAAAACTTTTCAGTTCTATGTTGCTATTGAGATCACATTACAACTTTTCCAATTAAAAAAGTTGTAAATTCTTATTAATATATTTAATATTGTGACGTGTTTCCACCCTTAGGAAACCACCCTCGCAAATTCCGTGGGTTCCAAAAATTATAACAAGAGATGTCCACTAACGCACTTTATTAAATATTTACTGGATACTTCACAATACTATTATTAATTTAAATACACTTTTACTGACTAAAATCACAATGTTTACCACTTTGTTTATCTTTGAAGTCTTAACCTTACTTTCTATACTTTCAGAACTTTCTGAACTACTCGCTGAGAATGCGGTCGGTCTTTTATACCTAAAAATGACAGATCTCGATTTTTCTGTGATGACGCCACCATTCTCTAGATAATTCCAGATGTCACCAGAACTAACTTCTGGTAGGTTTCTCGAGTAGGTGCAAATACTACTACTTTTTAGTAACCAACATAACCTTAAATTTTAAGGGGTTGCAACATATTACAATATTATATAAGGCGTATCTTTATAAAGCCTTTATAAACTCTAATGTAAACTAAACTAATGACAATATCCCTCATGTAGTAAATTCTTATTAACACTTTTTACTGTGCGTCTTAATAAATTCTTATGTAAACTAAACTAACAACAATGTCCAACAAATCGTATAAATGTCACGTACTAATTGTTCCTTATAAAACGTTATGAAACACGTATGGACACGAATTCAAATTGATATTAGGTATAAGGTACAGTTCCTTGCTACTTTCCGCCAATAGGTAGACCGATATCAATAAAACTGAGTGAAATTTTAATTCTTACTTATTATTCGAAGATATTTTGAAGGTGGTTCATCTTTTCAAAAAGAAAATTTTTTCAACCTTTCTAGTAGCTTTTATCATTTATATAATTTCTGCATAGCCAAGGAAACTATTGTGTGTGAAATTCTCTTTATGCTGGGCACCATGTGAATGTTACTAGGAAAACAATACCCTGCTGTTTGCAAATTAATTGAAATTACCGGCGACTCCGCCAAATCTTCGAATATTCTTGATTAAAATGATTGTTTCCAATTTTTGTTCACCTTACACTAGATGCAGCTTTATAAATTTAGGACTGCCCCCCCCCCTTCTATTTACGATGCTGAACATTCTCACTTCGCCGAATCTCAACAGTTAGTGTTAGATTAGGTTTTATTATAATTTTATTTGTGTTAACAGTTTCATTTTTAGGGCGCATATGTCCTGAGAGATATCTGGATCACTCAGTATAGAAAAATCGTAAATGTCAGAAATTATTTTATTTATGTAAGATGCAAAATTGATTTTCAGAGATGTTTCTATCAATTTCAGTCAGTCAGATAGAATTAAAAATAGATGCAATGATGTGCTTGGGGTTGCCAGTTTACATTATATATTTATTTACTTATAGGAGAATTATAAATAACTTTTTAAATTGTACGTCTGGCCAAGGTCAATGCGGGTGTTTTAGAACAAAGATAGAAAAACATGAAATCATATTGCATATTCTTAACGTTGAAATATTCATATTTATAAAAGATTTTTAAAAATTTATTGTATGGCAATACATGTATTTTATTTCAGACTAAATTGTGATTCGTATATCTGGAAATGAAGAAAACTACTTTTTAACCAACTTCAATTTTTTTTTTTTTAAAGGGAGAGGTTCTCAATTCCACCCGTATGTTTCTTTTTTGGATTTGTTCAACCGTCCACTCGGGATTCGCTTAAGCGATATCTATGAAATATTTTTCAAACTTAAAGGTGTAACCCGGCACGCGGCGATGGTTTCTTGATAATTTCATCAAGTTACGTCTAATATTAGGTGAGCAAAAATTAATTAATTTATCTTGAGATCTAGAAGTGTCACTACTTTCCGTATCCTCAGGATATCCGACGGATGTACTTTTGTATATCCGCTGGATATCCCTGTGATCCTTACAGGATTTATTCTTAGGATATCAATGTAGGCTTTTAGAGCCGTATATATTGTTTACATAAATAGCCAGACTGCAAGTTGCTTTCAAACAATGTTAGCAACTTACTGAACTATGTCCTCCATTGCATAGCAAACTGTTAGCATTTTACGCTGAAATAATATTTTTTCTACTTGAAAGCATTATGATGCATTGTTTGCTTGAAACTACCAGAACATTTAAATTTAAAAGTAGCAAAAATATTATTTTGGTGTTAGGACAATAATAGAGTAATAAGCTACTGGCATTGAAAGCAAATTTCCGATCAGTATTTCTAGGTAGATTACTGAACAGTGATTTCTCGGGTATCGTCTGCTTGTATGTACTATTTGTACTGAAAAGTCGCCTATATCCGAAAAAATAGACACTGTGATCTAATAGGGTTGGCATTCAGGGAGGCAGCTTTTCCAGATTATGATAAGAATAGTACAAAACAGTAATACTTAAGAAATCAACATTTTATGTACTAAAATATATCAATTATTCTTCGACATCTAATTGATAAATTATACAGGGTGTAATCAGCTTCATGTCATTAAAAAAAAACTGGTAATGGGGACCGTCTAGATAAACAAAAAATCTTTATGACTTTTCCCCTAGGGGCACTTTGAAAAAACTGACCTCAACGGTCAACAATTTGAATATTAGGGTAGGAAACATTTGAGAACGACTGCCTTTCTGGGTCAATGGACGTGTAGTAGTTCCCAATTATACAACTTTTAAATTGTCATAAAAAAGTGCAAAGATTACCGACCAACTAGTTCCGCCGGCCGGCGCGGCGCGGCGGTTCAAAGCAAAGGTGGCACCTTTGATGAGTGCCTCAAATAAAAATGTAAATAATTCGTTATCTCTTTTAGAAGAAGTAGAAGTTAAATAATACAGCATTTCTTAACATGTGTGTAGGGGCGAGCGTAGAGGCGACTTCAATGTGAATATCAGTCGATATTCCGTTGAAGCAACGTCGAACGTTGTTAGTACTTGGATGGGTGACCCATCTTGGGAAATACAGCGTTCTCGTCCCACCTTCTAGCGGCTTGTATATCAGTGTATACGCGGAAGTTACGTAATTTCAGACGAGGATTACGTAGTGGATATACCATGTAGGGGATGTAAAGCAGGCGGTCCCTTGTCTATTAAATGTTAGGCAAGTAAAAGATCCCTACTCTTCTTAAGGGAAGAGGTTCGGCAAAATTTCCAGGTTATGGTAGCTCGTCTCCTGGTGTTGGTGATAGGCCCTGGTAGCGGAAATAGGCCGACGTTTGTTTATAATTTATCAAATTTAAATGTGGTTTATTAACATTTGTAACCTAAATGAGTGTTCTGGGTTAAAAGCTTAAAAAATGAATAATTATTGCAT
Source organism: Rutpela maculata (assembly GCA_936432065.2). NCBI lineage: Eukaryota > Metazoa > Arthropoda > Insecta > Coleoptera > Cerambycidae > Rutpela > Rutpela maculata. Next base: position 240,305,626 of record OW386286.2, on the reverse strand, counting down.
GACATTGGGAAATAAAGAGTTAGACGTATGAGATACACGATAACAGAAAACAATTGTGTATTTTAAATTAGGAAAAAAATATGATTTATTTAATGAATTGCCGATCAGGTATCGAAAACTAAAATATTCAGTAAATTTAGAATTTACCAATAAATTTGTTGATTTACATAAATTGTTCGAAATGGCTTCCGTCTGCATCAATACACTTTTCGGCACATACGCACTCCGTTCAACACATTTGGTAAATTAGGATCATTTTTTATGGTTTCTATGCACATTAAAATACCACACTAAACTATTAACTAACGTTGTCAATGAAGAAAATAAAAATAAAAACTTGGTCCAAAATCCACAACAAACACAAAAATAACGAACAAGTAGAGTCTGTACGTAATCAAGAACTTGAACGGTAAGTCAATAAAATAAATCTTAACTGTAAATACGTGGTCGAAAATTCAAAATAACAAAGTAACATACAAAACAACTAGCGGCTTCCACGTGTGTAGTTAACGAAATGTCCACAGAAACGAAAATACCGCACCACTAACGACCTTACCTTACCTTACCTTATTTAAAAAAGCCATAAAAAAGTGTGACTATCAACTCGTGTCCTCGTTGACGCGCGGCCTCTAACAAAGGAATGCGGCACTTTGAAAGAGCCGCATTAGCGTGTTTGATGGTTAGAGGCGCCGACATACACGAATATAAAAGCCTATCCCAACATTCCAGCAGTTCTCAAACAATTTTACTGAAAATTTTCGAAATTTTTGTTTATTTTTTTTCTAAAACTATGGATTTTTAACCCCATGTTATATAAGGTTTTTTTTTTCGTTTAGTCGTTCCCCACCACCAGTTTATTTTAATGACATGAAACTGATTACACCCTGTAGATTATTTAGATTTCTTGTTTTATGGATAGTTGATATACAGACTATGATAATGTCCTTCTAGCAATAACGGTATTTTGTCTTCCCATATTCTTATGTTACATTTTGTATCCTCATTTGCAAACGACTTCATAAAAAAGTCAACGGCACGATGACTCCCCTGCAAAACTCATGAATCATCCCACACCACTTTTTCCATTTTGGATTAATTAAACTGATGTTGGTGATAATACTGTTTGAAATCCTGCAGTTGCCCTGGTTCTTCGTTTATATTCACCATTAACAAAAAAATAAAAATAATGTAATAACGTTTTTATTTCTTGGTTTATACCTATCCACTATTAACAAAAATACCTATTAAAAGAACCAGGCAAAACCAAAATTTGTAGGACCGTGAGGCAGGGACGCACCCAGAAAATTGCTGCGGGGGGGGGGGGCTCTACAAATAATAATAATAATATGATTAATGCATTTAATATATTTATTGAACAAACGATTAACAGGGAGTATGAAACTACAAAACAAAATCAATTCGCCCATGATGTATATATTGCCACGACCGCGCAATCGTATATTTCGTACAATATATTTTGCTTTTATATTTTGTTTTTTGTTTATTTATATTTCATTTTTACTTTAAAATATGTGATGTGGGCCTCCAGGGGGGGCTTAAGCCCCCCCCCCCTTCAGTGCGCCTCTGCCGTGAGGGAATCCAGTGCGGTAAAACATATGTTGCACCGATGCCGTACCGATACCGTACCGATATCATTCCGGTCCGTCAGGGAGCGGCCTAAGGGGTACAGTTCGATCAGATTTTAATATAGGTTAATGTTGATCCCAATTATTGTCTGATAATTTAAATTGCTGCTATCTATGAACGAATAGCTAAGGCAATTCACTGGAGTTTTATGAATAAACCACCCACTTGGTTTGTGGAAAACACTGAAAACAGACACTAAAAAACCGAAAAACATTCCAACAACGCATCAACGACAGTATCAACCTTCGAGAATATAGGGGAAAATAGAGGTCGCCAAACAGCTGTTTGTTTGTTCGGGCAACAACTGTAAACAAGCAAATTATTAATCCCCGATTCCTGGGCTGGTGCAAAGCAATAATCTCATCCCCGTAGGGGATCCTTTCTAATATGACGTTTATTATCATTTACGTATTGTTTACTTTCGTTTTCTATTGTGTTTTGTGGGTATTTACTACGCCTCTCGCGTCCCTCGCCCATATGTGTTGAAAACACACCATAAGCATTGCTGTAAAATAGAACAGACACCTCTTACCCTCTTACCCTTATATGCTCGAAGGTATCAACGACTCATATGCAACACTGAAGAAATAAATTAGTAGTTCCATCTATGGTAGAGTAGGGTAACCAAAGCAAACCACATACTCAAACCATTCAAATTATATTTCCATTATCGGATAATTTAAATTGCATATTCATTATCAGATAAATTTAAAATGTATTTTCATTATCAGATAATTGAAATCGATTTTTTATTATCAGATAATTTAAATTGACAATTTCCATTATCAGGTAATTGAAATTTAATTTTTATTATCATATAATTAAAATTGAATTTTCATTATCAGATAATTTAAATTGGCAATTTCCATTATCAGATAATTTAAACTGAATTTTTATTATCAGATAATTAAAATGAACTTTAAATAAAGAAAGCTTGAATATAAATTATCAAAGTAATATGGAAATTAAGCTTGATGAAAATAAAATGAATTTTAATTATCAAAGTGTCATAAGATTAAAGAATCATAAAAATTCAACAATTACAAACGAATTCAAAAAATATTAAAAGAGAAAAGTAAACTTTTGTTTTATTTTATAACATACATTGAACGATGATATTCACAAAAATGCTGCGCCATTTTACTTTTTATTATACATAGGTCGGTAAGTTATTTAAATATCGATTTTTTTTTAAAACATGAAGGCAGCATTTATTTAAAAAATAAAACGGCGTTTCATACAAATGTTTAAAATATCCTGCGATAAAAGCAGTTGTGTAAAGGAAATCATTCTCATGGCAACAACGAACCTTGCAGACACATAGTTTTCTTATTTCTTGTATAGCGTCGCAGATAAATTATAAACATATACCGCAAATACATAAACCCCAAACCCATAGATCTAGATATTTTGAAAATCAGGCTTCATAGGTATCTTCGAAATCTCGTCAAAAACATCCTCGATCAAGAATTTTTAGATTTCGTTGAAAATTGTGTTTTGAACCTTGGGTCCCCAGCGTGACCGGGCCAACAGTCACTTATGTAGTTTTCTCAAAAATTGCCAATCTTAGAAAAAAGTTTCAAATAAGAAAATTGCGTCCATCCTGTACCTTCATTTCTTCTCGATATAGTTTTTATTTGCTATCGAGGCAGCCTGACATGTTTAAAATATCCTGCGATAAAAGCAGTCGTTTAAAGGAAATCATTCCTACGGCACAACGATCCTTGCAGACAAGTAAGGTTTTCTTATTTCTTGTACAGCGTGACAGATATATTATGATATTCTCCATTTGTCTCATAATACCACTTCTATATAAATGAATTTGAACAAAAATAAGTGTGTTGGAAAGTATGCTGGAACCGAAGCGACCAATATACAAAAACACTATTTCAATGCAATGAGACCTTATTGAAATAAATCATTCGTTAGCTACAAGAGTAGAGAGAGAGTCACAGCAAAAAAGAACATAATTATATTCATTATTTCATTTTTTAGTAGCACTACAGTTCCATAAGACTCTTGCACCATAGATTAGTAAGTTGTATGATGGATCTGGTTATGCCAAAACGTTCTTAAATGTGTACTCCTGGGAACTGGCCAACTCCAACTTCTGTTTGACTTGAAGCGCACTAATTTGTGCATCAGATTGGCCACTCATTAAAATTTAATGGCTGGCTGCTGATTATACTACTTTTCTTTAAAAATCGGATTTCTTAAAAATGAACAAATGATGGCGGATACATATAAATCAGCAGATCAGTATTTACGACAAACTTTCAAATAGAAAAAATATTGTTCACAATTACCCCAAATTTTATGGTACTCGATTGTACGGAAATCGAATACACCTAATTTTTGTCTGGATAAATGCGTCTTTTCTTGATGGCACATGTGACACTTTGCTGTTGTTTATTGTCAAATTAATTTGTCATGAAAATGCCAAAACTTTCCGAACAACAAAAAGTGTATATAACAGCAAAGCTCGACAAAGGCTCGTCTATTAGGATACTGGCAAATCAGTTACAAATTGTTGTAAGTATTATGTGTACTTAGAATAAAATAGAGGTGGGAGCAGGAGGGCCCTGTAAGTAAAAAAGTTGGTTCTGGAGGGCGAAAGATATCGACGCCGGAATTTTTTAAGAGCAGATCCGTTTGAAACTGCCAGCAATGCCGTAGCTCAGACTGATTTCCGAGGCTTGCAGAGTACAATCTGTCGAAGAATAAAGGCCTCAGAAATTAAAAACAGGGCCAGTGCTAAAAAACAAATACTGACATAGGAACAAAAGCAGGCATGGGTCATCTTTAGTCTAAATTACATATACTGGCCAATTGAATTTTAGGAAAGAGTAGTATTTTCAGACGAGAAAATTTTTCAATCAGGTAATGATGGTCGTCTACAAGTTTATAGCCCAGAATTCTAGATTTCACGAAGGATATGTAACACCCTCAAACAAGTCTGGCCGTTTTTCTGTTAATGAAGAATGTGTGAGGGTTGCTGGTCAAATCAATTTAGAAAAGAAATGTCCGGCCTCAAAATGTTAACGCCAACATATTAATAAGTCTTGTTCATTCCATGCCCCGTAGATTAAATGAAGTCGTACAAAGAGACGGTGCGATGACAAAGTATTAAGTTATGTTTTTAATTTGTATTTATTTTCTAATAAATTAATTTTAATGTGACATGTGAAGTGACTTTTTATCATAACCTTGTTTTATAAAAGTATTTTTACACTATCAAATAAAGTTGGAAAAACGGCCAATTGACTTCTTACGTATAGTCGATTTTCGTGAAAGCGACTGTACATATTACATCAAAAGATCAAAAAGCAATTTAGGAAAATTGTAAAGATACGCTCCTTGCTAAACGAAAACCTCCAGTTGTTCTGCTCAAAATTATAGATCATGATAATATTTGAAAACGTACTGGAATCAGTTGCTTAAAGAAAATAATTTTTTTACAGAAACGATGAGCTAAGTTTTGCAGTTTACATTTATGGAGCAGAATAATAACAGTTTTCTTATTATCTAAATTTTTTAGCTTATATTGTTAGTCCCAACCCGGTATAAAATATACTGGAAAAGAAAGGAAACTGTAATCATAGCAACAACGAACCTTGCAGACAAAAAAGATTTCTTGTATCTTGTAGAGTATCTCAGATATATAACGATTCTTCATTTATCTCGTAATACCACTTCTATATAATAATATTAATAATAACTGGCCTTTATTTAGATTTCAGTCCTGGCAAAACTTAGCATAATTATTCTACCATTCAACCTTAATCAATCTTAACTTGCTAGAAAATTGGTGACATATACACCTCATTGTTATCTATTTTCAGATAACTTGTAGCTAGAATTAATTTTCATGTTGAAAATAAACAGCTTCAATAGGGATATTGCAAGTTTAGATGATATAATTCTCACCACTAAATAGATCCGAGCTAAAATATTAGTGTTGGAAAATATACTTGAACAGAAGTGGCAAATATACAAAAGCATTGTTATAATGGCGATAAGACAAACACCTTTCTAATTTTAATAAATCATCCATACTGGAATCGATAGATATATGCGCCTCATTGTTATCTGGTTTCAAATAACTTGTAACAGATGATTTGGAAGTAATAATCATGTTGGAAATAAACAGCTTCAATTGAAATACTGCAAGCTTAAATGGTTTAATGCTCAACTAAATGCATCTGCTTGAAAATATACTGGAACAGAACAACTATCTTATTGAAATAAATCATACGTTAACTGCATGAGTAGAGAGACGCACTCCAAAAACAATTATATTCATTTATCTATTTTTAGTAGCAATGTAGTTCCATAAGTCTTGTATCGTAGGTTAATAAACTGTATGATGATATCTGGTTATGCGAAACTTGCCAACACAGAGTTCTTAAATGTGTATTTCTAACACACTGCTGCTAAATTCTGGCCGACTTGTAGTGTACTAATTTGTGCACCAGATTGGTCAATCATTATGGTGGGTGACTGCTGAGTATTTTTAGTAAAATATCGTCCACAATTTCCCCAAATCTTAAGTCACACATTCTAACATAAGACCGTAGAGGCAATTGAGAAAAATTGTGACGATACACCATATAAAAATGAAGAAGGTAAATTAAGAACCACTTAATAATATAATTAGCTGCACCTGCTTAAAAAGAAATTAAATAAAGGCAAATAAATAAAACTTGCTTTGGGATTGCCAATAATATCGATGGGTTTTCGACAAAAAGTCGTAAGCGACAGAACGTAAATTTTACAGGAACCGACATTTTTTTAAATAATTGTATTTCTTAGTTCCAGCTGTACCAAAATTTGTATTACGATTTTGTTCGTCATTACAAATTGATACCGACATTGTTATTGATGATAATACAAATTTTTAATTTAATTTTGCTGCTTAAGATTTTATGTCGGGGATATTTTATTTGAAATTTGTCGCTTAAGATGTACATATATGTTAGATCACGGTTCACATGAATGACTTTTTAAAAAAGATTTATTTATTTAATGGAGCCAACGTTGGCTCTTGGAAAAGGAATAATACAATAATTAGAAGTGTTTCATTCTAAGTGAGTTTAATAACTGATTCAACAAAGCGTATTTAGTCATATTTATAACATACAGAACCTGAGTAAGCAAAATATATAACAAAGGAATTGCAGTTCTGTAGTCTGCACAAGTTATGAGAAACAAAGGTGTAATATGATATCTTGAAGATAAGCAATTAATAAGAGAAGCTGTTATCGTGAAATACGATATACCTGTGAAGGTTTATTATGGCTAAGTCGCAATAAGATAGCGTGTAATATTATATAACAACTTCCCCCTTAATAAAAAAGTTGATGTTATGCAGCAACTTTTGAAAATTGTTAAAACGTTAAATGAATATAATGCAAAAATAAATTGAAACAATGTTGAATGAATACAAAGCAAAATAATAAAATAATGTAAAAGTTAAAATTGGTAAGCGATAATAAAACATTACATAACGTAATAAGGATAAAATACAATAGTCTAAATTAATAGACAAGGGTAAAACTCCACATGAAAGTCTATGTTAACTCGATGTCCTCTTCTTCTTGAGGTCTAATACCGGGTCGCTTTCTTGGAGGGATCAGTCTAGGAAATTTGGTAAATACTCTGCTTCGCTCTGAAGGAGGTGAAGGAGGGTTATCCGTTGAGGGTTGGATTCGCAATGCTCCACATCTTCTTCTTCTGCATTTACAAGTTATGTAAAGTAGAACTAATAGAATGATGAGAGTGATTATGAAGTATGTGAACCAAGATATATGTTTGGTCACAAAAGGTTCGTTTATGAGGTCGTCTAGGTCTTTGGAATATTGCTCTAGTTTGTTTTTAGCAATATCTAAATCTTCTACGTCGAGACTGTTTAATTTAAGCGGTTTTAATTTTGGGATTTCGATTTTGTCGGGCATGTGATTGCAGCATTCAAAAGGAATTTGGATTGGATGTGAATTGTCCTTAATTTCGGAAAAGTCTTTAGCACTGGCTTGTATTCGAGTAATGCCTGCATAGGCGTAACATCCTGGTTGTAGTTTTATGATGGAATTTTTTGTTAATTAGCTCTGTTATGGATTCTCTCTTCGGGCAGTTGATGGTAATGTGAAGTGGTTCGGAATTAATTACTAGCCATGTGTTGTCTTCAAGTTCTTGGACGTTGTATCCTTGACTAATGATGAAGGAAGTTTGACAATTTTCTGGGAGTTTCGGCAATGGTTTTAATATTCTAGCTTCACAAATGGCATTTTGGTCGATAGGATAAGCAAACAGGTTCGAACATAGTTTGGTTCCAAAATAAAGTGGTTTGCATTCTTTCAAATTTTGTATAGGTATGTACATTAAAGAATCATCGTCTCTCGCGATAAACTTTTGTGAAATAGATAAAAAGTGATGTAGACCAGTTCTGTTATCAAGTATAGGTATAGGGTACAGACGAAAGGTGTTGTAATTTTGAGGTTCAATGAGAGGTATTGTTAAAACAAATATTAAGTTAGAATCTAGTTGAAAAGCTTTTAGTTCAATAATATCCAGATATTGAGCAACTGCTGATAGTTTAATTGGAAGAGGTAAATTGTTCCTTCGCAAACTCTGTGAAATCTCTTGTAACGCCGTTACTAAGTGATCAGGTGTTATGATTGATGAATGAATAATTCCTAATCTGGCGAATGTTATTGAATTTAAAATATCGTTTAGATTGTCTTCGATGTACAAATAGCTGGCCATTAGTTGTTCGGAAATGTATAGAAATTTTAGTTTTATTTCGGCAGCTTGGATCGTTTGAGTCATAGTTTGAATTGTGTGCTCGATTTCTTTGATATCTTTGTTAAATGTTTCCTCATCAATTTGTAATTTTTGTATAGTTGAGTTGAAATTTTTGATAACAGAAGTTGTAACTGAGATTTGATTTTTGATTAAGTTTTCTAATTGATGTTCGTCATTATTTAATTTATTTATACAGTTAGTGTAGTACTCGCCATCTTCGGCGTCTAAGTTTCCGGTAATTGATTTGAATATTGTTCCGAAACCGTTAAGTATTCCGCGTTTATATCTCTTTGTGTCTGAAAAGACTTCGTCAAATTTCGCTTTTATTGAACTAGCTATTTGCATTAAAAAACTCTGTTTTAACTTCGCTTCTAAACAGGATTGATTTTTGATCAGCACCATCGAGGGTGTTCAAGATTCTGTCTAAATTATTTTGATTCTTGTCAAAAGCTAGTTTGAGGGATGAAATATTTTTATGCACTAGTAGAGTCCATTTGTCATTTGTCACCACGATGTCCGTGTCTTGGTGATAGTATACACCAACAGTGTTATTGATCGGGGTAATTTTGTATTGACAGAGTGCCGATCCGAACAGCAGGAGAAACCTGAAAATAAATTTAATTTTCAGTATATGGTTTCATTCTATCAAAATTTACTTTAGTCTCTTGTTTTGTTTCGAGATTTAATAAGGTAGCAGAATTTTGAAAAATTTCTTTTATTTTAAAGGGACCGTTAAATTTGTTTTGTAGTTTGTTCTTAATTTGTGATTCTTTTACATAAACTAAGTCACCTATTTTGTATTCAGGTCGTTTTTGGGGAATATTTCTGTCGAAGCGAACTTTTGCTTTCTCTTTTTGAGATTGTGTTCGACTACGGGCTATTTTATAGTAGTGGGATATTCTATTGTTTAAATCTCTAACGTATTTAGTTATTAATTCTTTTTGGTTGTACAAAGTTTCGGGTGGTCTGTTAGATGTATGACCAAAGATAAGTTCATATGGGGTAAAACCGTGTGTTTTATTTACCGAATTGTTATAGCATATTACTGCATATGGTAAAATCGTGAAAGGATGTTCGTTTGGGTTTTCAGTTTTGTGGATTCTTATCATTTCGGCTAAAGTAGCATGAAATCTTTCTATGGATCCGTTCGATTGGGGATGTCCTACGCTTGAATACGTCAGTTTTATGTCGTAGAGGGTGCAGAGATCTTTGAGCAAACGGTTGTCAAATTCGCCACCGTAATCGCAATGGATTCTTAGCGGGGTGCCGTAATGTTGAAAGTATAACAACAAGGTATTTACGACGGATTTTGCGGATTTGTCCGGGACTGCATAGGCTTGTGTAAATTTAGTTAACTCGTCGCGAATGGTTAAAGCATAATTTCGAGTAGGGAATTCAAATAAATCGATATTGATTCTTTCGAATGGTGTTCTTGGGGTTTCTGTGACTACTAGAGGGTTATTAAGGTTTTTCCGGCATACTTTAGTTTTTTGGCAAGTTTCGCAATTTTTTATAAAATTTTCAACGTCTTTAGTTAGACCTTGCCAAGTGTATTTTTCTCTAATTCTTCGAATAGTTTCGTTTATTCCACGGTGTAGATTATTTTTACCAAAATGATTTTGCTCCAATATAATTGGAATTTCATCTTCGTCGGCAGTTCTGACGATATCTTGACAAATTACTACTTTTAAGTCTTTTTCCGCAAAAATGAATGATAGGATTTCAAGAATGGGGAGGTCTAAGTTATTTTCGACAAAGTATGTCTTAGAGAGATCTAGAACATCTTGGTTTTTAAATAATACCAAAAATAAATGTTCAATTACGGATTCGATATCAAACGGTAGGGGAATGATAAAATATCTCCTATGTCTGACTGTTTTGCTCGATACAATATTGATTTTATCGTTATGAAATTCGGGGTTTTCTTCGAATATATCCTCAATAATTTTGTGATGTAGGTCTTGTAAGTTATTTTGTTGGAAGAAGGTTATAATATCTTTATGTTCTCGATACAAAAGTTGTTTGTTCGAGGCTTTGATTTTCGAATAGTCAATTAAAGATGTTGTTTTATATAGGTTGGTGAAAGTTTCAAATTCTCGGGAAATTTGTTCGTTAGTGATTCCGTTGTTATCGTCTGGGTTTTCGTCGTCGTCTGACTCTTCGTCATTCGCGGCTAGAACTTTTGAATAGAATTTTGAACATTCGGAAAAATGATTAATTTTGATTCTGGAAAGTGCGTCCGCGTTCTTATTGATTTTACCGGGTTTATAAATTATTTCATAGTCGTACTCTTCTAATTTGAGTCGCCAATGGGCAAGTCTACTTCCTGGATCTTTTATAGAGAATAGCCAGGTGAGTGGTCTGTGGTCGGTGACAAGTTTGAACTTTCTACCGTACAGGTATGGTCTAAAGTGCTTTACACTCCATACTATGGATAAAAGCTCGCGTTCAATCGTTGAATATTTAGTTTCTGCACTGCACAAGGTTCTAGAAGCATAGGCAATGGGTAAATCTTTGCCAATGGGCCCCTGGCTCAGCACCGAGCCGACGGCAAATGCGCTCGCATCAGTGGTTAGAACGAAAGGTTCATCAAAGTTGGGGTAGATTAATATCGGAGTTGTCGTTAATGTTTGTTTCAAATTTTGAAAGGAATTTATACAATCATTGTTGAAGAGAAATGGTACGTCTTTTTGTAGTAGTTTTGTTAAAGGCTTGGTTATCTTGGAGAAATTTGGGATAAAGCGCCTGTAATATCCGGCTAAGCCTAGAAATGATTTAATTTCTTTTGGATTTTTCGGTTGAGGAAAATTTAAAATAGCGTCAACTTTCGAAGGGTTTGGTTTTACGCCGTCTTTTGTAATGAGATGTCCTAAATAAGCGACTTCCTTGCGGAGAAACTCGCATTTGTCTGGTTGAATTTTGAGGTTGGCTTTTTGAAGGCGTTTAAAGACTTCAGTTAGACGAGAAATGTGTTCGTGAATTGTAGGAGAGTAAATAATGATATCGTCCATGTAGACGAGACATCGTTCATTTTGAATACCTAACAGGATGTTATCCATAACTCTTCGAAAAGTTGATGGAGCGTTTTTGAGTCCAAATGGCATTCGCACGAATTCATAATGACCGTTCTCAACTGTGAAAGCAGTTTTTTGAATATCTGCGGGATTAATTTCAATTTGGTGGAAACCAGAAGCCAAGTCTAAGGTTGTGAAATATTGGCATTTGCCAAGTTGGTCTAAAAGATCGGAAATGTTGGGCAGAGGATATTTGTCACCAATTGTAACCTCGTTGAGTTTGCGGTAGTCGACTACGACGCGCCATTTCTGTTTACCAGAAGCGTCCAGTTTTTTGGGAACTACCCAGACAGGAGAGGACCAAGGTGAGATTGAGGGTTGAATAATACCTTGACTTAACATTTTCGATACTTGGGACTTAACTTCTTCTTTATGGACTTGAGGATATCGATACGATTTAGTGAATATCGGTCGGGAATTTTCGGTGTCAATAGAATGCTTAATTTCGTTAGTAAAAGTTAAATTGTCTCCTTCCAAATAGAATATATCTTGAAAGTCTAAACAAAGCTGCGTTACTATTTCGGCCTCTTCTTCGTTTAGATGATCCAAGCGCAATTCGTTCCTAATTTCGAAGGATCTGTCTGTCTGTGGATGTTTGTCGGAATTTTGAGTATTTAAATTAAAAATTGATTTGAATTTTTGTACTGGTTCTAGTTTAAGGTTAGAGAAATTTATAGTTTTCGGTATTGCGTTAGCGTTCACGATCGAAGTTAAAAATTCTCCGTTGCTGTCGATTTTTACGAGAGCATTTGGTAGGCGTACTTTTTCAATTTCTTGGGCTAACAGTATAGCCTTGGTATTTTGCAGATTACATTTTAATTTACAGATTTTTTCCATGCGAGGTTCGATAGAAATTAAATTTTTGATGTTGCCTAAATTTGGATTTTGGTTTTTGATGTTAGAGTTACCAGTTGGTTGTACAGGTAAATTTACTGTAGTTTCTTCCGTGACATTAAATAGCGGTACGGTTTTAAAATTTGTGACTAGTTGTTTATTTTTGAAATCTACTCGGCATTCGTAATGTTCTAAAAAGTCTGCGCCTAGTAGTCCATCAAAATCTATATCTAGGTTATAGATATAAACCTTGTGTGACTCATCTGAAAAGGGGATGAGAACAGATTCGTTGATATAAATTTTTTGATCAGTAATATCCTGTATAATTACATTTTCAGGGGATCTACGTCTATAATTTTCAGCTGTTTTAGGTTTAAAAATTGAAATTCCTGCACCTGTGTCAATCAAAATTTTAAATTTGCCGGTTGCGTCTTTGATGTAATAAAGATTTTTTGAATTTACGGTTAATAGGGTGTGAGAAAGCGTATTTACATGAACGTCTGTTCTGGGAAGTTCAGCATTGGATCGAAACTGTCGTTGAGATTCATTGTTTGTATTTGGTTTGATATTTGGTCGAATTGGTCTATTTGTTGTGTTGGAGTATCCGTGGGGTACTCCGGATCTAAGCGAAAATCCTGAGGATTAGCAGTATAATCCTCCTGTAGTGTTTGAGAATTAGCAGTATAATTCTCGTACTGCTCATAATATTGAGAATTAGCCGTATAATTATCTGAAAAGTTTTGAGCGTTGCCTGAATCGTAATTTTCATAACTATCACTTACGTTTTGATAATCGGGTGAGTAGTCATTATATTGATTATAGTTACATTGATTATCATAATTGTCATAGGGTTCGTAATTCAAATGATGAGCTTTTTGCTGGTTAAAGCGATTAAAATTTGGGTTAGGTTGGATAGCTGGTCGCTGTTGCATAAAATTAGGGTTCGGCCTTATGGCTGAGGGCCTGTTTTGCTGTGATTGATTTGGCTGATTATTTTGAGGGAATGTCCTCTGACTAAATTGATTATTACTCGGTTGTGCGAAGTTTTGATGAGAAAAATTTTGTGAGTTTGGGTTTCCTTGGAAACTTGGTCTCTGGAAGTTTTGAGACTGTTGCCTTGTGCGGCATTCGCTTATTACATGTCCATTCCGTTTACAGAAGGAACAAAACTTTTGTTGCAAATTGGGACCTTGTGGTCGCTTTTGTTGAATTACTGGATTTTTGACTGGACTATTTTTTGAGAATTTTTGCTGTTCAAAATAAGAGAGTTGTAGCTCTCTACGAATTCTAATAATCGCGTTCATTATAGAAGGAGGGTTACTGGCACGTATTATTCTGCCTAGATTTGGTTCTAGACCCGTTAACAAATTATTTAATGTCATAGTTTCAATCAGGTTTGTTTGCGCGGTTCTTTGCTCCGAAGTTAAATTTTGTTTTTGCACTGCAGCGTGCATTTTCGCATTGTGCGTTTGTAAACGCGAAACAAATGTTAAGGCGGATTCACTAGGTAATTGGTGAATTCGTTGTAGGTCCAGAATTAGGGACGTTAAATCTCGGGAGTCTCCGAAGTGAGTTTCTAGTAGTGCCTTTATTTCTGGCCATGTGCTAGGGTTGCGTGAATTTATAAGTTCGGCGGCTCTGCCTTTTAATTTATTTTTGATGTGCATGGTTAATAGAATTTTTTGGTCATGAATTGCCATACTTTGTGCACAGGAACACGAGTTTAGGAATGTCTGTAAATTTATGGCGTTGCCATCGAATTCTGGTATTAGTGAAAAAATTTCAGAGAGCTTGTAAGGCTCAATTTGTTGTGGTTGTTGTTGTTGTTGTTCGGCTGGTGCCGGTGGCACTGGTTGGACAGTCTCTGGTTGAGCTCTATCAGGCATTTTGCTTTTTTATTTAGAGATTTTTGAACTAAAATTGGTTACGTATCAGCAGTATGATACGGAAATTAAATTAAAATTAGCTTGTTTTGTTACGTCGTAAATGAATTGTGTATTAACTGTATAATACACAGTCGTTTCGTGAATACGAAAATATATAACTTAAAATTAGAATTGTTGCGTTGTAGCTTGTAAAGGATTTGTTTGATAACAGAATTGGCTTTGTTTGCCGAGTGTATTAGCGGTATAATACACGTAATTAATTATGAGAAATAATAATTTTAAAATGAAATAACGAGATGATTCTTAAAAATGACTTACATTAATTTCATCTCCATGAGTAGGTTCTTCGTCCGTCAAGGGATTGGGATCCGCCACCACCAGTGAGGAAGGTCTCCTTGTTCTCGTAGATGTACACGCACTAGTTAGGCACCTTTTGCAGATGTTCCCCTTGTTCTCTTACGCTTCACTACCAGTTAGGCTTCTTGTTCTGATGATGTTTACGGATCCTACCGACTGCGCCAATGTTAGATCACGGTTCACATGAATGACTTTTTAAAAAAGATTTATTTATTTAATGGAGCCAACGTTGGCTCTTGGAAAAGGAATAATACAATAATTAGAAGTGTTTCATTCTAAGTGAGTTTAATAACTGATTCAACAAAGCGTGTTTAGTCATATTTATAACATACAGAACCTGAGTAAGCAAAATATATAACAAAGGAATTGCAGTTCTGCAGTCTGCACAAGTTATGAGAAACAAAGGTGTAATATGACATCTTGAAGATGAGCAATTAATAAGAGAAGCTGTTATCGTGAAATACGATATACCTGTGAAGGTTTATTATGGCTAAGTCGCAATAAGATAGCGTGTAATATTATATAACATATATACAGGAAATACTATGGCTCGCCTTTAGAAAAATTATCTTAAGCGCCTAAAAATGTATCATAACCGACACAACTACATGATGCTTACGATTTTCTGCCAGTATATGATATAGGCTTACAATATTTTATGGGTATTTTTTAAAAAAGTGGGTGCTTACGATGTTTTAAAATATTTAATATTAGCAGAATATGAAATAATTCACTTACGAGATTTTCTGGGAACCTATAGTTTAACGTAAGCTACCACAAGAACCAAAAAAGCTAAAAATGAAGATAATGTCGCTTACGATGTTTTGTCAAAAATCCATCGATATGCTCTTAAAAATTCAGCCAACAGCAATGCAATTTTCCAGATATCTTGCTATAAATTAAAACCTGTTAAAAAAGAAATTAAATAAAGACAAATAAATACAAACAAATAAATACAAACAAATAAATAAAACAACTTTTTTTTTAAATAATTATAGATATAGATTAGAACTACTGCAATAAAATATTATCAAAACATATTTTATTAATGTTCTTTGAGAATTACAAAAATACATACACAACACAAAACCATACCAATCATAAATATTATATTAACACATAATTGTTGTTAGTAAATTGATGTACATCGAGATATGGGAAAAAATTTCATCACTGCCTAAATATGGCACTGACTTCTACAGCTCAACAACAAAACTCCAATTATAGTCCATCGTACGACAGCAGAAATGTACCTCTGTCAATTTTTTGCTGTTTATTTGTCAGTAGGTGCAGGAGGGGTGACGAAGGGGTTAGACCTCTGGGCGGTCGGAGCAGTCATATGACTTGTCAGGTCATCCAAAGGAAACTGTTGTTTGCAGAGGATATAAAAACAAAACCAATGGTCTAAAAAAGGTTTCTTTCTCTAAAAATATTTGTATGACTTAACTAAAAACTTTTACGCTTACAGCATTTTCTATGTAGTGATTAGGTGCAATTTACCGGAAGTTTTAATAACCGGTAAATTGGTAAATAAAAACGTAAAGAACCGGTTAACCGGTATTTACCGGTAATTTTTAGAATGAATGATTAGGGTGGCGAAAATGGCAATTGTTTTTTCCATGTAAAAAATTATCTAATGGTTTTTATCAAAAGGAAAAAATATAAATGAAATAAATTTAAATAAATAATTATTCTATAAATAACAAAAATATCAACTTAAATAACAAAAATTATAAACATAAACTCAAATGGGGCATTTACTGAATACCTAATCTAAGATACAATATATTTTTAGAATAGCCCTTTAAAAAGATTAGTTTTTCAAAGCTGTATCTGTTAGTTGTCTGATATTTGTGCATAGAATACCACCAGCTGAAGATGCCCTTGCTCAATCGATATTGGTAGGTTGATAAGTTAATAAGAATTGGTAATAACATACTTCTAAATGTTTTTCACGGATATTTGCGGCAGTGAAATATTCAATTTCCTGTCGCAAGATATTGTCAATGTCTCTCTTACTTGTATTTCTTAGGGCTTGGTATTTGGGTTTTACTTTTATATTATTTATTTATTGTTAAAAGTGCTGTGTTGGGGCAGTCACTCTGTATTTAGTGAATACTGACATAAATAGAAACGTCGAAGACGTGACCATATCATAAGTTCAGAATTTACCGAAATAACCGGTAAAAAATTAAAATAACCGGTAATTACCGTCATGTGTTTTTTGTCCTGTTAACCGATTAACCGACTAACCAGTATTGCAAACAATAGTAGTGATTTTATCCCATTCACCCCTATATTCACCACGTTTTGAAACAAATTTTTTGGAAATAACCAAATTCAGAACCCAATTTGTCTAAATTAAGTACATTTACTTGTTTCATTAAACAATAAAAAACAGAAAAATGCTGTCAAGTGTAAAAAAATTTAAACATATAGGCTAGTGCCAAAGCGAATTTTGCATGCTGAAAAAAAAATTATTTACAGGCAAGTACCAGTCGGGGGATTTAGTTAAGGTTATAAAGAAGAGAAAAAACAAAAATTAAACAGGAGATAATGTGAAATCGTGAAATGTTTAGGGGATGAAAGTGGTCTTTTGCGATTTTCGGCGAAACGTGACCTCCTAGCAGAAAATGCCCTTCACAAAAGTTGTGGATATTAAGAAAATCTAAAACTTTCATACAAGGCATTTTTCATCATAACCTCAAATTTTCCGAGAAAATGGCGGAAAACCGATTTTTCGGTTTTTTTATTTTTCTCTCGTAAAAATAATTCAATTTACATAAAATTTTGTGACAATATACTTTTTTTTACATTGAATAAGCATTTACATTTTTCAAAAAAAACCCAAATCTTCCACGGAAAACTTTATTGGTGTTTTTACGATTTTAATATTCTACCTGGACTCATTTTAACCGTTGAAATGTCTATTTTAAAATGGTCTATACATGTTGATGGTTTATTTTTCATGAAACCGCTTAAAATTGAGAAAAACCAAAAAAATTACTTTTCGGATCACAAATTTTTCAATGTTATACATTTTTTCAATATTTTTTTATTATCTAATTAAACTATCGACCTTATTTTGGAGAATTTTATGCTGCACAAAGAAGGTATTGTTGAGTTATTTTTGATGTTTCATAGCTAAAATGAACAGTAGTTGTAATATACTAGTTCTGTATTATTTTTATACAGGGCACTAGATATAGAGGGCACTAGAATAGTTAGCGGTAGTTCTAAAAATCTTGTAAGATAGGTGAAAAAGTGTTGTTTTGGCAGTTAAATTAATAAAAGAGATTTAAAAATGTTTTATTGAGTTTCCCATCAGTAATTCTCTCGCATCAGGTATTTATAGTTATTTGCCGTATCTCGCTCAGTTCTGGAAATATTGACGAAAAAACATAAAAGTCCTTTTATTTGGTTACTATCATTGTAAATAACATTTTTATAAAAAAAAAGGGAGTGGGGAGATACATACCCCACAATAAATATTATAAATATAATTCTAAAAATTTTTTGTGACTGAATTTAGTTAATTAACTAGTTTAATAATTCCAAACACGAATATCTTATTTGCTTCGGCTATACATCCGAAACCAAATACCTCTCCAGTGTATGCCGTCTTTTATTAGTATATAAGTTATTAATTTCAGATTCTTATCTAAACTAACTTGCAAAAAGAACTATTAAAACTGAAGCGAAAATTTACTCGACCACGTTGTTAAGATTCAGAGATTTTAACCAATCGCTGAAATCAACTGATACTCGATCTCAAATAAGAATGCAGTGTATGTAAAGATAGGGAACCTATATCCTTGTCTCTGATTGGTCAATTTACAAGCCAAGTTCACACAGGGAAAAATAAATAAATCAGAACAGATTTCTTGCCAGGTCCGGAAAATACATTATAAATAATATTGAAATGAGATATTTTATTAAGAACATTTCTATAGAGTGTGTCCCACTTTTCACGGTAACACCTACGTAACTAAAAG
The DNA here is from genome assembly GCA_936432065.2 of Rutpela maculata. Lineage (NCBI taxonomy): Eukaryota > Metazoa > Arthropoda > Insecta > Coleoptera > Cerambycidae > Rutpela > Rutpela maculata. Next base: position 240,287,032 of record OW386286.2, on the reverse strand, counting down.
TGCATAATATACTTATTTAATTTATTCCAAATTTGGGCGGGGGGTCAATTTTCAGATGATAGGTAGATAGATACATTTATTGATGTTAACACACAAAGTACTTACACAGGTTTTAATATATAATAATATACGATCAAAATATTGATCAACGTAATGACATAATATTTATATCATTGGTCACTTAAAAATAGATAAAATATAGACAAATGAATTAATAAAATAACTACATACATATACACGAAATAAATATATACAATAAATACTTATAAAGAACAATTACAAATAATAAAAAAACAAATTATGGCACACTAATGTTAGAGGTGTAATTTAAATATTCCTCATGAATAAAATGCCGCTCTTATTAAAAGGCTCTTGACATTATTCTTAAACTGACTACAGGGCAACATTTTATATTTAGTGGGCAACACATTATAAAATTTTAAAGCAATGAAATTCAGATTTTTTTTGGCTTTTGCTCTAATTTTTACGGTAAAGTCGTCGTAACTTTTTTAGTTTAGAAAATTTCTGAAATGTTCTTTGGACATCCGGTAGGTCTCGAGTATGTGCTTCTTTCTAGTTAATTTGTTTTTATGATTTCTTAGCGACCCGCTCAAAATTACTTATTCATTTTGAATTTTTTCACGCTCGGTTTTATAGTAAAATGTTTCTGACTTTTTTGGAGTGTAAAAATATAGAACTGTTTTACGGCCATTTATTAGTCCTCAATAATGTGCTCCTTATTAGTTAATTTATTTTTGAAATTTCTCAGTGACGCGCTTAAAATTAGTTTTTTGAATTTTTTTGCCTTCGGTGACATAACCTACAACGATCAGTTTTTACGAAACCCAATAAGGCCTAGCAGCAAAAAGATAGGAAAATGGCATGTTTTAGAAAAAACCAGGCATAATATAAAATAAGAGACATAAAAAATTTGAGAAATCGGTTTTTCCTTCATAAAACAGTGAGTGACTGATAAAATATAAAATAATTTTTGTGGAATCTCAGAACTTGTAAAGTTTCATTAAAAAAACCCGCTTTTTCTTCAAGCCCTTTAGATAGTAACGTGCTTGCAAATAAAAGAATCAGCAAAAGTCGTTTTGCTCTTAATTTGTCTCTTAACCCTTTCGCGCCAGGAAACGGACGAATCCGCAAGAATTTTTCGGGATGGGCATCTGGGAACCGGATATCTACGCACGACAAGAGGTGCACTTAATTACTGGAAATATAAGTATCCGCCTATTACACATCATTTGTTCAACTTTTTTCTTACTCTCCCCACTGTTTTTTTTTGTAAGTAAGTCTATTTCTATTATTAGTATTTTTTTATTGACATTTCCCCTAAATTCTCAAAAATGATGAGTTTGTTAAATATATAATATAAATATATACCTACATATAATTATGTATAATTCATAGCGAGAGCCGTACATATCTGAAAAAATCCCTATAGTTCGCGGCTACAAACGGACAAATCCGCAAGCGCAGTCCGCTGCCGTCTGTGCAGTGTGGATTGCTAAAACCGTTGCCGTCCTGAAAGGATTAAATCCTGAAAACTGCATATTGATATGTATTCTCTTTCTCAAGAAATGTGTATTTAAATTAAACCTAAAAATTCGCTTGGTCCGTTTCAATTGGCCAGTATAATTAGGAAACCAGGAGGAATACGACAAAAATTTTATATTTTATGAGAACTGCTTGATTTAACACTATGTCAAACTAAAGGGAATATGAGTAAAATGTTATAATGAAAATATCGCGACTGTAAAAAGAAACACGTGAGCAAAACAGAACTTTCCGCATTGTTAAAATTTATGGTCTCACCATTTCTTGTTAATCATTTGAAAATTATCTCTGAAGAATTCTAATATTTTCGTCCATTATCCATTTGAGCAGAATATTATCGAATACCAAATCACTTCCAGAGTATGTTATATTTCTCTCCATCATATTATTCAGAATTTTCTATTTTTCTCCAATACCTACAAAAGGACAAGATTAGTTATATTATTATCCGATGCCAATTTATAAGTTTCAGTTAGGTGTATCATTTCTTTTTTCTATCATCTAAGTAAATATTTAACTTATAAAACACATAACCACCCCCATATCATTTCACAAATCGAAAATGTTTATTTAATACGCGACTTAGTACCCCAGTCAAATTAGAACAAATTTCGACGTTTAACGGAAAAAATTGAAAACGTTCTGAAACTTGGCAAAGATGTTCACTAGAGTTTACTATTAAACATACTAAAGGTCCCCAGCTCAAAGATGGCGTTCTCATTCAGTTTTTTGCTTATATCTTTTTAACTATTAGCAATATTGAAATTATGTTTATATAAAAAATGATACTGCGGAAGCCCACCCTAAGTGTCCGTGCACCCCACCCCGATCCTTTAGGACAATGTTTTTCATAAAGATTAAGCCTAAGGAACAATTTAAGACATGTCCTAAAAAAAAAAAATTGGCTGCACTTTCAAAATGGCGTCCGTTTAAAAAAAAAATTGCAAATATGGTTTTTGTCATTTAACACAAAAACTAAAAAAGATGGAGAAAAACTTTCTGCACCTCTCCGATTCTTGGGGACAATGGTTTTCATAAAGATTAAAGCCTAGGAACCATTTAAGACATGTCCTAAAAAAAAAAACTGGCTGTACTTTCAAAATGGCGTCCATTTAAAAAAAAAATTCAAATATTGTTTTTGTCATTTAACACAAAAGCTAAAAAAGATGGAGAAAAACTTTCTGCACAAAAAACAGAGTGCATAAAATTTTCTACAATTTTGTTCCTATACAATATTTGCATAGGAGTTACCATTTTCCAGATAAATGATTCAGCTCTTAAAATAAAATATAAAATTCAATATAAAACGTAACCTCGAACGTAACACTACGGAAGCCCACCCTATCACCCTAACTGTCTGTGCACCCCTCCGATTCTTGGAGACAATAGTTTTCATAAAGATTAAAGCCTAGGAACCATTTAAGACATGTCCTAAAAAAAAAAACTGGCTGTACTTTCAAAATGGCGTCCGTTTAAAAAAAAAATTCAAATATTGTTTTTGTCATTTAACACAAAAACTAAAAAAGATGGAGAAAAACTTTCTGCACAAAAAACAAAGTGCATAAAATTTTCTACAATTTTGTTCCTATACAATATTTGGATAGGATTTACCGTTTTCCAGATATAGTAGAGAGCCCGGCTGGGCAAAAGGTGTCACCCTGTGGGGGTTTGGAAACTAAAAGCTGCGACCGGTCTTATTTAATAGCTTATAATTAATTGTGTTTATGTGTAAAGTTGGCCAAAAATTGGCCTGGGAAAAAGGGCATTATTCAAAATTTTCGAGATATTGACACTAAACAATTGTTACAGATAAAGTAAATATTTTAGCGTGAAAATTATCGAAAAGTCTGTAGCGGTTGATCTAAAAAAAAATATTTAATAAAAGGAAAAGCATTGACGCTTATGGAGTTTTAAAACTTTGAACGTCCGTATCTCGCTTCGAGAACCTAAAAAAATTGTAATTTTTCATTAAATTTTAGCGTTCAACAACCGATATTTCGAAAACGAACACTTAAATCAAAAAATACCTCTCTTACAATATTGTAGAGTAGAGTTTCCCGCTTACAACGGTATAACTTTTAGAATTTTTGGGCGTAAGATAGCGTAGGAAAATTAATAAATGTAAAACAATGCACAGATCTATTTACATCGCGGCAGCCGACCGTCGATCTCCCTCCCTTACGTCGCACAGCCCGCGCGCTCCAGTTGTCTATATTCTGCGAAGACTGATTGTAACTTACAACTACCGTGGTTTGCATTTTTAGCTTTATGTCTTTTTTGTTATTGATTTTTATTTAACAATATTACTTCAAATGACCACGAAAACCAAGAAAACCGACAGTGTGTTATAACGAATTACAAAACGTACGTATTACACTTTCTAGTTATATTATTCTGAATTCTGACGCTACAAGTTGTAACAATCTTAAAAAAGTATGTGAATAAAACGGAACAAATTAACAATATTATGAGGTAAAGGAAGCAACATGCTTATGCATACAGTGTGTCCACGGATGGACTTAACTATGCGTGTAAGCCTTTTTATTTTTGAATTCACAGCCAATGTAATTTACACAAAAATTTAATAACAAAAATTGGCAAAACAATTAGTTATTGTCTATGTGGATGGAACTTTGTATTAAGATTGCACCTGACATTATTTACAACTTTCTTTATAAAATTTTATTATATTCGCGATACCGTTTTCCCTGTATTCCTAAAGAAATATATACAAAAATTGGTACTAGCCACTTAAAATACTAATCACTAATAACTATCAGTTTCGGTTTCGTCAATCGTCATCACCTTCAATATGTAGGTATAGAAGAAGCAAGCAATTTCACTGCTGCATTTACATTGAGGCAGGATTTTTGTCCCAAGCATCTGCATGATCTTGTCCAAGAAATACCATTTTTTCTACAAGTACACCATTTCTACCTGCATTTCTGCCAAATTAAACCTTCAGGAATATATTTTCTAAAATAAAAGTACAAATTTTTGAATGCATCAACTTCCGGAATGTTGTCCATATTATTAATTATATTATACAGAACGGAATATTCGCAATATCCTGTAAATATTGGATTACCATATTATCATATTGCTTGGAAGTCTCTATATATGAATGCAGAATTTCATCTTTTGATGAACATTTTGAGGGCAATATATGTCTGATCTATTAGGCCTTGTTGACTCAATAATTTGAACGTCATCACTGAAATGCATCTTCAATTTATCAATTAACTGTCTCTGATAAATTTCCTCCGAGATCTGTATATTGACGAAACAGAATATCCATTTTGTTTAATTTTGTTTAATAAACTTATTTAATTCTTTATAAAGCAATATTCCAATGTAATCTGTATGTTTCTGCATTTGAAGAAACTTGAAGATCTGTACCCTTCTTTAATACCCTCCAAGAATTTAAAAAGCATTTCGCGTGATATTTTATTTCCATAGCAATTAAATCATTATCGCCAATGCGTTTCATAACAGAGCTATCATTTTGGGCTAAAATTTTGATCTTACTTTCGATATTAAAAGGCAATACTTGTGATACATTTCGGTCATTACGCCTCTTTTTACAAAGCACACATGTATATTAAATATTCCTTTCGTACTGAAACTGGAGGTTCGGCTCCGTAAACTTCAGATTCCTCTGATAGCATTTCCTATTCAAATTTTCGGTGCAGCAATTCAATACTTTTTTTACTACTACAGTAGCACGATTTGTGTCAAATTAATAATATTTTGTCCCCATTTTCAGCGTTAGCAATATCTTGACGCAAGTGAATATTGCTAGATTTATACATACTGTCCTTAATTTGTAACGTTTGTCTTATACTTTCTAACGTTTTCTCAGAGCCCTTTACTAAGCTACCAGAAGATTTTCCACAAATTAAACTGTTTTTAACATCTCACTTTCGAATGTTGAACTTCCATTTCGGTCCATTTTTAGTTATTTATGAAAAATCAGACTAAAATGATGCCTATATTGTTCTTAATTTAATTTTTAATTTTAGGAAATTCCACTTACCTGGACACTGAAAGTAATTTTTATATGATTAAACTAACAATAGAATAACAGACCTGTAACTTAGACATAGAGTTTTTAATAGGAAAGAATTTACTTTCAACTGATAAAACCTTCAACGCTACTAATATTATGTAATATAATCTCTATGGGCATATTGTGCATTAATATTAATACATAAGAGTAATAAATTACCTATTTAATCTAAGCAGAATGTGGACAACTGGAGCGCGCGGGATGCGCAACGTAAGGGAGGAAGATCGACGGTCGGCTACCGCGATGTAAATAGATCTGTGCATTGTTTTACATTTATTAATTTTCATACGCTATCTTAAGTCCAAAAATTCTAAAAGTTGTACCGTTGTAAGCATGAAACTCTACTCTACAATGTTGTAAGAGAAGTATTTTTCGATTTAAGTGCTCGGTTTCGAAATATCGGTTGTTGAACGCTAAAATACAACGAAAAATTACAATTTTTTAGGTTCTCGAAGCGAGATACGGACGTTCAAAGTTTTAAAACTCCATAAGCGTCAGTGCTTTTCCTTTTATTAAATATTTTTTTTTCGAGCAACCGCTACAGACTTTTCGATAATTTTCACCCCAAAATATTTACTTTACCAGTAACAATTGTTTAGTGTCAATATCTCGAAAATTTTGAATAACGCCCTTTTTCCCAGGCCAATTTTTGGCCAACTTTACACATAAACACAATTAATTATAAGCTATTAAATAAGACCGGTCGCAGTTTTTAGATTTCAAACCCCCACAGATTTCAATTTTAAGAGGAATTTTGCAGTGCGAGCTCTCTACTAATACCACTGTTACCGTTTTCGACATAAATATCTGCAAATTATAATATTATTATTATTATTAATTTTTTTCAGTTTATTTTATTTTATTTTTATGTTAATAATATAAAGTTATATTATACGCCTTACAATAATCGTCACAATTATTTCCTTTAAGTGATTTACCAATATATGAATTTCCATGTTTTCTTAATTTTGGACTCTTTTATCTGGAAAATGATAACTCCTATCAAAATATTGTTATAGGTACAAAATTGTAAAAAATTTTATGCACGTTGTTTTTTGTGAAACAAGTTTTTGTCCATCTTTTTAACTTTTTGAGTTAAATGACAAAAACGACATTGGCAACAGTTTTTTTTAACATATGGCCGCTATTTTGAAAGTACAGCCAGTTTTTTTTAGGACATGTCTTAAATTGCTCCTTAGGCTTTAATCTTTATGAACATTGTCCCCAAGGATCGGGCGGAGGGTGCACGTACAGCTAAGGAGGGCTCCCCGATTATGAAGCTTATAAAATTCTCTACAAAAAAATGTTTTATGCATTTTTTTCGTATCTGTTATTATAACCTTTCTATTGCATTTCGACATATTTCAAAAATTGTAAATATCGCTTGTAGAGAAAAAAAATTAAAATCTCACTGTGTTAGTCAGAATTCACAACTTTCAAAATGTTTGAGTCTGTTCGTCTGCCGTCTGCCGTCTGCCTCCTTTCTTGTCTTGTTATATCAGCTACAGTTAAAAATATGTAAAACGATGGTACAGTTAAGATGGATAGGTCTATAAATGCCTCTTTACAGTGTGCTTGCATAGATAGACTAGCCATACAACAAATGATTCTCTTTTGGGCGTAATGTGAGACGAATTTTCTCAAAAATCAAACCATTAGACAGACTATATTGAACTAAACCAAAATATGCCAATTTTAGCACATATAACGAGACAGGACAGTGGACTTCATGTATCGAATGATAAAACATGATTTGCTTAGTTTGCTCAGTACATTTTCGATATGACTTTCCAATGTCATTCTATTGTCTAAAGTTACTCTAATTACTAATTTATTGTACAAATTTCAATAAAACCTTTTCTCTCTTATGTTATTTAGCTTAAAAGAGACGTGATGGACGGATGGGCAGACGGAGACGAACTGTCAGACATTTTGAAAGTTGTTGCGAATTCTATGACTAACAGAATGATATCATAACTTTTTTTTTTCTTTGCGAGCGATATTTACAATTTTTGAAATGTGTTGATGAAATGCAATATACTCTTTGCTTTCATATTTCCAAAGAGTACAATAATAGATAAGAAAAAATACATACAACATTTTCTGTAGAGAATTTTATAACCTTCATTTTTTATATAAACATAATTTCAATATTATTACTTATCTAATAATTAAATAATTATTAGCAATATTTTTTTAATGTAAAGGATGAAAGTTCTTATGATTAGAAACTTTAACGCAAAAAGTTGTATGAAAATCCATTCACTATAGACGGGTTATGAGACGTTACATTTTTCACGGCTAACTGCACTGGGCTAATATAGGTAAAATCAAGAGTATTTTAGTTGAGTAGTCACTAAAGCAAAGGTTGGATATTTTCAACTGCAATATTTCTGACAAAACAAACTTATGCAAGTGTTTAACAATTATTTCTTTCTTTCTATATTGCTTGTTTCGCTATGTATATTATGTGCAAACTGTTGTATTGTATATATTTTTATGTTGTATGAATTGTCATTTACACATTTAATTGTCCTGAACGTTTTACATTGTTGTTTTGATAACCTATTTTTCACTTTGGTGTTTTGTTATATTCATTTGTTATTTTTGTTTACAAGATTTAAAAATCTGGTAATTGTGTTGTTATTTATCCTGTAACTGAGTTTTACCCATTATTGGATAAATTATTGAAAAAAAAAAATAAATGAAACAATTTTAAAAATATATGATCAGTACTACAGAATGTGGACAATTCAATCGGCAAGTAAAAATTCTTTTAAACACCATTTCCAACACTAGAGAAATTAAAAATAAGTCCGACCCTGCTCTTACTGTCTTTCTAGTGTTATTTCAGCAGTGTTACCACTTCGAACAACTTCTGTCCCGCCATCTAGTAGTAAAACGTCAAACTAATATTAACAAAATCAGCAATTTTTTCCACGAGGTTAATCTTTTATAGGAGCAAATATTATGCCGATTTTTAACGTTAAATATATTTATTCTAGTATGTATCATATTTTATTTGAATATTTGAGACCCATTAAAGAAAATAAAATAATTATAGATTAATTACGTTTAAAATCCAAAGGAGAAAATTTTGGAAACTTAATTTCATTTAGTATTCAAATATAAAATATTATACATAACAGACTTAAGTTAATTAGTTATAATAATTAAATCAAATCTGAATTCTGTTGGTTCGTTTTTAAGAACAACCTCGCGAAAGAATTAGAAAATGACGAATTAATAATGAACGCGATATTTTGACATTGGTAACACAGCCTTAATAAAAGAGTGGGCAAATCCTGTGTTCTATACCAACAAAACCATATTAGATTTTTTAGACTTTTCAAATTAGAAACAATCATGTATGTAACACGTTTTGAAAGACAAACTTGTGTAACTCGTGTTATTTTGTGGGATCTCGCTTCGCTCGTCCCGCAAATATCCAATCGTTACACAAAATGTCTTTCTGGTTACATAAATATGTATTAAAGTTAAACTTGCACTTGAATGTTTTTAAATGCTTTTAACTGCCTTACTCAAAACTTTGCTGCTGATTCTTCAGTGGCGTTTTTTTGGAGAGGTGGTGATTTTTGCTGGTAGCTGTCTGGATCCTATTTTTCGCCAGGTAAGTTTGTCTTGTAGAATAATCTCTGCTTATGCTAATTTTCTTATTTTTCTCCAATATTTCCACTTAATTTTCTTTTTCAAATAGGTATCCTTTTATTCAAAACGACGCGCTCACTTCTTTGTTTTTGTTTTTAGTCCGTTGCCACGGTTTCTCGATTTCTCAACGGTTTGCTTTCTGCACAGGCCCTGCGCACTCCTATTATATTTCAAAATCATCGTGTTTAGTTGGAATTTGGAACTTACGTCGCTCTGTCGCTACTTGTACTTGAATCGACGGCTGCGCAAATCTGCATCTTACCCGACTGTCACTGCTGTCAGTTGTCGCGCCATTTTTGTTTACATGTCTTTCTTTGTGTTATGGACATTAAGCTAATAATTATTAAATGCATAGAGCAGGAGTCCATTTGCTTATTTGTAAATAATGTGAGTTTCCAATGAAATTGGCTAGAAACGACGCTGTTCTGTTGAATATTAAAAACTGTAATGTGTAAGTGTTGTGTTCACGTCGTGTTGCGACTTCGAAAAATTCCAACATGCATAGGTATTATTGATTTGCAAAGACGTGACTCCCAAGAAATTGACTAAAAACGAAAGACTGATAGGTTGCATGTATACTTCTGTGCAATGAAATCCCGTACACCCATTTTTCGCCTTATTAAATCCTTTATTTATTTGTCAGTGTCATATTTTCGCAATGTCAAAATTAACTGAACGTGAAAAAATTTTAATTCTCTCTAAAATTAAAGAGATATGGTCTATCAGAGCAATTGCCAACCATTATCAATTGAATAAAAGTACTGTTATGAGTGTGAAGAAAAGAGGATAGCTTAACGAGAAAAGACGGTTCATGTCTATGGAGAAGTTCAAATCTAGTTCAAGATGAAGCACTCCTTTGGTATTTGAGGAAAAATCCGTTTCAAACAGCAGGAGACGCTGTGTTCATGACACATTTTCTGATGTCCAGATCGGCAGCTAGCCGAAGGATAGGAAAATCGAAAATAAAAAACTGTACAAGTGCGAAGAAGATCATATTAACAGAAGAACAGAAGCAAGCCCGCATTATGTTTTGTTCAGATTGTGTCTATCGCCGGTTGGAGTTTTGGACCAATGTTGTGTTTACCGATGAAAAAGTTTTTCAGTCTTGTAATGACGGACATGTAAAAAATATTAGGTTACATTATTTACATAATAAATACAATCGCAGCTATGTGCAGTCGCATCGTATCTGTGAATTTTTCATCGTCAATTTATGTACCTGAAGTTTTGAACGTTCACTTGAACGAATTTCATATGAAAATTTCCAGTTAAATCGACTTCGGCGTACAATTTTTCTGGTAATATTTGCTGGCAACGATAGTACCGGTGCCAGCAAATATTACCAGAAAAATGGTACGCCTAAGTTTTTATTCATTTTTCCGTATCATATGAAATTCGTTCAAGTGAACGTTCGAAACTTCAGGTACATGTCAATTTATACAAATTCAAATTCTTTATTTGCCTTTTCAGTGTAATTACACAATCAGACACGTCAATATAATATACAATGTTTAAAAATTAAAAATTGGTACAAACATACATTGAGATATATATAAAACTTAATATAAAACATAAAATCTAGAAAACATGCATAATTACGAACAAAAAATATACGTACTTGGTTACATATTATACAAAAGATACACTGTCATAGCAAATTAAAATTAATAATTTATGTCAGCATTTAAGAACTCATCAAAATTATAAAATGCATTTTCTGTAAGAATTCCTTTTATCTTTTGTTTGAATCTCTTAAAATCTAGATTTATAATTGTCTTTGGTAGTTTATTAAAAAATAATGGTCCGTAATAATTTTTGGCACCTCGACTGTGGTTTAGTCTTATATAATTTATTTTAATGTGACCATTATTTCTGATATTATGCGAATGTATATCACTTACAAGACTATGTTGATTTAAGTTCATTTTAACAAACAAAAGACATTCATAAATATACACAGAGGGCAAAGTTAAAATTTTTAAATCCTTAAATTTCTCTCTAACATCCTCTCTAAAACCCATAAAACACATCGATCTAATGGCATGGCGCTGTATAGAAAATATTCGACCAGTATGTGCCAAATGACCCCAAGTAATGATAGCATAACTGATTACCGAATGAAAAAGACTGAAGTAGGCTGTTTTTACTACTTGCATTGGTACGACATGTACAAGATTTCTTATTAAGTATAAAGTCTTATTAAGTTTTTTAACCATAAAATCTATTTGGTGCTCCCAGGTAAGGAGGGGATCTAAGTACACTCCAAAAAAATATTCGTTCAGTCCGGGTTTTTTACGCCGTCTAAATTACGATATGAAAATACCATGTTTGTTGTTTTTTCATTATTTAGTAATAGTTTATTTGCTGTAAACCAGTTTTGAAAATCTACTGCTTTATTGGCCATATCATGCAGTAAACACTTTATGTTATTATCTTTAGTGATTATTGTGGTGTCATCGGCATATAATATAGTACTGCAATTTACATTTGCGTAAATTAAGTCGTTAATATAAATAATGAATAACACCGGTCCCAATACAGATCCCTGTGGTACACCGTGATTGATTGGTAAGAGGTCGGAAATTTCTTTATTAAAAAATGTACTCTGTCTTCTATTTGACAAGTAGGATGTTATCAACTTTAAGCTAACCTCATTGAAGCCATAGAAATGTAATTTATCAAAGAGGATATCGTGAGAAATACAATCGAAAGCTTTACTTAAGTCGCAAAAAATGGATCCTACGTAGTTTTTATTTTCGAATCCTTCTACGATATTATCTATTAATTTTAAAACAGCTAGAGAAGTTGAGCGACTCTTCCTGAAACCAAACTGACTATCAATTAACAGGGCGTTTTCTTCAAAGTATTCACAGATTTGTTTCTTCAGAAGAATTTCGAATATTTTGAAATTACTGGTAGCAACGATATTGGTCGATAGTTTACTGGGTCGTCTGCTGAACCTTTTTTATATACTGGTATTATTTTAGCAATTTTAAAGCAGTCTGGATATGTACCCTCTCTAATGCATATGTTAAATAATTTTGTTAAGGGTATAATTAGAATATCCTTGACGTACTTAATTATTTTATAGTTCATATCATAAACATCTTTGCTACCATTATTTTTCAGCTCATTTAAAGTTTCTCTTACCTCAATAAATCCTACTTCTCTGAATTTAAATGTGTTCATCTGTCTGTTTTGTATGGTTAGGTAGTGTTGTGATGAATGATTTATATCAGGTAGCTGTTTGATAATATTTTCTGCAACTTCTACATAATAATTATTCAAATCGGTTGCATTAGGGGTAGTTTTTATATTTTTATTTTGCCTATTTACACTGTCATTAATAACGCTCCACATACCCCTTTGGATATTTCCGCAATTTTTAATATAATGTGCATTTGCTTCTTTTTTTATGTATGATAACTCTGCTTTATATTTTTTCCGAGCAATTTTTATTTCTTGTTGAATAAACTCGCAGGGTCTGTTTTTTTTAATTTCTAGTAGTAGTCTTAAATGCTCCCGCAGACTATGCAGTTTTTCGTTATTCCATTTTATTTTATGTATGGGTTTGTTGTTTTTCCCCTCAAATTGTTTTAAAACCATAGGACAAGAGATATTTAGATCGCGTACGCCCTGCCAAAAATTCCACATAGAAACTTATAAAAAAAAAGTGATGCGGTTTTATCGTTCCTATAAGTTATATTAGTATTATACAGACAGGATTTTATCTGTTTTATTAAGTTTTAAATCGGTTATGAAACAGTAATTCCGAATGAGCTATTTGGAATTATCATGTTGCCCTTTCATGAGTACTTATATGAAATATACATCAACAAATCTACAGTTTAGTGTCTGCAAATGCACCCTTGCCCTTATATCTGTAAACATATGGAATTACAGATACAACTTTAAAGAGATTCTAAACTTTTCTATAAGTAATATCATAAGAGTTCCAGTCCGTCCTTTCTCCAGTATCTATCGTATGTAACACACCATTTATCAACATGTTTTTATTGTAAATTTCAACATTGTTTTTTATTAGTATTAATGTGGATATACATGTCAACAAATGTACAGTTTCAGTTATATATTTTACAGATGTATTTTTATTGTAAACTTCCATTTTGCTTTTTTATTAGTATTAATTTGGATATGCATGCCGACAAATGTACAGTTTAAATTGCATATTTCAAATAGAAATACTAATATTGTGGTAAACACAAAATTCTGCAAAGTCCTTATTTCCTCGGGTGTTCTTGTTCTAGCCTAGAAGCAATGAATGAGTTAGCAGTGAAAGAGACTGCTTTGTTTTTAATTTAACAAACACACTTTAGTTCCTTGGGTCACATTAGATTAGATATGAATTAGCTACACGTATACAGCTCCCTCTACTGGAGCCTGGAGTAAAGTTGCTGCTGAAATTTCTATCAGTTTCTACCAGAATGGAGCAGCAAACATTTACTTATACCACATCAATGAGAATTTATGAGAACAGTATCTAAGGTAAAACGTGCGGCTTTCCGTGGTTAAATGGCAAGTGTTTCTATAAGAAACGAGCTGCATTAGGTTGACTTGCAATTGAAGATTACTAATTATAATGTTTGAATAGGGATTTATGAGATCAGTTTCTATGAGTATTAATGTTTTTTTTTCAGTAATATACCTATTAAATGTGTTTTCATTTGTTTGAATGGGTAAAAAGAACGGTCAGTTTTCAACTGCAATTACAAATACAAGTTTAATCACTATGAATGGGGTTATATGCGATTAATTTCTAAAAGTATTTATGCTGTTTTCCGAATATAACTGTGATGAGGTTTAATCAGTAACAAATTGTTCACTACTTGTTATGATATGGTCGGAAATTCCAAGTACACATTTAGTATTCCTTCAAAAGGATTGATGAGAGCAGTTTCTACGAGTATCTATTTGTTGTTCCTCTAGTAAATTATATAAGTCTTTACATTTACTTATACTATCTCAATGAGAATTTATGAGAACAGTGTCTAATGTAAAACGTACGGCTTTCCGTGGTTAAATGGCAAGTGTTTGTATAAGAAACGAGCTGCATTAGGTTAGAACAGTTTTGATTTGCAATTGAAGATTACAAATTATAATGTTTGAATAGGGATTTATGAGATCAGTTTCTATGAGTATTAATGATTTTTTTCAGTAATATATTAAATGTGTTTTCATATGTTTGAATGGGTAAAAAGAAAGGTCAGTTTTCAACTGAAATTACAAATACAAATTTAATCACTTCGAATGGGGTTATATGCGATCAATTTCTAACAGTATTTATACTGTTTTCCGAATATAATTGTGATGAGGTTTGATCAGTAACAAATTGTTCACTACATGTTACGTGTGGAAATTCCAGGTACATATTTAGTATTACTTCGAAAGGATTGATGATAGCAGTTTCTACGAGTATGTATTTGTTGTGCCAATAGTAAATTATATAAGTCTTAATCAGTATGCATTCGGATCTAATTTAAATATGAAAATTATATCAGAATAAAGCAACTAAATATTTTAAATAGTATCTATATGTAAATCCAGACATTTACTTATACTATCTCAATGAGAATTTATGAGAACAGTATCTAATGTAAAACGTGCGGCTTTCCGTGGTTAAATGGCAAGTGTTTCTATAAGAAACGAGCTGCATTAGGTTAGAACAGTTTTGATTTGCAATTGAAGATTACATTATAATGTTTGAATAGGGATTTATGAGATCAGTTTCTATGAGTATTAATGTTTTTTTTTTCAGTAATAAGTATATTAAATGTGTTTTCATTTGTTTGAATGGGTAAAAAGAAAGGTCAGTTTTCAACTGCAATTACAAATACAAGTTTAATCACTTCGAATGGGGTTCTATGCGATCAGTTTCTAACAGTATTTATGCTGTTTTCCGAATATAATTGTGATGAGGTTTGTTCAGTAACAAACTGTTCACCACATATTACGATATGGTCGAAAATTCGAGGATTTAGTATTCCTTCGAAAGGATTGATGATAGCAGTTTCTATGAGTATGTATTTGTTGTTCCAATAGAAAATTTGTCTTTATCAGTATGCATTCGGATCTACTTTAAATACAAAAATTATATCAGAATGACACAACCAAATATTTTAAACAGTATCCACTTGTAAATCCAAACATTTAAAGATATATTTTAATGAGAACCAATCAGAACAGTATCTAATGTAACGCGTGCGGCTTTGCCATTTAACCACGAAAAGCCGCACGTTTTACATTAGATACTGTTCTCATAAATTCTCATTGAGATAGTATAAGTAAATGTCTGGATTTACAAATAGATACTGTTTAAAATATTTGGTTGCTTTATTCTGATATAAATTTTCATATTTAAATTAGATCCGAATCTTTACTGATAAAGACTTATATAATTTACGAGGAACAACAAATAGATACTCGTAGAAACTGCTCTCATCAATCCTCTTGAAGGAATACCAAATGTGTACTTGGAATTTCCGACCATATCATAACATGTAGTGAACAATTTGTTACTGATTAAACCTCTTCACAATTATATCCGGAAAACAGCATAAATACTTTTAGAAATTGATCGCATATAACCCCATTCGAAGTGATTAAACTTGTATTTGTAATTGCAGTTGAAAACTGACCTTTCTTGTTACCCATTCAAACAAATGAAAACACATTTAATATATTACTGAAAAAAAAACATTAATACTCATAGAAACTGGTCTCATAAATCCCTATTCAAACATTATAATTTTGAATCTTCAATTGCAAATCAAAACTGTTCTAACCTAATGCAGCTCGTTTCTTATAGAAACTCTTGCCATTTAACCACGGAAAGCCGCACGTTTTACATTAGATACTGTTCTCATAAATTCTCATTGAGATAGTATAAGTAAATGTTTGGATTTACAAATAGATACTGTTTAAAATATTTGGTTGCTTTATTCTGATATAATTTTCATATTTAAATTAGATCCGAATCTGTACTGATAAAGACTTATATAATTTACTATAGGAACAATAAATAGATACTCGTAGAAACTGCTCTCATCAATCCTCTTGAAGGAATACTAAATGTGTACTTGGAATTTCCGACCATATCATAACAACTAGTTAACAATTTGTTACTGATTAAACCTCATCATAACTATATTCGGAAAACAGCATAAATACTTTTAGAAATTGATCGCAAATAATCCCATTCGAAGCGATTAAACTTGTATTTGTAATTGCAGTTGAAAACTGACCTTTCTTTTTACCCATTCAAACAAATGAAAACACATTTAATATATTACTGAAAAAAAACATTAATACTCATAGAAACTGATCTCATAAATCCCTATTCAAACATTATAATTTGTAATCTTCAATTGCAAATCAAAACTGTTCTAACCTAATGCAGCTCGTTTCTTATAGAAACACTTGCCATTTAACCACGAAAATCCGCACGTTTTACATTAGATACTGTTCTCATAAATTCTCATTGAGATAGTATAAGTAAATGTCTGGATTTACAAATAGATACTGTTTAAAATATTTGGTTGCTTTATTCTGATATAATTTTCATATTTAAATTAGATCCGAATCTGTACTGATAAAGACTTATATAATTTACTAGAGGAACAACAAATAGATACTCGTAGAAACTGCTCTCATCAATCCTCTTGAAGGAATACCAAATGTGTACTTGGAATTTCCGACCATATCATAACATGTAGTGAACAATTTGTTACTGATTAAACCTCTTCACAATTATATCCGGAAAACAGCATAAATACTTTGAGAAATTGATCGCATCTAACCCCATTCGAAGTGATTAAACTTGTATTTGTAATTGCAGTTGAAAACTGACCTTTCTTTTTACCTATTCAAACAAATGAAAACACATTTAATATATTACTGAAAAAAAAACATTAATACTCATAGAAACTGATCTCATAAATCCCGCCTATTCAAACATTATAATTTTGAATCTTCAATTGCAAATCAAAACTGTTCTAACCTAATGCAGCTCGTTTCTTATAGAAACTCTTGCCATTTAACCACGGAAAGCCGCACGTTTTACATTAGATACTGTTCTCATAAATTCTCATTGAGATAGTATAAGTAAATGTTTGGATTTACAAATAGATACTGTTTAAAATATTTGGTTGCTTTATTCTGATATAATTTTCATATTTAAATTAAATCCGAATCTGTACTGATAAAGACTTATATAATTTACTATAGGAACAACAAATAGATACTCGTAGAAACTGCTCTCATCAATCCTCTTGAAGGAATACTAAATGTGTACTTGGAATTTCCGACCATATCATAACAAGTAGTTAACAATTTGTTACTGATTAAACCTCATCATAACTATATTCGGAAAACAGCATAAATACTTTTAGAAATTGATCGCATATAATCCCATTCGAAGCGATTAAACTTGTATTTGTAATTGCAGTTGAAAACTGACCTTTCTTTTTACCCATTCAAACAAATGAAAACACATTTAATATATTACTGAAAAAAAACATTAATACTCATAGAAACTGATCTCATAAATCCCTATTCAAACATTATAATTTGTAATCTTCAATTGCAAATCCAAACTGTTCTAACCTAATGCAGCTCGTTTCTTAAAGAAACACTTGTCTTTTAATCACGGAAAGCCGCACGAATTACATTAGATACTGTGCTCATAAATTCTCATTGATATGGTATAAGTAAATGTTTGGATTAACAAATGGATATGGCTTGACTCATTTTGCTGGTCAATGCGGATATAAACTGATAACAATTTCAACAGCAACTTTACCTAACTCTTATAGAAACTTATTGACCATATAGGTTCTCATAGATACTTATTAATTTTTGATAATTTTCAATACGGATTGATGAGATTTTTTTGACAGGGCGAGAACATCCATAAATTTGTTACATTTGTTATTTAAGTCTATATTATCATTATCAATAAAGCAGAAATTTTCTGCGCTCAACAATTGAAAATAATTGATTAAATTTTCTTCTCGCATTTGCCTACAGATAGTTGTTTCTTTAAATCGAAAATCATTCCCATCGAATGGTGTAAAAAGTAAAAAAAAAACAAAAATACGTATGTTTTTCTTCTGGAATAACATTATTCAAATACATTATTACTTAAGACGTTTCACAATCAATGTCAGTTTTTTGTGACTTATATGATAATGAAAAATCTAAATTCCAAAAAGACTGATTCACACCACTTAATATTAGTGAAGGACGTGAAAATGTATATTATAGCGGGTTTATACGTGCATGGATTTAGTGGCGCCAGTAGATATTGGCACGCCAGTAAAAAAATATTACACGTATAAACAGTTACTGGGAGCAAGCTTTGGCCTTGCATGCATTGATGCATGCTCGCCAGTAACTGATGTTTATACGTGCAATATTTTTTTTACTGGCGTGCCAATATTTACTGGCGCCACTAAATCGATGCACATATAAACCCACTATTATTTAATTGTATTATAAGTATTTTGGTATATTAGTTACTTTAACATTTTACTTATTTCAACGCAGTTTCAACATCTTAATACTTTTGTAATAATTTTACTTACGTTTAGTTACTTTTTAAATGTATTTTTAAATATCATTGTATTTATTGTAATGATTTTCCGTTAAATTAATAAATGATCAATTTCTAGTTTTGAAATGACTTATTTAATTTTAAGGCCACTGTTAGACTATAAAAGTTCTTTGACAAAGATCATTTATAAAAGATATTTTATGAGTAATTTGATAGATATTTTATCATAAAATATCTTTTATGAAAATAATTTCAAATTCCCGCCTATGCCAATCCCACCTGTATCAAAAAGGCGGGAATACAGCGCTACCCGCGACGTAAGTTTTGCTGTTTAAAAAATCCCTGAGAGTTGCCTCTATCTATATCTTAGATAATATTCTTTAATCTACGTTTCTGCAACTCCGGACATTTTTTTATTGGTGCAGGAACCAGAATCCGCACTTTTCTAAATTCACCGGTGGACGCATCCGGGGGACAAAATACGAATCTGATTGGCTATGTTTTTGAAAATAGCCAATCAAATAATGGGCAGATTTCTAAATTCACCGGTGGATCGCACCGGTAAGCAATAACATTATATGATTGGCTATTTTGAAAAACATAGCCAATCAGCTTCGTATTTTATCTACCGGTGCGTCCACCGGTGAATTTAGAAATTTGCCCAATGTGATCATTTGACATTTTTTCTGGATTATATTTCTGACTTGGTGTTTGGATGCTGCTTCCGACTTTCTTGTTCTTCTGATCATTTTGAGGTAAGTTTTACTGCTGTCCGTTTAATCTTCCAATCTTACCGCAAACAGTGGTAGTCGCACTTGGGTTTAAATTCACTATTTAACTAAAAGTTAACACTAGCAGCTTCTTTTGAAGTCTTTGTTGGTCCTTTCTTAGCTTACTTAAACTATTTTCTGCATAATCTCAAATTTTAATTGATGGATTGTAGTGGTAATAAAAGATTACACTTATGCTGAACTTACTCCTTTATTAATTTGTACAAAGTAGTGCACCAAGTGAGCTCCTTCTCTGTCATTCGGAACGGTCCCATCCACGAACTTCATGTCCCATCATATGACAGACATAGATAAACGTCATTTGTCACTGTCAACGTTGTCAAATGCCAAACGCGTAAAAGTTGTTGAATAAAACATTAAAAATACAAAGTATGGCCCGATCAGACTTTATTGGAACCTGGGAAGTAAGTAATTGTTCAAATCTTGCCTATCGAATTACTTCAGAAATATTTTCAAAGTACTATTTCTTTGGGCAAGCCAAATGGTTTCTGTTCTGTTTGTTTATGTTAAGTCTGAGGTTATTGTTTTCATGTAATATTTTTGAATTTCAGGTAATACACTGTGAGCATGTTAAAGGAACTTTTATTGGCAATTACGATAAATATATTAAATGTTTAGAAGGGTAAGAAAATTTCATATTAAAGGAAAATCAAGAAATAAATTTTATAATATTGTAGAATTAGATTTCGCCTTGACGAAAATGGAGATGTTACGTGGACTGTTCCCGAAGAACTAAAATCTGTTCCATTATTTAGTTGTGAAATTTACGAACTATATGTCCATGCTGGAAGAGCGGGGCTTGTTTTGCGTTTTGGTGCTTATGCAGGTCACGTATTTGAGTTTACAGTAAGTGATTTGGAGTGATTGCTTTTTAAAAGAGGTAATTGTTTTGTTTTTAGCCTGATAAAGGAAGGCCAAAAGAGAGTGTAACATTAACATGTGAAGGACTGTGTACATTACGTTGTATTAGAGTTAATGACGATACACCAGAAGTTAACTATAGTGTTCCGTTTACGTTGCTACCCGCTTTAGAAGATGGCTATTTTTCAGATATAACAATAACTTCTTCAAATAATAAAGAAGTAAGCAATGCAGTCTTTCATATTTGATATACCTAAAATATGGCGCAAAATTTTACATTCATTATAAGCTTGATACTTAATATCTTTGCTGATATTGTAAGACTTATACAAGAACTTCATTAAATTTAAAAGTGCGGTTATTAATTATGCATGTTAGCGCTTAGTGCTTGTTAGTATATTATCGATTTATTTGTGTTTCTTTTTGTTTAATTTGGCAGACTAGTATTAGTCTTTATTTAGTCAACAATATAAACACAAAAGTGTATGATACGCACACTATTGTCTGAGTAGAAGATCCCTGATGTAAAGAGAATTGACATATCTTTTACCAAGCAATCCACAATTGGAAACTTGCATATATATTTTTTTTAATTTCATTTGTGTTTATTTATATGAAAAAGTGGATTATGCCAAATATCAGACTATGCTCTCAAATCGCTGTATTTAATTTATAATTAATAATTAATGTTATAATCCATTATAATCGTTAGCTATTAATTTCAAACGAGACAGAAGGTGAGGGACTGGCTGTGAAGTCATACTTTGTGACGAAGAGAAACAGTGAACGGCAGCCATTGCTTTCTATCCTATAATATTATAATATGGGGAAGAGCGAATAATTTACAGCGGGTTTTTGTCTACTAAAAGCGTATAATTCGATTAATTCTTAATTTTGATTTCAACCACATTGTATAAAAACTTTTAAAATTCACAGAATATTAACAGTACCATCCATATATCTTTTTTCTTTCTTGAAATAAGTATGTTAAATGTAACATAAATCAATTTAAAACTAACGCATAATTATAATACTCGTCATGATGATTGGCTCTACCTCAGTACTTCCTATTTTGAAAAGTCATCTTATTACTCTGGTATTAGTTTTTACAACATCGGTTCAGGGTTTACATTGCAGAGTTGTTAGATTTAGATGCCAAGTTAAATGCATGAGATCAAATTTCTGAAGTGAGATTTATGAATGGGATTACTCATAGTGGCGTGTCTTTATAGTATTATATTATTAGTCCTTACTAGTAGTCTGAGCGTGTCTGCGGCTGTGGTGCCATGTGTCAGCGCACTGGTTGTCACAGTCGATGGTGGTGCATAACAAGAATAGATTAAGTTATTCAGACCTTAATAGCCAGTGTCGGACTGGGCCAGTGAGCAACCGGGCAAATGTCCGGTGGGGCAAAGTACCTTCACATGATGGGACCAGCATTGAGCCAATGAACATTTTTATAACCTACAATGTTACATTCAATGTGCCATATTGTGTCGATTGCCTTGCATAGTGACACATGACGCTGACGAAGATAACAGCAGTAGTTAGTTGAGAGAGTAGGTAGTTTAATAGTCAGCAAAATCAACAGCGATATATAGGCACATGTTTGAATGTTATTATTATCAGATTCAAATTTTGACAAAGTGTTCGTAAATTAATAATTGTAAAGTTTTTCGTTTTTCTTTATTTTATTGTACTGTCGTGCGCAAAGAAAATAGGACAAGTCTCATAACGTATTTTTGCTAAAATCTAGTTGTGTACATCTAACTTTAATTTTTGTGACATTGTGAGTTATTTGTCAAAATTCATTGCAAATTTGCAAGTGTGCAAAAACTAATATGCCCCATATAAGCGATTTAGTTAAAGCTGGAGTTATTGCTAAAGCAGAAGATGGATGATCATTGAGACAAATTGCACTGCGTTATAATATTAACAAAAATTCGGTGTGTAACATTTTAAAAAAGTGGAGAATAAATGGTACGATTAGTAGAAATCCTGGATCAGAGCAACGAAGGATATCAACTCAACAACAAGATTTGCAATTCGTAAATACATTAGTAGAAAATCCATTTTACTCAGTTATTCAGGCTGCTGAAGAAATGAATTTTTGGATCGAGTAGTACTGGTCGCCAGTGAGTAAGAGAATCGGAGCTACGCTGTCATCCACAGCACAGAAATACTTACTTAAAGCTGAGCACAAAGAAGCTCGACTAGGATTTGCCCTTGAATTTTTAAGGCATGATGTAAATTTTTGGAACAATGTAGTTTTTACAGATGAAAAAACTTTCCAGTCAACATACAGCGGTTGTATTCGTGTTTACCGACCCCCGAATACTCGATTCGATGAGAAATATATATCTAACAATGACAAAAGTGGTAGATTTTCCATTAATATGTGGGCTTGGATATCTGCACGTGGTCCTGGTGGTTTGTGGCATATCGAGGAACGATTTAATAGTGAAACGTATATTGTCATATTGTTGTCTATTATGCTCCCTTCTGTGTCACAATTATTTCCTAATATTGAATTCATATTTCAACAAGATAA
Source organism: Rutpela maculata (assembly GCA_936432065.2). Taxonomy (NCBI): domain Eukaryota; kingdom Metazoa; phylum Arthropoda; class Insecta; order Coleoptera; family Cerambycidae; genus Rutpela; species Rutpela maculata. Next base: position 240,263,957 of record OW386286.2, on the reverse strand, counting down.
TTGTTCCGTTCATACAAGGTGTCTACCAACCGGGAAAATCGAGAAAATGACGGGATTTAGTCCAACCGGGAAAAAAACGGGAAAAAGACGGGAATTTCAAAAAGTAATCGGGAATTGCAAACGTCTGCTAATATTTGCATTTGCAAGATACTACACTATATGGGCTAGCTTATATTGTGCTGTATTTCTTAGTTTGTTGGGTATTTTGCCACTGTAAAAATATTTAAAAATTTTGATAATAAATAATAAATTATAAACAATATTGTGTTGTATTTCCCCATATGTTTGTTTACATTACCCAGTAATATGAGAATATACAGTCTGTCCAACTAAGTCGGCACCATGTGGGAAACTTTTTTATTATTGGTTTTATGAAAAAAAGTTATTCTAGATAAAAGGTTTTGTATGGCCTAAAACCCAAAATGAAATAATCAGATATCAATTTTTTGCAGTCGTATACGAGGTTTGTCGAAAAATGTAAATTTTGCTCAAGATTAAAGTACCTTTATTTATTACAATATCGACAATCGTTATTAAGAAAAGTTGATCCTAATTGAAAACTACGGTCAGATATCCAATATTATCCATCTACCATGAAAAAACAGATATTATACCCAAGAATTATTAAATATCGTTTTTTCATGGTAGATGGATAATAGTGGATATCTAACCGTAGTTTTTAATTAGGATCAACTTTTCTTAATAACGATTGTCGATATTGTAATAAATAAAGGTACTTTTGAGCAAAATTTACATTTTTCGACAAATCTCGTATACGACTGCAAAAAATTGATATCTGATTATTTCATTTTGAGTTTCAGGACATGCAAAACTTTTTATCAAGAATAACTTTTTTTCATAAAACAAATAATAAAAAAGTTTCCCATATGGAGCCGACTTAGTTGGACACACTGTATATGACATTATGAATGAAATATTTTTTTATAGATAATTGCAGATTTTCAGCTTAAATACTTTCAGGAAGTCCAGTGATAATTGCGAGGATTGCAATTTGTATCATTATTATCTCATCGCGATTTTTTGAAACAGCAGAATAGATTGTTTTGTTTACAAGTTTTCACCGATCTGAGGTCAATTTGTTTAAAATCTATTTTATTGTAGACAATAAAGCATACGATATGAAACTTATTTTTTAAATTAATGCTTCCTCTTGTACTTTTGGAGCTATGACTGAGATAATTAGAAAAATTTGCTTTTCGTTCATTACTTTTTCTTTATTGTTTGTACTAGTCTGATATGTTGAAGCTTGGAAAAAAAAAACGGGAAAATCGGGGGAAAAGTCCGGGAAAAACCAGGAAAAAGTCAGGAATTTCCACGTCCGGATTTGGTAGACACCATGTCATATTGCTCATACCGTAACTAACTGGTTTCAAGATAGCAACATTATTGTTCTTAACTGGCCCAGTCATAGTCCAGATCTTAACCCTATGGAAGACGTATGGGGACTACTCGTAAGAAGTATCCAAAAACTAAATGTGAGACCACGGAATGCCCAAGAATTACTGGAAATAATAAATAATGCGTGGGAAAATATTATTACTGATGATTATTGTATAAGGTTATTTAATTCTATGACAAACAGACTTATAGAAGTTATAAATAGAAATGGTGCAATAAAGAAATATTAATAGTTAGTTTCTTGTTAAGTTGGATATTCTTTTTTTCCCTGATCCAGGATTTATACTTATTGTTCCGTTTTTTCTCCACTTTTTTAAAATGTTAAACACCAAATTTTTGTTAATGTTATAACACAGTGCAACTTGTCTCATTGACCATCCATCATTTGCTATAGCAATAACTACAGCATTACAATAAAAAATAAAATAAAAGTGCTAACTGTCTTATTTCGGCTACTCATTACATATTCAAACAGAGACAGATTTACATTAGAAAAAAATAGTTGTCCTATTTTTTTTTTACTCACGACAGTACATACTAGAACTGGCTACAACCAGTTTTTGAAAATTTGTCATTTTTCGTGACTTCATCAGGTCTATTTTTCCTTCCTTCGGATTCTGCCCCTCTTTAATACTTCCACCGAAGTGCCAAATATGATTTGATATCTATCTCTGTTCATACGTATTAAGAATGTTTTGTTTTTATGGTGTCATGTGGACGTAAGTATATTTTCATTCACTCGGATTCCGTCTCTTCAATAGTGTCACCTTCATGTCAAATGTGAAGTCGATTTCCATTGTAAGAATGTGGGTGAAATTTGACTCACCGGAAATGTATTATGTCAAAATGGTTTCCATGGTAACGGTCGTCATAGTTACCACTACCCAATGGTACTACTCCCATGGTGGGAACTCGTTTAGATGTGAAGCTGTAAATACTCCAGATTAGTGGAAATGATCTACAAAGAAGCAGTTGCTGTGATAATGCTTTTTTTATTGATTATATTAAAATTAAAACAATACGAGTTACATTAATTTTTTTTTTAAACGAATGCTCGCCATGAGAGTAGTACCATCGGGTAGTGGTAACTATGACGACTGTTACCATGGAAACCATTTTGACATATAACACATTTCCAGTCGGCGTTTCGAAATCTACGCACCTTAGAGTACCACTACCATGGTGGGCATTCGCTTAGTTACGAAATGATTAGCTGTATCAGTAATAAAATACACGCGCGGATTTTGAAAAGTCGCTTAAATGTGTTATATGTCAAAATGGTTTCCATGGTAATGGTCACCATAGTTACCACCACCCGATGGTACTATTCTCATGGCGGGCATTTGCTTAACAAGAAAAATTAATGTAACTTTTATTAGCCCAGTCGATGAAGGTATTTACCCACAAAAATTTGCAAACTGAATAATTTTTTTTTTTTATTGAGTTCATGAAAGTGTGTAGAATAATATCCTGAAAAGTTTACATTTCGCTCGGATGCAGAACATAAAAAAAGTAAAAAAAAAAATTTTTCATCCATTTTTTCAAAATTTTGAAATCGAATCAAATTAGAAAAAAATAAAAAATACAAATAGATAGATCACGTATTTATGAACAAAAAATGTCCTAACAAAATTTATCGTTAAAGCCACGGTTTTCCCGGAAAAAAATAGTCAAGTGTAATGTTATAACTCAGAGCGAGATCCGTGCCTGCGCGCGCTTGAATACACATGACTGTGGCACCGACATACTGAATTACATGTCACTAAATCAGAATTTGTTCAATCTCTATGAGTGTTGGTTCATTTAAAAGATGGAGATTGTAGCTTTCTGATGCTTTTTTGTTTTAAACAATACAAGCAAAGGATGGATGGGAAAAATAAACTTATATATATATTATCACGCCCGAACTCAATTGTCACAATTAAAAATATAGAAAAAAATAAAAGCCCTTCAAAAAAATTATTTTTTCATTGAGAACTGTTAAAAAGTATCTACACTTCATGAGTATTATTATTATTATTATGGTTTATTAAGTTGTAGTAACGAGGATTCAAAAAAAGTACATCTCAAATCATTTTAATTTCCTTGCTTGATGATTTTTTTGATAAATATGTATATATTGGAGGATGTAACTTGTCGAGAAATCGATCCATTGGAAAAAATAAAATATCACTATTTTAGAAAAAATGTATACTTTTCGAATGTTCAAACACAAAATCGTTTACTTGTATGCATTTTCTCGAAAATATGATTAATCGGATCATGAATGTCCAAACCAACAATAAACTAGGAAACAAGTCGGCTGCCATCTTTCTTGATATAAACAAAGCCTTCGATAGTGTTTGGCACCACGGACTTCTGTATAAATTACATCAAATTCGGTGCCCAGACTATATCATATGGATTTTAAAATACTATCTTTCAAACCGATCTCTTCAAGTCCAAGTTAAAAACAAATTGTCCACTCCATTTACTCCTAAACAAGGTTTATCACAGGGTTCTCCCCTTTCTCCACTACTCTACAATATTTTCTGCTATGACATATATAATTACAATCTGGAACATCCACAGAATGTTGACCATGATGCATATATGCTACAATTTGCTGACGATAATTGCCTGGTCTCCCATGGAAAATCTTTGAGAGAAACCATTAAAAACTTCAGCAACTCTCAGATAATACAATATTCTGGATGAAGAAATGGCGCACTATTCCAAACCCAAATAAATCTCATCTGATTATATTTAACCATAGAGTTACAGATAATTCTCCATCAACTAATCTACTTCAACAGACACTCCGACCTTCTCAATCTTGCAAGTACCTAGGTATCAATATTGACAGCAAGCTAAATTTTAAGTTGCACACAAAATGGTGTAAACAAAGTATTGTATCCCTTACATATAGAAATGAAGGTACAAATCCGTCAACGGCATGTAATATATACAAAATGATTTGACGACTCATACTGGAATATGGTTTCATTCTATTTGGAAATTGTCGAAAGCCAGCCTTAAATAACTTCGAAGTAGGGGAAAGAAGTAGTCTGAGGAAGATCACGAAAATTAGGCATCCCAATAATCCCTTGCACAATCCCTCTAATTAATTACCTTCTTTACCAAAAAACCAAAATTGAACCTATACTCTCCAGATTCCAAAGACTCTCAAAAAAATTCTCCAGCAATTTATCTAACATTGAATTAATAAATCCTTTAATTTACCCAACAAATCCCAACATCCCGCCCAAAAGAGTATTCCCTACCCAAACAATCTACGAATCCCTTGTAATCAACAATAGTATAAAATACACTCATAATATTATATTTCATTACTAGTTTTTTTTTTTTTGTAAAAACCTTATAAACATAAGATGTTTATACTTGTTTTAAATTAATAAGTATTGTAAATATAATATAATGTACATAGGCTGGAAGACTCAGGTCGTTAGCCAGTTGGAATTTCCAATAAAGCTTTGTACTCAGATCATGATAAGAAATTGCGATTTTCACAATTATATCCTTATAAATATAAATATATGTTTGATTGTTTTGAATATAAATTCGGGAACTTTTCAATACATCAACAAATGTATAAGGAATCCATTGGATAGAGCTGAAATGTGGATAGGTGTACTTGTAATAAATACAATACAGTAAAGGCACGTAAAAATTATTGCTAGCGATTCAGTGGCTATGTGTGGTATCTGTGAATGCGGTCATAATTATATATTTTCCCCCCTGACTCACTATTTATCCTCCTATTCACTAAGAAAAATGTTAAAAAGGCGTAATCAGAAAGAGAAAAGGCTTTATTTTACTCGTTAGAACTGCTTAGAATTTTTAGTAGCTTGCATTTAACCGTGCGCTGGCCGCGCAGAGTGACAAAGTTACTTCACTATTTTTTTCCAGGAATACTGTGGCTTTAGCGAGCCACAGATATTAGCTTACATAAATTTTATTAGCATATTTTTTGTTCAGAAACACGTGGTCTATCCACCTGTATTTTTTTGTTTTTTCTTACTCTGACTTAATTTCAAAATTTTGAAAAAATTGATTTTTTTTTTGTGCTCTGCATCCCACCGAAATGTAAACTTTTCAGGATATTATTCTATACACTTTCACGAACTCATTAAAAAAAAAATTATTCAGTTTGCAAATTTTTGTGGGTTTCACTATAAAATGTTCTCTGTCGTCTGGGCTATATTTTTGTTTTAATTTTATTATAATCAATAAAAAAAAGTTGGTCGACCGTTTTAACAATTTTTCGTTTTTGTGGCGTCATGAGGACGTAGATTTATTTTTCATTCATTTCTTCTTTTGACATCACATGACTTCGAGTAAAAATCCTTTAGGCAACAGATATTCATTTTCTCAATTTTCGTATCGACAGAAACTAAATACAAATTAAAAAGAGATAGGATTTGCCCGGGGGGCCATTTAGATCCAGTCCGACACTGTTAATAACTTATATTTAATATAAGGAATTGTAAAAGGTTTTATTTCGTGAACTACGAGTTTTTTTAATGATATTAGCTTACATTTATGAGTATTATATTCCAAATTTAATTTTTATGCAAGTTTCCTATTCAGCTGATAGTCGTTTTAAACAAAAAAATGCTTTATTCAATTAAGGCACTATATTCCTTTACATAAGGTGTCTACTGGAGCGGATCTGGTGAGAAAAAGAAGAGTTTTGAAACCAACTTTTTAAAAAAAATTTTTTTGACAATTCGGTTACACGCATTCTCTTTCATCATGTTATCATGTTAGTTCAGCTTAATCACACGAGGTGGGGCAGGAATTCGTACTTAAAATTCGCAAAAACACGTTTTTTCACGATAATTTGTTATTATTGACTTGACGGCAAAAAAGTTAAATGAAAAATTGAAGACCTCGAGGAAGCGCATAATCTGGTAAAATTTTTTTCAAATCGGACGGTAATTTTTCGTGAAACTTTTTTTAAATACATGTTTTTTGCCGTAATAATAATATACAAAAAAGTAATTCCTTAATTTTTTTCAAGAAAAAAGGAGTTAGGGGGCTGAGATTTTTTTGAGGTAGGAGAAATAGATAAGAATTGATGGAGCCGGAGAATGGAGGTGGTGGGCCAATTAGGGGTGGGGAGGAGGTAGGAAAGGAAAATTATTCAACCCAACCGAACTTTTTTCCCTGTCGTGCGATTTTGAAAAACCAAAATGGAATTTGTTCGCTGTTATCTCTAGTATTTGACTGATTAATTTTTTTAATTTTTTTTAAATAAATACATTTGTGGGAGAGGAAAAACATTTTTTTTCAAATGCGTTTTTTTTTTATGTAGGAAAGGGTTTAGCGGAGAAACTTTTTTACAGGTAAGTGAGGATCTTTTTTATCTTTATTTAAAAAAAAAAATTATCACAATCCAAGCAATAGGAAGGGATAGAGGGGGCATAATGCATTTGCAGGAATAAAGGGTTAAGGAAAAGGGATAGGGACTTCGGACTTTGATATTCGGCAATATAAATCTTTTTTCCATCTTAATATTTTGGCAATGTACCTTTTATCAAATATTAAACTGCCGAAGTTGCAGTTTATAAATAAGCGGTGCTATTACTGTAGTGTACACATTGCACAAATCTTAGATTCGGATGAGAACTAAGTTGGCGTTATAAGACTAAAAACGCTTAAAACAAACATAATTTGTTTTTTAACAAAATTGATCGGTAAATAAAAAGTTATTAATCATTTAAAATTAAAAAAATATCATTTTCTGATTTTTTTAGATTTGTAATTGAATAGTGTTTTGGACTGTATAAAAATTCTAATAAAAATCGCATTAATATGTGAATGCCGGGCGAATCTGGGAGTCTCTTGCCAGAATAAATAAAGAATATATATTTCATAACAATATAATATTAAAACGTAGACATGATTTTCAAATAATGATATTATATTAGCAATATTATCGCTTTCGGAAATAGGGTATGGTGGTGTAATAAGTAGAATTATAGCTTGAAATTCAAGGATCGCAAGTTTGAAACACAGGCAGGTTATTATAGATGTACTTGCTCCTTTTTACTTTTTTTTATACTGACAAGTGTTTTATCAAATAAGTCGTCAATATCAGATTTAAAATGTTCAAAAAATTAACATTTCCAAAAAACTGGGAAGAGCATTCTAAAGAATGTGCAACAACTATATAAATAAATTGGCGAGGAGCATGATTTTTATTCTAGTTTTTTAAGTTTAATTTACAAACCGTGAAGGGGAGAGATTGAAGAGGGAATGTATGCAAACTTGTTTAATGATAAAGAGATCATAAAGAACGTAGAAATCTAATGTCAGTTAATTGCATTACTGAATCAACAATCACTGATTTGTAATTTTCTCGAAAATGCTAATGCTAGAAAAAAAGGTCTCAAATAAGAAAGCCACGTTAATCTTTTATCTTCATATGCCCTCGATATACTTGGTATCTATTTCGAAAGATAAAAAAGTTTCCCCCATGTTACATTTGAGAATGCAAATTTTCGACATAGCCTTAGAAAAAAAAGTAATGATTTCGACACTTATTAAAATTTGACCTGCATATTAACACATTTTATTAACAAACATATAGTGATAACATAATAAAAATTTGCATCGTTTTTGAGTTAGAGTAAGTTAAACGGAAATATAATTATTTTATATATTCACTGAACACCTAAAACTAGAAAAATGGGCCGCGAAACCTCGTGACGGCTTTAAATAATTATTTATAATAAGTTTAATATTTGATAAAGGTAGATTGATAAAATATTAAGATGAAAAAAAGATTTATATTGCTGAATATCAAGGTCCGAAGTACCTATCCCTTTTCCTTAACTTATTATTCTCGTAAATGCATTATGCCCCCTTCCTCCCTACCTATTGCTTGAATTGCGATAATTTTTTTTTTAAAAAAGATAAAAGAGATCCTCACTTACCTGTAAAAAAGTTTCTCCTCTGAACCCTTTCCTACGTAAAAAAAACGCATTTGAAAAAAAAATGCAAAAAGTTTTTCCCCTCCCGCAAATTTCTTTATTTAAAACAAAATTAAAAAAATTAATCAGTCAAATACTAGAGATAACAGCGAACAAATTCCATTTTGGTTTTTCAAAATCGCATGACAGGGAAAAAAGTTTGGTTGGTTCCTTTCCCTACCTCCTCCCCCTCTCTTAATTCACCCACCATCTCTATCCTCCGGCTCCATCAATTCTTATCTATTTCACCTACCTCAAAAAAAATCTCAGCCCCCTAACTCCTTTTTTTCTTGAAAAAATTAAGGAATTACTTTTTTGTATATTAGTATTATGCCAAAAAAACCTGTATTTAAAAAAAAAAGTTTCACGAAAAGTTACCGTTTGATTTGAAAAAAATTTTTTTTTTCGTTAAGTCAATAATAACAAAGTTATCGTGAAAAAACATGTTTTTGCGAATTTTAAATGCGAATTCCTGCCCCACTTCGTGTGATTAAGCTGAACTAACTTGATAACATGATAAAAGAAAACGCGTGTAACCGAATTGCCAAAAAAAAAAAAAAATTAAAAAAATGTTGGTTTCATTTCAAAACCAGATCCGCTCTGCTAGTCCCATTTTAAGATTAATTTGCCAAATTATAAACATTTATAAGATAAGTGTAATTTTTTCATTCGATATTACCACATCTTATTTATCGAATGTGTATACATTTTTCAGTTTAGAGTACATTCTACAATCCTCGAATTACAAGGAGATGATATAAATTGGACCTCTGACCCTCCACCATTTAATAATATCCCTGAAGATGTTCTGGGAACTATTCTACATTTCCTCTATTCTGAATGTTTACCTGAGAATTTAACAGAAGAGACAGTTCGACAAGTTATAACAGTTGCTTCACCGTATGTTTCATTGAATAGGCTAGTTGAGAATTGCCAGTTGTACTTGAAAAATATGGCTTTAAAACAACGTAAGTATAAGTACTCTGTTGTTCCTTTCAGGCATATTGTATTAATTAATGTATCATGTTAAATCAGTGCGTAAATTATTTTCATATATATACAAACAAGTCCAAAACTGTTACGGGGGTTAGATACGGTGTATATACCTATCTCATCAATGAACAAGTCTCAAAAAAAAGACATTGCCTATGGACAGTACTGTATACACCGCCAGAACCTCAGCAATTTCCTTTGCACTCGATTGGATAATAGATAGCCGTCACCAAAAATTCTTGATATTAACAGACTATGTCAATGTTGAAGGTTCTTGAAAACCACTTTCCCAAACTTTATGGTAATAGGATTGTGCGATAATATAAATAAAGACAATTTTTTGTCATCCAGAAAATAATCTGTCAGTTTTATGTGGGTCAAAGTGCATTGTGGTATACAAGGTAATGACAAAGCCAATTTACTTGCCAAGGAAACATTAAATATACATGTGCTTACGAGATTGGAGTAAGTACTCTATTAAGATAGCTCTATCATATACATATACCTATGAAAAATGGCAAACTCACGACCAATATACTTATGACGAAAAAATACAAATTGTAAAAAGCAACCATTATATAAAACAATCTATCCAGGGTGGCGAATGTATGCTTAACTAGATTGACATGTAATCATGGAAACTTTACACATCTTTACAAAATGCGCTTTGCCGACTTCTCCTTATGCACATGTGACTACGAATCGATATGTGATTTAAATCACATATATTTTGGATATGAAAAACACATCGAAGAAATTAACCGGTTTCTTACAAAAATTGTACATTTATCTCTTAACAAACCATCTATATAGTACACGTGATTATATAAATGCAATACTCCGTTTATCACAGACAGTCAAGTGCAACGAAGTGTTATGACACAACTTATAAAAATTTATAATCACTTACCCAGTGTTTACAAAGACTTACCTTTTAAACTCCCTTTCAAAAAAAAAAAAAAAAAAATTGTAAATAATTTTTTAATCAATGAGACATTTTACTCTGTATCTGACTTTTTTCATTATAAATTTGAAGTTTTTTTAATATATTTATTGTATTGTCTTATTTTATATTTATATACTTATCATATGTTTATTCTTTTTATAATTATCTATGTCATGTACTACTATTGTAATCTGTGACTTGTTCCATGCTGGTTTTGTATTTAGGAATAAAGTATATACAGTATCGGAAAGCCTCTGATTTGGTACGGCAATAAGAGCAAGCGACAGTGAAGCAACTAGAGTTTTTTATCGTATAACACATCCTACAATCGTGCCACCAGCTCTGTCTGCGGAATTTCAATTTGTTTCCGCCTAGATGGGATGTGTCACTATTTGCCCCTCTGCTAGAGCACTGGTAGACACCTTTGTTGTGGGCGGTCGGTTAAGTCGTTGAAACTATGCAATACATAATTAATCCGGGACTTTCCGATACTGTATATCTCGGATTTCTACAGCTGTCGCTGCCTCTCTGTCCCCAGTTTCCAAGTCTTTCTATCATAACACATTTCTGTGTTCAAGCCTCTTGCATCCATGGCCTCCTGGATGTCGTCTCTCCAACTTCCTCTTAGTCGTCCTCTCTTTCTTCTTTCTGGTGGAGTCCATTCCAATATTTTTCGCGGCCATCGGCCTTCGTCCATTCTTTTTATGTGTCCAAACCATGTCAATTGTCTTTTGTCAACTGATTCTATTATATTGCGTGTCATTTGCATGTTTTCTTGGATTGTCTCCTTTCGAACATGGTCAAGTCTGGATTTTCTGCAGCTTCTCCTTAGGTAGTCCATTTCTGTGGCTGCTAGCTTTTCTTGTTTTTCTGGCTTATATCCTAAATCTCGGCACCATAGATAGTTGTGCTTTCCACTATACTTTGATATATTTCCTTTTTGTTTCTCTTTGAATATCCCAATCCCACACTACTGAATTCAGACACTTTGTAATGTTCCATCCTTTATTAATTCTTTGGATGATTTCATCTTCACTACTTCCACCAAGATATTTACATGCTTTAACTCCCGGGATAGATTCTTCTTCTAATGGTAAATTTTCAGTTTCTTCATTTCCTATCATGAGTTATTCTGATTTTTTCATATTTATTGTCAATCCTGCCCATTCATAATTTTCTTTCAGTTTCCTCACCTTGTAGCTTACGTCAGCTTGGTCCTCGGCGATCATCACTTAGTCATCGGCAAAGTAAAGAGTAAAGAGCATGTCATCCTCCACTGTCAGTCCCATTGTTTTGATTGCATTTGTCCATCCTTTTAAGGCCCTGTCAAGATATATTTTGAAGAGAGTGGGAGATAAACAACCTTGCCGCAGACCTTTAGTTGTATTAAATACTTCAGTAAACTTCGTACCGTTCTTAATTCTGGTATTGTTGTCTTGATACATCTTCATGGTTGCTCGTATATCTAGTTCCTTCATTGTTTTCCAAAGTTGCATTGTTGGGACACTGTCATAAACTTTTTTAAGATCTATTAATGCTACGTGAGTTTCCCTATGTCGTTGGACTCTTTAGGGTAAACAAGTTGTCGATTGTAGACCGACCTGCTCGAAATCCCTCTTGTTCCTCTAATTGTTTCATTATGGTTTCTTCTTCTATAAGATCTCTCAATTTTCTAGAATATATTCTTCCAATTATACAGATAACGGCTATACCTCGATAATTCTTGGGATCATCCTTTGGTCCTTTCTTATGAATGGGGGTAATGTGAGACATTAGCCATTCTTTTGGAATGTTTTCACCATTCAGACATCTTTCAAACAAGCATCTTAACATCTGAAATAATTTCGGTGGCCCAAATTTGATTAATTCCGAATAAATTCCTCCTGGTCCAGGTGCTTTTCTGAGTTTGGTCGCTTTAATGGAATTTTCTACCATTGTCATCTCCAATTCGGAATGTATTTCTTCTTCCTTAATAAATTCTCGTCTTCTTTCTTCTAATAGTTCTTTGAAGTGGTTTACCCATTGTTTATCTGATATACTGTTGATCGTGTTACCACCTTTGTCTGAATCGAATTTTGAAAATTTTTTTCGCAAACTGCTTTTTTAAAATTTTTTAGGGGTCGTTAGAGAAGTGCTTCTCGAGATGTTATTTCCCATATTTCGTATGGGTCCCATGCGCCACAGACGAGAAAAAAAGTATTGAAATTTCTAGATCCGCGTTTGTCATTGTGTAAAATTGTTCTGGACTTACTATATTCAGTAAGAATGCTGCTATAGATTAGCGTAGGTTTAACCCTATGCTTTAAACACCTACCAGCTGTGTGTGTTTGTATAAAAGTGTGACACGCTGTATATACTTGAGAAAAATGTGTAACAATAAATTGTAGTGGAAAATATTCTGATATAAATAATACATTTAATAGTAACTTATACATATTTAGTACTATAGGATTTTTTCAAGTTTCTTAAAATTTAAAAAATTAACAATTAGGTATACTTATTTTGTCACACTTTTTTTGTGAAAAAAATTATAATAATTTTAAAACCTGTATGGGTAGCTAATAAGAAACAAAGTTAAAAAGTCAAAATACTAGATGCGTGCGATCACAAAGTAAATAACAGAACATAACCTATCTTTAATTTTATTTCCTTCAGTGTTGCCAAGTGTCAGTTATTTGTTGAGATCCGATATATAAAGTGTGTTTTTTCTGTTAATTGACGATTTGCACGAAAGAAAGTTTGGTAAAAAGTGTCATGGCGCACAGTATAATGGTATCACTGTAATTCACTGCACATGTTGACCAACTCGTCTAATTTCCAAACTTTGCAACAATTAAATACCTATAATATAATAATCATAACATTATTTTCATTATCTTTAATGTTAAACCTACTTCCATTGAATACAAATCATCTTTATTGGGTTGTTTCGTAGTCTACAATATTTAAAAAAATGTCGAATTATGGAATTTGTCAATCACTGCTGCCAACTCTTCTAAACTGAGAGAGTTGGAAACAGTGTTTGACAAATTGCATAATTCGACATTTTTTAAATATTGTAGTCTACGAAACAACCTAATAAATATGATTTATATTCAATGGAAGTAGGTTTTAACATTAAAGATAATGAAAACAATGTTATGATTATTATATTATAGGTATTTAATTGTTGCAAAGATTGGAAATTAGACGAGTTGGTCAACATGTGCAGTAAATTACAGTGATACCAATCTAGACACTTTTTACCAAACTTTCTTTCGTGCAAATCATCAATTATCATCATTTTTACTATAGTAGGTGGTATTATTCAATGGAAATTCATTATCTTCAAAAGCGGAGATATGACATTTTTTAGTGAAATAATTAAAGCATTTCCTCTAACGTTGAACATTCATATACATTAGGCAACATGGAAATAGTCTCATCGGCAGGTTTCCAGACGAGTTGTAAAATGTCAACAGGTTCGGTTAATGTTCTTATAGGGCATCATGTATCCAACATATCCTTAAATTTTAAGTTTTTCAAGTGTATTCTCATTAATGTTTGTATACACATTTTTAGCTTGGAGCCATACTGGCTCCAAGCAAATATTTAAAAATTCATGTAAATAATTTTTCAATATTGTTGATTAATAAAAATAGACTGCTAATTACAGGTTAGATTTCCAACTTACAAAAAGAGTCCTATTTTATTAGGACAAAGTATTTAGAACTTCATAAACATTACACTGAACTAGATTTTAGTTGAAAATACGGGAACCAGGCAGAAATTTTAATAATAGCTGGGTAATACTCTTAAATCTTAAGAAACACATATTTTTGAGGTTAGCTGTGATGTCACATGCAGATGCCCTATGAAGCCGAAAATTGTTTGAAATATGGAGTAAATTAGACAATATTTTTATTTTTAAAATATCCGTATGAAATTAAAATATTATACGATATGATGTGTATATACAATATTTATTAGGTGTTAATAAATGATTTATGACAAAATAAACATCAAGTTCCATTACGTGGGAAAGTCCCATTATCCAAGTTTGAAACTTCCGAAAAAAGTCGACTCAACTTTAGGCCGCCATATTGGGGCGGCCATTTTGTATTTCCCAATTTATTATTTTCTTGAGGTTAGTCCTTCTACTTGCAAAATTTCAGGTTCCTGGCATGTTTAGAAGTGGCCAAACAAATGATACATTATATTTCCTTTTACCTGTATTTATGTCTCGTGAATTGTTTGAGAACTTGAAATTTGGCATGATGGTACGAAGTATTAGCCTAAGAGCTGGCGTGATTTTTTTTCCCATCATGTGTACCAAAGGATAAGCACATTAATGTTGAAATATGGTTTAAAGTGAACAAATATCACTATGTCTGGCTGTTGCAAACCGGCAGCGTTTGGCCGGAAGCGGCTACTCAAATTTGTTTTTTTTTTCAAAAACTCCTTGATTTGTACCACCTGTAGACTATGAAATTCGGCTTTAGGAATACAATTTGACCACAAAAGTGAAATGGCAGAATATAAAGTCGGTAGTGTTTCTTAATTACAGCCAATAATAGGTTCCGCCGTGAACATCATAGCGGTCTGTGAGTTCAAGCGAGATGAGCTCAGGCTTGCAAACGCGCAGCGGACGGAGAAGGATATATTGTTCGATTTAATACATTGGGCGTATGTTCACACCTCGACTCCGCCTTGTACCAAATCGGTGCATTTCCTGCTCTTTGTATGGAATATTATCAGATGTTGTACATGCACAATACTCAACAAGGGCTTTCTATTTGTTATTAGTGCCTTTTTATTTGCGTTTTATTTTATATTAGTGCCGTTGTTTCTTACTAGTGCCACTGTCTCCTGTTCCTGTGTCGTTAAGCCACATAGATGGAACTATGTGCAAGATTGCAAAATCTACCCTATTTACACATTTGGAGAAGCAAGTTGACAGTGAAATGCCTGATTCTGTACAGTGTACAATAATAGATGGTTTTTACTTTTTACACCTTCTTGGAAATAATATTCCGCAAACGTTTGGGCTAGCTGCCCTGTAAACACTTAAAAGAATGTGTAACCTGAAGGGCTCAAGGATTGACGTCATATTTGATAAAGTTGTCAGCCCTTCAATAAAAGACTGGGAGAGGGATCAACTCGGCAACTATCAAAGAGATGTCAGGATTGTCAGGTACCTTATTAGTGGACCAGAACAACGCACACCATCAAACTCTCTGGATACAATAATTATAGTGTAATATTTAAAAGTATTATTTCCAAACAGGGGACAGCTTCAAAAGGTCATTAATTGATTTTCTCGTCCAAGAATGGTCTTCACATAAATGTTCTCAAATAATATCTTACAAAGAATTGTATGTGAATTGTAATGACATATGCTACAAAATCTACAATAGGGATGGGGAAATTGCAAAGCAAGAAGAAGAAAATTTTAACTGTCACCACGAAGAAGCAGACACTGAATGGTTTTTCATTTGTCACGATTACCTCCAGAAATAACGAAAATTGTAATTAAAGTGTTCGATTCGATTCTTTTGGGAAATTTCCATCTCTTCAGGGGCATCTTGGTTTGGATCGAAACAGGTACCTACCTAACTTTACCTAGGGTATGTCATTGCAATAGTTGTGAACTCATATATCATAGGAATAGCCTCCAAAAATACATTGCAGTATTAAAGTGTTAATGCAGTTTTTAACAACCTAGATAATCGTCTCTGTAAAGCCTTGCCAGCCTTGCATGCATTAACCGGTTCAGATTATACTTCGTCATTTGCAAGGAAGGGAGAAACTTTTCAAAATTTTGCAAAAGAATGAGGAATTTCAAACAACTTTTTCGACTTTTGGAGAAAGTGAAATTTTAACAGATAATCAAATTGCTGTTGTGGAACATTTCGTGTGTACATTATATGGAAAACCCAAGCAACGAAACATCAACAAAGCTCATTACGAAATATTTTTGGACAATTATAAACCCCAAACCGGAAAAATAAACCCGCTACAAAAAGTTAAAAATTTGGATGCTACTTCAATTCTGCCATGTAAAGATGTACTTTTGTTAAAAATAAAAAGAATAAACCAAGGGTGTGCAATATGGTGATACGCTAGACTAGTATTACTATGAGAAGATGCCAGGGCGGAGCCAATATGCGCGAATATTTTTACCAGTGGCCTAGCTTTATCTGGGGCATAGGGATGTGTAATTGCAATAAAAGTTTCGTGGTCAAGGAACTGTGAAAATGGAGTAGATTAAAACTTGCCAACTGTTACGAGTAACCTTTGTTCTGGAGAAGTGTAAGAATAGTAAATTTTACTAATCTTTGCCTAATAAAGTTGTTTTATTATTGTTATTACCTTCGCCGCCGCTCTACTGCACCACTCTACGCCACCACTGGTGTTGACATTGAATGTCACGTAATTCTTTCTCATTGGCTTAGAATGATAGAGCACACAAACTCGTTTCTGCGCATATTTTTTGCTGTCATCTTCTCATAGTAATACTACTTTAGTGACCAACCAAATTATTATAAACCACTTGAGCATGGGTGGTCACAGGATGGAATCAAGTGTACTATACAATGGTTCACTGGACGCCCCACCAAATTTAGACGATATCATAGAACAGGATAATGACGAATGTGATGAACTTATGATGACTCTAGTGATGAAGACTAAATATTTTTTTATTTTTTTTTATATTTTTGTTACTTTTATTATAATATTTTATTTTATGTTATAATGTTTTTATTATAATATTATTTTCATATTTTTTATTTCAGAGTGTATAATGTTTAGTTTTCTTATTACTGAATGTTTAATTTCAATAAAATATGTTTGTTTATATTTATTTTCATACAAATCTATTTACAGAGCCACTAAACATGCGTCCAATGTATTAAATCGAATGGTGACGGTTTTATATTCTGGTTGCCCATTATTATTGTTGGAGATGAGTTAGATATAGTGTGGTTGAATATTATAAATTGTGTTTTGGAGGGGTTAGGAGTAAGTCTCCACTTATTAAACCAGATTTCTGTTTCCATTAATTTCTGCTGTAGATTAGCTGCGACCTTTGCTAGCGTTTTGTCATGTGCTAATATGGCTGTGTCATCTGCGTACTGTATATTATAGGTGGGGTCTGCACTAGCGTTTTGTTGTAATACAATATCATAGCTGTAAATATTGTAGAGAAGCGGAGATAAAGGCGAGCCTTGGGGTATTCCTTGTTTCATGGAAAATTCTCTTGACGTTATTTCGTTAATTCTCACACATATTTTTCTATTTTCTAAAAATGATCTGACAAAATGTATCAAATAGTTGGGACTTCCAATTTCTTTAAGTTTGAATAGTAAGCCATTGTGCCATACAGAATCAAAAGCTTTTTTAATGTCTAGGAATAGTGCGGCAGATTTGAGGTTTTGGTGTTTGGCAGTCTGAATGTTCGATGTTACAATCGTTAATGGATGTATAGTAGCGCATTTTTCCCTGAAACCAAATTGGTGTGGAGGAATTTTGTCCCTAATAGTCATGTATAACTTGTTTCGGATTACTTTTTCCAACAATTTTTCTAGCACAGGCAGTAGGGTGATTGGACTGTATCCTGATAATTTTTTGTGATCACTGTTAGGTTTTGAAATATTTACAATAACACCGTTTTTCCAGTCGCTTGGATAGTATTTATTTTGAAGACTGAATATGAAAATTTTAATGATGTAGTCGTGGATATCTCTATCCAATTGTTTGATTATGCTCCATGGGATGTTATCAATACCTGGGGAGGTGTTCTTCTGTGCGTACAAAATATCAAAATATTCATCGTCATCGATTGTTATGTTTTCTTCATCTGTATTGTCGTTGTTAAAAAATTCCATGTACCAGTTATCAATAGCTTGTTGGTGGTTTTGACTAAAATTTGGCTCTGTATGCACCTCATAGAGCTCTTCATAGTATTTTGAAAAAATGTCAGCTTTTTCTTCGTCCGTGTCATATATATTTCCGTTCACTTCTATATCTGTTATTTTTGATTTTGATTTGTATTTTGACAGTTTGTTGATTTGTTGGTAAAATGCTCGCCCCCTTGATTCGTTTATAGATTCACATGCTTGAAGCCATTGGTTAGATCTGCATTGCATTATGAGTTTCTGTATGTGTTTGGTGAAGTCATTGATTTGTCTCTTGGCTTCAGGATTTGGGTTTGACTTGTATTCCCGGAATATCTTTCTTTTTTCTTTAATTAATTTTATAATGTAAGGTGGTAGTGTATGTGCATAATAGCGTAGCTGTGCTGTTGGTGTGTTTCTTTCTATTGTTTGTTGTAAAGTTGTGTTAAAAAGACTTATATCCTCCATACTGTTTACCATATTGTTCTTGCTGTCAATGAAATTTCTTAACTCATTATTTATTTTTGGCACATTGCTTTTGTTAAAGTTAAGCATTCGCTTCCATATGTATAAATTTGCTGCCGTTTTGATTTTATAAGTGATGGAATGTTCTGGTGGTTGGAGTACTTTTCTGGCCACTTGGAACATCAAATAGCAAAGCAAAAAAATACCCTCTCAATGTGCAATAATACATGAAATTTTCAAGAGTGCTACAAGTTGATTTCTTCGCTAATGTCATGCATAATTATGATGAATAATATTGACTGGTGAGCTCACCATGTTGTATTCACATCACCACAATTTCCCAAGACGGTAATTAAAAGTGAAACTGTAGCAAGGCACCGAGATAATGTGTAGTAATAGGAATAAATTTTTAAAAAAATCATTGAAAACATCCGTATTTAGCCATACAAAAATGTGCTTTTGGTCCCGTTATCTGAGAAAGTATTGGTCGATGTCAATTTTTGCATTGAAATCTGTCTTTAGAGGTGAAACCAGTTAACTAAGAAAGAAATCAGTTTTCAAGAAATTAAGTTTTCTTATCCAGTTTTACAAAATCTTGCAACAAGACACGAGTAAATCCTGACAAAAAGTTTAACTTGCAATAATTAATTATATTTCGTGTATGTATTTTTTAAAATTTTTTTCGTCCCAACATTTTTTTGATGAGCGAGGGGAGAAATCCGAAAACTAGGACCCTTAGTCTCTTAGTCTCCCGGGGCCGACTGGGGCCCTCTTGATCTCCTGGGGCTCCGGGGCACTGCCATAGTTACGCCTCTGCATTCACTGAATCTATAACCGTTAATCTAACTAAATATTGATCTCACCTACGAATCAAAATGTAACCTGACACGAAGAACTAGATAACATCTCAAGGATTATTGCATAGGGATACACATTTCACGCCAAGGTGCCCTTCATGATGAGTTTACTTAATTCACAACACACACGAGGCAACAGTAAGTTAGGTGATCATAAAAAGAGGGTAGGAACAGAGGAACTATCTAAATCTACATTTTGACACGACATAACCTGATAATTTCCCAGAATACATATTTAAATTTTTCATTTGTGGTTACTTTATATATTAATGAGGTACTATCCACAGGTAACGAATTACCATTCTCCACAATTTTTTTGGCCAGGAAATGTACAGCGCTTGAATTAAAATTTCATTGAAATAACCAGTGGTTCGTGTCCCTAATATTTCCGTTATAGTTGAGGCGCTCACGTGCAAACCCCGATAAATCCACACACACAAAGTTGTGGGAAATTACAAAAAACTATATTGGATCTATCTGGTTTTGTTCGAAACGGTCAACTTTAACATTAGATTTATATGGGATTTATCATGTTTTGGTTACCAAAGATTACTTATAGGCTTGTAGAGTTTAGTCTAACATACATGAAACTATTACAAACTCAAAATTGACTTTTTGTGGATTTATCGGGTCAACTTTAACATTAGATTTATATGGGATTTATCGCGTTTTGGTTACCAAAGATTATATAGGCTTGTAGAGTTTAGTCTAACATACATGAAACTATTACAAACTCAAAATTGACTTTTTGTGGATTTATCGGGGTTTGCACGCGAGCGCCTCAGTTACAGAATACATTATCAATAATTTTCATTTTATACAATAATGATTGAAAGGCACAGTGGCCAAAAAAACAACGGATATACATTACGAACATCTGTCTGTTCTATGAAAATTCAAGAACGGTTGGTTTGGAAGGTAGGCAGCTATATATGCGACAGTACTGATAATTTTGTATTTACTTTATGTGGATCCATTGTTCCAATTTTTTTTGCATGTCTATTCTGGCATTGGTATAATATGGGAAATTCTCAATTCCAGGACCTTTAGTATTTTTAGCTGTTGCAGCTTCAGCTTCATTGCCTATTATTCCGGAGTGTCCCTTCCCAAATAAAGACAACTTCCCTGTTCAATGCTCCCAGCTTTGTAACTTTTTCCAAAATATTTTTATTTATTTATTCATATAAACGGGCGAACCCATTAGTACAGACAATGAGTAATAATGAAGGAAGAGTGACAACAATAAAATGACAAGGATAGACTAACATATAGCTAAAATACATGGTAGATTGGTAGATATACATGAATGATAAAACAGAGTCACTAATAAAAATTTACACTAATAAAAACTTAATACTAAAGTGAATGGTAACAATTTAATGAATAGATTGATGAAGTTGATGTTTAAAAGTTCTAAGATTTGCATTGAAAAAATCAATATTTTCGAACTGGTTCGCTAACCGAAGTATACGCGGTAAACAAGAATTATATGCATAATTTGTCCTGACGAAAGGCACGAAAAAAGTAATATTTTGTCTTGTATTTCGAGGAGGAACGTAGAAATTTATCTGCGATAATAATTCAGGACAGTTACATTTAGAATTTATAATATTAAAAAGCAGTATCAGGTCTTTATGCTGGCGGCGTATATCAAGAGAGTCAATGTTTAAAAGTGATTCAAGATCAGAATAGTCATCAATAAAAATATTTAACTTGAAGGCAACATGTCTCAAAAATTTATGTTGAACTGACTCAATCTTTCGTACATAAATATTGTAATGTGGTGACCAGACTGAGGAACAATACTCTAGGTGTGGTCTCACAAGTGAGCAATATAAAATCTTAAGAGTCTGTACGTTGGAAAATCGGTGGTTGTGCGTTTGACAAATCCCAGTAATTTTAATGCTTTGTTAGTTACAGCAGAAATATGAGCCTGAAAATTAAGGGTTGGGTCAAGTAAGACATCCAAATCTTTAATTACTTGTACATCATCTAAAAGATTGCCATTAATTTGATAATTAAAAATAATAGAGTCCCTGTTACGGTAAAATCTCATTGTATGACACTTATCGATATTTAATGTCATACCATTAACCGAGCACCAGTTATCAAGAGTATCTAAATCAGCTTGCATATGTAAGGCATCATTTTCAGACCGGATTATAGAAAACACTTTGAGGTCATCAGCGAATAGAAGAATTTTTCCAAAAGAAAAACAGTATTTGATGTCGTTAATAAATAAGTTAAACAACAATGGTCCCAAATGTGACCCTTGTGGCACACCGGAAGTGACTGAAATTTCATTAGAAGGAACATTTTTGATACGAACAATCTGTTTTCTCTCAGTAAGATAATCTTTTAACCAGTCGATAATTGAACCACTTATACCATAGTATTCAAGTTTGGCCAGTAAAACACTATGGTTTACCCTGTCGAACGCCTTGGAGAAATCAGTATAGATTGCATCAACCTGATAACCGCTCTCCAAGGCCCCCGACAGATAGCTAACATAGGTCACCAGGCCGAGTTCAGTGGACTTACCAGTAAAAAATCCAAATTGTTCATCAATGATCTCATTATGAAGCTTCGCGGTTAAGTAATCAGTAACTAAGCTTTCGAATAGTTTAGGTATAGTGCTAAGGACTGTTATAGGACGATAATTTCTAATATCTGATTTATTGCCCGACTTGTATATAGGTGTGATATAACTGAGTTTCCAGTAGACAGGGAATTGACCAGAGAGTAAAGACTGATTGAATATGTAATAGAGAGGCTTTGCCAAAATAAAGCTGCAGTGTTTAAGTATGCTTGGTGGAATAGCGTCAGGCCCTGGCCCCTTGTTTGCATTTAATGTACTTAACTTTGTGTATATATCAGATATTGAGATATGATAATTTGTTATATTAGTGTTAGAGGCACAAAACTGTTTGGGTAAATCGCATGTACTCGTGGAATAAACTGAAGCAAAGTATTCAGCAAATAAGTTTGCTATTACTGGGATTGAGTTTGTCTGATTATTATCCAAAAACATTTCATTGGGTAATCGATTGTCAGATCTTTTCAAATTGACAAATTTCCAAAAGGACTTTATATTACTCTGTATGGAAGACTCCATAAAGCTTATGTAGTTCGTATAACATTGTTGCGAGAGAATTTTGCATCTGGATCTCAAAATACTAAAATCATTATAGTTTTCAGGGCTGTTGCAAATCTTATACTTTTTATGCGCCTTTTTCTTTAAAACAATCAAATTTATCAATTCAGGAGAAAACCACGGAGGAAATTTACTAGCTGATGATTTTTTCATAGGAACATATAACTCAAAAACACAGTAAAGAGCATCATAAAAGATATTCATCATAGAGTCTAATGATTTATCACTTAATATGTCATCCCATGGGATGGCACCTAAACATTCACAAATAGCGGCATAATTTGTATTCTTGAAATCATAATAGTACTCTTGAGCAGGATGGCTATTAGACGATTGATTGACCAGTTTTATAGTAGTTAAGGAGATTTGTCCAATATCCGTTATTATTTTATATTTCATGTGTTTTCTTGGGTTTGAAATTGCAGTTAGGACAGATTGATAGTCTGACATGATCAGAATGGGGTATTTTCCATTTTTTTTTTTAAATTCAATTTTGGTGATATATTATCAAGTAAAGTTATTATTTTAACAATTACTGCAAAATCAATTTAAACTAAAACAATAATTTCTTAAATAAAAATAAGAAATAAGAATACGCCCCTCTAGACACACATTTCAAATGATTTTATTTGGAAATAATTTAACCAATCATAGACAACTTTCGATTAGACTGTAACTAATTTATATGAATGCCAAATGGGCTCATTCAATGAATTTTATTTAGTAGTTGTTACTTCTTGTGGATACAGTATTATTTAAAATTAGGCAATGTTGAAAATTTCAGATGAATCCGACGTGGTTCACGTAATATACGACTTCTAAAGAGGGAATTGAAAGCGCGGTGCGACCAACATCGTAACGTCAGAGGATAGCAAACGAAACGGTCGTGCAACATATCAAAGCGCGTGCATTCCGCTTGAGACTGTCGAGTCTTTCTCTGTGCGACTAGCTTGTTCGTATCAAGTGGTAGCGGTAGAGGTTCGACAACACGGGTGCGGTCCATGTTTATAATTTTTTTTAGACGGTTTACAGGTCTCACAAAATTCTAGTTTTTTGCACAGGGTCTTAGAATTTTAAGATCTTTCTGATAATCAAATAAATAAAAAGTGCTAAATGAGCCTATTGTGTATTTATTTTACATTATTTTACCTATGATACTTCTATTTTTCTCAATATCTTGAATATCAATAAATATTATACACATGTATTTAGAAGGAATTAAAAGGTATTTATGTTTGTTATTATGTAGAAGTTATCTTAAAAAGGTAAACAAAACTTATGGCGAGGATTATGTGGCAACATTTCTTGTGTGCCCCTAGCTGACACTTCTTGCCACAATACAAGTGAAAGAGATATATTAGTTAGATTTATTTGTTTGTTTATGTGGCGTTTGATTTCTACTTTATCAATAAACTATTAAGATGGAGTTGAATTTTGTGAAAGGAGATTTGTCCAATTTGCCCAAAGTTGATTATGACTTGATAGATTCTTTCTATAACAAAATTTGGATTTTTGAAGGGATGGGGTCAAAAATATTGGAAGCTTGCCACCAAGTTCTTCGAATATCAATTTTTTCGGAACAGTTACAAAATTTTTTTCCAAAGCACTTATATTTGTGTTTCCACAACTTTTATAAAATACCTTTTAAATGACTATCTACTATTTGTAAATTACAGCAAATACCTCGATGAAAGAAACTGAAATGCTTCAAATCAACACGACGGCGACGTCAGAACACATCTGTCATTTGACTAGCCGTTGACATTGTTGTCGTGTTTTGCTAAATATGTTTTTAAAAATCTAATCGGCATTAAAAATTATTTAAAATATTTAATAATTCACTCCTATTATTATTTTTTACATAAGAAAATTAAATTTCGTGGATAATATATTAAAATTGATTTAATAAATAAGCTTTATACTCATGTTTTATTCAATTATCTTTGCTAGAACTAGAGAAGGAATTTCAACTTGGGAACACCACACTGTTTTGTATAAAACCATTCTATCAACAAATCCATACAGTCCAGCTATGTCATCGGCCAAACTATTTACATCACCAATTTAAAACGCCTGTTGCTCCATTTATTTTAACTTCTGTTTTCTCAAAAAATTGAATTATTTTCGCAGAAATCTGTATTGGAATAATATTAATAATAATAAAAATCTTTATTCGCCATTTCCGACACAAAAGATGTGTATATGGTACGTCACTACGAATAACATTAACATAATACAGAGAGAAAAAATAACAAATTATAATAGTCACAAACTATAATATATACATTCATATCTACTTATATCTTTAAAATTATTACAAAGTAGTGGTAAAAATCTTACAGATTATCATTTAAAAATTCACCAATTGCATAATAATATTTTTCTGTCAATAATCTTTTTATTTGTTGTTTAAATACATTATCATTTACATTTTTATGGCCATTAGGCAAAAAGGCTTGTTTGTACATATTCTATGATATTATTCGATAAAAAAAAAAATAGGAAAATACCCCATTGTTACAAAGGAGTTGTGATTTTCGATTGCCCACTTTAGACCTTTATTGATAATGTACGTATTATTTTCCAGAAATCATAGGACTAGCAAACGACATGCATTCATGCATGAACCAAATAATCGATCGATTTCACCCAAGAAGCAATCATTCATCATCAGAAAACATAGTAACTAATCCTGCAAAGTTGTGCTTTGTAGTTAAACAATCTATTAGAGATGCTGCTGTAGGTAATATCAATACACATTTGTTGTTAATGCTTACTTTTACAAATTGTTTTTATTTTTAGCTGGTGCAAAATTATTACTTCTTTGTGATTTATTTACCAAGAGAAAAAATGAATTATCTAGAAACGAACGTCACGAAATTATTCGTTATGCAAAATCAAGACTTCCCATATTTCTCACTCAAATCACGAGGTTCTTGCAGGCCCTTAAGAATACATTTAGTTCCATGTCACCTGCTCAAAGGATTGAAATTGCTACATTTTTAGTGCCAGAGGTAAAAGATAATTATTTAGTTAAAAAGAATGGTTGCAGATTTTAAAACTCTACACATACTTCTTTATTTTGCTAGGAGGCTTATATTCAAAATATAAGGTCTTGAGTTTTTGGAACGATGAAAACAAGCAATCTATTATACTATACATCGGGCGTAAAGTATCAACAGTGTAGTAATATGAGTTGGGGATCTTAAAAGTGGAGTGCCACGTGCTTTAGGATGCATATGGCAGTGTGCTTGGCTGTCATGCGGACGTGCCGCTACACTCTTGGTAGCTACAGTTCACACTCTTCCACTATCAATATTTTATGCTCGATGTATAAGTCACTTATTGGTCAACCTAAATATGCATCGTACACCCATACACCCCTTCGAATGGTGAAATATATGTAATTTAGTAACCCTTCGAGATATCGGTACAAAAATTTCCGTAATTTAAAAATAAAAAGTTACTGTTACATTTTTGTCCAATTATTTCCGTCCAGACAAAATCAAAAGTTATGGACAACATTGGACAAAATCAATTAAATGAAACGAAAATTTAAAAAACATTTATTTAGGTATGTACCTATGTCAAAATAGTAACATACAAAATCAGCCATTGTAAAATTAATCCCAAGTAGCACAGACTGGTTATATAACGGTTTGTTATATGTTAAAGGAACTTTTCTTAAAACTTTGTAACTTTTACTAAAACTGTAATAAAACCAAAACATAGCTAAGTTGACGTTGTATACACGTTTATATCAACAAAATGGGGAATCTATAAGACTGTCATGAAACGTTGCAAAGTGGTTTTAATAACTCTTTGTAACACCACTAAACAACTTACATTAAATCGTCTTATTTTTATTTAAAATAACGTCTCAATAACCTACGTATAAAAATATGTAAAGACTTCAGTACAACTTATATAGTTACAAAAGAAGAAACATTCCACCATCTAGTGAATAACTTTTTACTACTTTGTGTTATAATTTTTCTCTATTTATAACTTGTCTAGTTGTAACAATAAAACTGCAATACACTATTTATACGACCAAAATTTATGAAGTTGGTATTAAGTGTTTTAAGAGTCTTTACAATTATTATATTTCAACTTTTAAGATTATTAATAAATATAAAGTTGTATGCAGTGTCATAACAGTTAAAACTACAATGAAACTTTATACAACTGAGTTTTTTAAAGTTATAGTATAGTGGTATAAGAGTTCTTAAAATTGAATTGAAACTGTTCTACAACTAATAATGTGCAGATATAAAGCATAGTTGTACAGCAGTTAATAAAACAATATTACAACTTGCAAAGTTTTAGTAAGGTTGTTAAAATACTATACAATATAATATATAATACGTTTTGCTCATTTTCTATAATATTTATTATTTGCTTCGGTGATCTCTTATTTTGATTTACAATTTGCACGCACTGTGCTTTGGAGTTTTGATTACTTTTTCATTTTGATGCTGGTGTAATGATACTGATTTAAATATTTTTTACTTTTCTATAATAATCACTAGTATATCTAGGGTTTAGAAACATGTTGATTGTGTTCTCAAGGCATATTTTATCTATTAGAAAATAACACACTTTATATTACGAAGCAAGTTTTCACAGAGGTTATGTTCGACATGTGTACGACATTATATCTTTAATACAACTATTTAAAGATTCTAAAATATACCCACTTCAGACGTTGGTGAAACTATTATAAAACTCCAAATGAAAACTACGAATTTATTATGCCATCTATAAACGTTTAAGTATCTTATAAATACAGTTACGTAATAAACATCTTGTACAGACTTATTACTGATGACAAAAAAGACATATTTAAAAAGCAAATTGGGACAGTTGATTGGCACCAATTAGTGATTGAACAGGACCCAAATACTAGTACAGACATATTTTTAAATATAGTAAAAGAAACTCTGGAAGATATATATCCCAAAAAAATGCATAACTGTCATATTCAAGAAAATGGAACCTGGATAAATGAGGAAATAAGAACAAAGAGCAAAATTAAAAGACAACTTTATGATGAAATGCTAAAGGGAAATGTAACAAAAGAATATTATAGACATTATTGCAGAGATTTTAAGAAGTTAATTAATGAAACAAAGAAAACATCACACTCAAACTACATTCTAAATGCAAACAATAAAGTCAAAGCAACCTGGGACCTAGTAAAAGAAATGACTGGTAAGGAGATGGATACAAAATTTGAGATTGGAAACCTAGAAGGGGATGAGAACAAAAGCAAAAAAGAAATTTTGGATGAAATAAATAATTATTTCATTAATATATGCGACAATATCAATATGAATGCTCCAAAAACTTTTGACCATGTCTGTAAAAAATGACCATACAATGTTCCTATATGAAACAACGCCTACGGAGATCTTTAATATAATACATGCCCTAAAAGACACCGCTGCTGTCGGAGCTGATGAAATACCAACAAAACTTATTAAACATTGTGCTGAAGAACTTTCAAAACCACTCTCCTATATAATTAACTTATGCTTTCAAAAAGGAATATTCCCTGATGAATTAAAAAAAACTATAATTAAACCAATATATAAAAAAGGTAGTAAAACAGAAATCTCTAACTATAGACCCATAGCCCTTATATCAATAATAGCAAAAATTTTTGAAAAGGCATTACTAAACAGAATACTGGATTTTACAGAAAAAAATAAAATAATAACGAACATGCAGATTGCATATATTAAAGGAAGGTCAACTATAAGAGCAGTATATATTGCTATCTGTGAAATACTGGAGGCTGTTAGCTTTAAAGAAAAAGTTGTTTCTCTGTTTATGGACCTGTCAAAGGCCTTTGACAGTGTCGATCACGTCATACTATTGGAAAAATTGGAAATAATGGGTTTCAGAGGAAATGTACATGATATTCTCAAATCATATCTAAAAAATAGAAAACAGTGTGTAATGACAATAGATGAAGGAGAGGAGATTATTTCAAATTGGAAAACACCAGAGAGGGGGGTGCCGCAAGGCTCCATTTTAGGCCCAATTTTATTTTTACTGTACACAAATGACTTGCCTGATATTGTAAACCATATAGTAAACCTATTTGCTGATGATAATTCACTCATAATACGAGCAAAATCTGAAGAAGAATTAAAAGGAGAAATTATCAGCACGATCGACAAAACAGAAAATTGGTATACATGCAACAACTTAAAAAATAATATTGAAAAAACTCACCTTATGAAGTTTAGTTTAAGGAAAGAAGAGCCATTCACAATAGCTTATAATGATCATATCCTTACAACCACCGAACACACAAAATTCCTAGGCATTGAAATAGACTCCCAACTACATTGGAAAGAACATGTCCAGTACCTTGCCAAAAAGATAAGCTCATTTACATATGCACTACGCATTGTGTCCAGTTCTGTCAATGAAGAAGCAGCACTCAGCGCATACTACTCCTATGTAAATTCCAGAATCACATATGGAATTATTTTCTGGGGCAACTCTGTTGATTCTCCCAGAATTTTTAGGCTACAAAAATCCTGCATCAGAAGTATCTTCCATCTAAAAAAAAGTGTAGAGCAACTTTTAAAGACAAAAACATACTTACCTTACCATCCTTATACATATACCAATGTGCATGCTTTGTGAAACAAAACTATGAAGAATTATTCACCAGATATGAAACCAATCACGCTTTCAACACCAGGGGTTGTGCAACATCAGTGCTACGTCAGCCACAAACCACTTTTACGCAAGTACAAAGAAACGTAGTAACACAGCTAATCAAGATTTATAACAAAATACCAAATCAATATAAAAATTTTTAACAAAGGAGTTCAAAGTGAAATTAAAAATATATTTAAGTCGTCAATCATTTTATTCTATCTCTGAATACTTTAATCACCATTTTGATTGTTCTATCTAAAGTAATATTATTTAATTGTAATATGTGTTATACATTTAATTGTTTATACTTATTTGTCTACTTTATTTATTTTTATCTTGCTATTTTGACCTGTTCTACACTATTTTTATGGTATAACTGAATAAAGTTTATTATTATTATATTATTATTATTATTACAACGTTGTATACACTTTAGAACAACTTCATATCGAACTAATAAATAACTTTTATAAAACACGTGGTATAAACTGCAATACAACTCCAAGCAAGAACTATAAAACAACTCGCTTATACAACGTTAATAAATACTGATTACAAAACTTAAAATAATTGTATAATCGTCGTTAACTTTTTAGTTTTATAATTTCAAATAACATAAGTTGTACAAACGTTTTTCATAGTTATAAAAACTTCCTTGTGACTATGTGCTACTTGGGAATGTATATTGAATATTGTAAAATAATCAGAAGAGGAACAAAAATACAAAAACCTAGTTACTTTGCAGTTTGATATATTAACACTCTAGGAAAAATACCCCAAAAACCTATAAAATGATATGCCATATCGGTAGTGGGGGTGGGGGTGGTGGTAGAAGGGTGGTAGTGGAGGTGGATAAAGTAAAAAAAAAATCTTGAGGCCTTAGGTTCTTGTATACATGCTAAATTACAATTTTATTTATTTCACCCCCTTTAATGGGGTGGGGGCCAAAATTTTTTTTGAGACATTAGCTTCTCTTGTATATGCTAAACACCGATTTTATGGACTCTTACCTGCTTGATTTACCTATTTGTCTCCATTTACCCCAATTTACCCCCTCAACCCTTCAACGGAATAAGATGAAAATATAATCTAGTTCTAGATTCGTTAAAATATATACGTGCACCAAATTTCAAGTGAATATCTTAGACGGTTCCAGAGTAATCATGTACACAAAAAAAGTTACAGACAGACAGACCGACAGGCAGAACGACAGAAGAAATTTTTTTTTGCTCAAACTTAAAATTTTGACATTTTATGACATTCTAAGCCTATTTGAACAATAAAAATTTATAAAAAATGTTTTGTCATTACAATACTTCCATTGAACGTGGAAGTAATATAAAATTTTAAATCTATCCTACAAAGTATTTTTTTAAATAAATGTAACAGTGAAAAATGTATATTTACCTATATTATAATTAAACGAAAATAAAACCTTAACAGAACAACAAAATAATAAATACAAAGAAAAAGAATATGAAAAAATAATAAAGTTCCTTTCATATTAAAACATAAAACATAAAAAATATCACATTTTAAAAGATTAGAGTACTCTTAATACTCATTTTCAGGTAAAGGCTCCTGATCTTCTGCGCTCATGCTGAGCATTTTATATGCCATGACCAGTTTTGAGGCATTTTCCAAACCTAACCTATTCCTGACTTTATTTTGAATATAGTTGGAAAAAATTCTTTCAATACTGGCACCTACACATCTGAATAAATGTAGAGCAAATTGGCAGAATTTTTTATTAGGAACTTAATTTTTATAAATAAAAGTTGGTTTTGTCCAATATTGTCCACATCCTGGACAAAATAAAAAAAAGTGGACAAATTCACAACCTTGACAGATATGCATTAAAATACTTATTATTATTAGTTTGCAATATGTCTTATTTATAATAATTATACAGCTGTAAAATATGAAAAATGCCATAACAGACAATAAAGTGGGAATTCCATTGCAGTGTAATATTTTGGAGGTACAATTTGAAGAACAAAAGTTGGGGGTGTTTTTTTTAAGGGTTCTAAGAAGTCAGATGATTTAAAGGGTGTAATATTCAAGGACTATTTGATATCTTTCATGATCCCTTTTAGTTAGTTATTTTATCTTCTCAAATAACAGAGATGTGGCATGTTAATGAAATTCTGAGACACCCTGTATATTGGGGTATATATTGTTTACAATATAAAACCTTTGGTGTGTGATTTCCACTCGGTTTTGACTTGTTTTATATAATGTTAGATAGATAGATATATGTTACTGTTCATATGTGAAGAAATTTCTACATTTTCAGATAGTATATCCTCATCAATGTCATCATCCTTTTTATGTTTTTTTTTCAGATTGAGGTAATTTTGGATACAATCTCTATGTTAATAGTTCACGTTGACGAGGCCTTACAGCAAATAATTCAAGGTTTGTTTATGCCAGACCTTAGCAAAAATAAAACTAATGTAGGGGACATGTTGTCAAAGACATTGAGAAATCTCTTGCACATAAGGGAATTGACAAAATTGAATACCTTTCATGAACATATCACTTGCAGCCTCGGATTATTGGTCCACAAAAAGTAAGTACAGTTAAATTGGTTTGAAAGATTTTACTTTATCTTCAGTTTTCCAAACAAGCGCTTTTTAATTTAATAAGCTTTTCCGAATTACTTATTGAAAGATGAGCAGTATGGTGAAGGAGTGTAACCTTATAAAATCATTTGAATTATTATTTGATTCATTTATTTATTTTACTCAAGAAGTGTCATACTTATTAGCTTTTATTTTAAATAAAATTAAAACATGATGTACTACATTTATATAACTAACAGAGAAATGTAAGTAAAGGAAATTGTACAAGTATTCGGTGTAAGTCACTTAATATTTGATTAAAATAAATAAAATTGGACTTGAAAATAGGGAAAATTGGTGTACATTATAACTGTTAAATAAATGAAAATCGCCTATAAATGCCATGGGTGTAACTGTCCAAACTGACTCTTTACTGTAGGGCAGCAAATAGTCTAAACAGAGTTTCTCGTTTTACTGCAATACTAATGAGAGTATATTAAATGTGTGCACTTTAGATGGCTGAACTATTATCGTTTCTATTACCACAGTAATAGTCTGATGAACAAATTGCTTTGCTTCTCTTTGAAGTAAGTTGAAACGCTTAATCATAAAACATTTTATCTGCCCACTTCCCGAACAAATGTTCTGATGTTCTCTCCCTTATTTTTTACGTGTAACACCTACATGTCTATTGAAGCACAGCTTAATATATTTTACTGGAGTATTTCAAATAAAGTATTTCAAATATTAAGTGTATCTTTTCATAGTAATCTGGAATTCCACTAAGAAAAGTTATTTAGAATGCAATTTTATACCTCTATACCAAATTCCAGGAATATAAAATTATTTTTTTGAAACTTCCCATTTTTTCAATAAATTAGTATTTTATTTTGAACCATTCAATTAAAACTGCATAGAAATAATTTTTTGCGAATTAATATTTAAAGTTATGTAGAAGCTAAAAGTAGGCTATGAGAAAAGCAGTAGATACACATTTATCATTTATTATTGACATATCTGTCAAACGTAGTCAATATTGTCCTTAATTTCTGTTTCAAATTAACGAACCAAGCATAAAAAATTAAGTGAAAATGGTACTCACAGTGCGTGAAAAAATTTATATTGTGCAATGCTAAGGAATTGGCGGTGAAAATTTGCTAAGCGAAGTGGTAAGCCAATTTAATTTGAAATTTCCAAAACTGCTTTGTCAGGTACTCAGGCTATGAGAATAATTAAAAAGTTTCTGGCTACTGGTAGTGTTCTTAACATGAAAAGAAAAATAAAAGCATATGATGAAGACAATGTTGGGGCTATTATAGCTCATGCCTCTGTTATAGAAAATCCTAGGATGCCACTAAGAGAGAGATCAGCTCTTATTAATATTAGCAAGTCTGAACTCTAAAGAATTTACAAGGCAAAGAAAATTAGGGCATATAAAGCAAATTATAAACATACGCTTGAAGAGGGAGATGACGGCCGTAGGTTGGATTTTTGTTTGACCATTGGAGAAAAAATCACGGAAGAGAGATTTTTTCATCATTTCATAATTTTCTCAGATGAATCCACATTCACAACTAATGGTGTTGTTTCATCTCAGAATTGTCGGTTTTGGGCTTCTGAAAATTCAAATTTTAAAATTCATTGTAGAAGACAATATTATAAAAAAGTGAATGTGTGCCGTTTCTTCTCACGTTGGAGTTATTGGACCTTATTTCATTGAAGGAAGGTTAAACCAGCACACTTATTTACAGCTTCTTGAAAGATTTTCTGAAGAATATTTAAATATTTCATCATGATGGTTGCCCTGGCCACTCCACAGAAATGGTTAATCGGTGGTTGAATTTAAATTTTAGAGAAAATTGGATTACCAGGAATGGACCGATCAAGTGGCCGGCGAGATCCCCAGACCTATCAATATTGGATTTCTTTTTATGGGGTCGCCTCAAGCAGTTGGTTTACTCTGAACCACTTCCTAATGATGTAGCAGTATTGAAGCAAAGAATTACAAATGCCGTAAACTCCATACCGTTAGATCATATTCGAAACAGTTTTAAGGACTTCAGGCGAAGGATTGAAATGTGTGCGGATGTGGGTGGTAGCTACGTCGAATAATAAAAAAATTGTAAACATTGTTTTGTATTGGTCAATAATTAATTTGTTTGTGAATCTGTTATGTTTTTGACATTTATTACTTGTTATAATTTTTAAACCTCATTAATCTTCTGTTAGTGATTGTTTCTTGTTTTACAATTAGTTCGATTAACATTATACCTTCTTACATCTCGTATATTCAATTTTTTATTTACCAATAGCCTACTTTTTGAGATAATTAACATTTGCTCCTACACAGCTTTAAATATGAATTCAACTCTTAATTCGCAAAAAATAATTTTATATTCCTGAAATTTGGTATAGAGGTATAAAATTGCATTCTAAATAACTTTTCTTAGTGGAATTTTTTCATATTTTGAAAAATAAAGGTACTTTATTAGTGGTGATTTTTACAACTTTGCTTATAAAACACCCTGTAGAACAATCAAGTCATTTTTGGTATACTTTAGTTTTACAACAAGCAGAACTCAATCCCCAAATACCATTCCAAAATTCCAAAATTTTTGGTCCATTACACCGCTTGTTACATCTATCCTGGGACACACTGTATATATGGGTACCTATATATAATTGGACATTTTTAGAGAAAATTTCAATCAGATGTCGTCCTCTCAAAAAGTACGTTCCATAGCAAGGAACTTGGAACAACTAATAGAGGAACTTCCCATATTTTTAATAAGGCTAGAAGAAACGACGTCTGCATTTGATGAAAAATTGGATTGGAGTGATTTCAAGTTTTGCTTCAAAGTAGGAACTAGCAAAGTGGTAAATATATTTTGTCTTAATTTACAAAATTCTATGCGTTTATTTAATTCAGTTAAAAGTATGTAAATAAATTTCTTGTCGATAAAATTTGTTTTCTTCCTCTCGGAATTGTTATATATATATATATATATATATATATATATATACTTTTATGCATTAAAGATTAATTATCTTTTTTTCTAAATTTAATCAAGATAGTCTTCTTTATATGATTTCTTATTATTAGTACTTTTTAAGAACCTTACAGGTCTGATTTTGTAGTCGGACATCCTCCACAAGTTAATAGCCCATAGTGACTCTCTTCAAGACGTGATGTTGCAAGTCTGTGAATTGGTCCAAAGGGATGCATTTACGCAAACATTGCAATGTTTAGGCCTTTTGAATGCAACAGCTTCTTCATCACACACCAATGACGCTCCGAAAATGACTAGGAGTTCTTCTTATTCCACCCCTAAACACCATGGTTATAAAGTGAGTAGATTATTAATTGTTTAATTACTAGTTTATTTAAAAATAAAAAACTATGGTTTGCGAACTTTTTCTTCTTTACAATTTTTAATTTAAATTTGAACTATACTCCAATAATTATAAAAATTTCCATCACAGAAAATGTTATCTGAGATTTTCCTTCAGTAACAAAACCACAAAAATCCGTTCTGGAGGTGCCGCGCAACCCCCCAAAAAACCACCCCTTCGGTGAAAAAAGCTTTATTTTACTGATAACTCGTTAACCGTTGAAGATATAAAAAAATTGCTCATCATAACAAAGAAAGCTTGACTAATTTCCTAAAAAAAAGTCCTATTGTCCTATTGTAATTTTGTTGTATATGCCATGGTTTTCGAGAAAATTGATATTGAAAGAAAAATTCCAAAATTTGTATTTTTAATGCGCGCGAATTTTCGTTTATTTGAAATATTTTGCGCACAGCCTATAGAAAAAATTGAATTGCTCAGAAATCATACAAGCCTGGAAGGAAAATCAAAATGGGTTTTAAAGGGCATATAAAATACTCTCTTGTGTTGCCATTTTTGATGGCTATTGATATTTATTAGTATATAAAAATAACAATATAATATAGTTATCTCTGAATTTTTTGCGTCTCTAACTATTCACAGGCCCATAAAAAATAACTGACTTTAATATAAGTTATAAATGCGTTATCTTTTAGTTCAAGGTAGTACTTCAATGCAGAAAAAGTTAGGTATAAAAATATTCACATTTACAAATTTACCAGCATGTTGAAGTTAGCCAAATTTTGGACAATTTTTTATTGCTTCCTAAAAATAAAAAAAAGACGCAAACATCTTGAAAACTTAGCTCAATTTTTTTTGAGTTTATATATCATATAACTATTGTTTCTAATCATTTAATAGTTAAAAAAAGTTCATAAAAAAAATTGAATATGCAGCTTTTTTTTGGATTCTTTTTTAAAATTAATTTAGAGTCCTTGTATTTTAATATTTTTGAATGTACCCGGTCTAAAAATAAAGGTAAGACTTCATATTAATTGATCATACCATTTAAAATTGTACTATATTTCTCAGGAAAAAAATGCTATTGAAAGGGAAAGAATTTGAAAAAAAAAATTTACTTACACAATCTCCAAATTACAAAACATATAGGGACTTTTATTATTTTTTATGGTTACAAAATAAAGTTTTTAAATGAACGTATTTCATATTTGATTCTATTTTTTATATGTTAACAATTGGCAAATATATATTTAAAAAAATCGGGAAAGAATCAATTTTTGCTAACACGACCTTAAAAACCCTAGAAATCTAGTTACTTTTGTAATTTTCTATGGTGAAAAATTGAAGGATATAAAAATATCTTTCATTTGCTTCCCACACAGCACAACTTCATTTCAGAAATATTTCAGGTATATGACTTTGAAACATTGACAATATTTCTGAAATGTTTCGAAACGTTTATGGAATATTTCTGAAAGATATATAAACATGCCGATGTCCGCCCTGCGTAATATAACATTGTTACATTTCTGAAATATATATTAGCAACGTTTTGCAAAATTGAAAAAAGTACAGTCGTATATCGGTTTTATAATCAATTATTACCTTTAAAAAAAACAACTAAAATTTTTCTCGCAATTATTTTATCCAAAAAAAAAAAAAACAGAATGGGTAGGAATCGAACCACCAGAACGGATTTTTGTGGTTTTGTGATGTATAACCCCTCCACTAACAGTTACTGAAGGAAAATCTCAGATAACATTTTTTGCGAGCTTCTGGTGTATTTTTTACTTTACCGATTGGACTACTGCCCGATGCATGTGTAAATATTCCAGAATATATCCAATATATAAATTATTTCCTGAGAGCTGTTATTTTACCTACATGATTTTGTTATCAATGTGTTTTTGCTGTTTGAAGAGGTGTTTGATGGTGGGCGTGGAGTTTTAACCCCACTCCCACCAATCACCCACATGGCCAGGTGCTAAAATTTCGTTTTAGTAATTGTCAGTATCAGATATTGTCATAAAAAAAAATGAATAAAAAATCGCAAAAGAAAAATTGATGACAGATTTGCACCTATAGTTTGTCTACTTTAAGAATGAAGAAGTTCTGAGACCGGTTTACATGACTGCATGTCACAATTTAATTTGAATCGGTCACAGTTTAATTCGACTCTTTCTCCTCTACAAAAGCCATTTCCGTGTTTTTTTTTCCGTTCTGGAATCATTTCAACAAATTTTTACATTTGCCTTTGGATGTTCACATTCAGATTAAAAAAGAGGAGTTGCCTTATGGGCCTTAATATCTGGGACCTCCACAAATGTATTGTGGCTTCTATTCTAGTTTTACTCAGGGTTGTCCAGTTAGAAGATCCACCATTGATCTAATGGCCATTCTAATTTGGCAAAAAAAGAAATGTATGCCTTAGCCACACTGTAAAATGGTTCGGGTTCTATTAGGGCCGTAGACGTGCCCTCCCGGGCCAGTTCATCAGCCTTTTCGTTTCTTCCATGTCCCGCGTGTCCTGGTACATGCCACACTGTCACTTTGTTCTAACTTCCTAGGTCGATAAAGGCATTTATATAATCCCATATTCTTATAGTGGAGAGTCGTTAGGCGTAAAAAATGAAAAATGCCGAGCAAGATCACCAGTCAATAAATTTTCAATGCCCAATACTAAAATGTTTGCTAGTTATATTTAACGATCTTTGTTTGTTTAATAGTTTATTGAAAAATTCAGGAAATTGTAAATAATCGATTCATCCAAAGTAACTGCAATTATTTTAGTCCTCTATATACAAAATTATCATTATCAGTGGTGTGTATTAGTCGGTACTAGCGGGAGCATCTGTGACGTCATGGGCACAGTTTGAAAGTAATTAGTGATAGGTAATTAGGGGGGTAATTGGTGGGGTTCACTCTATTATTATAAATGTAATGCAACAGAAGCGGAAGAGCAACATACAGTATTGTCTGGGCTATTCTCATTTAGGTAGTTCCGGAAATAAGCTTATTTTATGTTTTTTGGCTCCCTGAATCCCAATTTT
This sequence comes from Rutpela maculata, assembly GCA_936432065.2. Taxonomy (NCBI): domain Eukaryota; kingdom Metazoa; phylum Arthropoda; class Insecta; order Coleoptera; family Cerambycidae; genus Rutpela; species Rutpela maculata. The sequence goes on along the minus strand of OW386286.2, from coordinate 240,225,623 downwards.
CAACTTCCCACCAAAAATTTCCTTCGGAACCCCCTCAAATTTAGAAAGAAAAAGATTTTTTTAAAATTTTTTATCTTTTTTTTTTTTCGTTTTAGATAAAAAATACCCAAATATTCAGAAAGCAAACAAAATTTACAACAAAAGAAGGTTCTTTGACATTTCGGTCCCGAAACATGCGCCGAGGCTCATGTTTCGAGGCGTGATAGCGCTTCCCTGTTCATTCAACGTTAAAATGTCAAACCTTTTTTGTTGCAAATTGCGTCTACTTTCCGAATTTTTAGGTATCTTTTTCCTAAAACAAAGAAAAAAAAAAGATAAAAAAAAAACTAATTTTTTTGCCTTTTTTTCTATAAATTTGAGAGGATTCCGGGGGAATTTTTGGTGGAAAGTTAAAAATTCGGATTCAGCGCTCCAAGAAATGTAAAGTAAGCCTATCTCCAGGACTACCATGAATTTTTTTTTATAGTCTCTAATGCATTAAAGAATTCTACCCCAGAAAAATTCATGGTAGTTCTGGAAATAGCCTTACTTTATGTTTCTTGGCTCGCTGAATCCAAATTTTCAACTTCCCACCAAAAATTCCCTCCAGAACCCCCTCAAATTTAGAAACAAAAAATTGGTTTGTCATTTTTTTTTATCTTTTTTCTTTTCGTTTTGGATAAAAAATACCCAAGGCTCATGTTTCGAGGCCTGCTAGCGCTTCCCCGTTCGTCGTATGTCAAAATGTCAAAGGTAAATTTTGTTTGCTTTCTGAATATCTGGATAAATGATTCAGCTCTTAAAATCTAAATAAAATCTCGTGTTTGTTATCGAACTCCTCCGAAACGGCTTGACCGATTTTTGTGAAATTTTTGGTGTATATTTGGTAGGTCTGAGAATAGGTCGTAGGCTATTTTTTATATCCCTAGGTGATAAGGGTGGCCCTATCCAGAAATTTTCTTTTTATTTTTTGGACAAAAATTTATAATTTATATGACGTTTGCTGGGTCAGCTAGTAAAATATAAAATGCAATATAAAACGTAATACTACGGGAGCCAACCCTAACTGGCGACAATATTTTTCATAAAGATTAAAGTCTAAGGAACAATTTAAGATATGTCCCCAAAAAGAAAAACTGGCTGTACTTTCAAAATGGCGTCCATTTAAAAAAAAAATTGCAAATATTGTTTTGGTCATTTAACACAAAAACTACTTTTCTACTATTTTGTTATATATAATATTTGGATAGGAGTTACCATTTTGCAGATACCATTGTTACTGCTTTCGAGATAAATGTCTGCAAATTATAATATTATTATTATTTTTTTTTTCAGTTTATTTTATTTTTTGTTATGTTAATAATATAAAGTTATATTATATGCCTTAGAATAATTGTCATAGTTGTTTCCTCTGAGTGATTTACCGATATATGTTTTCTTAATTTTGGACTCCTTTATCTGGAAAATGGTAACTCCTATCAAAATATTGTATAGGAACAAAATTGTAGAAAATTTTATGCACGTTGTTTTTTGTGAAAAAAGTTTTTGTCCATCTTTTTTAGTTTTTGTGTTAAATGACAAAAACAACATTGGCAACAGTTTTTTTTAACATATGGCCGCCATTTTGAAAGTACAGCCAGTTTTTTTTTTTAGGACACGTCTTAAATTGTTCCTTAGGCTTTAATCTTTATGAAAAACATTGTCCCCAAGGATCGGGAGGGCTCCCCAACTAATAATTAAAAAAAATTATAGATAAATGAGAAAAATGGAAACTTCCTAATTGTGAGAAATCTGGACCAATGTTGCTTTGCTTGGGTTGTAACATCAGTGCCTGTACCCCACAAATAGTCATACAGCAAACTGTTGCACAACTAACAGCCGCCGCTCTTCCCTCCACTACCTTTTTCTTACCTGCTGGTTCTTTTTGTGTACCTGATACGTCAAATATGTATCACATCTAAAATAATTTCATTTTAGGAATTGAAACTTTAACTTTCCAGTTAAAAAATACATATGTATCAAAAAAACTGAAAATTATTTATTTAAAATATTAAAAATTAAAAATCGAGAAAAATCAACTAACATTTTAGTATGTAGTGTTATAATAACAATTTGATCACTGGCGAATTCATTCGGGGTCTAAATCTAAAGACTCCACTATTAAATCGACCTGCACGGAATCTATTGCGTTTAGTCCTGCTTGGCTGTTCAAAAAAAATGATAATGGACTGGTTAACAGTTCCTTGCTTCATTATTTCCTTTGCACACCACTGGAAAGTGACCACTTTAGCCTGAAATACTGTAGCATGTATTCCTAGACTTATCAGGATTTTTTTGTTTTCGATCTTATCCCGTAAATCTCATCACTGACTCTGTTCTGTCTGTATACCAGACTTGAATGTTTCATAAAATTATTTTCATTATTAGATTTGATTCTCCAGACACATGATTTAATAAAAATGCCAATAATGCCAATAAAAAGGCCCCTAGTGAGCTTGCTTAAAAAAACCATGCCTTTACCCCACTCATATTTATTTACCGTTTTTTTTTATTTTAGCTTAATTTAGTAGAATCTTTATGTGCTCCACCAGAAACGGCAAACAGTATATTGTCGAAATTGTGCCTACAGCTGCTCAGAAATGAAAAGAAAGCAGATATGGAATTCGAGGTAATAGGTAGTAATTTTAATTTAGAACAGACTGAGGAAGGGGCGACGCCCACTGTTGAAGAAAAGTGTGTTATTAAATCACATAGGGTTATTGTTGCAGCTCGATGTGATTGGTTTCGAAGGGCTTTGTTATCTGGAATGAGGGAATCGATAGATAAGTAAGTATATATGTTGTAAAAAAATAACACTATCTACTTGACCAATGTGATTTATGTTTATTCTCGACAACTTCAGAAATACAATATTTAGATTATCTTAATTCAGCTTTATGAGAAAATTCCAGGGTCATTTTTCTAATTTCTGTGATTATTAAATGTTTCTTGGTCCAAACTGTATTGTTTTTCATTTTTTTGCAAGCAGTCCACTCAAATTAGAAAAAAAAAACACTGTTTTAGAGAAAAATTTTGAACAGCAGTTTCTCTGCATAGATAGTAAGTACTCAACTTTTAGAACAATTTTTCGCTTATGCGCAGAAAAAAAAAGAAATGATTTTTGAGATATATACATATATGTATGTTTCTTCGTGTTTTTTTTTTATTTACATGTTTATATCTCGAAAAGTACTTGTTTTTAAGGCTAAACGAACATAAGTAAACATGTTCAGAATACGACTTCGTACAAAAAAGGTTCTATACATTTTTCCAATCATCCCATTGGTTTTTCCGGAAAAACGACTTGAAAAATATATATATGTGTTCTTTTCGTGTTTTTTTAATTTTGAATGCAAATATCTGGAAAAGTGCGCGATTTTAGGGCTAAATGAACATAAATAAACTCGTTCAGAATAATTTTCTACAAAAAAACTCCTATACATTTTTCGATTGTCCCATTACTTTTGAAGAATACATATATTTGCTTTTTCGTGTTTTTTTTTATTTGGACCTATATATCTCGAAAAGTATGCATTTTAAAGGCTAAATGAACATTAGTAAACTTGTTTAGAATGTGATTTCCTACAAAAAAAGGTTCTATATATTTGAGAGATATATACGTCAAAATGAAAAAAAAAAAAAAAACGAAAAAGCAAATATATATATTCTTCAAGAAGCTTTTTCGGAAAAACAAATGGGATAATCGGAAAAATGTATAGGTGCTTTTTTGCAGGAATTCTCATTCTGAACAAGTTTACTTATGTTCATTCAGCCCTAAAATCATGCACTTTTCGAGATATTTGCATTCAAAATAAAAAAACATGAAAAGGACACATATTTTTTAAGTCGCTTTTCCAGAAAAGCCTATAGGATAATTGGAAAAATGTATAGAACCTTTTTTGTAGGAAGTCGTACTCTGAACACGTTTACCTATGTTCGTTTAGCCTTAAAAACGCGTACTTCTCGAGATATATACGTCTAAATACAGAATATTATTTAGGTATTATGCAAATCACAACTTACACACTTTTTATTCATTATGAAAATACCTACTTTCTGTATATTGTTGCCCTAATCTGGGCACGCTAATATACTAGTTAGGTAAATACTTTAAAACACTCATTATTGGAGAATCAATCAAAACAACTACTCTTCTAGCTAATACTGACGAAGTATTGAATTACATGATAGAATTCTTAGCATTTTAAAGAGAAAAAAAAAATATATATTGAAAATACTTAAATCATTTATTCAAATTTAGTCATTCACACTTTTTTATTTAATATGAAATTATCTACTTTATGTATATTGGTGCCTTAATCGGGTCACGCTAATATACTACTTAGGAAAACACTTTAAAACACTCATTATTGGAAAACCAATCAAAACAACTACTCTTCTAGCTAATACTGACGAAGTATTGAATTACATGATAGGATTCCTGGTATCTTAAGGCAAAAAAATATATTGAAAATACTTAAATTATTTATTGAAATTCAGTCATTCACAACAATTATTGAACCGTACATTCTATTTCAACTCTAGAAAAGTTGTACAAGTTTTTTCGAACTTGTTAGTTCTCATCAGTAGAGTATAGAAACATTCATTCATTATTTACAAGCCTATTCTTGATTTATTTTTACAATTAATTATCTTTTATTTATTTGCTTTTATCATGATTAGAGAATATTATTTAGGTATTATGCAAATCACAACTTACACACTTTTTATTCATTATGAAAATACCTACTTTCTGTATATTGTTGCCCTAATCTGGGCACGCTAATATACTAGTTAGGTAAATACTTTAAAACACTCATTATTGGAGAATCAATCAAAACAACTACTCTTCTAGCTAATACTGACGAAGTATTGAATTACATGATAGAATTCTTAGCATTTTAAAGAGAAAAAAATATATATTGAAAATACTTAAATCATTTATTCAAATTTAGTCATTCACACTTTTTTATTTAATATGAAATTATCTACTTTATGTATATTGGTGCCTTAATTGGGTCACGCTAATATACTACTTAGGAAAACACTTTAAAACACTCATTATTGGAAAACCAATCAAAACAACTACTCTTCTAGCTAATACTGACGAAGTATTGAATTACATGATAGGATTCCTGGTATCTTAAGGCAAAAAAATATATTGAAAATACTTAAATTATTTATTGAAATTCAGTCATTCACAACAATTATTGAACCGTACATTCTATTTCAACTCTAGAAAAGTTGTACAAGTTTTTTCGAACTTGTTAGTTCTCATCAGTAGAGTATAGAAACATTCATTCATTATTTACAAGCCTATTCTTGATTTATTTTTACAATTAATTATCTTTTATTTATTTGCTTTTATCATGATTAGAGAATATTATTTAGGTATTATGCAAATCACAACTTACACACTTTTTATTCATTATGAAAATACCTACTTTCTGTATATTGTTGCCCTAATCTGGGCACGCTAATATACTAGTTAGGTAAATACTTTAAAACACTCATTATTGGAGAATCAATCAAAACAACTACTCTTCTAGCTAATACTGACGAAGTATTGAATTACATGATAGAATTCTTAGCATTTTAAAGAGAAAAAAATATATATTGAAAATACCTAAATCATTTATTCAAATTTAGTCATTCACACTTTTTTATTTAATATGAAATTATCTACTTTATGTATATTGGTGCCTTAATCGGGTCACGCTAATATACTACTTAGGAAAACACTTTAAAACACTCATTATTGGAAAACCAATCAAAACAACTACTCTTCTAGCTAATACTGACGAAGTATTGAATTACATGATAGGATTCCTGGTATCTTAAGGCAAAAAAATATATTGAAAATACTTAAATTATTTATTGAAATTCAGTCATTCACAACAATTATTGAACCGTACATTCTATTTCAACTCTAGAAAAGTTGTACAAGTTTTTTCGAACTTGTTAGTTCTCATCAGTAGAGTATAGAAACATTCATTCATTATTTACAAGCCTATTCTTGATTTATTTTTACAATTAATTATCTTTTATTTATTTGCTTTTATCATGATTAGAGAATATTATTTAGGTATTATGCAAATCACAACTTACACACTTTTTATTCATTATGAAAATACCTACTTTCTGTATATTGTTGCCCTAATCTGGGCACGCTAATATACTAGTTAGGTAAATACTTTAAAACACTCATTATTGGAGAATCAATCAAAACAACTACTCTTCTAGCTAATACTGACGAAGTATTGAATTACATGATAGAATTCTTAGCATTTTAAAGAGAAAAAATATATATATTGAAAATACTTAAATCATTTATTCAAATTTAGTCATTCACACTTTTTTATTTAATATGAAATTATCTACTTTATTTATATTGGTGCCTTAATCGGGTCACGCTAATATACTACTTAGGAAAACACTTTAAAACACTCATTATTGGAAAACCAATCAAAACAACTACTCTTCTAGCTAATACTGACGAAGTATTGAATTACATGATAGGATTCCTGGTATCTTAAGGCAAAAAAATATATTGAAAATACTTAAATTATTTATTGAAATTCAGTCATTCACAACAATTATTGAACCGTACATTCTATTTCAACTCTAGAAAAGTTGTACAAGTTTTTTTGAACTTGTTAGTTCTCATCAGTAGAGTATAGAAACATTCATTCATTATTTACAAGCCTATTGATTTATTTTTACAATTAATTATCTTTTATTTATTTGCTTTTATCATGATTAGAGAATATTATTTAGGTATTATGCAAATCACAACTTACACACTTTTTATTCATTATGAAAATACCTACTTTCTGTATATTGTTGCCCTAATCTGGGCACGCTAATATACTAGTTAGGTAAATACTTTAAAACACTCATTATTGGAGAATCAATCAAAACAACTACTCTTCTAGCTAATACTGACGAAGTATTGAATTACATGATAGAATTCTTAGCATTTTAAAGAGAAAAAAAATATATATTGAAAATACTTAAATCATTTATTCAAATTTAGTCATTCACACTTTTTTATTTAATATGAAATTATCTACTTTATGTATATTGGTGCCTTAATCGGGTCACGCTAATATACTACTTAGGAAAACACTTTAAAACACTCATTATTGGAAAACCAATCAAAACAACTACTCTTCTAGCTAATACTGACGAAGTATTGAATTACATGATAGGATTCCTGGTATCTTAAGGCAAAAAAATATATTGAAAATACTTAAATTATTTATTGAAATTCAGTCATTCACAACAATTATTGAACCGTACATTCTATTTCAACTCTAGAAAAGTTGTACAAGTTTTTTCGAACTTGTTAGTTCTCATCAGTAGAGTATAGAAACATTCATTCATTATTTACAAGCCTATTCTTGATTTATTTTTACAATTAATTATCTTTTATTTATTTGCTTTTATCATGATTAGAGAATATTATTTAGGTATTATGCAAATCACAACTTACACACTTTTTATTCATTATGAAAATACCTACTTTCTGTATATTGTTGCCCTAATCTGGGCACGCTAATATACTAGTTAGGTAAATACTTTAAAACACTCATTATTGGAGAATCAATCAAAACAACTACTCTTCTAGCTAATACTGACGAAGTATTGAATTACATGATAGAATTCTTAGCATTTTAAAGAGAAAAAAATATATATTGAAAATACTTAAATCATTTATTCAAATTTAGTCATTCACACTTTTTTATTTAATATGAAATTATCTACTTTATGTATATTGGTGCCTTAATTGGGTCACGCTAATATACTACTTAGGAAAACACTTTAAAACACTCATTATTGGAAAACCAATCAAAACAACTACTCTTCTAGCTAATACTGACGAAGTATTGAATTACATGATAGGATTCCTGGTATCTTAAGGCAAAAAAATATATTGAAAATACTTAAATTATTTATTGAAATTCAGTCATTCACAACAATTATTGAACCGTACATTCTATTTCAACTCTAGAAAAGTTGTACAAGTTTTTTCGAACTTGTTAGTTCTCATCAGTAGAGTATAGAAACATTCATTCATTATTTACAAGCCTATTCTTGATTTATTTTTACAATTAATTATCTTTTATTTATTTGCTTTTATCATGATTAGAGAATATTATTTAGGTATTATGCAAATCACAACTTACACACTTTTTATTCATTATGAAAATACCTACTTTCTGTATATTGTTGCCCTAATCTGGGCACGCTAATATACTAGTTAGGTAAATACTTTAAAACACTCATTATTGGAGAATCAATCAAAACAACTACTCTTCTAGCTAATACTGACGAAGTATTGAATTACATGATAGAATTCTTAGCATTTTAAAGAGAAAAAAATATATATTGAAAATACCTAAATCATTTATTCAAATTTAGTCATTCACACTTTTTTATTTAATATGAAATTATCTACTTTATGTATATTGGTGCCTTAATCGGGTCACGCTAATATACTACTTAGGAAAACACTTTAAAACACTCATTATTGGAAAACCAATCAAAACAACTACTCTTCTAGCTAATACTGACGAAGTATTGAATTACATGATAGGATTCCTGGTATCTTAAGGCAAAAAAATATATTGAAAATACTTAAATTATTTATTGAAATTCAGTCATTCACAACAATTATTGAACCGTACATTCTATTTCAACTCTAGAAAAGTTGTACAAGTTTTTTCGAACTTGTTAGTTCTCATCAGTAGAGTATAGAAACATTCATTCATTATTTACAAGCCTATTCTTGATTTATTTTTACAATTAATTATCTTTTATTTATTTGCTTTTATCATGATTAGAGAATATTATTTAGGTATTATGCAAATCACAACTTACACACTTTTTATTCATTATGAAAATACCTACTTTCTGTATATTGTTGCCCTAATCTGGGCACGCTAATATACTAGTTAGGTAAATACTTTAAAACACTCATTATTGGAGAATCAATCAAAACAACTACTCTTCTAGCTAATACTGACGAAGTATTGAATTACATGATAGAATTCTTAGCATTTTAAAGAGAAAAAATATATATATTGAAAATACTTAAATCATTTATTCAAATTTAGTCATTCACACTTTTTTATTTAATATGAAATTATCTACTTTATTTATATTGGTGCCTTAATCGGGTCACGCTAATATACTACTTAGGAAAACACTTTAAAACACTCATTATTGGAAAACCAATCAAAACAACTACTCTTCTAGCTAATACTGACGAAGTATTGAATTACATGATAGGATTCCTGGTATCTTAAGGCAAAAAAATATATTGAAAATACTTAAATTATTTATTGAAATTCAGTCATTCACAACAATTATTGAACCGTACATTCTATTTCAACTCTAGAAAAGTTGTACAAGTTTTTTTGAACTTGTTAGTTCTCATCAGTAGAGTATAGAAACATTCATTCATTATTTACAAGCCTATTGATTTATTTTTACAATTAATTATCTTTTATTTATTTGCTTTTATCATGATTAGAGAATATTATTTAGGTATTATGCAAATCACAACTTACACACTTTTTATTCATTATGAAAATACCTACTTTCTGTATATTGTTGCCCTAATCTGGGCACGCTAATATACTAGTTAGGTAAATACTTTAAAACACTCATTATTGGAGAATCAATCAAAACAACTACTCTTCTAGCTAATACTGACGAAGTATTGAATTACATGATAGAATTCTTAGCATTTTAAAGAGAAAAAAAATATATATTGAAAATACTTAAATCATTTATTCAAATTTAGTCATTCACACTTTTTTATTTAATATGAAATTATCTACTTTATGTATATTGGTGCCTTAATCGGGTCACGCTAATATACTACTTAGGAAAACACTTTAAAACACTCATTATTGGAAAACCAATCAAAACAACTACTCTTCTAGCTAATACTGACGAAGTATTGAATTACATGATAGGATTCCTGGTATCTTAAGGCAAAAAAATATATTGAAAATACTTAAATTATTTATTGAAATTCAGTCATTCACAACAATTATTGAACCGTACATTCTATTTCAACTCTAGAAAAGTTGTACAAGTTTTTTCGAACTTGTTAGTTCTCATCAGTAGAGTATAGAAACATTCATTCATTATTTACAAGCCTATTCTTGATTTATTTTTACAATTAATTATCTTTTATTTATTTGCTTTTATCATGATTAGAGAATATTATTTAGGTATTATGCAAATCACAACTTACACACTTTTTATTCATTATGAAAATACCTACTTTCTGTATATTGTTGCCCTAATCTGGGCACGCTAATATACTAGTTAGGTAAATACTTTAAAACACTCATTATTGGAGAATCAATCAAAACAACTACTCTTCTAGCTAATACTGACGAAGTATTGAATTACATGATAGAATTCTTAGCATTTTAAAGAGAAAAAAAATATATATTGAAAATACTTAAATCATTTATTCAAATTTAGTCATTCACACTTTTTTATTTAATATGAAATTATCTACTTTATGTATATTGGTGCCTTAATCGGGTCACGCTAATATACTACTTAGGAAAACACTTTAAAACACTCATTATTGGAAAACCAATCAAAACAACTACTCTTCTAGCTAATACTGACGAAGTATTGAATTACATGATAGGATTCCTGGTATCTTAAGGCAAAAAAATATATTGAAAATACTTAAAATAAAAAAGTGTGAATGACTAAATTTGAATAAATGATTTAAGTATTTTCAATATATATATTTTTTTCTCTTTAAAATGCTAAGAATTCTATCATGTAATTCAATACTTCGTCAGTATTAGCTAGAAGAGTAGTTGTTTTGATTGATTCTCCAATAATGAGTGTTTTAAAGTATTTACCTAACTAGTATATTAGCGTGCCCAGATTAGGGCAACAATATACAGAAAGTAGGTATTTTCATAATGAATAAAAAGTGTGTAAGTTGTGATTTGCATAATACCTAAATAATATTCTCTAATCATGATAAAAGCAAATAAATAAAAGATAATTAATTGTAAAAATATATATACGTCTAAATGAAAAAAAAACACGAAAAAACGTATATATCTCAAAAATCATTTCTTTTTTCTAATTTGAGTGAAGTAATGTTTCTTATACATTAAAAGACAACTAACTTATAAGATTAATTGTATAAAATATAGTCTCAGTGGTGAATAAGTTTGTTATTATTCAAAAGAAACTTTGCCATTTGTTTTCAATATGGCAATTTTCTTTGCATTCATTATAGATTATGGCTACATTCAACATCTGATCGATGTGGTCCGCCCACTGTGGTCGAACCGAACTTGCGGTCGAACACGTCAGAATTTTAAGTATTTTTCCAATCTCCATAAACGTTAACCCTCAAAAGCTCAAAAATCAGTATTTTGACTTTTTTTAATAGTGATTTATCATGAATTTGAATAGTAATTAGCTTGTTGAATTTCATATTCACTTTATCGGACCTTAAATTTTACTCCGGTATGATGTGTAATTTCCACAAATGTATATTTTTCCTTAATTTTCACAGACTTATTTACTGTCGCCATTTTAAGAAGGAAATTCAAACGGGTAGAACGATTCTGACCACACAAGTCAGGTTTTAAAATGTGACCACATCGACCACTCAGCTGATCAAGCCGTACCATACAGTTCGAACGCTTTTGACAGGTCCAACCATGGTAAACCTGCCTATCGAATGTAGCCTATATTTATATGGTAGTTCTAATATATCAAGTGTTGTACATCACTCCTAAACCGCCACTACAGTCTACAGTTTACTATGTTTACATGGTTTCATTAAATTATCCACAATAATATTAAGATTGAAAAACACTAACTAAATTTTACCTAATTATAAAACGATGACTAAATCAACATTTTTTTTTTTTTTTTCAGGAAAATAGTAATACATGATACTAGTCCATTTTTATTCAGAATATTACTGGAATACCTCTACAGTGGCAGAATGAAACAGGATTCCCTGTCCACCGAACAATTTATAGAATTATTGTTACTTAGTGATAGATATGAAATGGACTCATTAAAGCAAACCTGTGAATATGCTCTGCTGCCTTTTATCGACGCTGAGTCTGTGTTATATTTTCTAAGCATGGCTGATCAGTACAATGCCAGACTATTACGGGTAAGTTGATAAAACAGTGACAGATTAAGTCTAGTATGAAGCAAACTTAGGGTGGCAAAAATTAATTAACAATAATAATAACGTGCCTTTATTACGAACGGCGAAGTCTAGCAGAGCTACTTCACTTCACATTTATTTTAATGTATATATAAATTTGAAGTCTGAGTGTCATATTTTTCTGAAGAAACAGTTAGTCAAATATACCCAGGCAACACACTTCAGTTTAAAATACATTTATATACGTATAAATTGGTATAAAAGTGGGTCTAGTATAATATAAATACGTTGTTCGTAAACAAATTATAAACCAAACGTATAAAATACGTTTAATAGACGTGACATGAATCAGTATTGGTTGAATTAAGGTGTAATATAAGTTTATTAATTTGTAATATCATATACGTTTTTTAAATGATTTCTGCATATACGTTTTGCATCAACATATTATAAACTAAAGTATATAATACGTTTAATAAACGTGACAAAAATCAGTCTTGGTTGAATTAAGGTGTGTTATAAGTTTATTAATTTGTAACATCATACACCTTTTTTAAATTATTTCTGCATATACGTTTTACATCAACATATTATAAACTAAAGTACATAATACGTTTAATAAACGTGACAGAAATTAGTCTTGGTTGAATTAAGATATAATATAAGTTTATTAGTTCGTAATATCACATACGTTTGTAAATTATTTTTGCGTATACGTTTTTCATAAACATATTATAAACTAAAGTACATAATACGTTTAATAAACGTGGCAGAAATTAGTCTTGGTTGAATTAAGGTGTAATATAAGTTTATTAATTTGTAATATGATATACGTTTTTTAAATTATTTCTGCATACGCGTTTTTCATAAATATATTATAAACCAAAGTATAGAATACGTTTAATAAACGTGACAGAAATCAGTCTTGGTCGAATTAAAATGTAAGTTTATTAGTTTGTTCTATCATATACGTTTTTTAAATTATTTCTGTGTATACGTTTTTCATAAACATATTATAAACTTAAGTATAGAATATGTTTAAAACATAAATGATCAAACAAGTAATGGTTTAGTTATGGTTTATCACATACGTTATTAAAATCGTATAAAAATTGTTGTTTCCTCTACGTTTTAGCAAAGTAGGTTATTAACTGAATATACACATAATTTAAAAAAAATATGTCAATATCTAATTGTGAACCTCGCGAATGCAGTGTTATAATAACATTATTAATTATTTCAAATTCATATTCTTCTGAATTCGAATTCGCGGGTCGTCGCTCTTCCAATCATTTTTCATTCCAGCGTACCACCGTACAAGGACTGTTAACCGCCACTCGGCACGCATGCGTTCTTTATGCTTCGTAACTGCTTCGCCGAAGCCGTGTACCCATTGTCTTAGTAGCCGGCTTATATTATGTGTTGTTTTATATTATGTAGTGTTAGTGTTGAATTTAACGAAAAAACAGGTAATAATAATGTATATGTATGTAAGTTTTTACTACCTACTTATTATTTTTGTATAACTTAATATTTTACAGTGTTTAAATTAAATTTCAGAATCAATTCAAGAAAATTTTTTAAAAACAGAAATACCTACCCTTAGTGCTGGAGATATTGTCTCAGCCGTTCAAGATTGGTTGAAGCTGGCCAAATCTAGGTACAATTATCATCAAGAGAAAAAAAAGTAAATTATTTTGTTATTTTAAGTTAATTTAGTTTACTCAAAACATCATTTTCACAAGGAAAACAGATTAAGTTAAGATTAAAATTATTTTTTCCATAAAATATTAGGGATAGGATTTTGCAGAGTGGGAGGGAAATATGCGTTTATTTTCGATTTATTATAAGTATTTAAAAAATTATAAATGGTATTATCTTTAAAATAGTTTCAGATACTTCCCATTGCTCTAAGAAATACAACCATATACAGTTTTTATCATAAGTTTTGTATATAGTTAAATGAAATTAGGAACTATTTTCATTGACAAATTACAGTATTCAAGTACATACAACAGAAATTTACACTAAAAAATATCTATAGTTGCATTCGATAGAACAATAGCAAGTGCCTAATTTTAAAGATTATGCTATGATTGGTTTTTTAAATGTTTATAATAAATCCAAAATAAACGTATATTTCCCCCTCACTCTGCAAAATTCTATCCTTAAGACTGACTTTTATTTTGTTTATAAGCTTTAATTATTAATTTGCTTTTTTAATTTTAGTAAAATTAGCTAGAAGTTAAACATTATTTCATAAAAGATTCTTTAAAAGACAGTTTATTTTAATTTTGTGCATAGAAATTTAAAAAAATTATTTTATATATATTTGTGACTTATTGTACTTAGTTACTTAGTTACTTATTCAAATAAATGTTCAGTTGTTTTAAGTTTTTCTTTTTTTTTATTGAAAAAATATATGAATTTGATATAGTAAATGCTGTTACATATCCCAATTCTTGAAAAATTATGAGGTAGTTTTTGAACTTTTAAATAATTTAATAGAAAATTATTTTCACTAATTTAGGATATTATGGTTTATTTTGATGTTAAAAACAAAATTTTTAACATGATTTTTCCCTATACTTAGTGTAAATAAACGAAATAGTTGGCAAGTAAAGGTTTATTCTTTAAATTGTATTCATATACTAAATCAGGTTGATTAGGTTTATTCAATATTTTAAAATTTAGTTATTCCCATATTAAGTAAATTAAATAAAAGTTAATGGATTTTGATATAGAGTGTCCGCCAAAAAGTCTGCATCATAGGGGAAAATCTGTTGTTATTGACTTTGTGAAAAATTTTATTTTTAATAAAAGTTAGTTTTCGAACGAAAAACGGGCTGCACAAATGTGTGTTAGTCCTGGCGCTTAGGTCGGAAAATTATTTTTTTTTTTTGAAATTGTCTCAAGAGTGAACTAACTTTATTTTTGAAGATATCGAAAAATGTTATTTAAAGAAGTTGCTTATTGTGCCAAGTTATATTTAGATATTTGGTTGTTGCAATTTTAAAAATAAAAATTTGTGTACGCATAATTCGTGAACTATATATTTATTATTTTTCTGTCCATAAATGGTTCTCTCTAGTTAATAGTTTCAGCCTAACTAATGGATTAAAATCCACTTTGAGGAACTTTTAGCACTACTTTTTTGACCAAATAAATATTTTAGAAAAAAATGCTGAATTTCTTAGTGCAAGTTGTTTTCTTTTTATCTAATGTTAACAATTTCGAAATTTCTTAATACAAATTGCTAAATGAAACTCTTTTTAAGCGATTTGTAATAAAACATTTCGAAAAAGTTAACACTGGCAAAAAAGAGAACAACTACCATACACCAAGAAATTCAGCATTTTTCCCAAAATGTATATTTGGTCAAAAAAGTACTGCTAAAAGTTCTTAAAAGTTGATTTTAATCCATTAATTAGGCTGAAACTGTTAAATAGAGAGAAGTATTAATAACAGAAAAATACTTAAAAATATAGTTCAGGAATTATGCGCAAAAAAGGGAAAAAAATTATTTTTAAAATAGAACAACCAAATTTGATATATGAATATAAATTCACATTATAAACAACTTCTTTAAATATCATTTTTCGATATCTTCACAAATAAAGGTAGTTTACCCTAGACAATTTTAAAAAAATACATTTTTGGACCTAAACGCCAGGACTAACACACATTTGTGCAGCTCCTTTTTTGTTTGAGAACAAGCACTTACTTTTATCAAAATAACATTTTGCAGAAAGTCAATAACAACAGAGTTTCCCATATAGTGCAGACTTTTTGCGGACGCTGTATATAAAATTAACTCCGCAATTTAAAGTATTTACATATCATCTTAATAAATACGCCTATGATAAACTATTTTTAAACGTATGCTATACATCTTATATATGTTTATATGACCTACTAGGCAAATGCATTTTTAATATATGTATTTTAAACCTAATGTATATACGTAAAATATACGTTTATTACCTACATAATAAATACGTTTTTGCAACACGTATATTTTACCTTCATGTATATACGTAAAATATACGTATATTACCTACATAATTAATACGTTTTTGCAACACGTATATTTTACCTTCATGTATATACGTAAAATATACGTATATTACCTACATAATAAATACGTTTTTGCAACACGTATATTTTACCTTCATCTATACGTATATTACCTACATAATAAATACGTTTCTGCAACAGGTATATTTTATCTTCATGTATATACGTAAAATATACGTATATTACCTACATAATAAATACGTTTTTGCAACACGTATATTTTACCTTCATCATAAACGTGTTTAAATGTTATAAAGTAAACGTTTTCCAGCCTGACATTTGTCCATATTATATACGTTAATATCATAACGTATCCATACTTTATGGTCTACGTAAAAAAAACGTTTTTTCAAGTAAAATGTGTTGCCTGGGTAGGTATTCTTGGTACCATTAGATTCCTCTTATTAAGTAAAACAATTAGACAAGTTTTCATTCGAAAACTTAATTCTGAAGAGTAGTAGTAGTAGTAGAGTGAGTAGTAGGTTGGTCAGTAGGGTGGAGTGAAAATTTTTTTTTATTTTCAAAAAGCTTGGGTCTGCAAAAGTTGCCACTTAGCATACGTAAACACATCATAATTTTGTTTTTTTTAATTTTATTTATTTTTTAAGCTGCCGCAAGGGTCATTATTTTTTTAACTTTCGGGAATGACGCCATTTTTTGTTTGTTTGTCGATACTGTTCATAAACTGCACAGCACACTGTACTGACACACTGATGCCCACGGCGCAGGTTTCTTTCTAAGACAAAACCCAGAGGCGTTACATTAAAGGGTTAAAATGCTAAAAATTTGAATATTTAGCAGCCTTGCGGCAACTCAGCTTTTTAATACAAAACTGAGTTTTTTTTTTTTAGAGATTGACGAAAGTATTTGAATGGCTTTTTATACCCAAGCTAAATTTTTACACAAAAAAATAAAAAGATATGGAGATCATTTGCAAGCAGGTTTTCCAAAACTTGAAGGTCTTTGCGGCACCTCATAATAACATTAGATTTTAATATTTTATCCTGGTATTGTTTATCTGGTGTAGTAACTTTTGCAACCCCAAGCATTTCTGATTTCCAAAAAAAGTGAAAGTGTCTTTTTTTGCTCCACCCTTTTGGTCAGTCAGACAATGCTCTGACTGGGAAAATCTCGATTATAGTTTTAAAACAAATGCTATGAAAGATGAACAAAATATATATAATATATTATTTTAATTGTCTTCACGCGGGTATATTAGCTACTAGTGTATAGTTTTGCAAGTAATTTTCTATATACTCATCTTACATTTCCTATCGTTAATAATTATTAATACAGTGTCAGAACTTCACAAATTGTAGTTGCACGTGAATATAGAGGTAGCTAAAAATACTATCGTTATTTCTTCTCAAAATAAGTACAGCAATGTTTGAATTTTTCAGAGTCGATGTTTACATTTCATATCTCAACACCACGAACTGACAGAAAGTGAAGAATTTTTCGAACTCCCCATATCACTTCAAGCAGAAATATTTGATTGTGTTTGGACTCAACCTAGTGGTAGGCAGTCTGATATGTTGGATTATACTTCTTCTACAAGCAGCAATTCATTACATTATAATAGCCCTGGCGTAGCCGATTTAAATAGTGCCGTTGAATCTATGCTGCTCACCCCAGAATTAGACGTAAGTACTCACAGAGAAAAATTCTGGCAAATTTTGCACAACATTGTGGAAAAGGTTCTTGTTCTGTTGCATTTTTTTAACAATATTATTTAAAAACGTTACTGTACTAGATCATTCCTCTAAAAAAAATAATTTTAAACAGGAGTCCCTAGACCTAGGGGGGGCAACCGAATTTTGAAAAAATTTTTCGCAAACTGCTTTTTCAAAATTTTTTAGGTGTCGTTAGAGAAGTGCTTCTCTAGATGTTAGTTCCCATATTTCGAAAGGGTCCCATGCGCCACAGACGAGAAAAAAATTATTGAAATTTCACCAGCCGCCACTGCTCTAAAAATATGTTATTTATTTGCACAATTACTTCCCTCACTTATTTAATATTAATTTGAACTGTAATTTTTTACAATTGAGATAAAATATCGCACAGACTTTTCTCTGTGCTGTGAAAACATGTAATAAACATGTTATGTCCATCAGACTAGTAAAAATGTGTTTACTGTTATTTTTGATTAACCTTTAAAATCAGTTAAAAAAAAATGAATTTTCAAAACACCTGCTTGAAATTTACATAATTTATAGTAAATAATGTATCATTTTTGAAAAAATTTGTCTTCCTGACAATTTTTGTTAATTAACATCTGTCATAAATAATTTTTTTCATGAGAGTACACTTCATAACACCTTACTCCAGTCGAATTAGACATAATAAAAAATTTTGCGTACTGCGGACTTTTTTTGTGGAAGTTGTTTAAGAGGGCATAATAAGCAAGCACAGAAAACTACACCCTGCTACACCATGTGCGTCCCCTATTTTTAGGGGTTGAAACTTTGAAATTTTACTTATGTGCCCATATCTTTTTCCCTATTGCCCGTAGGGCTCTTTACTAAGTTACACTTTTTGAAGATTCATCCCTCCTCTACATAATATATATATTACATATTTGTTGGAGGACAAACGGTTTTGGCTGTACGAGACCGGAAAGGTCGCGCTGTCCGAATTTGGAGGTCTTCTGTACAGGACAAACGGCTATTATTTCCAATCTATAATACTACATATACTAATGCCCTTAAGGAGGTATGATGATTTGTGAAAAAACTTTCATCGAATACCGCGCGGTTTCCATGATACGGAATGTTGAAATTTTGAAAACCCCCTTTTTAAAAAAAAAGTGAACCTACTTTTTTTTGCTCATTTTTCATGTATGTATGACCTTAATATAAGAAAATTTACGTTGGTTTAATTTTAATACATTCGTTGGTTTAGGAGCTAGACAGCAAAATATGCCAAAAATGGCTATTTTGGTATTGTTGCATTAAAAAAACCAAAACCAGTAAAATTCTGGTAAGTGTTTTTGTTTATCCTAAAAGTGCAATTCATTGCGCATAGAAAATGTGTTTTTGTATTTAAGTAGGATCAACACTTATTGGGTAATAACGATTTATGTCATGTGTTCTCCAGTCTCCTTTCTCACATTTTTTTTGCGGCCTTATGGTTCATAGTAGGGCAGAAAGCAATGTATATCTGAACAGAGCACATATTAGGGTGTTAAAATGGATCTCTTGTTAAAATGCTATAGAACGTACCGTTTTCGAGTAAAACGCACTTGTTTGCAAAAAATTATTTCAGATCACACTTTTCATCGACTGACTAGTAAATACTCACCGCTGACTATGAAAAAATAAAACTATGTGTTACTTCTTGCTTTTTCTGTTTATGAGGGACATTGCTAATGAAAAAATGAAGGGACTCGGACGGAATAAGAGGTTCTCACTCCCCTATTTGAAGTTTCACGCTTGTCTCGAATCATCATTGCAACTTATTTTGTATCTATAACAAAATCCACAGTAATTTTACCTTCTTCGAGAAACAGCTATTATATGTCCATTTCATCGGAAAATGATTTAAAAAGACAAACTCCTAAGAAAGAAAACACCAAAATGTAGAATTTATTTATCAGATCACAATTCAGAACACAGTGAAAACTCAAAGCAAACATAACCAAACAAGTGCGTTTTACTCGAAAACAGTACGTCCTATCGCATTTTAACAAGAGACCCATTTTAACACCCTATTATGTGCCCTGTCCACGGGTATAATGCTTTCTGCCCTATTATGAAAAAAATTGTGAAAAAGGATACTGGAGAACACATGACATAAATCGTTATTACACAATAAGTGTTGATCCTACTTAAATACAAAAACATATTTTCTATGTGCAATGATCGATTAAAATCTAATGTGTGTATCATTGTGCAGTGTTCTGTAAATAAGCAATGACAAATCACCATACCATACCCACTATATATTTATTGCTTATAATTTTTTTTTTCTCTTAGTTTGTCATTTGTATTCTGTGCCGTTAGTCTTATACCTTATATCTATATTTTATACATTTAATATCATGTACTTTGTATTTTATCTTCCTTATTGTATTTTATCTTTCTTATTGTATGTTGACGTGTGTAAACACTCTGTGTATTTTACCACCAATAAAGAATTGAATTGAATTGAATGAATTGGATAAACAAAAACATTTACCAGAATTATACTGGTTTTGGTTTCTTTAATGCAACAATACCAAAATAGCCATTTTTGGCATATTTTGCTTCTAAGCCAACGATTGTATTGAAATGAAACCAACGTAAATTTTCTTATATTAGGGTCGTACATGCATGAAAGAAAAAGGAGCGAAAAAAAGTAGGTTCACTTTTTTTTTAAAAAAGGTTTTCAAAATTCAACATCCCGTATCATGAAAACCGCGCGGTATTCGATGAAAGTTTTTTCACAAATCATCATACCTCCTTAAGGGCATTAATATGTGTAGTATTGTAGATTGGAAATAATAGCCGTTTGTCCTGTACAGAAGACGCCCCAAATTCGGACAGCGCGACCTTTCCGGCCTCGTACAGCCAAAACCGTTTGTCTTACGGCAAATGTGTGATATATATATTATGTAGAGGAGGGATGAATCTTCAAAAAGTGTAACTTGGTAAAGAGCCCTACGGGCAATAGGGAAAAAGATATGGACACAGGCAAAATAGGGGACGCACATGGTGTAGTTTTCTGTACTTGCTTATTGTGCCCTCTTAAACAACTTCCACGAAAAAAGTCCGCAGTACGCAAAATTTTTTATTATGTCTAATTCGACTGGAGTATACATTTAATTTTTAAATCGTTGTAGCGCAACCATTCCAACACCAGTTCATTAGAGGATTTGCATTTAGAACAAAACTCAAGTCGAATGGACACTTCCCTGAGACAAATGCGAGACATTGTCGGTGAAACAGCATCGAGAGAAACTCTTGTACAAGTCATCCTAGCCGCAGATTTCGATTTGCGAAGAGCTGTAAATTATTATTACGCAAGGAACAGCGGAGAGGAGTAGCACTTTCTAGACAAATATCAAGGTATTTTGATTCTAAAATTGGATTGTATGTGTTTAAATATTTGTGATTGTTAACTTTTTTAAGTCAAATCAAAATGTTGCACCTGAAGTTCATTTCTGTCTAGAATATTGGCATGGCGAGTCGAAATGAAAACAATATTATTATGTTGTATTTGATCATTTCAAGATAATTAGTAAATCAATCAACATAGCTGATTAAGTTTGCAGAATTTTGAATAATGTGTGTAAGCAAAGTTCTCATGAAGATGCCCCTCTGTTTATGAAAAAATTGCATTATGACGTTTCACTTGAAACGTCGAGAGAATTTTTGTGATTTAAGAAAATGTAACATTAACATAATGGGGTTATTTCATGTGTGCAAAAAACAACTTAAAAATAGCTACTAATTTGAACAGTGAAATATACGAGGATAACGTAACAGCAATTAAAATCACTCTGATATTTGTAAATTTATTCATAAATTCACAAAAATTAGACTGCTTATTTAGACTAGTTCACAGGTTCAAAGCCGTGTTAATGCTTGATAAAGCTCGAAATGACGTCTAGAAAAATGTACAAAAGTTTCAAACCCGCACATAAACAATTGCAAAAATTATAAACAAATGAAGATTGCAAAAATAACGAGTTTCGTTTTTTGCAAATAACTCGAAAACTTTTAATGGCTTTTGTTTAACAATTATCCGACTTGAAATATAAACGTAAACTCAAAAAAAAATTGTTCATTAACAATAGGCTCATTTTATGAAAAATCGGTGAAACATCTTTTTTCCAACGGGATGCTGTTCCCTTAAGTGTCTAAATAATACCATAATTTTTTTAAAATTTCACAATGAAATTGCATGTAAATCTTAAAAAAAAATCATTTTTCCCAAAAACGTTTGCTTCAAAGGAACGAAATTAATGGAGCTTCTAAGTAATACATGATATTAAGAGGACATCGCATTTGAGATCAACTTCAATTAATTGTCGATTAATTATGGTGACAAAATGGCGAAACTTTACCGAAAAAAAAAAAAAGTTCTCACTTCTGTCCCTTCTATTTATTTCCTTTATTTTTGTTGCAAGACAAAAAATCAAAAAAGAGTTTTAGCAAATTTAATTCTATTTAAATTTGTTGGAGTAGTTTTTTTGGCCTAGGCGCCAAGGTTAAGGAGTTACCAATTTTTTAAACAAAAAAGTGTGATTTTTGCATGTGTGGCACATTTCAGTAAATTTCTTGGAAACGAAAAAAAAAATCAAAATTCTGATGGAACCAGAAGTTTTGTAATAAAACAACCTTGTTTTACGGTACTTTTATATTGGGCTAGCTCTTACCGTTTCAGAGATATCGGCGAAAAATAGTAAAAAAAAGAATGCATTTCGGAACCAAAAATAGCGCAAAAACACGCAATCTTAAAACGGACGAATCAAAAGTGGCATTTTTTATCATTTATCGTAAGCGTCAAAAAAAATATCAGTCACGCATGTCAATATAATGGTGAAGTTTGTATTTCATGGCTGCCATGCAAATTTACTATCTGAACTATACTGTGCATGCGTAACCATTGACGTCACGTCACGGCTTTTAGCGGGAACTAGCATTTTCAAATTATAAATTGAATTTAAAATTATTTATTGTCCATAAAAAAATTGCTGTTACATATACTTAGTTATTACTAGTCCTAGGATGCCAATTTAATGTAAATACAAATTATGAAATATGCCCATTGTAAGGAGTGTAAATTGTCAAGTTACAGATGACATTATCAGGGCTAGGGACAGAGGTATGATATGATCATGCTGGTGTTATTAGATTATTCAAAGTATTTAATAAACTCTCTCTACCCCAATAAATGTGTGGTTTTAATGTTCAGTGGTAGAAATGACATAGATGTAATAAGTCAAATGCAAAAAAAATAAATGGAATCAATAGTTAAATCAGCAAAAGTTTGGGTGTAGTATTTGACAACTCATTAAAATTCAATTTACAAGTAAATAAAGTGATCCAAAAAGCCTTCATGAACTTATACCTTTTATATTCCAAATTAAATTTCAATATGCGTAAAAATCTTTTTGTTATTTTCTATTTGTATAAATACTGGGTTGCTTTTCATAGGAGCTTGCTTATTTACAAACAAATACTTATTTTTCTTTTAAGATGCATTAATATGGCTTTCAATCATTCAGGTATTATTGAAATTTCGAAATGACCTGTCTATAGAGAAGAATAAGTAAAATATACAGGGTGTCCCGAATCTCCCGCCTTTTCCTATAAACATGTGTCCAGAAATGCTTCCTAAGGGAGCTACGGCCCTCTAAGGATGGCACAAAAATAGGTGTACTAATTATCTCGGAAATGATTTGGGACAACTTTATGAAACTTGGTTAACTTTTTTCGATTAATAAAAGTTATTGTTTTACGCCTACTTTAAAAAATAAATAATGCGCATTTAGCAAACGAATACGCAATATTTCGTTTAGACCGCTTTTACTCGAAAACGGCTTGCCATATGGCTAATTGCAAAGAGGCCTTTTTTTATGCATAATTAACCAGGGAATCATAATCATGGATTAAAGTACTAAAAATGTCAAATGGAAAATTAATATGTAGAAACAAAGAACACCGACCTCTCGTTTCTCCGCCCCTGGATAAAATTAATTTTGGCTAATACTGTAAAACAATAACCTTTAATAATCAAAAAAACGTAACCAAGTTTCATAAAGTTGTCCCAAATCATTTCCGAGATAATTAGTAAAAACACCTATTTTTGCGCCATCCTTAGAGGGCCGTAGCTCCCTTAGGAAGCATTTCCGGACACATGTTTATAGGAACTTTTCTTACTATTTTTGCATGGAGAATTAGCACCTAAAGGGGAAGGCGGGAGTTTCGGGACACCTTGTAGAAAATATGTATCAGGTTATGTTGCCAAATTATTTTTAAAATAAATGAAATGCGACTTTTAGCTCCTTAAGATTATATAGAGAATATGTATATCTTGGAGGTTTTTCATTTTGTTAATTTTACAAATAAACGATTTAAAGTACCTTTGCTCACAAAAGTATATAACTTAGGCATCTTACACTACACAATATTTTTCAGAACCAATATTCCCGATTTTTTTCATAAAAAGAACCTTTATATGCATCACAAATTATGATTTTTAAAATTGTGTGATATTTCCATTTTTTTTCCTATTATTTTGTTTGTGATGAAATTAAATTAAGAAAATGACGTTTTGTGATATATTCTCATATGTGAGGAACTTTCTTTTTAGAATTTCGAATTTTACATTTTAAAGTATTATATATAGAATATTGATATATCCTGGCATTGTTGCGTTCAACCGATTCAATATGTTATACTTTAGGCACATAAAAGAGGCACGGGTAGCCACTTATCTATTTTTTTACCATCTTTTACTCGCTTAACAAAACGAATTTGTTCCGAGTGTAGAACACCCTATTGTTCTTGTTAAAGAATTGATTTTAGATCTTTTAAATTACAATAAAATAACTAAGTATTCCATTATTACTATTAATAATATTGTTAACAATATTGTATATTTCTTGCCTTGGTATAGATTCTTGCAGTGATATATATTTTTTAAATCGGGTAACAATGTCAGGGCATACACATTTTTTACCAATGTGATGATAACGATTTGTTTTTCATTTAAATATAAGATTATATATATTTATACCTTCTTATTTATATTTTATACTCGTGTATGAGTATTTTCCATTTATTTATGTATTATTTTTGTGTAAGACAGATTTACAAAGTATACTTAACGAATGTATTTCTTGTTCAGTCTTGGGATATGAAGAAATTAGCAACGGATATTAACTTTGCAACTTATCTTGTGGAGAAAGCTATTAAAAACTATTATATAGTGCCGTCACCGAAAAATCTCTGAAAAGAAGAGATGCGTCAAACTGGTATTACAAATCTCATGTATTGCAGAATTGTGGTGATTGTGATAAATAGATTATCAATTCTATTCATAATTCTGAAATTTCAGTGTAATTTGTTGGTTTATCAAAATAATAGTTTTTAAATGTGTCAAATATACTGAAAAAGTATTTTTTGTAAATCTGGCTTTATTAACAGACTAGTCAGCATCATTATTATCTATTTTTGTATCTATTTAGCATTTTTGAGGTTTCATGAACTTTTTCTAGTAGTGAAAGTGGCTGTAGTATATTTTAAGTATTATTATTATATGATTGATAGGTGATGACTATAATTGGTCAAATTATAAGAGTAGCCAAGTAATGAAATATGAGAATAATAGAAATTGATCAAAACATTCTTTGGCCAGTTCAGTCATTGTGTATCTTTGTATTACTTACTATTTTATATATATATATATTGTTTTATTAAGGTGGTTTATAAGCAGTTGAAGAAATATCACAGTTTTCGTGCTGTTAAAACCATATTTCTGTATTTGGTACTTGGTGTTTTTCTGGAAATATAAAATTCAGTTCACAATTTTGCAAAAAACAACCTTTTTGTTGTTTTTGTCCTGACATTTGATATGTCAAAGAATCACAATGTTTTTTTAAATCTTTTTATGACTTTAAAAGGGACATTTGTAATTTTTGCATATGCCATGTTGTGAAAAAGATCGTTAATATCACAACTACGTTATCATCCCACTGAATTTAATTGTCTGGCAATTACTATTTGTAGTGGCAGACTGGGTGTATATTAAAGTGAAAAAGAACACTTTCGGATCTTGGGTGTGCTGAAAAAAGTATTCTGCACTAAAATCACTTTCCTGCTGCTAGATCATGTTTTGATAAGAAGAGTGGCAAGTGTTTAACGTCAACCATTTTTAATAACCCAGTTTCTGGTAGTATACCTGTTCTCTGTAGTTAAGAGGATTTAGCATTAAGTGCTTAAAAATCTCTTACATGTCACCCTATCAATCAGTCACTACCAGGGCTTAGGGTCTATTCCTATTGTTTATACTCAAGATCATTTGGTTAAGCATAGCTTAAACATTTTCCTCAGCACTCCCTGTTCGATGGCAAGATAAAATAAATAAAAGAATATTACTGCGAACTAAAATTAAAATTTATGGCATTTTGATGCTGACAACACTATTCTAAAGTTGAGATTAAAACATGCACAATATACTTACGCTATAATGAAATTTTTGCGTGTATATATGTAAGTTATGTGTGTACAAAATTTCTCATGCACATATTTTATGTTTTCTAAGTATTTGAATGAAATAACTGCCTTCTCAGCAACACAGAGTGTGACATGCTTTTGGCGAGCTGCTGTCACTTATGATACCATGTAACGGAGGGTTACAACTCGGGCGCCAGTTTCAGAATTAGAAGCACTGAAACACACTACCAGGGTAGTTATCAGTGAAGATAGTTTAGACCAGGCAATTAGCACATAAATAAAACAACCAGTTTGAAAGCAAGAGTAAAACAATGGTTTATTCAGTCTATTGAAAATTATTTACAAAGGCAAAATAAAACGTGCAAAACCTGTAAAACCTAGTGCAAGCAAAATTTCTAATCGATACGGTCAACAAACTATAGGTTTTTAGGAAGAATATTGTCCCTTGCGGTGTCTTTAAAGACAAATCGCGCCAAACGAAAACATTCTCGGGAACGGATAGGCTCCTGCTCGACAACAAAGAAAACTATGACATGCTATTTATAACTTCATTTGTCAAATCTAATAACCGTCCCTAAATCTTGAAAGTAATTTAAAATTGGCGGTTGGTACTAACTAAAGGAGAACGGATTTCTCCTTGATTTGACACTGATTTACAGTTGCTAAACAAAACCGGTCACTCAAATATAGTCTTGAGATATAAGTACTGCGCTCAGTACGTTTAAAGCTAAAACTGCCAGTCTTTACCTTTCAGTGGGGTAGATTCTCTAGCCTAGTGTGAGCTCGTAAAGAAGCCGGTCATGTTTATGTGTTTCAAACACAGATGGTGAAAGTAGCTTCATTGCAAGAGAATGTATTCAGGAATTTGATTTCCCCTCACCGTCGTCTACTAAGAGTTAATATTTTTCTAATCTTTCTCCTGACATATCAGATGGCAATATTTTGTTATTATTGTTTATTCTCTTTCTATGTTTTGAACAAAATATTTGAAATTTTATACCACTGCAGACTTAATGTGTGTTTAAGAGCTTCTTACCTGAAGTAACATTCATTAAACCACCTTTATAAAAATTCAGTATGTAAATTAATAATGAAGTATTAGTTTGATTATTAGTATTATTTGGTATTAATATTTATTTTGACATGCTTTTATTCCAATATTGTTTAATTATTACTATTTTCATTGTAAGAACTAAAACCTAATAAATAATTATAGATCACATTGTCGATATCTAAGCAAGACTTCATTACTTATTGATGTTATTGTTAATACATAATAATTACTTTATACCTAATTTGGTTTTATTTCAATCATGTATATATATAAAACTATAAAAACTAACATGACACTTTTCACAAATACCCAAATACTTGGACACTACATTTGATGTGCACTCTGTCAACATTGGGATATTATGAGAACTATTTTAACTCTTCACAACAGTCGTCTGCCTTTTTCACATCTTGGCAGATATTTTGATATCCCCATTTAGGATGGGTTCCATTTGTTATATGGCATATCTAGCAGCATCATGTTAACCTCTACGATTACCTGTTAGGTGTACGGTACCAAAGTTGACGATATTAGCCTAATATTTTGGAGGATGTCCTCTTCATCTTTCTTCATTACCATCTGATTTTTCCTGAGCCATTAACTGCTGTATATCGTTTTTCCTACAGATTGTGTCGCCAAAAAATGATAGGATATGCTGAAGCGTTGTCTTGAGACTGAAGATTGTTTCTCCTGAGGATTTGAGCTTTTGGAGCGATGGGCTGTTCAAGGAATTCATAATAAGCATTATAAGGACTCCGGACATTTGGCATCCACAATGGGAAGCATGATATGCTTCTCCGGAAATAATATTAGCCAAAATGGAGTGGAATTCTGGATCTCAGTGCAACTATATGCACCTACAACTGCTGCTGAAGAAGAGGAGTTGGAAGGATTCTCCAAAGATCTAGAAACATTACTCCATACTATTCCAAACAGGGAAATTAGCATTGTTATGTATGATTTCAATACCAAAGTTGGTTCCACACTGGAAGATGATCACCTGCGAGCTGTTGTTGGCAAATTTGGCATCGGACAATACTTATACTATAAAGAATACTACATTCCAACAACATCCACGGTACCTTTATTGCTCTTGGCTGTCACCTGGCGATACACATCGGGACCAGATTGACTATATTATTACGTTACTTATGCCATCTGTGAGACACTGGTAGAAATACATTATGGAACGTTGGAGAAGGAGATTGAAACTTCTACACTGCTCTAGATGACGCTCGCGTCATTTCTAGAAGTTCTAGAAGCAATTTATAGGGTATATAAGGCTGCATTCTCGGAAGTTAAAGTTTGAATTGACAAGTAAGGTGAAAACTACAAAGTGAATACAAAGTGAAAATATCAAGCAATAAACATTGTTAAAGGATATTTAATAGTCAGTAAAAGTGTATTTTAGTTAATATTTGTTAATAATACTATTGTGAAGTATTCAGTAAGTTATTTAATAAAGTGTGTTAGTGGTTATCTCTTGTTATAATTTTTGGAACCCACGGATTTTGCAAGGGCGGTTTCCTAGGGGTGGAAACACGTTACATTATGATAGGAAATTGGCCGGTCGGAGTTCTTCAATAAAGCTCTATAAAACTCTACGTAGTGCTGATTGTGGTTCAGATCACCAGCTGTTCATGTGCACCTTCTCGTTGAAGCTGAAAACATGTTGAAGGCAGATACAAAAACGTTTGACCCTCATATCTGATGGTCCAGCTTTCCAAAATAAGTTAGAGGAATATATAAGTGAAATCAACCCACTAAATGACGAAGATCCAAATATCCTGTGGAATTCTCTAAAAGAGAATATCACTCGAGCAGTAACTGAAACACAAAGCGAGACACGTCGAACTGTGAAACAACCTTTGGATAACTGCCGAAATTTTAAATAAAGTACAAGTTGGAAAAAATTTGAAAGCACAAGGTATCAACGCTGTCTTAGAATGGAAAGAGTATAACAGAACTGCCGCGACCTATAGGTACATTAAATTTAAATAATTACATTTCCAACAGCGTTGACAGAAATCAGTGGAGCCTCGTTTTCTTTTCCTAATATAAAATGTGACAATAAATTAGCTACCAGATTTCCAGGCATAATAAATTAAATGGATTAATTGCATTACAAAAAGTAAACATGTGCGCCACTGACGATTTATACTGACGGAGACTGATGTGCTTCTATGTTGTCTAGACGTACGCGTTACTATTATTCTCAAATCTAACGCTCAGGATAAGCATACGTAGGTCGTAGACTGTGCAAGACACACCCTTATATCCTGTGTATTCAGATTTAGTGAAAATCTTCTTTTTGGAAGATTCTCAGCTATATTATCCCAAGGACGTTGATAACACGAAATAATTTTATTACAGTTTCCGAAAGCACTTGCTAAAAGCAACGTGCTTGAGGAAGTTGTGATAAAATTATGAGCTATTTATCAACATTCGAGGGGTATTCGATAGAAAATTTTTTGCAACTTATTTTACTTATTTGTCCAAAACTATTTCTTAAAAATACAATTATTAAAAGAGCAATTTGTAAAATTAAATGTAGATTATGTATTACATATTATTTGGTGTGTTTTCCTCTATTATTATATTCATTAAATCGTTATTTGCATTTTCAAAAAATAAATTTGAAAGTATTGAACTGTCAAACTGGATGACATAAGTGAAAAGATCCCTAAGGGATCTTAGTGTAATTTTGTTCTGATTGGTTGTTTCAGCACACGTGATTAGAAATGGGCGAATTTAATAGGATTTCTATTTGAGCAAAAAATTTTCAGCTTAACCTGGTCCAGTAGGACAGAATTCTGCAGTATATTTGTGGTATTTTTTGAAGTGCGCTCTTTATTTGAAATGAGGAAATAATAACCCAAGATTTGTAGAGTCTGAGGTTCTCTCATATTCAGCTTTTAGGCGAGAAGTGAGTGCGGGGATGAAAAGTCAGACTATCCTTGTTCTTCAAACGCGCACTAGCGGTGCAGTTATCTCTTTCTAGAAGGACGTTCCGTACTGGCCCAAAATATGGCCAGAAGAATACTATGACCTGTAGTGTTATATTCTACAACTTATCCTGATTACCACCATGCAAAACGGTGACTCAAAATGTGAGGATAATTACCCCTACCTCAGGCGGGTCATTGCGAGCTCATTCCAGTTACGAGTTTTTTGCTTAATTATTAACATTACACAATATTTTGTGGCTCTGCATCTGGTGTGATTTCACACCAGCTGCTCATTTGCTAATGACATTTTTTGGTGGGGATCGTGAGTTACGAGGCCACCTTATACTCTACCAATCTTGATAATAACCGACTATATTTTTGTCGAATGTGGCGCCATCTGCTATCGAAAGGTTATCCCTAAAAACAAAAGGTTTAGATAACTGTAGCTTTTTACTTCCTATTATTATACTCCATCCTTAATTACCCCTTTTAACCGCTAAACTTGAAATTTGCCGCCACTTATGTGTTTTCTCTTTGGTTATTTGTACACGAGCCGAGTAGGTATCTTTTTTGTTTCGCAAGTTTGTGACAATAATACGGTTATTAAATAATAGATGGCGCTTACAATAGTTTTTAATATATTTTTAATAAACGTTTAGTAGTTTTTAGTAGATTCTGGTCATGCTGTTTACATCCATTTCATTAGGTATGTGATTCCAGGCATACTCCAACATACAGACGGTAGTCTTAGCTTGCTACCTGCATTAGTGACGTCAGTTCAAAGATCCACTGCTCCGACTATAATGACCTATTAAAGATGTTCTAAAATTGGGACTAGTCACCAAGATCGCTAATAGTCACTACTTTCCGTTATCTCTTCACTACGTTTACCAGCGTATTCACACTAAGCTGCCATCTATTGGCCAGAGCAGTAGCTATAATTCTATGACGGTGGTAAATTTCTGTGATAAATGCAATCTATTATATCTACTCGTCAAGAGACGGCGCCAGGACAGCACTTTTTGTTTATATAGTGATTTTTAACAAAGCCTTACAACCGCTATTAGTATTGTAAGCCAGTCACAGATGTCGCTACTCGCTACAAAACAGTAATCATAGTAATATCAAAATTGAAGCACAGAAGAAGAAACAATCAGAATACAATCTCTCACTGGCGGGGAAAGTTCGCGCATCTACATCGCGCACTGTCAATCTCGGACGGAATTGTAAAAAATTATGCCAGGCCCGGATCACGGATTTCTTCTGTAACTGAATCGTCTGCGACAAATGGCGTGTGGCGTGATTTCGCCTCGTGATACAGTTTGTATCATGATGCCGCCTAACTAGTTAAGAAATATTGAAAATCTGAAACAAATATTATTTGTCTTCATCTAATGTTTCACAGGTTTTCTGACTCTCTACCGGACCGTTCCTAAAAGGGGTAAAAAATATTAAGTACTGTCCTGAACTCTCCCAACAAAAGTATGGCGGAAATTTACAACGAGATCAAAGGATTTTTGCCGACCTTATATTCTGATTGTTTCTTCTTCCGTGATTGAAGTAGCAACTCTGTTTATACTCTATTTGGTAAAGACAGGTAATAAACCACTCATGCTAAAGGTGAGTTAACATGCATCCGATATTCGAATCGCAATCGTGTTTTCACATCGGATAAAGGAAAATATCAATTAACTTGGATCCGATATTTCTTATCCGATAATATCGTATAATTTAGTGATATTTAAGCTTGATTTTAGTAACTTTTTCACTTATATTCTCCAATATTCGCTCAACTCACTGATACTAAACTGGTTGTTAAAATTCTTATTCATCAATGAAAATTATTGAGTGGAAGTTAAGTAACACCCTGTTAGCAGAAAGGAACTATATTCTGTTTTTAAACCAGGAGGACTAAATATAGAAGTTCCATTCACATTATAGAAGTAACCAGAAAATACTCTAGAACCTTTTTGGCGTTTTGAGCAACCAACAATACACCACTACAGTATTTTCGTGTGCATTTTTATACATTATATACTACATCTATTTGACCTCTATGTATTTTATTTTATCCATAATTAAGAATTTACACACTATAAAAACACCACCCAGTAAACACAAAAATTGCGGCCCTTAAATGGGCCATTGTAGCGATCAATGGCTTTCTTATGGCATAGGCTAACCTTTTGTGGCCCATAATAAATTATATGCAGACGTACCAGCTTCATGTTGTTATGAATTGCCACATAACCAGAAATGGTCAATTATTGTGCAACCATAAAAAATGCTCCTTCAGTTTATACGTTGATGGTACTTTTATGGTAATATGCAGGCTAATATTTTAAATGATTACGCGCATGCGAATTTCACATAATAAAGACTTCATACACATCACCATAAATACTGCTTTTAGCATCCGAAATAACGGTCACTAAGATAGCTCAGTTGGTCGGAGAGTCAGTACTGTAATACGGACAACGGAGACATGCAGGTTCGAACCCCACCGACCGCAATTATTAAAGGTAAGTAAAAATGTATTTAATAACTTAATAAACATTACAATTTGCAGGCAACCCTTGTGAGAATGAATTGGAGCTATGGTAAACAATATTAAATATGTAAATAAAATATACGGATGATAACAAACAAATTCATAGTACAATATTTATGCATCAATTATTTCATTTTTATCAAGTAAAGAACTTACATGTCAAAGTTGTACTTTTTCGTAAAAAGCGTCCTGAATAATATATCTATATAAAAAAGTAGGATGTTCATATGTCGTACTTTATGGATGTATAAATATTATTGTACTGTTGGCAAATTGAAGGATGGCCAGCTGCTGGCCGGTGGGACATTTCGCCAATGGTCCGGTTATGGCTCCCCATAAAAGTGCCAATTATGATAATGCTGACGACGGTGCGTCGGTGCGTGTGACCATTTATGTGCCAATTATGAGTGTTTGCTGGGCAAGTACTTAGTTGTAAAAAGAACTGTTTTTTTTTTCTATTTCTGATATAAAAAACAGCTTAACTGATAATTATTAATGTACAAAGAAAGAGACTACGAAAATTGAATAGTAGTTGACATATATGTCAAAATCTACGAATGTTGCCATGTGTAAAACTGGCTAAGGCGTATCCAATCACAGATGTATGATTTAGCGCGGTAAATTTGAAACGGTCCTCCTGGTTTAAAAACAGACTATAGTATTATTTGCAGCAGTTAGTAAAATATGTGTTATTTACATTATATTCTGACATTTTTGACATCTATGTCAATATTTAGGCAATAGCTATTTTATTAGGCAATCTAAACCACGTGACATTCAATATGGCGTCTGATGGAGTCGAAGGCAAACATTCATTTTCATTCGTTAAACGTTTGTATTTTTCTGTTGGCTTGGCTACGTTTCCGGAATTTAGTAAAAATAAACCCGTGTTTGCCAATTGTTTGCCAACGATGTCAAATTTTGACAGGTCGTTGGATTCCCTAAAGGTAAATTCACACCTGCATTTTTCAGGCATGCAATTTTGAACAGGCACATGCAGTTTTAATGCAAAGCTTTTAAATTGCACCATCTCTCGCACTTGTGGGTTTTTATAGAAATAGTGAACAGAAGAACGTACTATAAAACTGTTGGTACTATATTGTTAAGCCTTTTTAGTTTGTTGTGTGGCAGTTCGACTGGCAGAGCGCCAAAAGCTAATTGTAATACAGCTAATAATATATAATATACCTAATAATATAAAAATAACAACATAATTTTAGATTTGGTAACTATTGTAACGTATTTCCACCCCTAGGAAACCTCCTTTGCAAATTCTGTAGGTTCCAAAAATTATAACATACTTTATTAAATAGTTTTACTGGATACTTCACAACTTAAATGAACTTTACTGACTAAAAATAACAATGTTTATCACTTTGTTTTCACTTTGGAGTCTTAACCTCACTTGTCAAATCTAAGACTCCTAAACTCTAAAAACTCGCCGAGAATGCGGCCTTATATAAACTAGCGATTGCTTCCTGAATTATTCTAGAAACGGCGCGGCGTTATCTAGAAGTCTCTTTTCTCTAATGTTCCAGAATGTGTCTGCTGTTTCTACTGTCTCACAGATGGCATAACATGTATTTTGTGCTGCCTATCTCCAAGGGGTGGATATTTGTAACAGTATATTTATTTATTTTGTAGGTACTGTAGCCATACCAATCGCATTTCTAGGAAATTGATTCATTTTTGATATTGGTTTATTTCTTCTTTTGAGAGGTTCTAACATTTCATCCAACATATTTGCTACCGTAAAACGGGATCAACAGAGACGGTGCACAGTGTGGCAGGAATTCAAGAACGTGGCATTTAATCGTAAAATAAAATGAGCCTAATGACTATATGTTGTTGACATATGGAAAGAGAGCATATCAGTGCATTATTTACGCCACTATCTAACTTTATTCAAGGTCATCTCGCATACTACTATCTCCATGAAACTGTCGTTTCTAAGTAGTATTTGCGTATGCTCGGTGCGCTAATATTGATAGAACTTTTAAGTGGTTAAACTTATTTATATTTGTAGTTTTTGACTTAATTAACTATGGATCCAATACAGTCAGTTATGTACTCAATATATTACGTTATTTTACTATGTTATATAGTAATTATGACTTCAAAAACAAGCCTATGCAAATATATCAACAAACTACAATATTTTTTGTAACTATATAATATAGGAAAAGTTTCTCATACATCCACATTGAGAATTTGATGTATTATTGTAGGTGAACTATTTTAGTTTAAAAATTAAAGTTAAAGTAGTACTCATGTATACTCCTTAAAATTTAAACTGAATTGCTGAAAATGCATTTCATGAATATTTTTGAAACGTGCGGTACAGATTTATTTCAATTTATTTCAGTGACAACATTCCACTAGAAATTTTATTGTTGATTCTTATGTATTATGATCTTCTGATTACGAAAAAATATTTGCGCCCAAAAACTCCTATTGCGTCAAAAGTTATATGCACTTTTTTACGCACTTTCGCGGATTTTCTACTTATCTGCTTAATATATCTTGTACTAGTAATCTAATGGAAATTTTAAAAATACTGACTTATTTGAAATAAAATTCTTAAAAATTATAGACCTATCCGATATGTATAGGTCAATCCGCCATCAAAAAAAAAATATTAAACACAAAAAATGTCCCAAAAAATCAAAATTGAACATTTTTTCGATAAGGAGTCATTTCACCAATAAAGTTGGCAAAAACAAAACTCATCTGTGGTTTCTATTAAAAATCTATTAAAAATCTATTAAAAAATCATCTATTAAAAAATCAAAATTGAACATTTTTTCGATAAGGAGTAATTTCACTAAAGTTGGCAAAAACAAAACTCATCTATGGTCAAATATAATGCACCAAACCAGGACGCTCTAAGTCAAATAGAACGCTCAAAGATGGCGGACTAAACGTATTTTTTTAATTCTTCGTCAAGTACCAAGGAGCCTTTGTGCGTAACTTTTTTTCCATTGTAGGTTCTTTCATGTACTTTAAGGGGATAAAGTTCAATTGATTTTTATTTTCAATAAAAGTGCATTCTACAATTTTTAAAAATGCATTTTCTTTGAACTTCCTTTTTTTCATGTATTATTATTATTATTACCATGCGTATGCTTAATAAATTTCGTTATCAAATTAATGGAGTTTCATTTTGTGTTAAATTTTTGAAGTTATACGAGACTTTCTATAGTATATTTCATTTTGTTTCAATGAAAATTGGGTGAAGAGAAAGGAGGGTCAGGGAAAATGTATTTTTAAAAATTGTAAAAAATGCACTTTTTTTTGAAATAAAAAAAAATTGAACTTTCTCCCATTTTTGTACCTAAAAGAACCTACAATAGAAAAAAACAAAAAGTAGCGCACAACGCCTCCTTAATACTTGATGAAGAATTAAAGAATTTAGTGCATTATATTTTACTATAGATGAGTTTTATTTTTGCCAACTGGTGAAATTACTCCTTCTTATCGAAACGATATTCTATTTTGATTTTTTCGGCCATTTTTTGTGTTTTTTATTTTTCCAAAATGGCAAATTGATCTTTACATTTCAACGTCAGATTTAAAATGAAAATGAATTCCTCAAATAGGACAGTTGTTTCTTGGACATTTCAGGGACGGCCCTCCGGCTTATTGTCATTTTCAGATGATGATGACAATAAGGAATGGAAATCGATTCTATCCATCTAAAATTTAATTTTAAAAAATCTGCATTTACAGTAACATGAGTTCCAATATATTTATTTAAGTTTAATAGGTTTGAATGTTTTGGTGTATGTGGAAACTACTTCACTGGCAACTTCACACCGAAGGCTCTAGCACCATCCAGGAGAATGATATCATTGATCAAAAGGGAAAAGAAACATTTTTGCAAAACGAGTCGATTTAAAGAAATGCAAAGGTTTATTGGTTGTAAGTTAACACACTGTATAATTGAAAAAAATATTAGACGATTAAATTGAAACTTTTCAAAACACTTGAATTCTATGATTT
This sequence comes from Rutpela maculata, assembly GCA_936432065.2. Taxonomy (NCBI): domain Eukaryota; kingdom Metazoa; phylum Arthropoda; class Insecta; order Coleoptera; family Cerambycidae; genus Rutpela; species Rutpela maculata. The sequence goes on along the minus strand of OW386286.2, from coordinate 240,188,623 downwards.
TCTCGATCACACACAAGAATATGTCCATTCGGAGTCATGGCTACACCTTCAAGACCCTTAAATTCACCTTTTCCGATGCCCCAACAACCAAAGGCTCTCAAGAATGTGCCGTCAGGATGGAAGATTTGTATCCTATTGTTTCCTGAATCGGCAACACAAATATAACCTTGATCGTCTACTGCAACGCCTCTAGGGAATTTGAACTGGCCTTCGTCTGAGCCTTCAGTTCCGAATGAACTGATTACTTTACCATTTACGTCGAATATTTGGATCCTGTGGTTATTTGAGTCTGATACCACAACTCTGTTTGTGTTTGAAACTGCTATGTAGTGAGGATGTTCAAGCTGGCCTTCTTTGTTACCCATTGAACCAAATTTACCCACGAATGTACCATCTGATTGGAAAACCTAAAAAGCAGAAAATATTTACTATAAGTCGTTCATTTATTTAAATAAAAGACCTCAATTTTTTTACGACTTTCTATTCTATTCTATTCTATTCTATTCTATTCTATGATATCCTATCCTATGATATCCTATCCTATCCCATCCTAGCCTATTCTATTCTATTCTATTTTATTATGATGAAAATTGATTCTTTTTCATTTAATCCCTTGGGATGTTTGTAAATATTTAATCCCTTCGGTATTAAAAATGTCCTTGAAAAAATAACTAAATTAGTACTTTTACCTCTGCAAGCGCAAAAAAATTAATAATCATATGCGTAGTGTTTAGAATTTTATCGGTAAATTTTTTTCGAGAATGTAGCTACCTAGTAATAGCGCTAGGAATTTAATGTTTGTAAATAAACTATCCAATTTACACGAAGTTATATTTAGGCAACATGAATTGGAAAAAAAAAATTGTAGATAAAATTTAAAAACACAAAAGTGGAAGTGGAGTCACTAGAGGCTGAAAATGGGCATCATTTCAGAAATTACTGAAGCTTCGATTTTCCTAAAACCATTTGATATCACTTTTACATAGCTTAAAATAAAAAGTTATAAACATATAATCGTGAGGAAATTGTTTATTAATTATTTAAACAAAAAGAAACTTTTTTTTAACAAAATTATTATAAGCCAAAAAATTTTAAAGCAATTTAATTGAAATTGGCATATAACTGGGTTCGAGGTCGCTGAAACGGATCATGATATCAAAAAAAGGTAATTCAAAATGGCCGATCTAATATGGAATATGGCCGATTTCCATCAAGCAATAAAATAATTCAAAACACTATTCAATTAAAAACACAATTTAAACTTAAGAAGAAGCTGAGAAAACGTGTTATTTTACATAGCATTACAGGATGATCTGTGAAAAAGTGCCCCAACTACTTATACATTGCTCTGAGGACACACACACAGTCACAGCGCAGCGTACTGCTTGCCGCGAAGATCTTGTTTTACTTTCAGTCTCTTTCTATTATTCAAGCATTATAATTTAACTCATGGCCCTGTACCACATGAATTTTTTTAATATATTTTCGATATTTCAAACAGGATAAAAATTGTAGAAACAATCGACATTGAGTCGATTTACCGAAAAAACTTGATTTTTTCAATATTTCGTGAAAAGTATAGGTTTATATATATTCCAAAATTTTTTCATCATCAGATTTACTTGAGGTCCTACTATAAACCTATGCTGCATAGGTAGGCGAAATAATTTTTTTATAAAAGTTATTTACTTTTATTTTGCCCATAATTTCACGAATTTTAGAGCAAAAAAATTTTCTTTTTATTTTAATTTTTGAAGATCTTAAAGTACACATTTCAAGCTTTAAAAATCGCACCTGCAGAGATTTAATAACGCGATTTAAACCAGAAAAATAGGTGGTTAAAATTAGTTATATACAGGGTGTCCACCTTAAAACTCCCGGCGCCATTTTCTCGATAACCAGAAGCGTTATTTGAATTCTGCAAAAAGGTATCTACTATAGTCTGTTTTTAAACCAGGAGGACCGTTTCAAATTACCGAGCTAAATCATACATCTGTGATTGGATATACCTTCGCCAGTTTTACACAAGGCAATAGTCGTAAATTTTGATATATATGTCAACTACTATTCAATTTTCGTAGTATTTGTGGTTTGTACACTAATAATTATCAGTTAATCTGTTTTTTATATCAGAAATAGAGAAAAAACAGTTCTTCTAAGTACTTGGAGTTTTTATAGTGCATAAACTCTTAAATATGGACAAAAAAATACATAGAAATAAAGGTCGATGTATTAATGTAACGAAACGCACACAGATATACTATAGTGGTTGGTTGCTCAAAACACCAAAAAGGTTCTAGTGTATTTTCTGGTTACTTCTATGGTGTGAATGGGTCTCTATTTAGTTCTTCTGGTTTAAAAACAGACTAGAGAATATATAAATGACTTCAGTTTTAAGTAAAAATCGTCATTATACACATTAAAGTATAGATGGCGTTGCAATGCAAAGAAATTTTTCGATCGCAGGAACGATGAAATGAGTTGCATGAGATGGAGAATTATATTCTAAGTAACTTTTTTAATATGAACAATTTTCGAAAAATCACTGGTTTTCGAGATATTTGAACTTCAATGTAATTTTTCAAGTAACAAAAATTCCATTTTTTTTCATATGTCTACAATTTGTAGTGTAAAATTTAGTAGAATATACAACATAAACATGACGCAAAAATTAGATAATACACAATAAACAAAAATGTCAAAATCTTTAATTTCCAAATAGCAGTTACAGCCCCAATGTTTTACTTGAAAAAAATATATATATTTTGTGTTTTGAAATAAATGTTTAATTACCATCTAAATGAGCCTGATTCACTATGAAAAATGTCCCAAAGAACTTATTGTCTAAAATGAATTTAAAAAAAGTTAAGACGATTTTTATATTCTAAAAAATTATATTGAAGTTCAAATATCTCGAGAATCAGTGATTTTTCGAAAATTGTTCGTATCATAAAAATCGCTCAGAATATAATTCTCCATCTCATTTCATCGTTCCTGCGATCGAAAAATTTCTTTGCATCGCAACGCCATCTATACCTCAATGTGTAAAATAACGATATTTACTCAAAACTGAAGTCATTTATATATTCTAGTATAAACCTTATACAGAATTCAAATATCGCTTTTGGTTATTGAGAAAATGGCGTCGGGAGTTTTAAGTACGACACCCTGTATATCAAATTTTATCATTTTCTCAAAATTTTTAAATTTTGGAAGTGTACATCTTCAAAAATAAATTTTTGAGATTTTTTTCACTTATTGGATCTTTTTATACATTACTTTAAGAGTAAAATGTGAAAGACCCAAGTTTTTATCTTTAAATTTTTAGAAATGGTAGAGCTTTTATCTATTTCATCGCAAATCTCTTTATGTTCCGACTTCATATATGTACTGTTCCTAAATACATTCATCTTTATATCTGAAAATATAAAAATCTAATTGCTACATATTTCTTCTTTCATTTAAGCTTTTGTGAGGTCAATTTCATTAATTAGTTCAAAAGTCACAACAAATTTAGTGTAGCGCGCCCGAGGCTGCGCGCGCGCGTGCTTCGCTTGCCGTACTTACGTATCTCCCCGTTCCATTTTCGTGCGTTAAACAAAAAAATCTAGAGCCTTCATATACATTTTTGATGTGAAATTTCCCGTACTTTCGAATGGTGCAATTATTTTTTGAATGAAAAAAATATTTTAAGGTATATTTGACAAAGACTGATATTTTGTAACTAATTTGTTTAATAACAAATTACGCTCAAGGACTATTGTTAGTAACTTTTGGTATGCTATTTCTGACATGTTCAGAGATGTATTCTCAAAAGTTACCGCTTCTCGGAATTTTTCCGAAGTGAAAATCTCTATTGACTCCACTATAGCATTTGTGAAGAATATTCCACGAACTAAAACATATTTACGGGTACCTACGAGTTTTACAGAAATAAAACTGTGTGTGGTGCTCTACATGTATGCTGATACTGCTGATGCAGCACATTTCGTTGCTAAAAAATGAGCTCCATTAGTTAATAAATGAAATAATCAGCGTTAACAAATATTATGTTGCTGAATGGAAACTTCATCTGAAAATTTCACGTGTCGAAGAAGAAAGTAAAATCAATATGTCGAATTTAGTAAAAATTCTAGATAATTTACCTGTACTCTATGATTTTCCTTGTCGCAAACATAAATGAATCCTAGAGCGTCAGTTGTAATGCCCCAAGGATAATTGAACCGCCCATCTGCAGTACCCTGACTGCCAAATGCTCTTAAGAATCTACCAGATGGGTCAAATACCTGAAAAAATATATGGTGTTAGTACAGAAGAAAGAAACGTTCAAGTCGAAAACTAAGTTATATACTAGAAGGGGAAAATCGTTAAATAATATCGTTAAGTATATTTCGGTTCAGATCAGCATTATTGACAACATATGCGGTGTCCGAGGAAGAGCCAATCATTAATTCTAGAAGACGCGTTTCAGCTAGTCGTGCTTTGTAGTTAACAACTCATAGCACGACCTTTCAGGGCTTTAGATTCTAGAATGCCATATCGTTATATGCTGAATCAAATCGTTTATAAAAATGTAAACGTAGTATGATTGTTTGATGCTGATTATTATTACAATTTTGGCAGTTTAATTTCATTCGATATTTCATCTTTAAAAAGCACGTCTTCCTGCTAATACGGTAATATCGGTGATGTTATTTCATTTCCCAGTTATTTTTTTTAAAATAACCAGGTCTAGAAGACTCTTATCACAGCGTCAGAAAAAGTACTTTTATCTACTCTTATTATGTTATATAGTAATTAATGAACTGCTTTTGAACAATTAATAGTATCCATAAACAAATAACGTGAGTTATAATGAGTAAGTTATTATAAATCTCTAGGTACAGAGCCAATCACTTATCACTCACTTGATGAGTTACAGCGTAAACTTCATCTGCGTGAGTTATTACCTACATTACCGCTCGTTGGATAATATACTATTACCTCCATTGTTAATGGCAACGCACAGCCAGCCGTCTAAAAAGTCAAACTTTAATGTCATGAAATGAGTTAAGAAATGACGTTTTGAGAAAAAATGTATTTCAATATTGCTATTTTTTTTTTATCTTTTACAAAACAGTGGACAAATAGGTACCTTATAAATATTTAGTAATAAAATATAAACGTGCCCCGAATATACAGGGTGTCCCGAATTGCATAGGCCAAACTTCACTAAGTATTACAACTTTTCAAAATAAGAAAAAAAATTACTATAAACATGGGTCGGGAAGTGCTTAGTTTCCGAGATACAGGGTGTTCAAGCAATTCTCCTGAAAATGTTTTTTTATGAATATTTTCGAAACATAAACAAATGATAATTTACCCAGGAATTTAACTTTTTATACTTTTTAAGACAAAATGACAACTATGTACGAAAATCATTCAGGAGCGGGTGAAACTGGGAGGGCCTAGGTATAATTTAGCCCCAACTTTATTGTGTGACACTTTTACATTAATTTATGAGCAGAACTTAAAAATTTGAAGTTTTCTACACAAAAAAAGTCTCTTGTGTGTTTTCTCTAAAATTATCAGTTTTTGAGTAAATCTTATCTGAACTATTCGGGAATAGTTTTTTATGAATATTTTAGCAGAACAGAAAAACCATGACAGTAAAACAAAATTTGATTACATTATTTTTTATTAGACAACAATGACTCCTGGCGTCGGTGATAGGCCCTGGTAGCGGAAATAGGCCGACGTTAAATAGTTAAAAAAAAAAAAAAAAAAATGAATTAGATTAAAGTAAGGTAAATTACAAATTACTAGAGTTGTTCAAAGTGCATTCCGCCAGCATCAACACATTTCTGACATCTGCGCCGTACAGAGCGTGTGCAAATTTTCACATTCTTCGAGAATTCTTTCGATTAACTCTTCTCTTGTGTTTACAGGGTTTGCGTAGACTTTGTCCTTTAAATAGCCCCAGACAAAAAAATCAACTGGAGTTAAATCCGGTGAACGGCCAGGCTCTTGCACCTAATGAACCGATCCACCGTTCAGGATAATTATTGTTTACCCACAAACGGTTCTCAACAGCAAAATGTGCAGGAGCTCCGTTCATTTGAAACCAGCATTCATTTCTTAAATTAAGAGGAATATCCTCGTGATATTGAAAAAAATGGTTATTTAAAAAATCATTAAATAATGGCCCATTTAAATGGGGAGGAAGGATGTGGGGCCAATAAAAAGTCCCGTTTATAACACCACACCATACATTAACGCTAAACTCCTGTTGAAATGCCCTAGGGCGAATTATATGAGGATTCTGATGAGCCCAGATTCTTAAATTATTAAAATTAACCGATCCATTATGGTTAAAGGTAGCTTCATCAGTCCAAATAATTTTACTTCCGAAATCGGGATCTTGTTCCATGGCATTTATAAACCAATTACAAAAATTGATACGCCTTTTGGGATCACCTGGTTGAAGGCTTTGGACTGGCTTCATTCGAAAAGCTTTTCTGTGATCTTTTTCAGAACCCGAAAAACTTTGTTTTTGGAAACATGCACAGCTTGCGCACGCAGCTGTTGGACTGCTCTTCTGATACTTAATTTATTATTATTGTTAAATTTGGCCAAAATTATGTTTCTAAATCGCCCATTTCGCTGTTCTTGATTTCTTGGACCTTCTTTAAGTCCAACATTTCTAAATTCTAGGTGGATTCGAATAAAAACATCTTTAGATGGTTTCCTTCTATTAGGAAATCTTCTGCGATATTTGCGTACCGCGGCATTCGCGTTTCTATTACAATATCCATAAATAAAATGAATATCCGCGTACTCCACATTACTAAACATGACCATTTTTTACTTTTCAATAGAACACGTTTTCCAAAATGAAATAATAAAACTACAGAACAATGAACTACAGAAAACACAAAAAACAACAATGTCATTATTGTCATTCTGGCATTGCATGTTAGATTATTTTTCATGTTACACACATTACAGGCACACTCCTGCATACCAGGAATGCTGGTAATAATGGTTACTAATTAAGTTCAGATAAGATTTACTCAAAAACTGATAATTTTAGAGAAAAAACACAAGAGGCTTTTTTTGTGTAAAAAACTTCAATTTTTTAAGTTCTGCTCATAAATTAATGTAAAAGTGTCACACAATAAAGTTGGGGCTAAATTATACCTAGGCCCCCCAGTTTCACCCGCTCCTGAATGATTTTCGTACATAGTTGTCATTTTGTCTTAAAAAGTTAAATTCCTGTGTAAATTATCATTTGTTTATCTTTAGACGTTTCGAAAATATTCATAAAAAAACATTTTCAGGAGAATTATTTGAACACCCTGTATCTCGGAAACTAAGCACTTCCCGACCTATGTTAATAGGAACTTTTTTCTTATTTTGAAAAGTTATATTGCTTAGTGAAGTTTGGCCTATGCAATTCTGGACACCCTGTATATGGACAATATAACAAATGGCTACATTGAACACGAAAATAAACTGGAAGACACAAAAATTCCGTTTAATACAAATGAGGTTCGCTGATTGTTGCCTCCATTTTTAAATAGATCGAAGTAAAATAAGAACAAACTTAAAAGAAAAAAGTAGTTAAGCATTGAACTTGGCCAATGCATAGTTATTTTAGATTTAAAAATAGAAAAGTCTGAATATAAATACAATCATACGACAACCTGGGCTTAAATTACAGCATGAATCAGATCGTTAATTTGGCTGCCTAATCTAGTAATGAAAAAGAGATCAATAGAAACTGTTTAAAAATACCAACACTCAATACTGGGAAATTTTATATTTGCGAGAAGGATCGCAATTTTTTTATTTTTTTATTACGTGGATTATCAGCGTTGCAAGCGTACGTTAATTAACGCAGAATTTTATGTGGAATCTAAATATATAATCATATTTAAGTAGCCTCTCACCGTTTAAAAGTTATATAAACAAAAGTAAATAATTTACACTGGAACTTTCACCATAACTTTAAAAATATTCTCTATGGAATACGTATGTAGGTACATACACTTATATCTGCCTTTTATAAGTAAATGTATACCCTAATGCACAACATCCAAATCAGTCAAAGGTATAAAGCATTAAAATTCAGGTTTCAACATAATACACCTACTTTATATTTCTTTATCCATATTTATAATTTTATAAATGATAATCATGTAATCAAGTAGCTAATACACAGACGTACATAGGAAAATTGTAAAACAAAAATTGCAAATATTTGTTTCAGATCTTATAGAACAAAATTGCAAGGCTGTCCTGTTTTATTGGTTTTATTTAATAAAGAATTTGCAACTATCAAATATTGCGGATTGTCTTTTGTTTCGGCCGCCATGTTTAATATTGGATAGGTTGTGTTATATGTATATTTGACAACTTTTGACGTGATTCTTCCTTAATATTTAAAAACTTTTAAACTGTGATTGTGCTTTAATTCGTTACTATATTGTCTCAAACTTTAAAATAATGTAGTGATATCATATCAAATGCTTTCTGTACACATGCAAGTATCATGGTTTGGTGAGTTTAAATCTATAATCTCTGTTCTTTTATTGTTTATAATTATTTAATATTTGAAAGTATTTTCTTAATTGTACCTAGTAAAGTAATTTGTGAAAATTAATTACGGATTCTAAACATTATTTAAACGTGGATTATGTTAATAAATTCTTTAAAATACTTGTGTAAATACTAATTGTGTAATTACTAATGTAAATACTGTTTGTAATATTTTAATTCAATTTAGTAGAGTAAAAATAAAGCTAAACATTGAAATAAAGACGATGTCTAGGAAGGAGATTTTTGCAGAGTCTGAAGATACATATAAAGAAGTATTACTGCTAGATCGGGTACATATTCATTTAAACAATTGAAATCGGAAAGCGTCGTTTTTTCTCATGTTTTGCAAATATAAGATCGCATTGGTCGTATTGCAAAAATTAAAAATTGAGATTGTTCGCAATAAAATTTTGACCAGATTTAGAAATGCCAAGGCCTCTATTAAATATTTACCTAACCTCAAAGAAAATGGAAGAACTAATATAGAGATTTTTTAAACGAAAAAAAAAAAATTGAAATGTTTTTTATTCAAATGAAACGTCGAAATTTTAAGTTTGAGCAAAATATAAATTCTATGTCTTTCTCTATAACTATTCTTGTGCTCACGATTACTCTGGAAGAATTTATGATATCGACTTGACTTAAATTTGATACACCTATTCATTCATAATGAGAACTGAAATTAAATTATATTTTGATCTTATTCCGATGACAGGTTGGGAGGTAAAAAGATAAAGCAAGCAAATAATTTCATTTCTTTTTTATTTGTTTAAATTCTTATATTTTTGCGAAGTACGTAAAAAAGAAACAATTTTAAAAATAAATATCTTCTTATCTAAATTAGAAGCCGAGATATACTTTTTGCGTTAAAAACCAGAGTTCTTGATGACATAATTTTATGAGGTCCCAAAGTTTTAAACAACTTATCATTTTTTTGCAGTTTAAACCAATATTTTAACTCGAAATCTTCTGTGGTTGTTAACCTCCATAAAGGGCATATTTTTACAAAATTGTATTTGTTAAGTAAATATTTATTAGACGTCTTATATATCTAGGTCTGTTCGAAATTTTATTGTAAATAATTTCAATTTTTCATTTTTGCAATACGACCAAGAACACATAGCAAACTAGAGAAAACATTATATTCTTCGTCGAATTATATAATTGTTACGCTTATTATGGGATATTCCTCGCAGTTTTTTTTTCTAAATAATAGGTTTAGAAATTTTTTACTTGGTGATGTGAAACATCTCTTAGTGTAAAATTAAATAATAAAAAAAAAGGAATTCCATTCAACCTTGTGGTTTGATCACGCGACCATTGCATTACAAGTCAAAAGTGTAATCGCCAGGCTGCCACCTGATACTTTCAAACTTCTTAATTTCTGTAATATATGCTGGTAGTTAAAAATCATATTATTATGATGAGATATTGTATTATTATGAAATGCATATTAATAAAATATGTATAAATAATGATAGAAAATAACATTTCACAAGACATATTCAATTACAAAACATAGAAATTAAGAATTTTTTTTTTTATTTAAATGGTTAATAACTTTTTTATTTACTGATAGATTTTTTAAAAAAACAGTAGGAATTTTCCTCTTACTAACCCCAACTTTTCAGACGGACTTTTGAAAGTTGTTCAGAATTAGTTCATAAACACAATGGTATGATAAATTTTCCTCTGCAAGCGATATTTATGGTTTTAGAAATAGGCCTATCAAATGCAATGTACTCTTCATTTTCGTATCTGCGAAGTGTATATAAATTGAGCAAAAACGATGTTTTACAATTTCAGTTGTTAACCCGGGGCGGTAGCATAGCGGGCTAAAGCGATTAGAGGCGAGCTCGCTAATCCAGACTTTCCATCGTGTCCTGGGTTTAAGCCCCAGCTCAGACCCTGGCAATGTCGGTGGATGTTGTATATGTTTTTCCGACGGCTTTGGATTGAGGTTGCCTACTATATGTGGCGTATGCTTATGTTATTGGTTAGATACGAATATTTTTGACTTACTTGTATTCTGTGGTTGTATCTGTCGGCGATAATAAATTGCCCGATACGGTTGACGGCAACGCCGGCGAGACAATCAAATTCTCCCTCCTTGTTACCGTACTGGCCGAATTCCTTCAAAAATCGACCGTTGGAATCGAACACCTGTACACGGTGGTTCGAGGAGTCAGCGACGACGACTGAATTATCGGGACCCACTGCAACGCCGCGGGGCCACGTAAAACATCCGGCTTCGCTCCCCCGACTACCTATTTCGAACAGCTGCTGGCATTTTTGGAGGTACTGGCTCCTAGGGGAGGTACCTGCTACTGCCTGAGCGATACCTGTAAGCGGAAACAGAAAAATATTTAGTAAAGTAAAGAATTTCTTATTACACATTCACATTACTATAAGAGTGTTAACACTGACACAACCGCCAATACGTTAGCGAAAGGTTTAAGCATCTCCTGATGATGCGAACATGGTTGGCGAAAGGCGCGTCTAGTTTTTGTGTTCACTATTTATAAGGAACGATTTTAATGTCACATTGAAAGTTCGAAGGTGTTGTATAAATTACCCACTTAGGTATGTATATGTTATGATGTATTACCTCTATAGTTTACGTATACGAACATCAGTATAAAGGTATAGCTTCGAGCAGTTTCTATTATTTCAAACAATCATAATAATTCACGGTATCGTTAAGAATCATTAAAAACGATTTTTCTTCCTGAGAATGTCAACTGGGGAAATTACAAGTCGCAGTATTAACTCAAATAGCTTATACACTGGTGAGGTGTCAGAAATGCAACCAATCGGCATTCGAACAAAAATAGCGTGGCCACCTTTCAACGAGAAATTTTGTGAATGTTTTAAATATTATCCCCGTCTAATGAAACCATGCTTTTGTTACGTACGAGAATTTTATACAATTTTGCATTTTTTTTCATACACGTTTTATGGGAAAGTGCGGAAAACTTTAAAAAAATACCGAAAAGATAGGATTGCAATATTTCAAATAATGAAGAGCGAGAAGAAATAATATTATCATAATGTTGAAAATATTTATCTGAAGACAAAAAATTTGCAAAATTTAGGAGAGATGTAATATGTCATGATAATTTATTTCTATATGCGTGATGCTTGTGATAATAGAGTCTATGTAATGAAGCATTATTTGACTAGTTTTTTGTAAATATTTCGAGATTACCTTCCCCCCTCCCCGTTTTAGAGGGTGCTGAACACGATGAAAGTAGTGGGAGAAGTTTTTGACATGCGCAACCCCCTAAAACGGCCAAAAACCACCCCTTTTATGGGGATCCCTTTATGTTTTCATATATAAACAGGTCTGGGGAGTAATTTATCGACGGGTTATACTTGAAATAATATGGAACGAGGTTATAGAGTAAGTGGAATCCAGAGATCAGGCCTAGGGGGTTGATTAAACCCTCCCGATTCAAACGCTTATCCCCTGTTTTCGGGGTCGCTGATAACGGGAAAAATATTCATTTTTAGCTCCAACTCTCATCTCTCAAACGGGAAGAAATCACCCTCCACCCACCAGAAAGCATGCTACCCAGGACTTACAGGTTTTTCGGCGCATGATCGTTATTACTGTGCATATCTCTTCATTTTTCATGGAAAAGAAGGTGGTAGCGACCTCGAAGGTTGCTTCAATCTTTCCAAGAGATGTTAAATTTATTACACTTTGGATCGTCAATAGGTCTTTCCCCGTTTTCGCAGGCGCTGATCACGATAAAAATATAATTAATGAATTTTACATCCCTTGGAAGGGTTGAAACAACCCCCGAGGTCGCTACCACCTTCTCTTCCATGAAAAATGAAGGGATATGCACAGGAATAACGATCATGTGCCGAAAAACATGTAAATCCTGGACAGCATGCTTTCTGGTGAGTGAGGGGTGGTTTCTGCCCGTTTGAGGAATGAGGAGGGGTTGGAGCTAAAAATGAATATTTTTCCCGTGATTAGCGACACCAAAAACGGGGGATGAGCGTTTGAACCGAATCATTTGAAAAAAAGATTTTCCACCCCTCGGGAAGGTTTAATCAACGCCCTAGGCCTGCTGTCTGGATTCCACTTACTCTATAACCTCCTTCCATGGTATTTCAAATATATATAATCCGTCGATAAATCGCTCCCCAGACCCGATTTTTATATAAGGAAACATAAAGGGATCCCCATAAAAGGGGTGGTTTTTGGCCATTTTAGGGGGTTGCGGCGGTCAAAAACTTCTCCCACCACTTACATCGTGTTCAGCACTCTCGAAAACGGGAGGAAAGGTAATCTCGTCTTTGCACGAAATATTTACACTATTTTTGCCTTCATTACATAGACTATAAAGGGTATCATCTTTTTCAGTAAACAGTATTTGGGCGACATTTTAATTAAAGAAAATTAAGGACGAACATTGTTTTGGTCATAATTTTTTTGTTCTTTTTGCTGCAGAAACAAACAAAAAATCTTTTAAAAGTCTAATTAATTATTGCTGGCCTTTAGCATTTTTTACACAAGTGTCACAGTTTCTGAGATATTCAACATTTGAGGTAAATACTTCATCCTATGAATGTTCGAAACTATTAATTTTACTGAAACTAGAAAAAAAAATTCATGTTCAGTTTATAAGACTTATTTTTAACCCACCATTTTTTTTGCTAGAACTAATATTTATTAAGATGTTTGCAAGAGAACAAAAAATTTAAATTTTTTTCGAAAATACCATTATAGTTTAAAGTGAAATTTTTTGTAAAGCAAGTGCTGTAAGCGCACAAAAAAATTGAGCATCTAGGACATGCTATATGTTAATTAAAAACAGTATTTGAGATTATTTTTTTAAAATTATTTGCTAATTACAAAATGGCGACATTTTTATTAAAATAATGTGAAGACGCACATTGTTTCTGTTATAAATTCTTTGATTTTTATATTATAGAAACTGGCAGATAATTATTTGAAAGCCTAATTAATAGGTACTCTTTTGTTTTGATAATTTTTGATGAAAGTACCTTAATTTCTAAAATATTTAACGTTTCAACTAAATACTTCATCTTATAAACATTCAAACGCCAGATTTAAACTTCCATCCCTCTGAAACTATTAATGCTAATGAAATTTGAAAAAACAATATCATCCTAAGCTTTATAAGCTTAATCTTTAGCATTTTTTCACTAAACTTGATATTTTTTCTGTTATCCGATGAAAACAAGCTAAAATCGGAATTTTCAATTCGATATTAGTAAAATACTACTAATTTATTTGAAAAATTGCATAGAATTTTTTTTCTCTTAAGTTTTTTCTTTAAGTACCACATTCTGAAAAGGGGTGACTTCCACCTCCTATAAATTGACAAGCCCCCGCAAAATATAGAGCGCTTCTTCTGATTAATTTACTATTAAACTATACAAGAAAACATTTTTTAATTCATACGACAATCTTCTAAATTAGAACATCTAGTTACTATTGGATTATGTACACTTAAATCAAACCATGCTTTAACTACTTTACAAGCTACTTTAGCTATAATTCAGAGATACATACCGGCTGCCGCCGTAGCTGCTATAGGGGTAGTGGGGGAGCCTTGCATGTTTTTTGAATCGTCATCAGAGCTCGCCAGTTCCGTGGAGGATCTTAAGGGAAGACCTAGCGACAGTCTTCTCGCTGCTGCGGAACTGCTTGATGACGGCGTCGTAGTACTGGCTCCGGAATCCTTGTCTTTGGCTCCGCTTCTATTACCGTATTTGTTCTTTAAATATCTTGCCCATGAACTTAGGGCGGCGCCATCCTTTTCTGTGGCCGCCGATCTGTCTGGTGAGTTGTCTCGGGATTTTAAGGCATGCGAGGAACGGCTACGAGAAAGATCATTTCCAGATGTTGTCGAGCCGTATCCTCTAGAAGCCAGATATGCAGAGGGATTGGAAGATGTTGGAGAAATTGGTTCATCCGGTTCATCCTCGTCAGCGAACTGTTGACTGCTTCTGCTTCTTGCTAAACGTTGTCTGCGTTCTTTTAAAGCCATATAGCGGGAACGACCGCTTGAAGGGTATTTACTTTCCTCGTCTGCTGCTGCAGAACTGTATCTGCTGGTGGGGATGTCTTCATCCTCTGGTGGAATAGCAGCTGAGCTTTTGCTTTTGTTTAAAAATCTACTGGTATATCCAGAGTATCCACGGGATGGTTCATCATCTGTTACAGTGGATGCTCTACTTCTTGTGTATTTCGATGGTTCCTCCTTTGTTGGGTATTTTGATTTTCCGTAACTTTCGTCATGACTAGTTTTACGTGTATTTTCCGCACTGTTGTCGCGAGCATTAGCACTTCTCGCCAATAGAGGACCAATGTCCGACTTGGCCATTTCCCTAGTATCAGGTTTTGGAGTGGAATCCTCTTCAGATTCCTCTTCGGACTCTGTTGCCTCCTCAGAACTCGTTTCAGTTTCTTCATCGTCATCAGCTGGTGGTGGAGGAACGGTTGTGGGTTTGTTTTGTAGGAAACGACTTTGGAAGGGTTTCTGTGCTGGAGTATCTTTGGGGGAACCAGCGGAACCACTGCCGGCTCTACTGCGAGTGGTGGGGGTAGTGGTATCAGTGCGAGATAGAATTTTTTGTTTCACTTCTTCGGTTGTGAAAGGGGCGCCTGTACTACGAATGGCAGCCGAAGATGCAGTGGAAGATTCTGTTGATGTGCTTGAATCTGAACTAGCCGATCTAGTGGATTTCTTGTGGCCGGCATCTGAAGCTCTGCGTGTTGCGGCTGCTGCAGTTTTGCTGGCTGTGGTTTTTCTTTGGGTTTGTTGGAGGGAAGTTACTGATTCGTCAGTTTCTTCAGTGCTGGATACGGCCTGAAGAAAACAGTGTGTTAGGATTTAGAAGAATCTTGCACACATCTTCATGCTTCACACACAAAACAAAAAGGGTAGGTACGGAACACTTGAGTTGAAAGAAGGTGTTGAAGGTAGAAACATGCCAATGTGTGATCGAGTCTATTTTTATTTCAAGTTAATGGTATTGTGAATCAATCACAATGGACGGCAAACAAGCAACATATACATTATACTAAGTTTTAATATACTAAATTTTTTTAATCAGGTACTGTGTAAGAGGTTACGGTTCATCCAAACTCACCTCAGGGGCAGGGGTTTTCCTTTGTCTCTCTTCTGTGGAAGCTCTTTCTGTAGGTCTCGTTTCAGTGACGGTCTCTGTGGACGTGGTGGCCCCTTTGTTTTGTTTTTTAATTCTAGATATCTCGTCCTCCTCACTGACCTGCCTTGTAGCTGGAGGTGGAGGTCTTTTTGGCACTACTTTTGGTTGGGGGGTAGGTTGTGGAGGTGGAGCTTCCTCTTTTTTCTTAAGTTTTCCACTTTCGTGGTCTTGCATCTTTTTCATTACTCTTGGGGAATCTGCTAATCTAGTGATTCCACTGAGCGGTCCACGGGCGACGTCTTCCGTATCTAACGTCCTTTCTCTTTCATGCTTTTGTTCATTGAATCTAACACCCTTGGTCGATTGCTCTGTGTCAGAGTCATTATCTGGGTTTTGTAGACGTCTGAATCTGCTGTATTTTGACCTGGCTGGTCTGCTGCTGTCATGGTCGTACTCCTCGCCGTAGTCGGTGCCACCTCCCCTACCGTATCTATCGGCATATCTGTCAGTTGTAGCGGTAGTCTTAGGCCGCTCGCCGAATTTTCTGCCACTAAGGACCTGGTCGTCCGCATCACCGTAACCCCTTTCACCATATCCTCTTTCTTCTTGCTGCCTAAATTGAGAGGCTAATCTGTGGTCGCTCTTTGATCGCATGAGACCTGGTCCCCCTGCCGGTTGCAATGAACCAGAGGTTTGCCCGAAATGAGCATTGGCTATATTTAAATCTCCGAAGCCAGCTACGTGGAGTACCAGCTGGTTCGGGTCGTGCGCTAAAATTAATCGTACTTTTCTACTATAATCTGAATTTTCATATTCAAAGTTACGAATAAATTCTACAGTCTTTAGGAAAATTTCTTTGGCGTCCATTAATTCGCAATCATCCCATATATCTACGTTTTCGTTCATATGTTTGTCAGCCAAATCGCAGTTGCTTAGTATGTTTGAAATTTCTTGTGCTAAATTTTCTTTCAAGGTAGTTAAGCTACGCAATTCCGTAGTTAGGTACCGATCGATTTCTCCACGCAGGTAATCTGTGCGATCTTTAAGAGCCTTGTTGAGCCTCCTGTATATCTCCTCGACTTCCTCCCCTACAGACAGACAATTCGTTTGTATGTTTTGTGAATTTTTCTCTACTAAGGAAAGTGTGTCTTGCAGCCTATGGATGCCTCGCCTAATTTGATTGTTAATTCTGGATATTTCTCTTCTGAGGATCTCCATGTGTGCTCCCTTGCATTCTTCGCAAATTTTCTTATCACAGTGCGAACAAAAGCTACAATAAGCTTTCTCTGAACAGACGTTGCATCTCTCCATCACTTGGCCACTGGTAGGATCTGGTAATTCTCCTGTTATTTCGATGTGCAATTCGAGGAATCTTTGAAGGGTTACATTGGTGGGGAATCCTTGCACCCCTTGGTAAGGAATCCTGTGTTCGGCGCGACATTCTGGGCATTTCACCTGAAACCAAATTAAGTTGTCTATTAGAAGGGAGTCAGTTTACTAGGAATTGATTAATTTGCCAGTTATATTTACATATTTTGCATTTCATAAAAGCTAGACGGTATCGTACAGGGTGCAACTAAATAACGAGTAGACTTTTTGAATGGACAATTGAAGAATTCGTTGTTTATAGTTGTGTAAATATTGGAGCAAAATTATACGAATTTCGAAACTATAGACATGATTTTTAATATCACAATACCTAGATGTAAAAAAAATATGCAAAATTTAAAAATAATGACGGCTAAAATATGACGGATGGAAATTTTTTCTAAAGCAATTTCCATCATAACTTTGTTTTTTATGCTACAGAAATAAACAAAAATCATTTTAAAGTTTAATTAATTTGGTCGTTAGCATTTTTGACAGAAGTGTCATAGTTTTTAAGATATTCAACATTTAAACTAATTACTTCATCTTAGAAACATTCGGACGTCATCTTTAAACTGCCATATCCTCGAAGTAATTCTATATAAACAAAAAAAAGACAAATTCATCCTCAGTTCATAAGCTACATTTTTGGTTTTCACCATTTTTCGGTAAAATTCATAGTTATTGATATTTACAAGAAAATAGTTATTTTTCTTCAATCGTTCCAAAAGTAGGTAGTTTCGGTACGATTTTTTGTACCGAAAGTAGCGTATTCTAGTACTAGCCCCGAAAGTAGCTATTGCGGGTACTAGTACTGTAAGGTGACAGATCATCTAAACGTCAATGTTATATTTTACTATGAATCACATTAATCACATTTATACTCGACGCTAAACAGTCGTGTTGGATAAAAATATGCAAGATGTTTCAATACCAAGTACAAGTATGCAAGATTTACAAGTTCCAAATGCATTGTCTTCTTCTGATACTACAATTAATATTAATATTTTTAAATAATCAAAGTATATCAATTTTTGGTTTCATTAAAGAGACGATTGAAGAAAAAATATTGTACGTAACACGCCCCGAAAGTGCTTTTACTAGACTCACAAGCTTCCAGGCCTCGCCCACGGCTCGCACACGGCTCGCCCTGGAATTTGCTTACTCGTCCAGTAAAAGCCCACTTTCGGAACTTGCTACGTAAATAGCTATTCACTGTCCATTTTTAAATAACTATTATCTGACAGTTTTAAGCGTCATTATTTTGTTACCATAGCAACACGATTGTTTAGCGTCGAGCACGAATGCGAGATTAATGTGATTTATAGTAAAATATAACCTGCAAATTGACATTAACGTTTAGATGATCTGTCACTTTACAGTACTAGTACCCGTAATAGCTACTTTCGGGGCTAGTACTAGAATATGCTATTTTCGGTCCAAAAAATCGTACCGAAACTACCTACTTTTGGAACGATTGAAGAAAAAGTACATTTTTTAAAACGGGCACAGTGTAGTATCGTAAACACCATATTATTCAGTTTACATTTTTATAACAATTGTCGCGTTTTCAACTAAACGTCAAAGTATGTCAAGTTATTTTATAGTTTTGAAGAATACATAATTCGGTTACTATGGATTGAACGTCGACTAATACTGTTTTATTAATTTTTATAGAAATGAGTCCGGTAATAGGATATGAGGTGGAAAATTGTTGTCGAGAGATGAGATAGTTAGTTAGCATTTTTTATGTAATTGTCATAGTTTTCGAGATATTTAACATTTAAACTAAATACTTTATCTTATAAACATTCGGCCCCTATCTTTAAACTTCTATATCTTCGATACTATAAACTCTAGAGAAATAAAAAAAAAAAATAAATTCACGTTCAGCTTATAGGCTTTTTTAAATGGTCTCCAGCATTTTTTCGCTAAATGTGATACTTTTCGAGTTATCCAACGAAACCCGTTTTATTAAAATAAAGCCATGGCAGGTTAAGATAAGTGTCCGCTCCTTTGCAATCTTCTTCGTGTGGTTTCTTTCAGTGATGTATCTTTGCGTAAGATATTACCACAAAAAGTTTTGACCGCAAAAGTTTTGACCGCAAATATCTGGGACTTTTTTTTTTCGGAAATCCGAAAAAAATTTTTTTTCTTAATTAAGTGAACCAATTTGTTTATATTTTATATATATTGTAAATCTACTCATGGCAATTTATTAATGATATTTTAACGACATCTTTTCATGAAGAAAAAAACTGATGCTTTTGAATTTTTTCAAAAATTTAAATACATGTACTTACACGTTACAGATACCCACCATCTTTTTATTAATTATACACCATACAATAAGCTACAACATATATTTTTCACAAAACTATATCGAAGGGGTAACCCAGTCAAATTGGAAAAGATAATGTCAGGAACATAAAAGGATTTTAATGCCATGGGCGTATGAAGAACTTTATGAACCTTTTAATTTTATTTCAGTCTCTAAGCCCTCAACAGATTTTTCATATTTTATTTGGTTCAATTTTCCGCTCTGAATTAATTTTTTAATATTGCGCAAAAGAAAGTTATGGAACTGATAAATTCGCGGTTTTGGCGGATGCGCCGGGTGTAAGAACATGTCTTTAATTTTCATATTTTGAAGTTCATGATATATTATGGGGTCATTCAAAAAATACGTTCGCTTTCAGAGAGAAGGAGAAAATGTGACAAAATGAACGATAGGAGGGTATATCGAAAAGTTCTCACAAAAAAATGAAAAATAACCTTCACATTTACTACGCACTCAAGAAATGTCGGCGCCTTTGATCTTTACCGCACCGACAAAGACGTCGACATTTTTTACACGGATAATAAGTGTGAAGTCAAATTTAAGTACGTATTTAAATTTTTCAAAAAATTCAGAAGCATCAAACTTTTTTCTTCATGAAAAGATGTCCTGAAAATATCATTAATCAATTATCACGGATAGATTTACAATATATCTGAAGTACAAACAAATTGGTTCACTTGATTAAGAAAAAAAACTTTTTCCCAGATATTATGAAGTTTTTAAGGTCAAAACTTTTTGTGATAGTATCTTATGCAAAGATACATCACTGGAAGGAATCACGCAAAAAGGTTGCAAAAGCGGACACTGACCTTAACCTGCTCCAAGGCCTTTGATTATCTTCCAGTTCCAATCGCTATTTTTTTTTTAGACCACTTGAAAAGAGGTGGATAAATTAATGAACCTCCATATAATACAGAAACGTTCTTTTGATGCAGTTTATTATAATGAAGAAAATACAAAATTTAATTCATATGACAATATTTATAAATTAAAATCCCCAGTTACTCTAATAGTAGAAAATATTTTCTCTCTTTTTATCTCATTATGTTTCCTATTTCCTTGCTTTTCTATTACTAGTTCTACTCTCAAGGCAGGAATAAGACCTCTGCACGAATTCATTCATTCCATTCGAATAAAACATCAAAATTGGTTTACATAAAATTTTACACCAAATAAATATTTGATTGGAATTATTCCAGTTGTGAAAGAGCAAATTACGTATGCATCAGCGTCACCCTGTATAATACCCGGATTTTATGAATTGCAAATCAAATTAACCACTAAAGTCTATTTGGTAAAGACAGAGTAATGAAAGCTCATTATCGATGCAAATCCACCAAAAACGTAGTCAAGTGCTACAACAAATTTTAAATATTGACTATACAGTGTGTCATGTCTCAACTGGACATACCTTGATATTTGGGTTATTATTCGATAGATCAATTTCAAATTTTTCTCAGCTCAGAAATTCTTTAATGTGCATCTTTTCATGATTTTCAATTGTCACACCAACACACTGTGTCCTCTCAAAAATGAGATTTTTCTGTATTTTACTTAGCAAGAAAACTTGTTCAGAATCAAAAAATACCCTAGATACAGATCAAAATATGCGAATTTTGATTATTTTCAAAACTTTTGCAATAGTTCAGAAATTACTTTTTAAATTGTAAAGAGACTTTAACAAAGATTGCCGTGGATACAAGAAATTGTAACAATTGACATTAAAAACGTCAAACGTGTATCTGTGTTTGATTTTTCTCTTGCACAGTGGCTGAACAATGGTTGAGTATCAATGAAAAAGCGGAGATAATTACACTTACTGGCGAAAATAGTCGTCCTACCAGAGCAGTAGCTCGAATTTAACGACAGACATTCACAACGTCAAATTAGTTAAATAATTGTTGCCAAAATTAACAGACTATTCAGCCAAAGTGGTGCTGTAATTAAAACCAAAAGGTAAATAAATAATCAGCAAAACGTAGACCAAGTAACTTTAGACGCTTTTAATGGCAATCATCGTAGTAGTATACGAATAAACTTGAATTTGATTTGCAACAAAAGAGTGACCCAAAAAACCCTCTATTTTTCGCCCCTTTTGGGACCACGGAATTTTATTTAAAAGTGGTAGTCCACTTTTAAATGATAGTTTATGGTGATACTTTGAAGTAGGCGAAATTTCAAGTTGAGCAAAGTTTTCGTTTTGGAGCATTGGGGGCATTAGTCCGGAGAATAGCTGTTGGTTGCAGTCTGGTTTTTATTCCTTATATATTTAAGGAAACGTATAGAGGAGTTCGACAAAAATATTTCACTAGTAAATTTCGAGTTAATGACGTTATTTGATTCATCCACGCCAAGGCGAATCCGACATTCTCGGTGACTTCTTGCGTTACCTTAAAATTCTCAACAGATACAAGCAGTACTATTTTTTCCGTTCTTTTCTAATATTTCATTAGATTTTACCAGAAACATAGTACAAGAAAGTTACAAAATATTTCTCTAGAAAATAATTAGCATTTTTGCTAAACATCTTTGATCAATCGGTATTTTTGTACTGAAAACATAGCAAATCTCGACGAATTTATATACGAAGGCACTTATAGGAGTCAGGAGTCGCTCGGTTTGGCGCGCAATCAGTTCAGAATTCGGATGCTGCTGAGCCGACGGAGGAGACTTCTCTGAAGAAAATAGTTGTCTACATTATTTTACATGATTTTGATGCAAGCATCGATTATATTATTTATTTATATTTTACTAATAATATTCATTATAATTTATTGCTATCTTAATACTATTATACACTACGAGCAAACAAACGATAGATTCTGAGAACTAAACATGTGTGAATGTATATCTGGGGAAAACCCCTCTTCTGTAGAATTAGAGTCGCCGCAAGGTGGCTGCGCCTCGAGTGTCGCCGATACATTTACTTTTTAATTCAAAGGCTGTCGGAGTTTGGAGTATCTATCGAGATTTGCTAAGTCTCCGGTATAAAGATACAGATTAATCGAATAATATCAGCAAAAATCCTAATTTCTTCCTGTAAAATCGGCTATACCTCACTTGAACAACGTTTTTGATAAAATACAATGATAGATTCGAAAAGAACGGAAGATTTTTCATAGAAAATTATACACTTTGCGTATTTGAGAATCTAGAACATGATGAACGAGTAGAGAATATTATTTAGGTATTATGCAAATCACAACTTACACACTTTTTTTATTTATTATGAAAATACCTACTTTTTGTATATTGTTGCCCTAATCTGGGCACGCTAATATATTAGTTAGGTAAATACTTTAAAACATTCATTATTGGAGAATCAATCAAAACAACTACTCTTCCAGAAATCCTATCATGTAATTCAATACTTCGTCAGTATTAGCTAGAAGAGTAGTTGTTTTGATTGGTTTTCCAATGAGTGTTTTAAACTGTTTTCATAAGTAGTATATTAGCGTGACCCGATTAAGTTACCAATATACAGAACGTAGATAATTTCATATTAAATAAGAAAGTATGAATGGCTAAGCAGACGGTAAGCCGGTTGGCTTACTGAACTGAACTTCGCCCATTCTGCGAATACAAATATTTTTGATAAGTATTGTATTTGATTTGAATAAAGACATATTATTATTATTATTAAATTTGAATAAATGATTTAAGTATTTTCAATATATTTTTTGCTTTAAAATGCTAAGAATCCTATCATGTAATTCAATACTTCGTCAGTATTAGCTAGAAGAGTAGTTGTTTTGATCGATTCTCCAATAATAAGTGTTTTAAAGTATTTACCTAACTAATATATTAGCGTGCCCAGATTAGGGCAACAATATACAGAAAGTAGGTATTTTCATAATAAATAAAAAAGAAATTGTAAGCCGTGATTTGCATAATACCTAAATAATATTCTCTAATCATGGTAAAAGCAAATAAATAAAAAATAATTAATTGTAAACATAATGAACGAGATTGACAAGAATGTTGGATTCATCTTGTCATTAACAGGTCAACTAACAGTTTCGACTAGTCATATCTCCAAAGCAAAAACTATGCTCAAATTGAAATTTTGCCTACTTTAAAGTATCACCATAAACTATCATTTAGACCATTTTTGAATTGAATTCATGAGGTCCCCAAAAGGGGCGAAATTTTGGGTCTTTGTCGATCCTAATTGAAGCCATTCAAATCCAAATTTTTACACATTTTGGAGGAAGATGATGATATCTGAAGGCTGGAATACTGTTTCTGGACTCAAGGCAATTTTCTTATTGACAGACATTTTTTGAAAAAAAAATTTTTACTGATGAAGCGACATTCACTACCAATGCAATTGTATTGTATTTTCGCAGAACTGTAGGTATTGGGCAATAGAAAACCCGCAATGGGTGATCAGTTGTAAATGCCAGCACTCGGAGAAAGTGAACATGTGGAGCAGAATTTTAGGTGAAAGGATAATAGGCCTTTTATTATATAAGATTGCTAAACGTTTTAAATAATAAATTAATGGAGGTAATTGATGCTTTTCCACTGGAATTGCTAAGAGATATGCTTTTCCAATGGGATTTAGCATCGATTGACAACTCGATAATTGCCCAACGATGGTTAAATGTAAATTTTCCTCAAAAATGTATAGGGTGAAGTAGCTCTTTAATCGAGTAGCCTCCCAAATCTCCGGATGTCACCTCGTTTGATTTTATTTTTTCGTGTTCAAAATAAAGTTTACAAAACGAGGCTTCGAAGTAGACAAGAGCTTTGTGATAGAATTGGTCAAGCCTGCCAAGAAATTAATGATCAAGCACTACGACGAGTAGCAAGGAATAATGAAAAATACATTGAGAAATGTATTTAAATTGACGGTGGTTTAGTTGAAAAAGGCTACATTTAAGTACTTAAATACTATATTAAAATGTGTTGCATTTAAGGTTATGATTTTGAATTATTTCACAATAGACTGATTTTGAGTACTTTTTATTTCCACGGCAATCTTTGTGAGTCTCTCTGTACAATTCAAAAAGGAAATTTCTGGACTATTGTAAAAGTTTTAATAATAGAAATTTGCATATTTTGGTGAAATTCGGTATCTGGGGGTATTTTTTGATTCTGAACAACTTTTATTAATAATTTTAGCTCTATCTCTAACGCTAAGTAAAATATAAAAAAATCTCATTTTTGAGTGGATGTAGTGTGTTGGTGTAGAACATCGACCTCAAAGACAAAAAAAAGGAAAGAAATTTTTTTCCTAGGAAAATATTAACATATTTTCCTGTCCAGGCCATGAGAGTGAAAGTATATTATGGTCATGGAAAAGTGTATCGAAAATAAAAGCATATTTTGGTCAAAGACAAAAATACATTATACTTTTTCAAAAGTGTGCCAAGCAATTATTTGCCAAAAATTAGTAAAAATGGACAAGGCCGGTTTCTCGAATAAAACAAATTTGGATCCATCCAGCGGCTCGTCAATTGGACGAGTGCGTTGGATAATCGGTAGAAAGCGATAGTAGGAAAACCAAATGCAGGTCTTTCCAAATGACAAAGTTATAGAGAAAACCGCCTTGTACATAAGTAAGACAAAAAGACATTTTGCCAAAAAATCGTGTCACATCCCTTATATTGAACCTATATGGGGATCGGTACGTCGAGAGACAGAAAGTTGTAATAACTCATATATAGTTGAACTTCGTTCTTGTGAATGATATAATCACGATAAAAAACTTTAAAGCTCACAAGCGTCTCAAAATTCTAAGTAAATTATTTTAATATTATTTCAAGTCAGACCCAAAACCCAAAAATGCTTTCATCAATTTCTAGGGAAGTTGTGTGAATCTTTTCTACTAAATCGATTGCTACCGCACGCTCACCATTGTATCGTAGCACCAACAGCTCTCTAAAAGAGGTGGTCGACCTTGCCCTACTTGGGGAAGGCGATTCTATTCAAATTATATAATTTATTAGATAGGATATTGCATTTTAATTGTACTTATTTTAAATCTAATCAATGAATGGTATTATCTGAACGATTGCATTTCATTGATTGAATGACTTGTTGTAAGTCTTATCCCTCGAGGGCTTTCGTTTGATAGGCCAGAACTTAATAAATTGGATGTTTGTATTTCAATACCTCGGTCACATTACGAAGCTCGAGAGAGATTCTTTTATGAAGACAATTCGGAGATTTTTAAACATAAAATCCATTAAAAAGTTAACTAAACAAAAAAAAGTGCATCGAGAGAAAAACAGTTTTTGGAGAGAGCGTCGTTAGTAATCTACGCTAAGTGCAGTCTTGGCCTATTTCTTAGCTATCAAATATCTCATACATCTTATTGAACCTGCCTGGGGGTGAAAGACCACCCACGAATAAGGTTGAACGCGACTGGCGCCCTTAATAGATAAATTTGTTGCGTCACTCAGACGCTGTATGGTAGGTTCCTCTACATGATAACTGAAAATATATTGAAAATCACGAATAAGGTTGAACGCGACTGGCGCCCTTAATAGATAAATTGGTGTTGCGTCACTCAGACGCTGTATGGTAGGTTCCTCTACATGATAACTGAAAATATATTGAAAATCATGAAGAGGTATATACCTTGAAGAGTTTCACAGCTGAGAACAATTTGAAATGGATCTGTCGAATAATAATCGAAATATCAAGGTGTATCTACTTGAGACGGGACACACTGCTTTTGGTATTTAGAAAAAATTCGCTATGACGGCTTTTGGGTAAATTTATACCTGCTAGATTTTAAAAAATAAGTGGAGCTCTCTTTGTCTCTGCTGTCCGGAACTGAGAATTGGAAACTATTTCATAATTAAGCAACAGGCATTTGCTTCATATACAATGAATTTAATTAGATTTTTTCGGTACAACGTCTATGAATCTTAAGAAAAAAGTACTACGCCCATGGTCGGTGTTTGCCTGAATGATTTTTTACTCTTTGTCTTTACCAAACAGAGTATACAATTATTTATCTGACGAAATATCTTACCTGTCTTCGAACATAATCAACTAGTCCTTCCAAGCAAGGTTCCATACAAAAGCTGTGCTGGCATGGCAAAAGTTTTGGGTTCCTGTACCGGTCAAGACAAATAGCACAAGTTAAAAGTTGCTCGAATTGTTCCATTTTTCAGTCTGAAAAGAAAAGAAAATCTTCTTTAGCACATTACTCTTAGAAAGGTAGACGAAGAAAAAAAAATAGATGACAGAATTTATCAAGAATATTCTTTTTCTGAAATCGATCAAGAATTGTCTACTTTCTCGGCGCAATTTCAGATCCCAAAATACGCTATTCTAGTATTTAAGTCCGTTGCTAAGCAGCTATCAGAAGACAGCCCGGGAAAGTTACTATCTCGGATTGTTTTTTTATATATAAAGGTTACCTTCCCGGCCTAAGCTGGGAAAGTCATAGTTTTGGTATTGCATATTGATCGACCGCCCACAATAAAGGCGTCTCAGTACTCTAGCAGAGGCGCAAATAGTGAGACACCCCATCAAGGCGGAAACAAACTGAAATTCCGCAGAGAGAGCTGTCCACTCACATGTAGTGGGGAAAGCAGGTGGCACGAGTATGATGTGTTATACGATAAAAAAGAATAGCCTAGTTGCTTCGCTCTCGCTTGCTGTTATTGCCGTACCAAAACAAGCACTTTCCGATACTGTATTGTTTTATTTTTATATATTTATCATAATAGGTTTGTTTTAGCAAGAAATCACAAACTAGAGCCAGTAAGTTCTGTCTAAGGTGGTCAGCTGACCAATCACAAATTGTTTTCAGCCAATCGTGTTAAGTGTGACTAATCCGTGATTGCTGCAGAAACAGACCTAATATTGATTGCGATTTCGGAAAAAATAGTATGTGTACCTCGCAGTGAAAGCACATTCCCGGACTTCAATGCTTGTTTACAATTTACATCTCGTCTGGGAATGTATTGCTTTTACTACTAATACACAATGTACTATTTCCCAACGAAATTTCGCATAATAATTTCATAAAATTATATCTAGTGTAAGATGAGCAACATTTTTTAGTTGCAAATTTGGTGAGATTCAAATTTCGTCGAAATTGCATAAAAACTTTGAGTAGGAGTCGTTGATATCAAATCTGATGTTAAAATAGGGAATCTAATATGGCCGCCATAATTGCAGTATTGTTACAGTCTTTAAATTTGATACACGGATATTTCAAGATTTTCTTACCCTTAAAAAGGTCGTTAATTAAACCTTATTACCTATAATTCAGGTCGGTTTTAAAATAAACAAATAACGAATTTAAACATATTACGTAATAAGGTTCAATTAACTGGGCGATGGCAACGCGACGGTGAAATTTTGTTTAATAATTTTTAACGACCTTTTTTGAAGGCGGTAATTTTTTTTTCCAAAAATTTTTTTTAGTTCATTCATTTACTTGGGACAATGGGGATTCTAGTATACAAGCTTTTCTTTATTTTATACCAATATTTAGAGCTATTTATGTAGATAAACTATTTGATGAAATACGAAATTTATTTTTGTATATGTTAATATATAGATGTTTGAGAAATTTATTTATAATATTGGAAAATTATTTTGAATTATTAAATATCCCTAATTACCTTTATTTAAAGTGAGTTGGAAGTATAAATAGTCGTCTATTAACGTCATTGAGAAAACCTATTTTCTTTTATAAAAATAAGTTGTATTACTAATCTGTTTATAATTAAAATAATTACTTATACATTTGTTTTTCATCGTCTTTTCTTATTTCATTTTATTGTAAAAACAAAATGTACTACCAAGTAGAAGTTAAAATATGCTGGATTCAGTTTCTATAAGTTCTGGTGAAATATAATAGTCGTTTTCGTCGGCACGTTATAAGAAAAATAATTCTAAAAAACTTCAGAGGAGATTTAGTCATTCTTCTAAACCATTTCGGTTTAATCTAGTAAAACTGATACGGTAGGATAAGGATCCGGGGCTAAGTAAATCTGGAAGCTCATTTCAGCATAAATATAAAAATGTCTGCACTTTCATCTAATGAAAAATGCATTTCCTGCAGCGCTGTTACGGACCACAATGAATTATATTCCTCTGTGATGAAACTTTCTTATTCCCAGTGAAATTCGACAAATAATTCAGTAGAAGATCGAGGCCTCAACAAACTTTAGGATTCAACGTGCGTTTTAAAGGCCACAAGAGAATGTAAGTAGTGCGGTGGATATTGATTGAAAAAAATTGCTGAGCGAAATACACCGAACCGAATAATAAATTCCTGAGAGAAAATCACGGCTTGATGTAATATTGAATATATTGAGTTGTCAACGAAAGACTCCCTACATTGCGATCCGATCCCCTTTTTTCATTGAAAGTAAAACACATTTTTTTACTTCATCACAGACGTCTTTTGTTTCGAAACAGATCTACTGCCAGAAATATGAATAATAATACGATATGATTTAATAGTAGGAGAGCCAGCAACGGATTTACTCATGTTATTTCAGCAATTATAAGAATGAGTAGGCATACTCTTCTTAATACATTAGACACGAAATGGAACGTCTGGCACCCCGACACAACCAGGTGTAATAACCAATTCAAATTCATAATTTTTTTCCGTTTCCAACCTAAAATTACTAAATGACGCAGGCTGTCAAATTTAAACCTTTTCGTTTCAAAGACCTTTTCCCGACCAGTTTGGTTGAAACTGGTCGAGGCCTTAAATTTTTCCCAAATGTTTATAAAATACTGTTAAAATATAAGAGAGTGACAATACCAATATTACACTCTCTTATATTTTAATAGTCTTTTATAAAAATTTGGGAAAAATTTGAGGCCACGACCGCACGAGGGGAAATTCCGGATTTTACTCTTCAGAGACTCTAGAGACCTTAATGTCCATCGGATCGAGATATATATTTTTTAAAAAGGTAATTAAATTCCTTCATCTGTCGAGGCAAAATTTTAAATGGCTCGGTCAACTTTTATTAATGACATAATAACTTTATCTTTTTGACTGTCAAATACATAATTTGACAGCTGTCAGGAGTGTTCAAAAAATAAAAATAAGAATGAAATTGAGAAAATTGTCAAAAATCAATTTTTTCAAATAGAAACCCCCAATTTTTATAATCTTATTTACCATTAAAAATAAGGGTAAGTTTGTGTATTCCCAAAATTTTTAGTTTTCGAAATATTGCCAATTCAATATTTTTATATGGGGATTTTGCTATGGATTTTAAGTTCAAATACTCTTAGTTGGCTCTGACGGCGTTGGGTGCTAAACAAATGTATGTAGCTGTCACTTACCATTTGACAAGTATTAATTATCATGCCGGGGCGCTTAAATTATACGCACGAGGATTATTTAAATTTGTTTAAAATCTATGGAGAATGTAACAAAGTTTTATAAAGAACATGTGAAATATTTGGTAATAGATATCCAGAGAAACGAAAACCGTCTCCTAACAGTATTAAACGAATAATGGAGAATTTTAAAAATTTTGGCACCGTTAAGGCAACAATTCATAAAATAATTAAATAAATTTAACTTAGATACAAAAGGGTCTTACATAAAATACTAACAGTATAACTACTTATAGTTAGGAAAACATTTTATTTTAATAAGTGTTCAAAGTGTCCACCCTGAATTTCCAAACATTTTTCGCACCTCCGAATTTGTTCGTCATGGGTGGCCGCTCTAATAGAACCTGGAGATAACCTTTCGAAGGCATTCCTTACTCTTGACTGAAATCTTCCATTGTTGTGACTGGATTAAAATAAACTATATCACTATATCACCTATCTTTCGCATTAAAATCATTTATTATTCAAGTTCAAGTTCAAAATTATTGTCACTGATAATAATGTTATTTAATTCATTAGGACAAAAACTAGACTATCGGATATAAGCTTAAAATTCAATAAAGTAACCCGAAAAGAAAAAACTATCGTAGCATAATGCGGCAATATAAATATGCAATTTGCCAACCGATATTTCTTCCTTACTTTTTACTTCTATACATTTTAACCTTCCCACAAAATTGTGGGAGGTTACTAAAATTTGTCCAAAATCGAAAATTGAGATAGCATTCAATTTTTACGTGTTGAGGTTCCAGGAACCCAAAAAAGTGGTTTTTGGAAAATGTCTGTGTGTGTGAATGTGTGTGCGTCTGCGTGTGTGTTAGCACGATAGCGGCGAAACTACCAAACGGATTTGGATGACACTTTGCATGAGGGTTTCTTTTAGTACTCCAGAAGATCTGAAAAGGTGTTGGTTGAGATCGAATTACGTTTAATGCCGTTTTGGGACAACAAGTTGTTTATTTTATGATTACTTACAATTTGTAATCCAACCATTGAAAAGCAACAAAAATTCGGATTTCAACGATATATCACACTTGCACCCTTTCGGTTTGGTGTCCGCGGATTAAAAAAAAATTAAAAAATTAATTAATTTAAAGATCCACCGGATGGGGAAGTTCCAGCCGCTTCCAGTTGCTGCCAATTTTTTTATGTCTAAAATGGAACATTTTCTGCGAGACTTTTTACAGAATTTATTAACTAAATTATGGCCGTCTAAAACGTACTTAGTTGAATATAAACATCGTTATTAACTTCAATATAACACTCCAACTCGTAAGTAAAATGTATGACGTTAAAATTTCTAATTTTAAATTATGTGCTAAAAGTCGAACTTTAAAAAGCTCATATAAACAATATCTATTTCTAATGTTAACAACGCCTATTTCGGCAATCTAATAAAAACTATTTGCATGCGTTAGTTTTGGCAAACGGGCCGCCAAAATACGCGTTTCCCTGGCAAATATCCATTTTTGAGAGTTGTAAAACACTCCGAATGTTTCACTGAACATTGAACAGCCTTACGGTGTGGCTTTAAATAACCGTGATGATTTTACGTTTTAAGTATCAAGTGTGCGTGCATGCTCACCTATCACGGGCGTAGGAGGGGTTTTTGACAAGGGGTTGCGGCAAAATTACAAAATGCAAATTATGGAAAATATACGTGCGCATCGCATATGCTCCTCATGAAGAAGGAGATAATGACACTAACACTTTCACTGCGGCCCTAAGAAAAAGCCATTTAGCCGTGTGCGGAATATATAAATATGTTGGTAATGAGTTTATATTCTTTTTTTGTTTAGGTTAAGGGTTCTAATGTAGTATTGGTGTTTTTTTTTGTTGTTTTTTTGTAAACGCGCCTGTGCGTCGTCCGCACATTTTGATAAAATCCTACCAATATGCGGAGGACGCACTTTCGCGTCATATCATTTTTTTTTTCATATTTTTACATATTATCTTATTATGCTAAAGAATAAAGGATATTGGACACACAAGCGCGCTGTCCGCAAGTATTGGGGGCGACCCTGGGCGCACATGTACGCTTTCCGCAGCGAAAATGTTAAAACGCTACGCTCAATACTAATTCGACGCACGTTTCTTCAACCATCTTGGCATCATCTGGAGATGGTATTTGTGGAAACTACTTCAAAGGTAGCCTAACATACAAAAAAACGAAAATTGGAATGTAATATTGCATAAAGATGGTTCTCTTGACAATTAATCATAGGACAAACTATCTTTAAAGAAAAAAGGATTAACAGAAATGGCAGGTTATCTCGACAGGATTATTTGGTTGTCAAGTTTTCAGAAAAGCGAAATTTTAGAAGCATTTCATATTACTTTTTGGCAAATGGTCTTTTTCCCCTATTTCGATCCCGCTTAATCTGAATCTGATGGTTGCCAAACCGAAATCCCGACCGGAAGTGAGATATTCAAGATGGCGTCTACTAGGGTGCCGAAAATGGAAACCGGAATACGCGCAAAACCTGTAATTATATGTTTGTGAGTATAGGGAATTCAAAAATACACTTCAAAAGAACATTTGGTTGGGTAAATTCAAGATGGCGGCCAAGATGGCGGCTATTACGGCGCCAGCACCATCATCCCCATTTTTGACGTAAAAGCGAGTGTGACGCGTCTCTATACATGTTTTTGAGCATAAGGATTCCAAAAATTACCTCTAAAACAACGTTTGAACTATACTTTTAATTCAATTAGGAAAAAAAAGCTACATTTTTGGGGAAACAAAAGCTTACATGAACAAAAACATACAAAAATTACTGTGTCTCTCCAGAATGGAGACAGGTACGTTTGCAGGGAGTACAGAGTTTTAAGCAAGGTACATTTGCCTTCCTACAACTGCAGTTCTTCGAATTTCAAAGTCCTTTACAGTGGCAAATGACAACTTCTGGACACGTCTTAGAGGTCCAGTGTCATCGTGGGACAACTTGATCGCCGTCAACGGCCCAGCCGCAGTCTTCAAGTGGTGGCAGCGATGACATCAAGAGTGTCAGTTAAAATGTCAATGTTGTCAGCAGTTACATGAAGAATGGGATCAACATCGTTTAAATCGAGGTTTGAGGTTCATTGAAGTTCATTGAACAATCGCATCTTTATCAAAACAGAGACAGAAACGCCAAGCTGCAATAGGCCTGCAAGACATTGGTGTAGGTCATACAATGACCTGCCGCATGCAATAAATTAATCAGTTTTTTGCTTCTTGTTGCCTGATGCATAGTAGGAGCACGACCAATATGTTTTGTAGTTAATTTTTTTCCCCTTGCTAACAGCATGTACTATATCCTGTATGTATGGCGGCATTACTTGTTAAAGCTGTAATCTTCTTCTGACATTCATCATCATCATCACTGTCATCATCGGTGTCAAGTGCATCATCAGGGTCACTACACGAGGTGTCAGAAACATCTGCCCTCTTTTACAGTAAATTCATGAAAAGATTCAAAGAATCCGGCACTACTTTTGTGCATGCTTCTTTTGTAACTTCCAAACTAGATTGACCTGGCCATGATTCTCAAAGCAGCATGGACTATTGTTTGGAATTCACTGTCCTGGGCTGGCTTGAAACTAGGCATCTGTTTGATGACTTCATCATAAAAGTCATCACCGCGGCCTATTGGAATCAACAGCATCTGGCGTTCACTGACGCCACGGTCAAGAGGCTGGAAAAACTGGAACACATTCAATAGAATGTGGTTTTAATTTAGTTTCGTTTAGTAAAGATTTCACTTTTTTTCCAATTTTTGAGTAGAAAACCTAACCAATGTTTTTTAAGTATATTTTTGAATTCCCCATACTCAAAAACATATAATTATACGTTTTGCACGCATTCCTGTGTCCAAGGGGGGCTTTACAGCCCTGATTTCGGCTTTCGGAGCCATATTGGCAGCCATCTTGAATATCTCACTTCCGATCGGGATTTCGGTTTGACAACCGGCAGATTCGGATTCAGCGGGGTCGGAATAGGGGAAAAAGACCATTTGCCAAAAAGTAATATGAAATGCTTCTAAAATTATTACAGAGAGCTTTTATCGATATTTTGACTAAACTGTATGGAGTTTCCGAGAAAATAACAAGAACAATGATAATAATTTAAAAATAAAAATACAAATATTTAAAAAAAACTGGTTAGGCCGGTTTACAGAGAAAGAATAGACACAGTCCAATACAAAGCGATACTGATAACTTCAATCAACCGTAGAATCATTATTGGTAGAGACAGAAGAAGTACTATTATTCGATAGGGCAAAAACTGACGAATCTCGAAATTGAACATTGCCTTTATACACCAGTATATACACCGCCGAAACCTCGGTAGTTTCCTTTGCACTCTGCTGGATAATAGATAGCTGCCATGACCGATTCTTGATGTTAACGGATATTATTTACGTCAGTGTTGAAGACCCTCTAAAGCCATTCTCCAAAATTTCGGGTTTGTGTGTGATATTATATAAATAAACACAATTTTTTGTCATAGAAACAAATCTGTCAATTTCATGTGGGCCAAAGCACATTGTGGAATACAAGGGAAAGACAAATCCGACCCACTTGCCAAGGAAGCATCAAATGTGCATGTGCTTACAGGATTGGAGAAAGTATTCTTTGAAGACTTGATAGCTGTATCAAAAAAGAGATGTATGAACCAATATTTTTATAAAGAGAAAACACAAATATGGTTTGACCTATCTTAACGTAAGAAAACAAATATTATATATAATAATTAAACTATCCGAAGCGGCGCCGTCGTGCATGTCCTTAGCCAGACTAGCATTTAATCATGGAAACTTTTCACAACATCATTACAAAATGCACTTTGTTGACTCATCTCCCTTGTGCATAAGTGACAACGAATTGATTTATCTCTAATACACCCAACGAACATATCAACAAGGTAGTTCTAATTAATGAAAACACGTATTTGTGTAAAATTGTTGTGCACTCCCTATATTCAATAACAATGCAGTTATAGATTAGCTTAGGTTTGGAATCATTCCTCTTGTTTAACCTTTTATTTTAAACACCTACCAATCGCGGTCTTCAATTAAGTGTGCTCATATAAAGTCGTCTTGACCTTTCACCCTTGGGCGTGAAGAGTGTGTCCTTGTTTATTCCTTATGTGTTTCTGTATTTGTCGTTTTCATTTACTTTTTTTTGTTGAGGTTAGGTTAGAATAGATATAATATCCTTTTTTAACACCTTGTCGTGGGTGTACTGGCTACGTTTCCAAAGCCATATCCCTTTTTAAAAAAATAAAAGAAATAGTTTGAAATTAAGACTTTGAAAATTTAGCTCTACATTTTATTGAGATGTGAGCTTATGCAAAATATTTAAAGATTTCTACGTATTATATAATATTCTGAAAAGAAGTGGAATCTATTATACCTGAATGAACATCTTTAAATATTTGAGGAATTTAAATAAATATTAGCCTGTTTAACAGAATTAATTTTAATTGTTATTCATAATCTACATAGGGTTTATAATAATACATGCCAAAATTTCAGAGAATGCGGTATGACTCGCTGGTGCTAAGGATTGCCTCGGGGGTTTATACGTTATGCTAAACTGACTCATTGTGCATATAAATTTATGAACAAGAAATGATCTTCATATAACTGTTATCACACACTATTTCTCATTGAAATAGCTTTTTAAAAAACCAGATGACATAAACTTTGGAATAGAAGTCAACTAACGCTTGTTACGCCACTGTGTTTATTTGATAGCACTTCGCCTCCTATACTAGAATGTCTCACCGTCGCGGCGGAGCTAAACGTCGAGACGCTCGTCTATATATCGTCGTGAGTGACGTCTATATGTAAAATTAGAGCCACCGCAATGGGACTCATCCTCGTATTACTTGCACATTTTAATATCACCCTCTTTACCATTAGTTTCCGCAAGCTTTCACACTACAAAGTTTTATTTAACCATTAAACTGAATACATAGGGTGATAACGATAAAATGAAAATTTGGATTTAGCAAGAAATTTATCACATAGCGTGAAGTGGTTCACATACAGGCTCTGGAAAGAGTTCTTCCCCTAGTCGAAAATAGCAGGTGTACCCAAAATTGCAGCTGTGGGCAAGGGAGGGGAGGGGGGTGATGGGGGTAATTATCCCCCATGAATTACAAAGATACAAAAATTTATTGCCGAAATAATAATTTAAAACGAAAATTTACAAATTTTGTCTTTTATCTAATAGCATTTATATGACAATAAAGGCGGCAGGTCGTTCCGCTAATAACAAATGACAATTAACGGATTTTGTTACTTAATTAAAGTATTTTACTAAGTATAAATTAAAATTTTTACTGTTTTTAATTAGTTGTTTTCTAAATATGATTTTGTTTTTATATTTTATGTATGTTTCATTTGATAAACTGTATTTACTTTTCATAATAAATTTGTAGTTTCTCTCATTTTAAATAATGTGTTGAAAACTATATTCCCAAAATTCGGCAACTTATAAATGCCTGAAAACCCCCATTTACGGAAAACAAGCTAGTAAAAAATATATCTACTCACAAGAAATAATAAAATAATCGCTTGATAAAAAGAAAATATTTTAAATTTTATTTATTGCTTAATACCCCCCCCCCCCCGCCCCCAAGACAGAAAACTAAATCCGCCCTTGATTGTGGGTATTATTGAGATTATTTTATGAGATCAAAACTGGGAGATGGACATTCTGAATTAGGTGCCCCTGCTTCGGAACGTCCATCTGCCATCTTGGATTGTTATGTCAAGTCGATAAATCATGTAGTGACGGATCCGTTCTTCATAATCTATTTTTATATCTTTTCATATTATCTTTTAAAAAAATGATTGTACATATTTTTGAGAAAAATCGAGAATAAGCTAAGTCCATGTAAATGACTAAATTTTAATATGTTATTATTAAAATTGTGCCCCCTTTCTATTCTCTTTTATTAATAATAGTAATAATAGTAATTTATTTGTTACGATAGATATATATTGTATTTATGACAGAGGTCAGAAACTCAAGTAAAAACTAATAGTTTAAAAAACTGAAAAAACACGCTTTTATTAACCCATTCGAATATTTTTTCTTTATTCTTATGAGTTTTTTGCTTTAGTTGGCCACTCATACGCACACTTTTACTAGAAAAATTATTACAAAAATTTTTATTTTGCAAGTTTTTGAAAAAAAATTGTGTACTCAAATGAGTACAACGGGATAATGTATATGAAAATAGTGTGAAATTTTAAAAGTCATAAAAGTTTTTATTTGTTGTATGTATGTATTACAGATGAATATTATTTAATTCTTTGAATTAAATGTTATGAAACAATCACGATCAATACATAAAGTGCCGTCACACTTTAGAAAATTCCATCTTGCTCGAAAGTGACTGACGGCACCTTAGTTGTTTTTCGATTTTCTTTCGGAAAATGACCCTCACTGTCTTCCGCGATACTTCTTGGACGAGAAGCAGGTCGCCTTTTCAAAAAAGTTGCCTTCCCGAAAGATTTTAGGTAATGGCGACCAACATTTCTAATAAAACCAAGTAAATCCATTTTATCATTATGAGGTAGTAGGTGCAGTCTCCATAAATTTATGATTCCAATGTTTAGCGAATGAATACCACCACCATTTCTTTCCGCGAATAGATACTCTTTAGTTATTTATTGCTTGGTCGAGCAGGTCAACCCCACTGACGAAAATTAGTATTTAGCAAGTTCATCAGTGGACGTAGCTTATACATTTTATCACACTTATCAAGTTTAGTATTGCCAGCAATTCTGATTTCCTGGAATTTATTTCTAGACATATTGAAAGCTACGAAAGGTACAGAAACATCTTCGTCAACGTACCAATACATGGGTTCACGGGGTATATGGTAGCCAGAAAGTAATAAATTTCCTAAAAATATTTTTTATTTCTGCCTGCCCCACCGCAAAACCGTGGTTATTTTTTTATGATGCATAAAGATTTGATTGCTCATCGATCAGTTTTATAACCTTATCATCAAACAATCTTTCAAACATTTGAACTGGATTATCATTCTTCTATCATTATCCTTAGTCTTTCTTCGTAGCCCATAGTTTTATTCTTCATACTAATATCTTCATAATTCTTTGTCCACTTAGGCTCCTCCTTTTTACTATTACTATTTGAATTTCGGGAAAGTTGAAAGTACCCGTCTGTTTGCATATCTACCTCAGGCGGGATAATAACTATTTCTGGGTTATGTTTTGCAGAAGAAACTTCTTCCATTGCTTCTCTTATTGTTTTGAAACGTTTGCCGTAAAAACTTTTGAAAGCAATTAGCTGGAATTCAGAATCCATGTCGAAGCAAGTTCTGAAAAGATATTCCGAATTTTCTTATACATATCTTCCCATTGTACTCAAATGGGTACACTGTCATTTTTCTCATTTTTTTTTTAATAATGCAAAATGGTATGTCCCGATATTATAAACAGCTAAAATATATTCCCTAAAACCTAATTTACCACCTCAAATGGAATATTTTAACTTTCACGTTATAAAAACTAATTTTTGAAAGCACAGGTTTTAGCACAACTCGTTTACTCAATCTTTTAAGTTGTCATTTACTACAAATGCCCCATCCATAAAAAAACCTTGAAACTACGTGCTTCCTACATATTGCAGAATCCTACCAAGACATAAATTTGTAGAAATTTTTCAGTACTTGTCGCACGTTTATACTCAAATATTATACTTAATTACAAACTCGGCTTACACTAAGGCCCTTACGGGATAGACAGAGAGAACAGAGTTGATGATTATTTTTTGCTTTTTAGTGCAGTATTTATAAAAGCGTGTTTCTTTAGTTTTTTAAACTATTAATTTTTTTTTTTCTTTTTAGTCTTATACTTAAGGAGAGCGTTTCGGCATTTTAGACATTTATGTAAAGAATTCGACTAAATATTTACAATCTGCGAATTCGAAAATCCCCAGATATCGATTTTTACTGTATAAATTACAAAACTTATCCGCCATTTTGATGCCACCATTTTGAATTGTTAAATTTGGACCAGATAATTGTAATCTGCAACCTCAGTAACTCATTTTCAGTCGAATCCAACGATAATTGATAAAACCTATCCTCCATGTTGACGCCGCCATTTTGAATTTTTAAATTTTGATCACATATTTTATTATCAAGCCCTTTCTTTTGATACTTATATCAAGGGGGTTGTAAAGAAAATGATATAATCCGACATCTTGGGGCGGCTTAACGTTCGATGTTACTTTAAATGTTAAGTTTATACTATACTTTTGTTTAACAATTATTAATTATTTATTTAATTAGACTGCGCCACGTATTGATCTGAATCAAGCAAAGTTTATTTTTAGACTGGTTTTATTTTGAACCTAATAATACCTACAAAAGTACTTGGCGATCGAGCGTTATAAAAACAATATAAAGAAATGTATAAAATCTTATAAAAACATAATAGCCTAGTAAATGAAGACATTTCGACTGGAAAAAATTACGAGAAAGCTGGATTTTTGTGGAGACATTCATTGAGGTGTCCTTAGTATATACTGAGAAGTTCGAGCAATTTGAGCAATGGGTTTTTTTGGTGGGAGAGGGGTGGGGGGTTAAAGGAGAAATTTTCAGTTTTTTGCCATTATCTCGAAAATTATCACTTTTTCGACAAAAATAGTTATGAGCAAAAATATTTATTATAAAATTCTACACAAAAAAGGTCATTATACCTTTTTTCGTAGGATCAATCTTTTTTGAGTAAAAGTTGTGGAAAGACACAATGTCTGTATTTCTTTAACAGTAACAAACAGTAGGCCTAATCCACATCTGACACTCAAAACAACCCTTTGTATAAACGATTCGTTCTCTTCTTGCAGATCTAATTCCGTGTCAACATTATCGTCCTCTTCATAAGGAGCTTTGTCAATTGGCTGATCAGTTGATGGTATCGTATCTTCAATTATATCTTCATCTATAGCTCTGTTGTTACTATCTATTTCTTCCGTCGCGGCGTTCAAATAAGATTGCCCACGGCAAATACAGTTTTTACATTTCTTTTATTGCTTTTTTTATTATCGTGCAATATTTAAATGACTGAATGAAATTTAGTTGCACCCCCTTTTAACATATAATATTTCTGTTTAGGGTAGAATATTTATAAAGCCAAACAACAGTAGAAATAGTAGAAACTAGAACTAATTCATCTCCAACCCCATTTGCTATTTGTTTTTCTGCTGCTTCTACTATTTGTTTATTACTGTTTTTCTACTGCTTGATGACTTCTAACCATTTTTTGATTAAATCGATTAATGTCTTTCTTGGATTTGGGAATTAATGTCTTTGTGAAACTTTGTACTCACAATTAGACACACAACATTTTATGTAACCCATTCCACTGATATTTAGTTTGTATGGTTACAATTAATTAGAAACACTATTTAATATTATAGTGGCCAGCAAACACGCTATATCTTTGAGACGATTGATTCTACGAAATAAAGTGTAATAACCTTTTTTGTGTAGAATTTTATAAGAAATATTTTTGCTCATGACTATTTTTGTCGAAAAAGTGATAGTTTTCGAGAGAAAAAAACGATGGCTCAAATTGCTCGAACTTCTCAGGATATACTAAGGGCATCTTAATGAAGGTCTCCACAAAAAATCAGCTTTCTCGTAATTTTTCCTATTTTGGCCTCAAATTTGTCTTTATTTACTGGGGTATAAAAGAGCGTATATACTTTATTTGATATGAATAATAACTATTACAGGACAAAATTTGTTAACAATCATTATAGACAAAAAATGTTTAAATTAGGAATATAAATAAAATAACGTGGTAGAAATTGGGCCAATTCCGCCACACAGAGTGATCTTCAAGGGCGTGTAAATTGGCATAATTTGTACAAAATATATTTTGTTATAATTTTATAGCAAAATGTTAATAAGAATTTTGATTAAGTACACAAAATTATGGAGATGTAGATCGAAATGGCAATATAGAGTTTGTACTTTAAGTTTGAACGTACATTATATAAATTAGGTGATGTACCAATTTTACTTCAAAATGTTTTGATAAGACTATTATGAAATGAATTAAAGTTTCAGTGGTTCGGATGTTGCCGACTGTGAATACATATTAACAATAAAATTATTTATTTCAAATTTGAGACATTATAAAATAGCATGGTAGAATTATTTTTCATAAAATTGGGTCATATATACGTTATCCAGGGTGATCGCCAGAGGCGTGTGAACTTATTTTATATATATACTATGCTTTATTAGCGTTCTGTACTTCAAGTGAAAAAAAAATATGCATATGAATCGAATTGAGGACCTCCTATATTTTTAATATTTTTTGGAGTCTGTTAAAAACAGAACACTTATAAGACGACTGGTCTACTTATCTGTCACAGCAGTTTATCTTCGAAACTATTGTAGTTAGAGACATGAAATAATTTCACATGTAAGTATAGTTGAAGACGTACGTATAATACAACAAAGGAGCGAGGAGAGTAGCGGTGCCCGGTAAAATTGGGTCATATCCGTCATACAGGCTGATCGGTCGCTTTTATCCTTTGACTTCTTTTTCGGCAAGCTTTTCCACGACCTGCCTTACCCTTCAGGCCCTTCCAGAGTATCTCTTTCCTCTACTATATTTCTCGTTGGATCTATTGTGAGATAACATCGACAGCAATTTTTCTCCGACTAATGCACATAATTTTACACATCAAAACCTTCCAAAAAGAATGCACTGCAGAATGGCCCTCATTAAAATCAGTTCAGCGATTTCCAAGATTAACGCGTTTATGCAGACACACAGGCACTCAGACATGGCAACACTTCCTTTTATGCTATATAGTAATACTTTCATAGATTTTTATGAATTATATGCATACGCATATATTATTTTATACATTATACACATAGGCAATGTACAAAGCAGACAAAAAAACAAGAATTTGAAGTAAATTCTGATGTATATTGTCTTCACAACAGTTGTTTTTAGTGCGGCTATGTACAAGATTAAAAATATTCAAATATTTTCTATATTACCTACGTAGCTGTAATAAATATTTCTATTATTTTTAGTACCTCCGTCTTCTACGTCACGCCTATATGATTATTTATCGTTATCATGGTTTCTTACGTTAAGAACTAATTTTAATCATGATTTACTTTGTTTTGGCAAATTCATGAAAACTCTAAATCAAGGGCGTATTTGTTAAATTCCTTGGCAAGCGCACAGGCTTCTTTATATTTTCTAGAATACACGCTATTTTCAACAAAAAACTTCGTGCGAAACGAGCAAAATTAGACTCTCTAAAAGTGATTGGCCTTTAAAAGTCTACATCTGTCCAGTGCGCATTTGCGTTACCTATCGAATACTATTTAACTACTTATAAGCCATTTTAAATATATTTGATTGGGTATTTAACTTTTCACTCACAATTAGTTCCATATCGAGTGGAAGTGCAGTAACACAAAAAAAATTTGAAAATTTGTATTCTTCAAATAGGCTTAGAATGTCATGAAACGTCGAGATTTTAAATTTGACCAAAAAAAATTTTTATCTGTCGGTCGGTCTGTATAACTTTTTTGTGTGCACGATTACTCTGGAACCGTTTAAGACATTGACTTGAAATTTGGTACACGTATGTATTTTAAAGAGATCTGGAAGTATATTACGTTTTGATCATATTCCTTTGAAGGGATGGGGGTATATTGAGGTAAATGGGGGTAAATAGGTAATTAAAGCAAGTAAGAGCCCATAAAATTGGTATTTTGTATATTTAAGAGAGAATAAAATTCTTTTGGCATTAGCCACTCTCATTACCACCCCTTCCACCCCATTATTAAAAGAAGTGAAAAAAAAATGCAATTTAGTGTGTGTACAAAAATCAAAGGCCTCAACAATTTTTTTTACTTCATCCACCTACACTACCACCACCACTACCGATGTGGCATATCGTTTTATGGGTTTTTGAGGTCGACGATTTCAAATATTATTAGTTCCATAAACAATTATTTCCACATAGTGAAGTGCAAATATCAACATTTTTGTCGTTTTGAGAGACTTAGATAGAAAATCTTTATGTGGAATTGTGATTCCTTGAGCAGCGTTTTTTTTTATTGCTTATTTAGATTTAATAGACATGTACTTTTTATTAAGAACTTGCATAAAAATATAATCGATAAAGTAATTTTCAATAAGACAATAACAATTAAATTTATTAATGATATTTTGTATTCGCATTATTTCTATTTTTTATTCATTGTGTATTTCTTACCCATGCTTTTCGTCGCATATTTTTCATTAATGTAAAAGTGAAATAATAAGGGGTGGTACAGTATAAAGACAATAATTGTCTTTATACTGATACAGTTATTGTATCTAAAGCAATATCTATAAGTCAATATAAAGATAAATAGGAGAAAGCAGAATAAATTCAGGCAGGAAAATGTGTACGATATTATTATTTAATAATTTCTTTTGTAACATAATTTCATTCGAATATTTCATTAAAATAATTACTTCCACATCCAGTGGAAGTATAGTAACGACAAAAAAATTTTTAAAAATTTTTATTATTCAAATAGGCTTAAAATGTCATGAAACGTCGAGATTTTAAGTTTGAGCGAAAAAAAATTTCTGTCTGTCGGTCTGTCTGTAACTTTTTTGTGCGCACGTTTACTCTGGAACCGTTTAAGATATTGACTTGAAATTTGGTACACGTACGTATTTTAACGAGATCTGGAACTAGATTATATTTTCATCTTTTTCCGTCAAAGGGTTTGAGGGTAAATTGAGGTAAATGGGGGTAAATAGGTAAATCAAGCAGGTAAGAGTCCATAAAATTGGTATTTAGTATATACAAGGGAAGCTAAGATCTCAAAAAAATTTTTGGAATTAGCCACCCCCATTACCACCCCCCCCCATTATTAAAGAGGATGAAAAAAAAATTCTTTTACTTCACCACCCCCACCCCACTACCGATGTGAGATATCGTTTTATGGGTTTTTGGGGTAGAGGATTTCAAATATTACGAAATTTTCTTGTTGTGAGAGACTTGGATAGAAAATCTGGATGTGGAAGTAGTGATTCCTTGGGCAGCGGTTTTTTGCTTTTCTTTACCTATAAAAAAAATGTATCAACAAGATATTTTTTTACTCCATTTTATCAATTTCTTATAAATTGGTGAATGTGGTACTTAACAATTTTGCAAACATTCTTTCACGAAAATAAGGCATGAAGTGTAAAATATTTTCGTTACACATTTGCTATTAATAAATGGTTTTTTCACGTCCTTTGTTCTCTAAATGAGTAAATAAGTAACAAATACTTGTACGACACAGATTAAGTTATGAAAATTATTTACCTTTGCGTTTTAATACGAGATACGTGAATGTTCAAAAACTTTAGAATTACCATACACAATGACAATGATTATTATTTTGTTTTAAAATTAATCCTCTTTTTATTTAATGTTATGCAGACTATAAATTTAACACTTAGGTGCAAATCCCACCGAACTCAAAGCTTTTTTTGTTTTAATATTAAAACATATTTCAACTTAATAAATATAATTAAAAGAGATCGTTCATATTTTTTAGTGCTCTCTTCGGCTCCAAAGATCCACTGGGTGGAGAGGTTCCAGGCGCTTCCAGTAGCTGCTGATTTTTTCCATTTGAAAATATTACCGAATATTTGTACCAACGCTTTATACGAGAATTTTTAATACAGTATATTTCCTGGAAAATAAATGCACCTCTATGGTGGTTATCTCCACGACCTTCATTTACCCTAATTTAAAAATGTTATAGATTTGTGTTATATAAATCTTGGTGACACTACGAGGAAAAAATTCAAAATGGCGTCTGTAATATGACAGTCAAATTTTCCAAATATGGATTTCTCTCAAAATCTATACCAAGGGATTCTTCGGGTCTCTAACTAAGAATTTGTAATTATTTAAAAAAAATTCAAGATGGCGGATACAAAATAA
This sequence comes from Rutpela maculata, assembly GCA_936432065.2. NCBI lineage: Eukaryota > Metazoa > Arthropoda > Insecta > Coleoptera > Cerambycidae > Rutpela > Rutpela maculata. Next base: position 240,143,832 of record OW386286.2, on the reverse strand, counting down.
ATTTACACTGTGCTCCAATTTCGATCAAAATCGATATCTGGATGTATTTAGGGTTGTCGAATAAGAATATAGTGTCAATTCTTACATGTACAAGATGGTGGTAGATAAAAAATTTACATGATAAACATTCATTTTTAGTTCATTAAAAAGTTCTCTTGTGCAGGGGAAAGAAGGGAAATGTAGTGAAGATTAGAAAACTCAAAAATTTATAATGTTATTATATTATATTTTTTACCAAAAATCGTGTTTTTAGACTGCCTTATTAGAAAATAGCTTTTTGAAATTTTGTCAAAAGGCAACTCTGTTCTGAAAACAAACATAAACATAAACACGCCACATATAGTAGATACATTTATATTCTATATTCGTGGCTATAAATAATTGAAGAATTGCAATAAATTGTTTAGATAAACTCACAATTTCAGTTTAAAAAACTTGTTTTTTTGATGATATGAATAATAATAATCACTCCTAAAATTACCATATTTTATATAATAATTATTTAACTCTATTTATGTGATTTACGTTTCACGCTTGAGAAAGCCGTAAAAAATTGTACCCGTAAAATCCACCCCAAAAATTCTATATTCTAAAATTACTTACTGACCATTGATTAGCCTGTTCTAAAGCTTTTCAGTAAAAAAATATCTAAAATTGCATCCTTTGGGTACCTACTCTAAATTTCACCCCCCGCGGGGCACTTGTGAACCGGTAAATTTATATTCTATATTCATGGTTATAAATAATTAAAGAATTGCAATAAATTGTTTAGATAAACTCACAATTTCAGTTTAAAAAAACTTGTTTTTTTGATGATATGAATGATAATAATCACTCCTAAAATTACCATATTTTATATAATAATTATTTAACTCTATTTATGTGATTTACAACGTTTCACGCTTGAGAAAGCCGTAAAAAATTGTACCCGTAAAATCCACCCCACAAATTCTATATTCTAAAATTACTTACTGGCCATTGATTAGCCTGTTCTAAAGCTTTTCAGTAGAAAAAAATATCTAAAATCGCATCCTTTTGGTACCTACTCTAAATTTCACCCCCCGCGGGGCACTCGTGAATTTTTTAAAATATTTTTTTTATGTTGTGATGGATCTTTTAAGGACTTTCAAACTAAAATCAGGTTTTTGATAGCTTTTTGTTTTATTTTCGAACCACTGTGCGTTGTGGGGCTTCGCGCGTTTTTACGTGTCTGTAACCCCGCAACGAATATATATTATATTGTAATCTAACTTTAAGAATGAAATGACCTGTAAATATTTACTCTGAAATAGTTATAAATAAAAAATATTTCAATGGTAATGGTAATGTTAGGCTTGCGTCCACGAAGTACCGGGTTCGAACCCTGGCTAGGCTATGGGTGTTTAATGACATTTGTTGCAGAGATGGTAGTAAAAACAGCAGTTGGCATCCTAACAGGGCATTACACACTAACCAAACACCTAACCAACCTAGGTATGAGGGGCGATTTAGAGTGTAGGATGTCTGGACTATTGGGCTATCAAGACCATGGGGTACAATAAGCTTAATACAATCGCAAACCATAAGGAAAAAACCTCATCTGTCAGAAATTAACTAAACGTTCGACTAGAGTGTTTAATGCGTTCAGAAGAGAGAGTACGGGAGTAGTACGCAGTATTTTGGCTATACTCGCAATAATGAAAGAAAGTCCTGCTTTTCTTCATTTGATATTGTAATATTGTAAACTTTTACTTCAACTTTTAAAAGTTTTTAACGATTTTTAAGAAGAAATGTTAATGTTTTAACACGATACTACTAAAATATTAACTTGTGCAATATGTTCAAGACGATAAAATTAAACCGCACTAAAATGATTATAGAAACAAGCTAAAAACGTACTCTTCGCCTGTTCTCTGAACTTTTTATATGACTGTTACACATTCTATAGGATACTCTTCGTAGTTTTTTGTAAATAATGTTAGTTTTAGATATTTTTAATTTTATAGCAGAACTTAGTTGGTAAAATACTCAATGTAAAATAAAGTAAAAATAGGAAAAAAAACTATACCATACCCCATTTGGGTTTCGAATCCGGGACCCTTGGATTCCGAGTCAAAAGCGTAAGAACTACACCACCACCTTACACGTAAAAAAATGTAAATTTTTACATTATAAGACACGAGCTAAAATCATATTTTCACGGTTGCATATTACATTATAAAATGTATATTTGTAAAATATATAAATATTTAGATATTAAAATGTAATATCATTTCACCAGATTTCTATTCAATTACAAAAACATAAAAATCAAAAAAAAAATTTTTTTTCAAAATTAAATCATTAATAACATTTTTATTTACCGATCGATTTTGTTCAATAGAATTCTTCCTCTAGCTAACACTAATTTACTGTCCAAATCTCAGTATAATCGGATTTTTCTTTCTTGAGTTATCGTGCTTACAAGAAACGTGACGGACGGACGGACAGACGGACATTTTGAAAATTGTTCAGAATTCGTTCACTAACACAATGATATGAAATTTTTTTCTCTACGAGCGATATTTAGGATTTTAGAAATGTGCCGATCAAATACAATATACTCTTCGTTTTTGCGAAGAGTGTAATAAATAGTCAGGTATTAAAGTGAAAATTAATCGTGTACTTAAGTATTTCGGAATATCAACGGCCTTTGCAATAAATTATCACTTCCTACCCACAAGAACTATGCGGCAAATAGCGAGCCATTAACAGAACTGCATTTTTAAGTTTGTTAGATATGATTGTGAAATATGCACCGCAACTCTCGAAAGTTATAATAGGTACGCGATATATGCATCGGGGAGTCTAGTTAAATTTTGTTGTTATTCCAGGAGCACAAGTTAAATTATCATTTATATACATGATGCAGCTCTACTACATCTATTAATATACATGTAAAATACAGAGTAAAAACATTTTAATACACATTTTAAACATGAATAATTCATATTGATGGTGAACAAGTTTTTGCATTACATTCCGTGAAGGAAAATGTAAAGAGACTAAAACAGAAAAGTTGAGTTGCTGGAGATAATTTTATTTTCATAATGTGTTAATCTTTAAACAATATTTTTTATATACTACTCCGGTTCGTCATCGCTACCTATCTCCAAATCCCAAGACTTAAACATTTTGAGAGAGAGAGAGAGGGAGACCTAGAGTAAACATTGATTAAGAACAGGTAACAATAAATTTGAAAAATAAAAAAAGAGAACTTAATCACAATGACTAAATCCTAAAATGCTAAATATGAGTCAGCAGTAGTGAAATAAATCAGTAGAATTAGACAAATAATCATATCACACAATTAAAGAAGAATAATAATTCTGTTAACAAATGCTTTGAAAATGTTAATCATTTGTCACCTAAATACTTTGTATACTCTATTTTTTCGAAATCTATGCCTCCAAATTTAATATCTTCATTATACAATGATTTTGGATGCATGTTACTAGGAATTAACATGTACTTGGAGCTATTTGGATTCAAAGCAGTTTGTTTGTTTTGTTCCCATTCTCTATTTTTAAGATTTAATTTAATTTCTGAACAGCAGTATCGACATAATATCAGAAATATATAAAATTGTGCCATGAGCAAAAATATGCTTTATTCAACTGCCTTAGTATTACTCCATTAATTGCTTTACGTTTTTCGGAAAATGTTACACTTATTTTGGTTGTTTGGTAGCGATTTCATAAATATAACTAGTATTATCAGAAATCGTATATTATATTTTAAAATAATATGCCAGTTTACCAATATTTCCCTGTTAACTATTTCAAAGGTTTACTAACAAAACGGTTAAATTAACATCTTTATCCATTGAAAATGTATAGTCATTAAATATTTTCTGAAACCATATTAATTTAAAGATAGCAAATTAATTTTTGCAATGAACTATTTAACTGCTGATGAATTGAAGAGTTTTCTCTAGAGAGAGTAGTGTATTGTAAGGCCTGCGCTCCTCAATTAATATTATAAGTATAGCTAAAACAATTGATGTTTTCAAAAAGTCTGGAAACTATAACTTAGATAAAATATTGAGTAAATTCAATAAATGATATCCAACAACACCAACAATGTTTTTATAATATTAAAATTAGTTTCTTCCTCTGAATGTTTACTTTGTTTAAATATGATTTCTCTCAATTGTGGTAATTTAATATTTTTGAATTTAAATCAATTGTTTTCTGAAAACGAGTGAAAAGCACCTAGGTTTTGCAGAGTGAGAGGGAAATATGCCTTTATTTTCGATTTATTATAAATATTTAGAAAACCAGACATAGTATAATCATTTAAACTATTTTAGATAATGGTTATTGTTCTAACGAATACAACTACATATATTTATTATAGTGAATTTCTGCTGTACTTGAAGATTGCAGTTTGAAAATGAAAATAGTTCCTAATTTTATTATTAAAGCATGGCATTTAACTATTTATGATAAAAACTGTATATGGTTATATTCCTTAGAGCAATGGGAAGTACCTGAAACTATTTTAAAGATTATGCCATTTATGATTTTTTAAATATTTATAATAAACCAAAAATAAACGCATATTTCCCTCTCACTCATACTTTAAAAATGTTGTAATAGCAAAAATTATTTTTTCTATTTCGTACGAATTAGACAATTCGACAACCTGTCAAATTATTTTGGCAATATATTTTTCATTCGTTAAACCTTTGTTAAAGAGCTTGTTTTTCGATTGCCTTGGTTACGTTTGCGCGAGTTAATTATAATATGCCCCGTGTTTGTCCACAAAAACATATTGCCAAAATAATTTGACAGGTTGTCGAATTGTCTAATTCGTGTGAAATAGAAAAATAGTAGATTGTAATACAAGTGTGGCAAGGGCTTCATTGCAAAACGAGCGCAGCGAGTGTTCCTATCATACGAGTTTTGCAATGAAGTTTGCCACACGTGTGTTACATACTATTTTTTCTACAGTTGTGAAGTTATTTCCCTTTTCAAAGTCTTTCCAAAATTTTAAATTTGCTGCTTGTCAGATTTTATTTAAAGTGACATTTTCCGCTGTCATTCTGAAGTAAGAAAATTTGACTTTGTAATTGCAATTCATGTGTAATTAATGTACATTTATAGAATTTAATTGTTATTACCAGTAAGTAATATAAAATTCTTTAAGGTAAACACACTATTTTATTCCGGTGCGTGAAGATGTAATCAAGGCGTGTGGCAAATTCTTTGCCGCACGGCGTGCGGCAAAGTGATATGTTCTGCACTCATTTTGAAGTTAGAAAATTTGACTTTCTGCAAAATCGTAGAAAAATAATTTTTGCTATTAGCTACCACTACCGAGAATTTTCGCAGAGAGAAAAGTTGGACGTCTCGTCAAAACGAAGCTACTCACGAAAATTCAGCCTGTTACTAATCATTCAAAAAAAGGGCGATGTACTGAGGACTATTAGTTTTAATTAAATACAAAGCTCTTGGGAAATGATTCAGAGCAATAAGTTACATCATTGATTACACAGGTGTACAAAAAAGGATCTGAGGTTCTGATCTAACTATTCTGAACTATTTTGACGAACCGAAGCCAATATTGGACACAATTTTTTTTTCTGTCGTGTCAGTTTTCTGTCTACCACCGCTTTTCATTTCCTAAAAATTTTTGTGTGTCCAAAATTGGTTTCAGCGCGTCAAATTACTTCTGAAAGGTTAGATGAGAACCTTAGGACAAGATCTTTTTATGCCCTTTTTTAGGGATGAAAGGGGGTGGTGGAGGGAAACTGATACAACAGATTTTTTTATGCCCAAAATCGGCTTCAGCGCATCTAAATACTTCGGAAAAGTTAAAACAAAACCTTTTTTTTGTAGACCTGTGTTATTTGGAAAAATTTAGATACTGAATCTACAAAATTTTTGAAATACCCTGAAAAATAGCATGAAATAATTACGTATGACGGTTTCCTGCTTTCCTGTTAATTTTCAAACTTGCATACTGAAACACTCAGATAAAATTTAGTACAAAAAAGAAAAACTGAATGTAAGCATTAACAACTTTTTTCAAAAAGATTTAAACCGTGTGCAAAAAAAATTCATCATCGTTAATTGAACTTTATTACCTAATATTGATATTGAGGATGGTGCAAAAAATAAAAACGCAACATAACCAAACATATTTGTAACCGACTTCAATATTAACATTAGATAATTAGGTTAGTACATAATTCTAAGTGACTATTTTTTAAAGACGCGCGATGCATTAAAAAAAAATCAACCTTTCAGTGGCAAAACGATGGAAACTCCTACGCGGGTATGCTTGAACATCAAGATTCATTTAATGAATTAGTGAAAATTCTATCAATTTTTTTCATAGCAAGTATTTTACTTACATAAACATTTTTTTTTCCTCTTTCCTGCCTACCTCTCCACTCTAGTATATAGTCTATTACCTATTCCAGTTGATACCCGTCAGTGGACCAGTAGTTTTGGAGTTATAAGGCCACATATATATGGTTTTGAAGTTTATGAGTTCACACATACATACGTACGTACGTAGATACGTATATACGTACATACGTACAGACGTATGTTTGTCCTTCCTTCCATCCATTGATTTATCCATCCAAATATCCACCACCAACTATAGTTGTTCGTATATAAGTACGTAGTATAAAAGGAAGGGTCTTCATGTCCGTCTGTCTGTTGTATAAACGTGTTAATCAAAGGAAACCTTAAATCGATTTTGATGGGGATTTCTCCATTCTGCAGTTTATTCTTTAAAGCGCTCTTTGTACAAATAACCCTTGTACAACAAACGCTCTTATGAGGGCAAAGCAGTGAACACAAACGTGCCGTATCTTGGAAGAAAATGCTGCATCAGATTCAAAAGAATATTTTTGTGTTTGCTGATGGTATACAAAGATCAAATATTCTTTGCAAAGAACCGGAAATGAAGCCGAAGCCGAGACATGCCACTAGTGCATTTTGAAAAAGACGCACTATAGATTTAAATTTTAATATGTAAGTGGCACTCACTTTTAAAATTTGTATTGCCTTTCTGTTTTTCCGACTCAAGCTCAGAAGTCAATCTTTGGAGTTTTATACAAGTGTCAGACTTCTAATATTGGTTTTGTTGAAATTTATAGTAATATGATTGTACTGTTAGTAAATATTTTAATAACCATTTTACGAGAATAAAACGTATGTAAACACCCTTTAAATGCAAATTCGCTTTTGTATATTTAGCAATTTGAATGAAGCCGTATTAAAACTAAAAGGTAGCTTAATGTTTATACCTTTTTAAATTTATAATTTCCTGCCGTACCACTTTGTAGTTCTTTCGTTACTTTGTACATGACTAATTTTAATATTAAAATTTCGTTTGTTAATTATAGTTTTATTGTACGGATATAAAATGTTTCTCTAGCACAATATCCTGCTGAAAATCTGAAGCTAACATGTGTCTGTCTACATTTCATTTCTATAACTTTAATTTCAAAACTTGGCAATGTACGTGAGAAATATTTCCTAATTCGTCTAAAGTATCTGATTTCTGGAGCATTTTGAAACGACATCAAGTATCATTAGATACTAGAGAAATCATTAGAAAATTATTTAAAGAAAATCTTGTTAGTCATTCACCTAGCAGTTTAAATGTTAACAATTATAATTTCTGAAATCCGTCAAGGTAAAAAAAATATTTTAAAAATGTTTGGGTTATGATTTTTTATCGAAGACAGAAATTTAATCATTTAATCTTCCAAATTCCTAATTGTTTGTTGCTATATGAAGAAGAATGAGTCAGATTTGTAAAATTTGAGATGCATCTTCGAAATGGAATATTCGGTTCATGTTGGTATAATTTTGGCAAACGGTAGAAATAAAAGAACAAACTAAGAACTGGAAAACCAAGAAGTGCTTTAACAAAAGCAAATTGTAAAAGAGTATGGCATTGTTGAACTTCAACCTATAGCCTTACAGGGAAGATAAATTAAAAATTAACGATTAAACTAACGTCGCTGAGTAGGGTTTTAAAGAATGCCAAATTGAAATCAAACGAAATTAACACCAGTCGATTAAAAAAACATTTTACAATTTCTCAGATATCAGGAATTGATAAATAATAACCCAAAATTTCTTTTCATTCTAATAATATCCGAAAAAAACACATTTTTACATAATTTTTTTTTTAATAGACACAACTGTCGCTATTGATCTTATGAAAAATAGCTTCATCGCGAAAGAATTACTGTTTTTTTGGAGTATCTCCTACTCGCTTCATTATTGATCCTTATTTTATCGAGTGATAATGTTAACGTTAATGAAGTGATTTACAAAGAGAGACTCGTTAATTTTTTTGAATCCAAAATTGGAAAAACGGAATGCAGAAAATGCGTATTTTCAATATTACAGAGTAACATGTCATATCACAAGGGATGCCAATAATTTACTGAGGTAAATGTTCCCAGAAAAATTAATTTCAAATAGAAGTGGGGTTATAAGATGAAGACCAATTTCTCCTGATCCAAGTGCACCGGATTATTTTTTTAGGAATGTTTAATGGGAGCGTTTACAAACATTATCCTGAAAATGTTACTGACAAACCCTATAAAATAAGAAATTCAAGAAATTAATCAATTTGTGCGAAAATTTTAGAAGAAGAATGCGTCGAATGTGAAGGGACTCATTTGAAATGTGTTCTTTTTATGAAATGATATATATTGATCTTCATTTGGGATATGTACTGTTATTTGAATGTTCTTCTAAAGTATAGTTATGTTTTTAATGTTTTCTAAAGGGTGTAAAATTTTTCCTATTTCAAAATATCTTTAGTGTACCATAAACACCATTCGTAAGTGAGATAAACTGAAAAAAATTGCTCTCTCATACAAGAAAAATGGAGACAAAATATGAAGCTTTTAAAATGCTACTAGGAATTTTCAGACAAGACTTTTGACTCTACTGATCAAATGCATAAACAAATTTTTGGAACCGTCGTATTTTGGTTGCCTATTTCATAAATCCTGTAAAATAATGTTAAGTCTTAAGTGTAAGTCTTGAGTATATACATAATAATATATTTGCGAAATTTAAATTCTGAACTTTATTTGACAGATTTATTCAGAATAAACAAAGTATATAAATATTGACAGTAAATTTCGCAGCTGAACCAACAGAAAGGTATCTGGCATTTTTTTTATATTCCAAAAATATCACACCAGGTCATAAACAAACCTGACAACGCGGAAATGGAAATTAAACAAGGAGCAATAATTAAAAATTTTAAAAGGTTGAATTCACTTCCATTTCTTTACCGATATTATCAATATTTTCTTGCTAAATGTCCAAATTGATTTTTTGACTATTACCAATGTGTACAATATTTTGTCTAAAGTCCTTAAAGTTTTTGGCGAATGTGAAAAAAAATAAGATTATATTTCAAAGCAAATAAGGATTTTGCAATATTTTTCTTCTTTTATTACACATTTTTATCAATTTCTTTATTTCTTTTGTATTACTGTTATTGAAAAAGCTTCAGTTATGTTGTACTATTCAAATGGATATAATTTTTCACTGTTATTCATATTTATCAAACTTTTTTCATTGGGACCAAAATATTCATAATTATTTTTCTTTCCAATATTTATTGCAGCTTAAAATTTAAAAAGACTAGAATATCTATACATACAGAGTGACACATTTAAAAGCTGAACACCTCTAAAATTTTTATTTATTGTGCGATTTGATTCAAATTTTACTCAAGTATAGAACAAATTAGGATCTAATTATGACCAGAGAAACATTCGCCTGCAAAGCCACCTGCGATACCAAAATATGCGAAAAAACTCCAATAATCATATTAGGCATTTTATTATCGGAAAATTTTGTTAATGAAACTTGTTCAGAATTATCCAAAATCCTTAAGTCCAAAATTTAATCAAAATTAAAAAATACCGCAGGTGGCTTTGCATTTGTAGGAGGCGAATGTTCTTCTGGTCATAATTAGATCCTAATTTGTTCTATACTTGAGTAAAATTTGATTTAAATCGCACAATAAATAAATATTTTAGAGAGATGTTCAGGGTCACTCTGTATAATAAATCTGTAAATTTGGCGTCTGTATATTGAAAACATTTGCAAAAAACTGATCTGGGGCACAGCTAGTTCCAATTATTTTTTGTCTACTAGTGATATAAATCTGATCAAGTTATGAATCTAACAAACTTGCGTTAATATTAGCTAAAATAAAATAATTGTAATAATAATAAAAAAAACATTGATATAACACAATTTCTCAGTTGAACCAACAAAAAAGGTGATTGCTCGATATTTCTCTCTTATTTACATTGAAATCACACAAAGTTATATAAAAATCTGACAAAAAAAATATAAAAGGAGCAATAAATTGTTAGAATTCATTTCAATTTCTTTATCAAATACTAAACTATTCCTTTAGAAAAAGTATTTTCTTTCTAATTTTGATGTTTAAAAATAGATTAGATTACAAAACAAAGGAGCTTCTTGCAATGTCTTTCTTCTCTTCTATCACATTTTTACCAATTTCTTCATTGCTTTTATATTATTGTTAGACCAAAGAAACATTTCTATTATATTAGTATTTACATCATTCAAATTGATATATTTTTTTAAGATTTACGTTCCGTTATTATTCGAATTTTCAAATTCTTTAAGAATTTTTTTTTTCGTTATGCCCAAAATACCTACTTATAATTCTTTTGGGAATATTCCCAATATTTTCATATCGATTATAATACAAATCTTATCAAGCTCTGGATATTATTTTATTTACAGCAAACTTGAGTTGTTAATATCTAAAATAAAAATATTGTGAAAAAAACAAGCATTGTTTTAACTCAGTTTCACAGTTGAGCCAACAAAAGCGTGATTGTGTGATACTTCTTTGTTGTATCATTTAAAAATATCACACAAGGTTATAAATAAATCTGACAATGACACGATGAAATGGAAATTAAGAAAGGAGCAATAAGTAATGAAAACGAAAGGTTAGAATTCATTGCCACTTCTTTATTAATGTTATCAATGTCTTCTTACCAAATAGCAAATTGTTTCTTTAGAATAAGTATTTTCTTTATGGCCGACATGAAAATTAAAAAAAAATAAATAAATTTCAAAACAAGTAAGCTTTTTGCAATATTTTTCTTCATTGCTTTTATATTACTGTAATTCTGAAGCAACATTTCAATTATATTGGTATTTATGTTATTGAGACTGACATATTTTTTAAAAATTTACATTTGCTGTTATCGTATTTTCTTTAATAATCTTTTCCCATTAGGCCCAAAATAGTATGTTTCTTTATTTTGTAACTTAAAATTTAATTTAAAGACTTTGGAATATTCCAAATATTTTGTTGTCTATTAGTGATACAAACTTGATCAACTTCTGAATAGGCTTTTGGTTACAACAAACTTGAGTTAATATCAGCTAAAATAAAAATATCGTAATCAAGAAAAGCAAGTATTCATGCAATTTCACAAGTCAATCAACAAAAGAGTGATTATATGATATTTCTTTGTTGTTTCTTTAAAAATATCACCCAAAGTTATAAATAGATCTGACAATGACATGATGAAATAGAAACTAAGAAACGACCAATAAGTAAAGAAAACATCACACGCCTTATGTTTATTTCCTTGCCTTTATTAATATTATCAATCTTCTTGCCAAATACCAAATTGTTTGCTTCACTTTTGAAAAAGATTGCAATATTTTATTAACTTCGGGTAGTTAACTTTTGAAAAGGTCTGGTATTGATATATTATTATTAAAAGAGAAAATACAAATTGTCCTCTCTTTAGAGAATGTATTTTCATATAGTTTTGGCGAATAGTAAAAAGGAGATTAGATTTCAGTCAATGTTTTTTTTATTTTCTGTCATTCATTCTATTAATTTTTTTAGTACTGTTATATTAGTGTTATAACAAAGAAAAGTACATTTCAATTGGTAGGTATATGATTTTTCGTGTTGGTTTGTTTAGCTCAATTTTTATTTATTTTCTTCGTTTTATAGCTTAAAACTTATACAATTTGAAATATTCCAAGTATTTTCCGTCTTTATTAATGACAGTTTAATTAATATTTGAACAGGTTTTTAATTATATCAAACTTGAGTTAATATATAGAGCTAAACAAAAATATTATGTTAAATAAAAAAAGCAGAAAGCTACCAAGAGGATTTTATTATATTTGCAAATAATTATAGACAAATTATAAAGACACGGAATTAACTTATACTTAACACAATTTTATTTTTAATTTCACACGTTGAATTAGTTCAAACAACAAACAGCACTGTTTAGAAAAAGCAGTTCTACAATATTTTTCGGCAGCCACAATAATCTACAACAGCAAAGAAAAATGCCGAGCTATTTTGACTAAGAATATCGCAAAAAGGCAAAAGCAGCTCAAAACTCCTCTAACCTTAGCGTTTTTCTAATATTTCACACAAAAATCACTAAATTTCAAACATCACTAAGATGGGACGGATCATCTAACTAACTCTATCTACAAGCTTGGGCTAATGGTTAACTTACTGAACGATCGAAGGCTACGCGTATCTTATTATAGACCGAGTGTTTGAACCGTATGATCTACTTTTCCGAATTCACACCAATGATTTTAAATATATCTTTCTTAGGTTGGCATTCGTGTACTCCTCGCGTGGGTGAATATTATTTTTCATACCAAGGCAAATATTATTGTGACGTCGGCATACGTAGCTGAAAAAACAGTCCGTCGTTAGCGGTGGCGAACAATAAAAATATATATGACCGGCTTATTTTATTCAGGTGTATTTTTAGATATATTTAAGTTCGGTTTAGGTTTTCAGAGGAGACGTAATCGCAGTAAAATTATTTGATAAATGTGGAAATATTTAAAGTCTATATGATTCGTCGATCAAATGGTTATTTATGCGATTTTAATAATAATAATAATAATTTTTGTACACAATAGCAATAACAATATTCGTCTAGCGTACGAATGAAAATAAATATAGCCACATCCAGTTCTTAATGTGGATATTTTAAAGGCGTATGACTGACCAAAAATGAAAAGCGAAAGTTATACGAAAGGTTTTTCACTTCCCTCACTTATAAACGGGAAGTATTGTAATCGTGAAAACACCAGTCTTCGAGATTTCTTCCGATTATCACGTTTCAGACTATATAGATTACAAAAATTGAGGGCTCTCAAAGCCATCTGTCTGCCTGTGTGCTTGCTTGTCTATCTGTCTGTGTGTTGGTTCAGTGCTTGTTTGTCTGTTGGTGCTATGTCTAAAAAAACTATTTGTCAGAGAAAAATCATATTTGGCATGTAGTTAACACAACTACCAAGGAAGAAACCTGTTGTATTTTAACTGAAAAATATTCAGGACAGCCATCCTGAATAATAATTAATTAAGATACGATGATCCAAAACAACATTTGGAAGGTAGTTAACGCTATTCCCAATGAAGAAATGGTGTATAATTTGAGTGAAAAATGTACAGGGTGGACACCCTAAAAAATAATAAATGAGAAAATGTGACGGAGGACAATAATCCCAAGGAACAATTTTAGTTTCTTAAATGTATACAAAGGTGCTATAAAACTATTTATAAAATGCCTTGAAAAATCTATTTTGCTGTAACAATATCCTTAATACCATCATAAAGCGACTTGTAGACTAAAAGGGCCCACCCTTATGAAGGTTGTTAAGGCCTTTTTAAATTCCATCATAAAACTCCTTAGTGAGGCATAGTGCTGCTCTGGAAAACCTTGTTCGGGCCGTTTTAAAACCTTTCTTAAAACCTATTTTAAAGCTGTCAGAAGCTTTTCTTTTAGCTTCCTGCATTTCTAGAAAACACCTAGAAGGCTACATTAAAACTGGTTTTTAAAACCATATTAGAACTGAGAAGCTATAAGAATGTCCACGAAGGAATCCAAATAATTTTATTATTGCATTTATTTTTTCTAAACTAATTTAAGCAAACACACCATCAGACTTATTGAAGATAAAATGGAATTTGAAATGTATAAAGCGAAGAGAACTATAACCTCTCTAAGGCTGATTCAAAAGGTAATAAAAAGCCATCAGGTATGACAAAAAAATTAAAACCAACGGCAGTTTATCGTTAAAACTACATAAGAAAGGCCCAAAAAACAAGAGCCCCTCAGAAATAATAATGATTTTAATATCCATACAAAATTTGCATAGACACATGTAATCAGCAAATTTAAAAAAGTGGGCTGCTTCTCGGTTAACACGGTAATTTTCAGTCGTTTCTTGCAATTCTACCTTAATTTGCTAACGAAAAAGTGATAATTATTGCTAATTATAATTGTGAGATTGATCTTGAATATTTTTATATAACAAGAAAAACATGACCGGCCAACTAAAAACCTAATTGTCATTTTACAGTCCTCTCCAGTGTTGCCAGGTCTAGTGAAATTTCACTAGATCTGGTGATTTTTTTAAAATCTAGTGATTTAGTGAAAACTTTTATGAAAATGCCCATTTTTAATGATTTTTGAATCATCCAATTTATTGCCCTCTACTGTTAGGTAGACAAACATTAAATTCGAGTTGCGATCCATTTAATACCGAACTGTTCACGTTAATCGCTACCACGGTCAGTAAACTCTAGGGTTACCTCGATCAGCAGCTCTTAGACGAGAGAGACGCGCGGAGCGGGGAATCGAATGAAAGAGACAGACATATCTGATTTCAGTGCAAAAGACAGAAAAAAATGCCTGTAGTGTCTACAGCTGACGTAGGCTGTAGACCCTTCCCCACTTCGCGCGTCTCTCTCGTCTAAAAGCTGCTAATAGTTTATTGACCGTGAATCGCTACAATCGAATAGCCTGGGCTCGTTGCCCTCTAGCGTCTCGTAGACAAACAGTACTTTCTAGTTGCAAACCATTTAATACAATACAGAGTACGAAGTCTGGCAACGAAATAATCAGATAGAGGACGCTCAAAGCTATGCTGTGCTCAGAGAGCTCAAGAAAATTACGTGTCCTACAGACACTTCAACTTTTGAAAATTAAAGATGAGAGCTTTAATTTCAAATCTAGTGAAATTTTAGTAAGATTTAGTAACTTTTTAAAGCGTCGTCTGATAACTTTTAAAATTTTGATCTGGCAACACTGGTCCTCTCATTAAACTATATATTCTAATAATGGTAATGGCCTAGAACTTTTACTCTAAATGAAGCCCTTTTAGTCTTTTTGTATACTATCACAAATAATCCCTTCCTTACAAAAATGCAAATGCACTTGGCGAAGATCACATGGACTTGATAAAAGCTGTAATAAAACGTTTGGGACGTTGACATTTGATACAAAAAACTTAAAACTTAACCTCAAAATAATTTGTATGTGTGTGTGTTTTAACAGTCCTTTTAAAATGGCCACTCTTTTTTATTTTCTTCCACCTTTCCAAAAAAGACTTAATTACACATCAGTAAGTCGTGAAATGCTCTTAATTAACACACACACACACACACACACACACACACACACACACACACACACACACACACACACACACATGCATCAACGACATTTCAGGCAGACATATTGTTTATTATTTTTATAATAAATGTTTTATTGAGGTTTTGGAAAGTGTCTTATGGAATTAAAATTTGCCTTTTAGATTTATAGAGGCCTTTTTTTCTTCATAACGGTTTCACCACAACATTTATCAAGGATGTTTTAAGAGTCTAGTTTTGTAATGACCTTTAATAAGTTCTAATAGGCATTGAAAATGTCTAGTTTTAAAAAGGATTTAAAATGCATTTATTGCAAATATGTTAAAACCATAAAGAATAATTTAAAGCCTCTTTAAATCTAAATGGAATTTAAGACGTTCATAAAACTAATTAGCTTTATGGAGAGTTTTATGTAGGTTATGATAAATCCATTACAAATACATATTATCCTAGAAGCAAATTAGCTTTATAATTAAGTCTTACAGAATGCTTTAAAACTTACTATTAAGAGCAAGTATACTTGAAGCCTAAAAGGCCTTAACTACAACATCAATAAAGCACATGACTATTTCCTAACCCCGACAAACCTTTCTTAAAACCTCCTCAAGTCCAAATGACTTTTAAATTGTTCCTTGGGATATTTGATATGTAATAACACACCCATCAAGGAAGATACTTGCTATACTTGCTATACTTTTAGTGAAAAGTATATAAATTAAAATTTATATTAAAAAAAAATATATTAAAATATATTGATTAAGAAACATGAGAGAAAAACAAAATAAATAAAAGGTGCCCGTTTAAGATATTGAGTTGAAATTCGGTACACGTATGTACTTTAACAGGATCTCGAACTAGATTATATTTTATTCCGTTGAAGAGTTGGGGGTAAAATGGGGTAAATGAGGTAAATAGGTAAATTAAGCAGGTAAGAGTCCATAAAATTAGTATTTAGTATATACAAGAAAAGCTAAGGTCTCAAAAAATTTTTTGGCATTAGCCATTTCATCTTGCATGCATAATGTTTACCAAGTACGTTTTGTAGTATATTTAAATATGCTTAAAATAAAATTTTGTATTCAAGCCGGTGACGGTGAAAAAATACATTTGATATGAATTGTTTATAACAATTTTTAAATAAACAATTATTTAAAATAATTTAAAAAAATATAATTCTATCCTGCCACATATTAAAAGCAGTATTTTTAAAATTAGGTCGCTTACATTTTTCACTCCCAAAAACGGGTGAAAAGCCCAAATTTCAATTTTTAAAGTTCTTTTTGCTTTAAAGATGCATGTTAAGAAATATAAAGGAGCGTAGAGCTACCAAAAATATATAAGGAAAAAAAGTTTTGCGCTTAGCATCACCAAAATAAGAAAGATCTCGGAAAACTCAAAAAAATCAATTATGCGATTTAGAAACTGCATGAAATTTTTTGGAGACTTCTTTTTTTTTTTCGATTGTTAATTAAGTCGGCGCCTCATGGAGAGTAGAGCGAAAAACAATCAGTTTTACGCTTGCACACGGGCGCCTCTAGGCAGACAAAATATGCTCTCTGGACTTTTTTGTAGAAAATTCCATGCTCTATAAAAAACTTTCAGTGCATTCTTATCGTATCTATTACCTTTCTTAACACATAAGGGGCGAAAGGCCAAACCCTCGAAATTTCAACAATCGTTTTCTAAATGTTTAAACAAATTGAGATGTCTTCAAAGTATTCACAAATACTATTATCATCGAGTTGAATCGAATGGGAGCTTGACACATTTTAGTCATATACCAAGAAATAAACATAAACACACCATATATAGTAGCCAACCCCCCCTCCCCCTATATCCAAAGTCAAGGCTGTCCCGAGAGAAGTTACACATTCGGAAAAACTCAAATATACATCCATACCCACCGGCACTCTCAGTGGGGATCGAACCTCATACACGTTAGATAGAGTAACCAAACCCTTCGCCACTAACACGCTTTAGCCCGGCGAGCTACAGTGCTGGTTAATTCAAATAATTTCAAAATTAATGTTAATAATTTCACCAGCTGCACTGTACTATAAGAGGATCTGTAAAGATATCCTAATAAAATGAAAATGGTTATAATGATAGCCTGACAGAAGCAATGCAGTACAAAGGTACATACCGAGACAAGCACTCGTGTTATATCGGAGGACCTGTACTCTATATACACGAATTTCTGTATCACTACTGCTTGATTCATTAATAACCACTGCCCCGAGGAGAGGGCTAAAAATAAAAGACTGTTTACCTAGATTTTATTTAAAAAAATCAGAAGCCGAAGTAACTGAACTCTGAATGGGTTAGCTTCCGGTTGTCGCCCCTAATGATTTTGTGAACTGTACCAAGGTGACATTGCTCGTAATAGTTCGCAGAGAGCATATAAAACTTTACATTTAAATGATAAATCGGATTCAACTTAATAATAGATTGGACTAGAAATCGGTTATAAATACGTAATTTAAATACTGTGTACCGACAGAAAGCAATTAAAAGTTTAATTTTGTTTGTGCAGTAAACAGACAGT
The DNA here is from genome assembly GCA_936432065.2 of Rutpela maculata. Classification (NCBI taxonomy): domain Eukaryota; kingdom Metazoa; phylum Arthropoda; class Insecta; order Coleoptera; family Cerambycidae; genus Rutpela; species Rutpela maculata. Next base: position 240,125,783 of record OW386286.2, on the reverse strand, counting down.
TCGTTTGTTGATATACAAAAATAGAAAAATGTCAAAACGATGCTATCTTCTATCGCTAAATTAAAGGTAAACAGCTTCCACTTTTTTTTTGTGATGAAAGAAACACGTCGAATCGGGAGTATAATTACAGCAAATGCTACCGAAATCATCCTCCTTTGATTTTATATCTGCTCAATTTTCTACTAGCGATAGAATTTGTTATAAAATGGTTTAATTTTCCTTGAAATACGTGAATCTTTAATAATATCCTCACTTCGAGGCACTTCATTAAAAAAATTTCGAGTTTTTTAGTTATTGACGAGCGATGGGTCATTCAGAAATGTTCTTCTTATTGCCTAGCCGCGGCAACTCGTACAGCCGCCGCTAGATGGCATAGGGATGCCTACTATCTACATTAATTTTATTGTTATTTAACACTTACACGCGTATGGAGTTGGTTCATTGTTCATTAGAATTCTTACTCAGTGTGGTTTAATGTGACAGATTCTACAATCATTTGTATTTTAAAGCGTTTATTGGTGAAAGATCTCTTAGCTAATATTATTAATTATATTAGTAAGTTCAGAAGTAGAATAACGTTCTACTGAACTATATAAATGAAGAACTAGGTAATTTCTTAACAGCATGAAAGTTTGGTTTGCGTAATGCCAATAATGTATAGATACTTATCTACCAAGCAATAACGGGAGGAAAATGTTATGTCTAGAAAAAGATAGCCTGTAAATGGTATGAATGTAATAGGTAATATCAAACATTAATCTGTTCAGTGAACGGAAATTTGTGTTAATTTTACTTCCACGTCCAGTGGAAGAATAGTAACGACAAAAAAAATTTTAAAAATTTTTATTGCTCAGATAGGCTTAGAATGTCATGAAACGTCGAGATTTTAAGTTTGAAAAAAAAAAAAATTTCTGTCTGTCGGTCTGTAACTTTTTTTGTGCGCACGTTTACTCTAGAACCGTTTGAGATATTGACTTGAAATTTGGTACACATATGTACTTTAACGAGATCTAGAACTAGATTATATTTTCATTTTATTCCGTCGAAGGGTTGGGGGGTAAATTTGGGGTAAATAGGTAAATCAAGCAGGTAAGAGTTCATAAAATTGGTATTTAGTATATACAAGAGAAGCTAAGGTCTCAAAAAAATTTCTGGCATTAGTTATTACCACCCCCACCCCATTATTAAAGGGGATGAAAAAAAAATGTGATTTAGTGTGTGTACAAGAACCAGAAACTTTAAAATATTTTTTATTTTATCCACCTCCACTACCACCCCCTATCACCACCCCCACCCCACTACCGATGTGGGGTATCGTTTTATGGGTTTTTGGGGTAGAGGATTTCAAATATTATATTATTAAAGTTCCAAAAACAATTATTTCTACATACAAAATTTTTCGTTGTGAGTGACTTGGATAGAAAATCTGGATGTGGAAGTAGTGATTCCTTGGGCAGCGGTTTTTTTTTACAAATAGATTGATTAATGTAATTCGTGCGGCTTCATAAAAAATGTTCAAAAACGATGAAAAATCTTGGCCTATGTTTTGGAGTTTCGTATTAGATTATTCAATATCAACCTGAGCGTGAAGTTGGTCTAGCCCACTGCTACCGTCTCAGTAGCACATGCCACGAAGCATCTATACCTTAGCCCCGGATCCGAGTCTCGAACCTCTTGGTCTCAAATCAAACATGTAAGTACTGAGTTACTGAGTCAATTTCTCTTGCATTTTTAATGAAGTCGATAAGTATTCTTGCAGTGTTTTACTATAATTTGGTGATCGAGAAACGAAGCATATTTAAACATTTAAACTGATGTTTTCATTGTCGCGCATGTCACTTCTTAAGGCATTTACTCCTTGTTTAGATACCTACATTATTTGCAATATTGTAATTTGAAGCTAATCTGAAAAGAAACTATCGACTCTGCAGATTTTCCTAAATTTATTAACGCACAGAGAATATTATTTAGGTATTATGCAAATCACAACTAACACATTTTTTTTATTTATTATGAAAATACTTACTTTCTGTATATTGTTGCACGCTAATATACTAAATCATCAAAATTTGTAAAAAATCGTTTGTCTTTTACATACTCAGAATATCGTAACTAGTTGGTATGGAATTAATTTCAAATCCATCGATATTCGATATTCATTCGCGTATTTATCTCAAACTTCATAAATTTGAAAATATTTGGAAAAACTCAAATTAAGATATATAAAAGTAAAATGTATAAGCGTCGTTCTATCCCACTCGCTGTGGAAGAGTATTTGGGTAACTTAATGAATGTTATGAATTTTATTTTTAGCTTGGTCTACATCGACAAATTCTCTAATTATTTGACTTATATTCTAAGTAAAACTCATAACTCACTAGGAAAAATAACTGCTTTTGAAAATTGAATCAACCAAAAATGTATTAGCAAAATATTTGGAATAGAAGAGCTTTGTTTAGAAACGAAATGCAATTAAGTATATAAGTGTCTAAAATTAGACAAACTGCAAATAAAATAACCACGTGCTTTTTGATCTAAAATTAAACGCATGTTAAAAATATTTTCTTTCAAGGTTAATTTTCTTTTGTAGTGCCTGTTAATTATACTTTCTTGTTGATGTTTAATACAGGGTGATCGTAGTGTACAAAAATGTTTGAAGTGGTTTTTAAAGTTTGCCGAAAAATTGTCAAAAACACACCATTTTCAAAAACGTATATCGTCTATGGCGGGTAAAACTGTCCTGTTTCAGAATATTTCAGCTAAGGAATTGTATTTTAAGGTACCATATGATGAAAAATTTACAGAAATTTATTAGAATACTTTTTATTTGATCTTTAAGTTCAGTATGTTATGAGACAAATTCCTATAAAAAAAATACGATAATTATTAATTTGTATACCCATATCGTTTCAGTTATGTTATTTTGACCTACCAAAAACGGAGTCAGATGAGTTGAGCATTTTTTACAGGCGTGATTATGCAGATGGCAACCTGGAAATATTTTATCTTAGAATTGAGTGGAAACCTATCAATTTAATAATGTAAATATGGTTCTTGATTCTTTTACTCTATTTACTTCCACATCCAAGTAGAGTAACGGTAAAAAAGTATATATATTTTTTTGTCCAAATAGGCTTAGAATGTCAGGAAACGTCGAGATTTAAATAAATTTTTCTTTCTCTCTGTTTGCCGGTCTGTTTGCAATTTATTTTTGTGCGCACGATAATTCTGGAATGGTTTATGATATTGACTTGAAATTTGGTATATTTATGTATTATAACGAGATCTAGAACTAGATTATATTTTGATCTTATTCCCTTGAAGGGTCGGAGGGTAAATGGGGGTAAATAGGTAAATTAAGCAAGTAAGAGTCTATAAAACTGGGATTTAGTGTATATACGAGAAGAAAAGAACTTAATTTTTTTTTGGCATCACCACTCCCTATTACTTCCATTATCACTCCCACACCATTATTGAAGAGGATAAAAAATAGAATTATGATTTAGGGTGTGTTCAAGAACCAAAGGCCTCAACATTTTTTTTGGCATCAACCAAACTGTCTACATGGTTTTATTGGCTTTAGACATAGAAATGTACAGAAACGGCCGCGCACCGTAACAGAGCTACGTGGAAATATAATTATAATAACCGGAAGAGGCACAATTTTTGTTTACCTTTTCACGTCTGAGTATAGGTCAGAATACTCATGTAAACAAAGTTATCATCTGTTATAATCATCTAGCAAATATGTTTGGAGTCATTGTAATATTTAACTTTCAATAAATTAGTTTTGATTTGATTTAATTAATAATTTTAACAAATTCAAGACTACATTATCAAATACTTAATAGCTATGTTTTTATACAGTCGAATATTTTTTTAACCACTAGCTTTTAGTTTTTAATACATATTTCAAATGTTTGCATTTTTTCTCATGCTACTTTTCCTATATATGTTTAAGTGCAGTGGCGGATTCAGAGCGGGGCACGCCCCCCCCCCCCCCCCGTCCCTGTCGTTCATTTTGGCATTCGTTTTTTTTATTAAATGTGATTTATGAACAACAATATTGATTGTTTTTGTATTATATATACAACACTGTACGTGCCCCCCCCCCTGTCGTTTATTTTTGTCAAAAAGGCCAAAGCATGAAAAATTTATTGATTTTTCATTTGTGAGTGGAAAATTTTTTAGTGGTCTTTTGCCCCCCGCTCATTAATTTTTATTGCTGAGTGGGAAAAATTAATTTTTTGTGTTTTTCATTGCTGAGTGAAAAAAATTTTTGGTTTTTTTGTCTGTTTACATTTTTGTGTTTATTTTACGTTTCAAAAAGCCATAATGATGGAATATACTCAGAAAAATACTTATTAGGTATACTGAGGCTACACAGTATACCTAATTGTATTGTTCTGAGCATATTCCATTATTATGGCTTTTTGAAACGTAAGATAATATGTCTTATAAAACGCCAAATAAACTATTTATTTTTGTACCTGAAGATAAAAATCTCTGGTTAAAATATAAAACATATTTTTGTTCGTAATGAAAAATTTAACGATTATACACTTACAAACTCTACATACAATTTTTACAAAACTACACAGATAACACTTTGTATACATACATAATGCATTTATATTTACCGAATTCAATATAAATTGTATACTTATTTTATTCTAAATAACAAAAAACATAAGTTTTGCAATCCGTTTTGCTTTGTTCAAGATGTATTCTATCTACAAATAACAGGATATAGTTGTCGGTCAAAAAATAAACATAGTTCTGATCCTTTTTAGTTTTTAGTTTATACTTAAAACCCAAATATTTTTTCTACTTTGAAGATGTTTAGTATTATACTAGTAAGTCTAAAATAATATTTTGTGTTATTTAATCATCTCAATTTTCATCGGTTTTATTTAAATTTTAAAACCACAACGAAATAAACTTATATACCGACTTACTAGCTTTAACACCGCGAATTTTACCAAGAGAGAAACGTTCCGAGTTTTTATAAAACAGCATATCCACAGTGCGTAATTTATCCGATTATCCTTTTGAAAATCTTCGTCGGTCATTTTTAAACGATATTTACACTTCTAAAGCATTGATAACACAGCCCCACAAAAAAAAAAAAAAAGTTCAGACCAGCGAACCAGACCCATGTATCCCTATGTATTTTCGGTCGCTGAATCCGAATCCTAGGTCAAAAAAATTCGTACACCCCCAAAATCTTGAGCTAGAGCCAAAAAACACCCCTGGACTGGGGTAAAAAGAATATTAAGCTACGAGAATAGTTGTTACATCCTAATCTATCGAACTATACAAATTAAGGTTAAACAGCAGCGTACATACAACAGATATGAAACACACCCCCAGGGAGGGGTGAGAAATCGATCGAAAACATCAATGAGTACTGAAAAAGCTCGAAATGTCTAAATTTTGTTAAAGTGATAACAAACTTCATCAGGTCCAACGTAATCTTCATAAACTGCCCCTATAGGGTTGAGAACAACCACCTTCAAGTTTAAAGGACACGAGAAAAACAAGAAAAAACGTAAAATCCAACAGGATTTCTATTTTCATGAATGCTATTGTAATATGTTGCAACCCCTTAAAAATTTAAGGTTATGTTGGTTACTAAAAAGTAGGCAGACTTCAACAGATCGAATGTCAGAATGAATGTAGTGTATTTGCACCTACTCGAAAAAGAACCTACCAGAAGATTCCAAAGTGACATCTGGAATTATCGAGAGAATGGTGGCGTCATCACAGAACAATCGAGATCTGTCATTTTTAGGTATAAAAGACCGATCGCATTCTCGGCGAGTAGTTCAGAAAGTTCAGAAAGTATAGAAAGTGAGGTTAAGACTTCCAAGATAAACAAAGTGATAAACATTGTGATTTAGTCAGTAAAGTGTATTTAAATTAATAATAGTATTGTGAAGTATCCAGTAAATATTTAATAAAGTGTGTTAGTGGACATCTCTTGTTATAATTTTTGGAACCCACGGATTTGCAAGGGGTAGTTTCCTAAGGGTGGAAACACGTGACAAATTGGTGTCAGAAAGCGGAATTTTATGACAAGAGGAGCTCTGAAGTTGTGCCGGAGTGTTCGAGAAGTATTCTCGAGGTTTAGTGCTAACACAGGACTAATTTACTGGACATTGTTCGAGGGTTATTTTCGGACAGAAAAATAGTGTTAAGTGCATTTTTGAGACGTTGTAGAACATTTTATTAGGACACTAGTGTAATAATTAAATCCTTTAAACTGAGTAGTGATAGAGACACTGAAAAAGACTCATTTTTTGTGTTAGTGCGTGGAAATTACTAGAACTTTTCTATTTGGACATTAGTGGAGATTATTAAATTCTCTGAACTGGATAGTGACAAAAGACTCTGGATAAGACTTTTTTTCGTGCTATTTCGAGATTTGTCTGGGAAGTTCCATTACCGATATTGACGTGACAGTTAAATTTATTTTATTTTAATTTCATCGTATGCCCGTAACAACAAGAAGTATGGCATCCGATAAACAAATACAGGACTTATTCGAACAATTCCAAAAAATGATGGCGCAGCAACGGCAGGAAGACAAAGAAGAACAGGAGAAAAAACGTCAGGAAGAAAAAGAAGAGCAAGAAAGAAAACGCCAGGAGGAAGAAAAACGGCGTCAAGAAGAAAGGAACGAATTAAAGAAAATGATGGAAGATCAGGAAACAAGACGTCAGAAAGAAAAAGAGGATGAAGAAAGAAGACGTCAGAAAGAAAAAGAGGATGAAGAAACAAGACGTCAGAAAGAAAAAGAGGATGAAGAAACAAGACGTCAGAAAGAAAAAGAGGAACAAGAAAGACGACGTCAAGAGGAGAAAGAGGAACAAGAAAGACGACGCCAAGAGGAAAAAGAGGAACAAGAAAGACGCCAAGAAGAATTAAGGAAAATTCTGAATGAACAAATGAAAATGCAGCAGGACGCGATCATTTCTGCCAACGAAGAATTAAAGAGTCAAGTCAAAGAAGAGATAAACAAGGTAGAAGAAAAAGTAGGTGAAGTCGAGACAGAAGTCAGTCAAGTAAAAGGAGAAGTAACTGAAGTTAAAGAGAAAGTAAACAAGTTCGAAGAAGAAGTCAAAGGAGAAATAGACCGGCTTAAACGACAGTTGAGAGATAGAGGAAGCCAGCAGGTGGTATCATCGGGTCAGCGACTAAAACCTCCTTCTTTTGACGGCCAAAGTTCCTGGACGACGTACAAGAGGCAGTTTGAGGCAGCAGCATGTGCGAACAACTGGGATAATGAAGAAAAGGCCATGGCATTAGTTCTGGCGTTAAGGGGCCAGGCCTCAGAGTTGCTTCAGACTATCCCAGTGGACAAACAAAGGGACTTCAAAGTCTTGGAAGCCGCATTGGACTTAAGATATGGCGACCAACATCTCGCCCAAGTATACCAGGCCCAGCTAAAATCACGAACACAAAAGGCTGGAGAAAGTTTACAAGAATTTGAAGCTGCGATAGAGAGACTGGCACACCTGGCGTATCCGAGTGCACCTAGAGAATTTCAGGAACAATTAGCCGTAGGGGCCTTTTTAGATGGCATAAGGGACGAAGAGGTCAGGCGAGTTCTGTGGCTGACAAGACACCAAAGTAGTAGCGAAGCTTTGGTGCGTGCACTTGAAGTAGAAGCCGCCTACAGAGATACTCCAAGGTCGAGAGTGCGAGCTGTGACTCTCGAAGAATCGCAACCAGAAATGAATCAGAACCCTATGTTGACTGAGATGCAGAAAATGTTTACCAAACTATTCGATAAATTGGATGGCCTAGGAAAGCAGGATAAACAGCAAAATAAAGGAAAGCCGAGTGGTGGTATTAAATGTTACAACTGCGGCAAGGTGGGCCATATGAAACGAGACTGTCGACAGCAGAACTCGGAGAGTCGAGTAAATGCTGTGAATGTTGAAGAAAAGCAGGAAAACTAGAGATAGCCAGCACCAAGGGGGCTGTGCTGGCTAGGGAATGCGGTGCCCCCAGAGAAATAAAGATTTCCCAGCTCCAAAGAATTCCAAGTAGTCTGTTGTTGCAAGGATATGTGAATGGAAGAAAATGCGTGTTTACGATTGACACCGGTGCTACGTCATCAATAGTGCGGCCAGGGTTTATATCAGGCTTGCAGATTAACAACAAGCAGAATGGAGTAATTATTCGGACAGCCACGGGGGACAGGGCTGCGGTCCATGGAGAGGTCAGCTTGGAACTGCAGGTTGGACGGTTGAGGTTCAATTACAAGGTCATTGTGGCTGACATTATGGATGATTTCATTTTGGGTCTAGACATCATGGGAGAGCAGGGATTCATTGTTGACGTAGGGGAGCGAGTCTTAAAAATTGGAAATGAGGAATTTATTCTGGCAACCGCAGACGACCAATTCCATAAAGCGAGATTGTTAACAACACAGACGATCAAGATTCCTGCTCATTCAGAACAAATGATCGATGCTGCCGTAGAAGGAAATCCTGGAGGGTACCGTGTTGGCCTAGTTGAAGATGACGAATCGATTAAGTCCCTACCCAATATTATTGTGGCGAGAACTTTAACCCGGACTAAAGACAAAATCCCAATTAGAGTCGTTAATTTAAATTCCCACTCGGTGACAATTAAGGAAGGCAAACCGATTGGCTCCTATGAATCGGTCACATGGGTAGCGAGGTGCGAGGAAGAAACAGAGGGAAGTTCATCTATGAAAATAGACCAGGAAGTTTTGACCTTGTTGAGTACCCAGTTGGAGCATTTATCTGAGGATGAACGAAGGGAGGCAATCAAGTTCCTGGAAAAGGAAAGTTCAGTATTTGCCAAGAATACAGAGGCCCTTACAAAAACAGACATAGTCCAGCATCGGATAAATACTGGCGACTCACCAGCTATTCGACAACCACCTAGGAGGCTTCCATTAGCGAAACAAGAGGATGCCTCGGCAATGATAAACAAGATGCTGCAAGACGGAGTCATTGAGGAGTCAACGAGTCCCTGGTCATCGCCAGTAGTTTTGGTTGCCAAGAAGGACGGAACATTAAGATTTTGTGTCGATTATCGAAAATTAAATGATGTCACGAAGAAAGACAGTTACCCATTACCACGAATTGACGACACGTTAAGCACGTTGGCAGGCTCACGATGGTTTTCTACGTTAGACCTTAGGAGTGGATACTGGCAAGTGGGGCTTCACCCTGATGATAAGGAAAAGACAGCGTTTTCAGCAGGCAGTGGTCTTTATCAATTTACCGTAATGCCTTTTGGACTTTGCAATGCGCCAGCTACCTTTGAAAGATTGATGGAATTCGTGCTGCGAGGGCTAACCTGGAGGACGTGCCTGGTTTACCTTGACGACGTGCTTGTTATGGGACAGGACTTTACAGAACATTTGAAAAATCTTCAAGAAGTATTTGGGCGAGTCAGGAATGCCCACCTGAAGTTGAACCCGAAGAAGTGCCTGCTATTCCAGAAAGAAGTCAAATTTCTTGGTCACGTGGTGTCTTCGGATGGAATACAAACAGACCCCGACAAAATTTCTGCTGTACGAGATTGGCCAAGACCATCTAACGTTCATGAAGTACGGAGCTTCCTTGGCCTCTGCACCTATTACAGGCGCTTTGTGGAAGGGTTTGCAGAAATTGCGAAACCATTACACCGGCTGACAGAAGAGAAAGTGCAGTACCAATGGACACCGGAATGTGAAACGGCATGGAGAAAATTGAAGGCAGCTCTATGCACTGGTCCTGTGCTAGCGTACCCACAACGGGAAGGACTTTTTATTTTAGACACTGATGCCAGCAATTCTTCGGTCGGATCTGTGCTGTCTCAAATCCAGAATGGGCAGGAAAGAGTGATCGAGTACTTCAGCAAGGTGCTGTCCAAACCAGAAAGAAATTATTGTGTAACCCGGAAAGAGTTACTGGCCATCGTAAAATCAGTGGACCATTTTCATAAATATCTTTATGGAAGACATTTCAAGATTCGGACCGACCATGCTGCATTAAAATGGCTATTGCAGTTGAAAACCCCTGAAGGTCAACTGGCTCGTTGGATAGAACGGTTGCAACAGTATGATTTCAAAATAGAACATCGACCTGGAAGATCTCATAAGAACGCAGACGCTTTATCTAGAAGACCATGCAAGGAAGATTGCAAGCACTGCCGCCACGTTGAGAAATTGCAGGGTACGGTGGCCGTCAACACTATTAAAATAGAGGTTCCGGACGATTGGACAACCGAAGCCCTGAGACAAGAACAACTGAATGACACAGAAATTGGGGCTATATTAAGAGCAAAGGAGAAAGGAATTCGACCAGCGTGGAAGGATGTTTCGGATAAGGCAGTTGGATTGAAGGCTTTGTGGGCCCAATGGGATTCACTTAAAGTCATGAACGGGCTGCTAAAGAGAGCTTGGGAAAGCCCGGATGGCAGGGAAGTTGTTATGCGTCTAGTGATTCCCAGGTGTCGAGTACCGAAAGTACTTCAGGAAGTGCATAATGGAGCATCCGGTGGGCACTTCGGCGTTAATAAGACCCTGAATAAAGTACGAGAACGATTTTATTGGGTAAATAGTCGTCAAGATGTGGAAGCTTGGTGTCGCAATTGCAAAATTTGTGCAGCCAGTAAGGGACCACAGACTAGAAGTAGGGGTGCAATGAAGCAGTATAACGTCGGAGCTCCTTTCGAGAGGATCGCGATCGATATAGCCGGCCCATTCCCAGTAACCAAGGATGGGAACAAGTACATACTGGTTGCAATGGACTATTTTAGTAAGTGGCTCGAGGCCTATGCAATTCCAAACCAAGAAGCAGTCACTGTCGCCAAAGTCTTGGTAGATAATTTGATATGTCGGTTTGGTGTACCCCTGGAGCTGCACTCAGATCAGGGGAGGAACTTTGAGTCAGGGGTGTTTCAGCAAATCTGCAAGTTATTGGGGATACACAAAACACGGACCACAGCCCTTCACCCGCAATCAGATGGAATGGTGGAACGACATAACAAGACCATGAAAGAACATCTCTCTAAAGTGGTTCATAAGAATCAACGCGATTGGGATCTCCACATACCGTTCTTCCTCATGGCATACAGAGCTGCTATCCACGAGTCTACGAAACAAACACCAGCCCGTGTAGTATTTGGACATGAGATCAGACTGCCGTGTGATTTGATTTTCGGAACACCAGGCGGAGAACAGCTTCCTGTGAACAGCTATGTGGATGAAATGAGTGAACGGCTAAGAAATGTTCATGAGCTGGTTAGAGACCAAATCACCATAGCCAGTGACCGAATGAAGGCTCGATACGACCGTAAGGGTAGTTCAGAAGGGTTCAAGGCAGGAGATCTGGTTTGGCTGTACAACCCACAGCGGAAGAAAGGGAAGTCACCGAAACTTCAACCTCCTTGGGAAGGACCTTATACTGTTATTACCCGAATTAATGATGTCGTCTATCGTATTCAACGAAACAAAAAGTCCAAGATGAAGATCGTACACTTGGATAGACTGGCGAAGTATGTGAAAGAGGCTGAATTGCCTGACCGGGACGTTCAGGCTTAAGGAGGGGGCAGTGTAATATGTTGCAACCCCTTAAAAATTTAAGGTTATGTTGGTTACTAAAAAGTAGGCAGACTTCAACAGATCGAATGTCAGAATGAATGTAGTGTATTTGCACCTACTCGAAAAAGAACCTACCAGAAGATTCCAAAGTGACATCTGGAATTATCGAGAGAATGGTGGCGTCATCACAGAACAATCGAGATCTGTCATTTTTAGGTATAAAAGACCGATCGCATTCTCATTCTCGGCGAGTAGTTCAGAAAGTTCAGAAAGTATAGAAAGTGAGGTTAAGACTTCCAAGATAAACAAAGTGATAAACATTGTGATTTAGTCAGTAAAGTGTATTTAAATTAATAATAGTATTGTGAAGTATCCAGTAAATATTTAATAAAGTGTGTTAGTGGACATCTCTTGTTATAATTTTTGGAACCCACGGATTTGCAAGGGGTAGTTTCCTAAGGGTGGAAACACGTGACACTATGATTGGCTGAAATTGCGTAGTACTCTAAAATAGAACTAGAAACTTACGTATCATTAACGCCCTACTGTGTCAACCCTCAGAGGGTGTGAAACTACCCCCTAAACTAAAAAGTTACAGTACAAAAATGTAGTGTAAAAATTCGAAACACCTGCGTTGTGTGAAAGTGAGAAGAAACTAGACTATGTTCGACGCTATGCTTGAAAACCAGCCCCACGGGGTTGCGAGATACCACCCCTATATCTGTAGGATGCTGGAAAAACAGAGAGAAACTAACAGGATTTACATCTTTATGCTATGATTAGCAAAAATCGTGATGCACACTTCCAGTGTCCTACAGATATAGGGGTAGCATCTCGCAACCCCATGGGGGTGGTTTTCAAGCACAGCGCCGAACATAGTCTAGTTTCTTCTCACTTCCACACAACGTAGGTGTTTGGAATTTTTATAGAAGTCACTGTAACTTTTTATAGATAAATCTTACATAGGGGGTTGTTTTCACACCATCTGAGGGTTGACACTGTAGGGCGTTGATGGTACGTAAGTTTCTAGTTCTATTTTAGAGTACTACGCAAAATAGAAATCCTGTCGGATTTTACATTTTCTCTTGTTTTGTGTCCTTTAAACTTAAGGGTGGTTGTTCTCAACCCTATACGGGCAGTTTATGAAGATTACGTCGGATCTGATGCACTTTAACAAAACTTAGACCTTTCGAGCTTTTTCAACAGTCACTGCTGTTTTGGATCGATTTTTTTTATATATGGGGGCTAGTTTTCACCCCTCACTGGGGGTGTGTTTCATATCTATTGTATGTACGCTGCTGTTTAACCTTAATTTGTATAATTCGATAGATTAGGATGTAACAACTATTCTCGTAGCTTAATATTCTTTTTGCCCCAGTCCAGGGGTGTTTTTTGGCTCTAGCTCAAGATTTTGGGGGTGTACGAATTTTTTTGACCTCGGATTCGGATTCAGCGACCGAAAATACATAGAGATACATGGGTCTGGTTCGCTGGTCCGAACTTTTTTTTTTTTTGTGGGGCTGTGTAATTAATAAATTAGCACACGATATTCGTAATCACTTTACTACATTCTACAATGTGTCTCCGGATTGAGTTTCCGATAGGTGTAATATACCAAAAAAATTAGTAAGGCTTTCATATTCTGCAGTCTTGGTCTGCCTGACCTAAAATGGATTTTTACCAAATTTCAGTTAAAACGGGATCTAACTCGCGGAGTTAATATAAAAAGGAAACAAATCATTGTAGGTAAACTGGTCTTTCTGTTAATTTTCCAAAAAAAATTTATTTGGATAAAATATTTTGCGTTGAAAGTTAGAGCCAAATGCCAGCTTTCAGTGCATTTGAACAAAGAAAAAAAACTACTTAAAGTAAATAGCTTTTTATTTTTTGACGCAATTAACAATTCAAAGAATTCAACAAAAAACCTATTCAAACAGTACCCCACCTAAATTACTGTATAATTCCACCCTCTTTGTAACTTCTTCAAAAGATGGTATATGGCTCTAACTGTCAATGTAAATACAAATAGAATTTTTCCATAAAATTAAAGAAAGACCAGTTTACCTACAATGATTTATGTTCTTCTTAGATTAACTCAGCGAGTTAGATTCCATTTTAACTGAAATTTGGTAAACATCCATTTTAGGACCAGCAGACCGAGACTGCAGAAAATGAAAGCCGTACTAATTTTTTTTTTGATATATTACACCTATCGCAAACTCAATCCGGGGACACACTGTATATAGTCTGACATATGTCAGCACATGTTGACGTCACAGTTAATGGCGGCGTGTAACAAGGAGTAGCTTAAATTTTGCAGACTTTAATAGCATATATTTAATGTAAAGAATTGAAAAATGTTTTGCTTTTGTGAATTAAGAGTTTTTCAATGACACTAGCTTATGTTTGTGAGAATTATTTTTAAAATTAAATTTTTTTACGGATATTACGAAGGCGTAGAAGGGTCACGGATATTTTTTTCCAATTATTCCCACATAAACTTGTAAATAGTTTGATTATTCCCTGTTAAATCTGTAAATTATTCATTTACTTCCAGTTTCAACTGTAAATCTTGTTATTCCCAGTTCAAACTGTAAACAATTCAATTGGTTCCAGCTGAATCTGTAAATAATTAAATTATTCCCAGTTTAAACTGTAAATAATTTAATTATTCCCAGTTCAAACTGTACATTTTTTTATTCCAACTTTAAACTGTAAACAATTCAATTGCTTACAGCTCAGTCTATAAATAATTCAATTATTTACAGTTTAAACTGTAAATAATTGATTTATTCCCAGTTCAAACTGTATTTCTTAAAATTCCCACTTTAAACTGTAAATAATTAAATTATTCCCAGTTCAAACTGCAAATAATTTAATTATTCCCAGTTTAAACTGTAAATAATTTAATTATTTCCAGTTCAAACTGTAATTACTTCCACATCCAGTGGAAGTATAGTAACGACAAAAAAATTTAAAAAAATTTTTATTGCTCAGATGGGTTTAGAATGTCATGAAACGTCGAGATTTTAAGTTTGGGAAAAAAAAATTCTGTCTGTCGGTCTGTCTGTAACTTTTTTTGTGCGCACGATTACTCTGGAACCGTTTAAGATATTGACTTGAAATTTGGTACACGTATGTATTTTAATGAGATCTGGAACTAGATTATATTATCATCTTATTCCGTTGAAGGGTTGGGGGTAAATTAGGGTAAATGACGGTAAATAGGTAAATCAAGTAGGTAAGAGTCCATAAAATTGATATAGTATATATAAAAAAAGTTAAGGTCTCAAAAATTTTTTGGCATTAGCCACCCCCATTACTACCCCCGCCCCATTATTAAAGGGGGTGAAAAAAATAAATTGTAATTTAGTAATATTAGTGTCTACAAGAAACTAAGGCCTCAAAATTTTTTTACTTCATTCACCTCCACTTCCAACCCTCTACCACCCTCACTACCGATGTGGCATATCGTTTTATAGGTTTTTGGGGTAGACGATTTCAAATATTATGTTGTTAAAGTTACTTCGAATAGTATGGATGCGCAATGGCTTTGCTTGACTACTATGGATGCGCAGTAGGTTTCCCCGAGTATTATGGATGCGCAGTGGCTTTCCTTGAGTATTTTGGATGCGCAGTGACTTTTCTCGAGTATTACAGGTCGCAGTAGGTTACCTCAAGTAGTATGGATGCGCAGTGGGTTACTTTAAGTAATATGGATGCGCAATGGCTTTCCTCCAGTACAATGGATGCGCAGTAAGTTACCATGAGTAGTACGGATGCGCAGTGGCTTTTCTCCAGTACTACAGATGCGCAGTGGGTTACCTCAAGTGGTATGGATGCGCAGTGGGTTTCCTCGAGTAAAATGGATGCACAGTGGGTTACCTTGGGTAGTATGGACGCGTAGTAGGTTTCCTCGAAGAAAATACTTAAAGTAGAGGCTTTACTCCTATCGTGTACTTTACGGCACACAACGATTTTTTATATCTTTGTCATGCCATTTTCTGCGTATTACTTCCACATCTAGTTGAAGTATATTAACGCAAAAAAAATGGAAATTTTCACTGTTTAAATAGGCTCAGAATGTCATGAAACGTCAATATTTTAAGTTTGAACAGAATAAATTTGTCTGTCGCGTCGGTCTGTCAGTCTTGTATCTTTTTGGTGCTCACGATTACTCTGGAACTGTTTAACATATTAACTTAAAATATGGCATATAAGTATTTTAACGAGATCTGGAACTAAATTGTATTTTGATTTTATTCTGTTGCAGAGTGAAACGGTAAATTGGTGTAAATGGGGGTAAATAGGTAAATCAAGCAAGTAGTAGTCCATCAAATTGGTATTTAGTAAATATAAGAGGAGCTAAGGTCTGAAAAAAAATTTGGCATTAGCCACACCTATTACCACCCCCACGCCATTATTAAAGATGGTGAAAAAATAGTATGATTTAGTGTGTGTACAAGAGCCAAAGTCATTAAGAATTTTTTTCACTTCATTCATCCCCACCACCGATGTGGCATATAATTTTATGGGTTTTTTGGGTACACGATTTCAAATATTATAGTATTAAAGTTCCATAAACAATTATTTTCATATAGTGGAATGCAAATATAGTATTTTTGTTGTAAGAGACTTGGATGTGGAAGTAGTGATTCCTTGGGCAGCGGTTTTTTTTTAAATCCCACTTTGAACTGTAAACAAATATTATTCGCATTTTAAACAGTAAATAATTGAACTGGAACAGCTGGAACTGCAATTAACTCTGTCGTTTCCAGTTTAAAAAAATTTAAATACCTATACTGAATATTATTCCCACTTTAAACAGTAAATAATTGAACTGGAACAGCTGGAACTGCAATTAACTCTGTCGTTTCCAGTTAAAAAAAAATGTAAATACCTATATTGAATATTATTCCCATTTTAAACAGTAACTAATTGAATTGGAACAGCTGGAACTGCAATTAACTCTGTCGTTTCCAGTTAAAAAAAATGTAAATACCTATATTGAATATTATTCCCATTTTAAACAGTAAATGATTAAGCTGGAACAGCTGGAACTGCAATTAACTCTGTCGTTTCCAGTTTAAAAAAAATGTAAATACCTATATTGAATATTATTCCCATTTTAAACAGTAAATGATTGAGCTGGAACAGCTGGAACTGCAATTAACTCTGTCGTTTCCAGTTAACAAAATATCTATATTCAATATAGGTATTTTCATTTATTGAATATAGGTATTTACATTTTTTTTAAACTGGAAACGACTGACTTAGTTGCAGTTCCAGCTGTTCCAGTTCAATTATTTACTGTTTAAAATGGGAATAATATTCAGTATAGGTATTTACATTTTTTTCACTAGAAACGACAGAGTTAATTGCAGTTCCAGCTGTTCCAGCTCAATCATTTACTGTTTAAAATGGGAATAATATTCAATATAGGTATTTACATTTTTTTTTAACGGGAAACGACAGAGTTAATTGCTGTTCCAGCTGTTCCAGCTCAATCATTTACTGTTTAAAATGGGAATAGTATTCAATATAGGTATTTACATTTTTTTTTAAACTGGAAACGACAGAGTTAATTGCAGTTCCAGCTGTTCCAGTTCAATTATTTACTGTTTAAATGGGAATAATATTTGTTTACAGTTTAAAGTGGGATTTAAAAAAATTACAGTTTGAACTGGAAATAATTAAATTATTTACAGTTTAAACTGGGAATAATTAAATTATTTGTAGTTTGAACTGGGAATAATTCAATTATTTACAGTTTAAAGTGGGAATTTTAAGAAATACAGTTTGAACTGGGAATAAATCAATTATTTACAGTTTAAACTGTAAATAATTGAATTATTTACAGATTGAGCTGTAAACAATTGAAGTTGGAATAAAAAAATTTGCAGTTTGAACTGGGAATAATTAAATTATTTACAGTATAAACTGGGAATAATTAAATTATTTACAGATTCAGCTGGAACCAATTGAATTGTTTACAGTTTGAACTGGGAATAATAAGATTTACAGTTGAAACTGGAAGTAAATCAATAATTAACAGATTTAACAGGAAATAATCAAATTATTTAAAAGTTTATGTGGGAATAATTGTAAAAAAATATCCGTGACCCTTCTACGCCTTCGTAGGATATACCTTTGATCACGTTAATTCAGTTTGTAGAAATATTTGATAAAGGTATATTGACTCTCGCTCATATAATTTGATCGTATAAAACCTAAGTGGAAGCCAGTGTACTTCGTTTGTTTAAACCCTTAATGCAGGAAGCACCGTGTGTTCCTCCTATCCAATTTATGAATAATCTTTTTTGGCGCTCTGTTTAAATGCGCGGTTCAGCAGATTTTCAAGCTTGGAAGTAGATATTTGTCAGAAAATTGAAACTCTATTTCTAGCTGAGATCTTTGGCCGCGTAATACGAAACGAAAATAAGTAAATGGCAGCAAAGTCCTTATTAGATTTCCTCGGAGTATCTTTGTGTACGTAATACCTCATATGCGATTTGAAGCTTTACTTCAAAACGTATATTTGGTATTTTTATTCTCTGTGAAATAAAAATATACACTATGTAGATATACTTGCATAAGCTGAGTTTAACAGTAGGAGAAAAATAATTGGTTCGACTTACAAGGTGACCCGTTTTTATTTAGAGTTGACCGACCCGTTATGGTCATCACGCAACTTAACCTGTACACACTGAATATCATTTAAAAGTAATTTTCCACCTTTCTTTGTTATCAACTGTCAAATATTAAATGGAACTGAAAAAATTTAAAATTTAATTTAGCGCTCGCTAGGATACATTTCAAAGGCGAAGGATATACAAAAACAACAAGCATATTCTGTAACATTTTCTGTCAGAATCGATTGCAAATTCGCCAATTGATTTGGAATTGTGAAATTAATGAAATCATATTTTTGTTGGGCTGGAAAAAACAAGAAAATATATATTTTTATTTCTCAGTATCTTTCCAACTAGCGCCAATTATTGTATAATAGTTATAAGAACATCTATATCGCCAAGGGCGGATACAGGATTGACTTCTTACGGAAGAAAGTTTAATATTAAATTATTAAATAAGGGGGAAATTATTTGTTGGAAAACATAATTGCATCTTATTTCTGAGGTATGTTTCTTTTTGTATCGAATTTGTTTTTAACACCCACAATCGACACCTATTTTATATTTTGATAGGGCAACACAGAAGGAATTGCCCCTAAGTCTTTTTAGCCCTCATATTTGTGTTCTGGAACCTGAAAAACATAGAAAGCGATGTATCACATGCCAACATTTGGTAAATTAATTTTTTTTTTTAAATTACACCTTAGATAATACGCCATCTTGAATATCTCAAAATGCCCAAGGGTACCAGAGTGGCATCAACCGGATTCTTAAACTAGACCTACTAAAGTGCCGATAACCATAAAAAAACCTCTACTATACCTTACTTCCATCTTTTTTTATTGGCACCCAGACTATAAGGGGTCAAGTTGTTCCAGAATATTATCCACTACGTTGCATTCCCGTTCATGTTGACATCACCCTAATTATTATGATGCTCTTTAAATATGTTGGCTGACAAGATCGGAAACCATAGATCAACTGATGTATTTCCATGTTATAGCAAGTATATTACTAATTTCCTCCACAGTTAAGACACCTTAATAAAGCTTCTAGATAAGAGCACTTATCAAGAACTTTTACCTGTATAAGCCTAACTGCTTTATAATTAGTTATAATAACGTTCATTTATCACCTAGTAACTTGTCATTAAAAGAGTAAAGCATAACTTTTATAATAGCTCTATAACCAACATTTATGTAATCGTTATAAATTACAAATATTCGCATAGTTACTTAAAGTTTTATAAAAGATATATTGGGAACCTTTACGGGGATAATAGAGCCTTTATAAGATGGTTCTATGATTATGCTGTACGAATATTCTTAGGGTGTTTCTATATCACCAAATTTTCGCAGATAACCAATTAGTTCACATTGGTACTTTAATAAAATATAAAAGAATATTTTTCCACAAATATAAAATAATTCTACGATAATTCAGCCGAATATTAGTGCAATAATTTTAGTTGGGTTGTGTGCTTTTGGAGATATTAATCTCAAATATTCTCCTCCATAGTCCAGTCAACGAAAGAGTTGTAGAAAACATTGAGGAGGGGATAATTTTCCTCTTCACGAATGTGTTGGGAGTAGTTAGGAGGTAAACATACTAAGAGTCCTCGCCCCTAGCCCCGCCGCTTCAGGGGGGTGGAAGGGTTCCTTTTTTTATTCTTCGCTTTTAACTCAGAAACGATGCGTCGTACGGAAAATGTAATCTATGCAAAATTATATATCATTGCATTTCCTACAAGAATGTTTATATCCATTTTCTTCCTATGTATTATAGTTTACGAGATATTCGCCAGCCAAAATAGATAATTAATAAATAAATAAATTAGGTAGCTTGAATATATCTATCAAAGTGATTTACCGTGGCCTGCTAATAAATCACAGTCACAAAACAATCTTTATTTTATAACACGCGACGTATTTACTAACATAATATTTTGTCGAAATGAAGACACCCTTATCACTTTTTTATTTTGTTTCTGATTTGTATCAAATTTTACTCAAGTATATAACAAATTAGGATCTACTTATGACCAGAAAAACATTCGCCTGCTACAAAGACAAAGCCACATGCGGTACCAAAATATGCTGAATTAAAAATCATATTAGTGGGTCTTAACGAATTTCATGTATCCACCACAAATTAGGTGTTTTCACCAGTGGCGCAGCCAGAAAATTCATCTGGGGGGGACCAATAGAACCGGTCTCCCAGAGGGTGAGGAAAACTTTTCAGAAAATGGTTGAAAACTATTACGTTACCGCATTCATAAATAATAAATAAATACCAATTTCGCGAATTCATTTAATATATTTTTGTTAAAAATATTAAAACAATAAAAAAAACTGACGTCTTGTCATCTGAACAGAATAGGGAACAACAAGAATAAAAAACGCAATAACAATAATAAATAAAACAAAATATTTTCTAAAACAATAAAAAATTAATACAAAATATTACTACTACTAGATTGCTAAATTGCAAGTCTTAATCTCCGTTTTCGTTTGGCCAATTCATTAAGAATTTCCTCACAGGACAGAGGTATATTTTCGTTAACATATAGTAGTGCCAGTCCGTTTAATCTACCCTGTCCAGTTGTACTTCTAAGGTATGACTTCAAATATTTGAGACTAGAAAAGGATCTTTCAGCCGTGCTTGTGGTAACTGGTAAAGTTATGAAAATTTGTAATAATCTTTTTATATTGGGATATATAGTCTCGTTGCAATCAACATATAGCTCAACCGCATTTGAAGGAGCTGAAATATTTGCTGCATCTGAATATTTGTTATTCCATAAGTCAAATTCTCCTTTCAAAATGCTTTCGTTGCTAAACGTTTCGAAAAAATCGTTCTTTGCGTATAAATTGTGCAGCTTCAGAAATGACTGAACATCCTGTTCTTTACTTTCGTGAGCGGGCGAAGGAAACAATACTTTAAAAAGTTTAATAGTATTTTTATGCTCTAAAAATCTGTCTTCCAGATTTGAAATTAAAGAGTCTAAAAATGGAATGAAAATCGTTGCCCTAAAATAATCAGATGCTGAAGTCGTTGATATAGCTAATCTTTGGCTTCGTCTAGCAGCTAATCTCGGTATTTTGATCTCAATGTCATATTCGCTGAGGACGTCTTCTGCCTGCTTAAATATATTTGCGAACTGGTTTTCAGCGTCGCGTCTTACACCCTTCACTTGATCATTAACCGTCGTAGCTAAATCAAGAGCGGTGCATAAATCTAAATTTTTTGTTTGTAGAAGCTTGCTTAGAGGCAAGGTAAATGCATAGACCGTTTTTAAACAAAACAGTGATAATACAAATTTAGGCGTCCTTAAAGTGGTAAGTAAAGAGCTGGCCCCAGAGGAAGTATCACGATCTGCCCAGGTCTCAATTTCTTCTAGAGCTTCACAGACGGGCTTGTATAATTCTTCCATCACCATGACAGAATCGTGCCTCTCCACCCAACGGGTTGGACACAATTTCTTGAGTCCATGCTTCTTGGTCTCGGGTAACAATATTTCTATTTTCTGAAGTAACACTTTCTCTCGTTTAGGTGTGTTGAAAAATGCATAGCATTTTTCTATTACACCTAAACAGTTACGGATTTCAGAAACATTGGACGAGCTTGATAAACAAAGGTTTAAATTGTGAGATGCACAATGCACATATTTAGCGGCCGGGTATTTTTCTGAGATTAGGGTTTGCACACCTTTTATGTGGCCGGACATTGCGGCAGCACCATCATATCCTTGACCACAAAGGTATTTTAGGTTTACTCCAAATTTCTCCAATGATTCCAGAATGCTTGAAGCCAATGCTGCACCAGTCATATTTGTTATTTCTATAAACTGAAGAAAATTTTCGCAAATGATATCGTTGTGAACGTATCTTACGCACAAAGTTAATTGCTCCTTGTTTGATATGTCTGCAGTTTCGTCCGCCAACACAACAAAAGCTTTTGCTGAGTTCACCTCAGCTACAAGTTTTTTCAAAATAATATCATTGCATGCTTCTATAATTTGGTTTTGAATGTCCCAGCTTAAGTAAGTTGCATTAGCACCTGCTGTTTCCAAATGTTCTTTTAGAATTTGGTCACCCGCATCGAGTCTAAACTTTAGCAAATTTTTAAAATTGCCTTCTCGCCCGCTCCGATTGAAACCTTCACTTAAGTCGGTATGAAGGTCCAGAGTCCCGGAATCCCTGTGGCCTCTTAAGGGAAGCCCTGTTCTTCCGCAAAATATCACTGTTTTTATTATAGGTATCAATTTTTGGCGATTGTTTTGAGCGATTTTAATTGATGCAGCATCCAAAATCTGGTTTATTGATGTTTGGTTTTTCAAATTTTTCTGAAGATTATCAGCACGCAGAATAGAAAACTTGTGATAATTTGTCGATTCATGATGTGAAAATGTTTCCATTGCTCTTTTCCATATCTTGAAAGGATCATTGCATAAACTCCCTAAACTTTGACTACTACTTTGTCCGGTGAACTGACTTGCGAATAACACGCAGTATTTGCAGAAGGCGCCGTCAAGCTTTTTTGAATAAGCAAGCCATAAAAATTTTCTTAACCAAGAATAGTTAAATTTACGCCTATGTGTTTCATGATGATCATCTAGAGGAAATAGAAAATTATCATTGGGTACCCATATATTGTGTAATATATGAATTTTTCGTTCATCACTTTCTATAAATTGGTAAACAGAATTAGCTATATCGTATGGTTCATCAATCGTAGCCACTTGTATATTCTCTGGTACACAGACTTGTTGAGTATTCTGGTGTTCAGTCACACACTCTTTATTTTCGTTATTAGGTTTTCGTTTCTTTAAAAAATTTAGTAAAATATTCGGACTGCCCTTATTTTTAATTGAACGTTGGTTTTCCATGTCTGTAAAACAAAACAAAATATTGTAAAACAAATCAGGACTTTATATTACTTATTGGTTTACTACTAACTAATTAACTTACCTCTGATATTTTCTGTCGGTTCTAATCAAAATTTTAAAAATGCAAAGTGAAACGAATGGGACACACCACACACGAAATCCACCACAATACAGTGTCTAAAGCAAACTGATTGTTTACACGGTTAAGTTGTAATTCGTAATAGGCATTGCGTGCGATCACGTGATACGCAATGGTAATTATTGTTAGATGAGACCTGATGCCTACACTCCTGCAGTGCGAT
Organism: Rutpela maculata; assembly: GCA_936432065.2. NCBI lineage: Eukaryota > Metazoa > Arthropoda > Insecta > Coleoptera > Cerambycidae > Rutpela > Rutpela maculata. The sequence goes on along the minus strand of OW386286.2, from coordinate 240,102,389 downwards.
TCTACTTGCATTTTGAATGTGAGAATGCGTTCGGATGTGTATAAATTCCTCTACTAAATAATATTGGCAATAATGACAAAATATTTATTTCATGGGATAATTTGGATTGCTTTGTACTGGTAAAGATTATACTTCTTTATTTTTTGGTTCATGTAAGACGGCTTGGGGAGGGGCCGGGCCCCATGCCCCCCCCTGGCTGCGCGCCTGGTTTTCACTGTATGCAAATTTGCTTTTTTGATATTATTAAAATGAAGTACTCCATACATTAAAGCACTTAACAATATTTAAACACCATTCTTTCATCTATCAATTTAAAATTTCAACAAATAAATAAGAAAACTGAATAACTAAACGGGTATTATACAAATCGGTTGCATTAACATAACCTCAACTTTTGGGTTTTTAAGTTTATTGTCAATTTTAATGATTATATCCGCACTTCTCATTTGAAACCAGTATGGCTTCAAGCAAACATTTAAAAATTGACGCATATGATGTCTCAATATTGTTGATTACTAAAAATGGGCTGCTAATGGTGGGTTGGATTTCCAACCTACAAAAATCGCCTTATTTTATTGGGAGAAGATATTTAAAACTGTATGAACATTACATTGAACAAGATTTTAGTTGAAAATACGAGAACCAAGCGGAAATTTTCATAATAGTGACATATTACTCGGAAAATTTTAAAAGATATGTATTTTTGAGGTTAGGTGTTTATGACCGATGACGTCAACAATATAGCTTAGTGTTTTGGGCGATAAAATTTTAATTCAAATTTAAAAATACTTTTTCTTGGATATTACTCAACTGGTTGTGGAAATTCAAACGTTTTTAGTTATAATTAAGTATTACCTTCACAGTCAATCAGATTTTAAAATTTGTGAAAACACCGAATTGTGGAAACTGAGGATCCCCTTTGCCAGATGATCTTGTGTGAGAAATCCCCCATCAATAACCAAATTAAATTTTGGAGTATGTACGTTTGTGGAAAAAAAAGCCTTTGTCGGACAAAAATCTGCCTACAAGTCAAATCTTAATCAATTTCGATCTACCTTGGCTTAAAATGTAGGTTATTGGCTACACTTTCAGAGTATACTGCCTAAATTGCAAACCCCGATTTCCTAACCTCAAAAAAATTTATGAAATAGGAGAGTAATCACTTTTTTCTATTTCTACAAGTCAAATCTTGATCAATTTTGACAATCCTGGGGTTCATAATTTAGGCAGTATACGCTGAAAGGGTAGCTAATAACCTGCATTTTAAGCCCAGGATTGTCAAAATCGATCAAGATTTGACTTGTAGAAATAGAAAAAAGTGAGTCATATTTGATACATTTTTTGAGGTTAGGAAATCGGGGTTTGCAATTTAGGCAGTATACTCTGAAAGTGTAGCCAATAACCTACATTTTAAGCCAAGGTAGATCAAAATTGATTAAGATTTGACTTGTAGGCAGATTTTTGTCCAAAAAAGGCTTTTTTTTCCACTGTGCGCCGCGCCGATCCGATGCATTTTTTAGAATTTTTGACATTCAAAATATTTTTATTGTTTTCCGCATATTTTGGTACCGCAGGTGGCTTTGCCTTTGTAGCAAGCGAATATTTTTCTGGTGGATAAAGTAAAAAAATATTTTGAGGTTTCTGGTTCTTGTACACACACTAAATCACATTTTTTTTTCATCCCCTTTAATAATGGGGTGGGGGTGGTAATGGGGGTGGCTAATGCCAAAATTTTATTTGAGACCTTAGTTTCTCTTGTCTATACTGAATATCAATTTTATGAACTCTTACCTGCTTGATTTACCTATTTACTCCAAATTTACCCCAATTTTCCCCCCAACCCTTCGACGGAACAAGATGAAAATATAATGTAGTTCTAGATCTCGTTAAAGTACATATGTGTACCAAATTTTAAGTCAATATCTCCAACGGTTCCGGAGTAAACGTGCGCACAAAAAAAGTTACAGACCGACAGACAGACCGACAGACCGACAGACCGACAGACCGACAGACAGAAATTTTTTTTTCGCTCAAACTTGAAATCTCGACGTTTCATGACATTCTAAGCCTATTTGAACAATAAAAATTTTTAAAATTTTTTTTGTCGTTACTATACTTCCACTGGATGTGGAAGTAAAAAGAACCTTTGCACCCCGCTGAAGCGGCGGGGCTAGGAGCGAGGACTTTTAGTACCCCAACCTCAACACATTACCGAAGAGGAAAATTCTCCTCTTCTCCATGTTCTCTGCAATCCCCTTTTGGGCATTCATTGACTGGACTACTAGTATTTTTATTGTTTGCCGTCTGAAGCAAAATTAGTTTACCCAGATATTTAAAAAATATATATAAACTGTTATATATGTGGTAAAAAATGCAAAAAGGCATTGTAAAATATCGTAATTGAGAAACTTTTCTATTATTCAGATTCATTATTTTTATTTATTGTTATAATGTAGAGTTATTTAGCAATGAACTATCATACCAAAAAGAATATTTAATATTTAGATTGTTATATGAATTTTAAAATTTTACTATTACCGTTGAGTGAAAAGTATTCTCTTCACTCAACTATTTGATGCATTATTCTAGTTTTTAGAACAATAATATACTTAACTTCTGTACATTGTACATTCTTAATTCATTTTTATATTGTATAATTTAAATATGTTTTGTTTCCATTGACTATTGCTCACTAAAAAAAAAAATCAATATCAATATAAATTTTACGCATACAACTTAAAACAGAGATTAGCATTTCTGCTTTATTAATATTTCTGCTTTTAGGTCAAGGTGGTTTTCTGATTTTCCTGACAGTTACTTAAAATAACAACTAATTCTAGCAATGTTTTGCTTCTTTATGCCAGAATGTATAGGACCTGTTGGCGATTTATTCCCTAGAGAATGTACAAGTTATTTTAAGAAGAAAAAAATATTTACCATAACCAATTTATAGATCTACAGGCGTTCTATTTTAATCCACAAAAATAAAGATTCACTCAGTACACCAAATAGCATACATAATTATCCAATACGTCATAAATATTACTTATTACCAAAACATAACTATAACAGAACTAGGGTCACCAGTATTCTGGAATGAAAATTGACAACACATCAAAAAACATTAAATTGCAAAGGTTTTAAACGCACAATAATAGTTATTTATGCAACAAGTGCATAAAATTGTACTTTTTTTTCACAAGTTTGACGCGGTAATCCCATGAGTGGACTTCCTCGTCGCTTCAACCCTGCCCTTCTACAACCATATGCTGCACTACACCTTTATATATCGAGTTCAGAAATGGCAGGGGGTTTGTAAAAAATGTTGAAGAATGGGGCTGGAAACAGAGCAAAACTGGGGTTACACCAGTAACAATGTTGACAGATCCTGCTTCTGAGAACCTACTCAAATTTCTTTCCTGTAAATGCAAGAAAGGGTAAAGTGGTTGTAGAAAGGCAGGGTTAAAATGTTCTGTAATTTGCAAATTTTGTAACGGATAAAGCTGCGACAATGCACCAGCAACAGTCGACGAGCAAGTCGACTCTCCAATCGAAACATTTCTCGCAAGCATGGGGAACAATCAATACGTAGAATCAGTGGACAGTGGCACGAAAGCAATTTTCGAAGGAAGTATTGTTGACGACTAATTACAACGAACCTGGACTTTCGACATCAAGCAACTAAAACGCCTCAAGAAGCAGGCTAGTCGTAGATTAGGCCTATAGGAGGCAACCAGGTAAAAAAAAAATGCACCATATACTCTACCTCAAGGTGGTGTGGAAACGAGTATTGAACATTGAGCTCTGCGTAGCAGACAAGTAAAATCAACTATATTTGAGAATTTTCAGGTATGAAAACAAATTTTGTCTCAACACAAATATACTTCTTCATAAAGTCGCACTAAATAGAGAAATTGCAAAATATCATAATTTTGTCAAGAATGCTTGATTTTGATCGACTGCTGCACCGAAACTATTCAGTTTAACGAAAATATATATAGGACATATTTCGTATACAATTTATTGCTCTTTATTTTCATAGGAACATTTTTTGCCGTATGAGGCACCCGAAGCGAGATATTTCGAAGAAACTGTTTTTGTGCGCCATTTTTTCAATACGGCGAGATCACATTTTGCATTTTTTCTTATTTCATTCAGGGCATCGAAATCTACAAATTCCCAAAGTTTCAAAACTCCCGCACTTATTCGAACATGTTTTATACTCTCACCGCTGTATTAAATAAACTACAGTTCCTTGTTACTTTCCACTAATAGGTAGACAGGTGTTTGTAATACTGAGTGAAATTTTATTGCTTACTTTTTAGAGATATTTTTTGAAAAACATTTTTTTTTAACCTTTTTAATATTTCAAGGTCCCTGCCTGGAGAATAAACAAATAATGCATCGTAACCTCACTTTAGTTCCTTATAATAAAATACTTTTAGTCCACAGTACATAATATTAAATAGTCGTTAACTTTTTGATTTCCGCCATTGTACCAGGTATCACGTAAATCTACAATGACAATTTGCGAAAAATTCAGCAGTGAAACATATATTTTGGACGTAATATTTGAAATCAGCGGCCCAAAAAACATAAGGATGGATGTCTTTTACCTGTCTAATAATTTTTTTTGTGTGGCTGTGTAACTTTTGAGGAAAACACAAATGACATGAACAAGGCTTTAATTGTTTACTAAAATAATAGTGAGAAATTCAATGGGAAAGCAATTATTTTGCATGTTACACAATACATACATTTCAAGCCACTTACTAATTTAGGTATGCTATTTATTTGGATTCTATTGCAAATAACTTTACATAAAATGAAATATGTGTACACTGATTTTTGGATGAATGAGCAAAGTTACATTAGTTAAACAAAAACAAGCATATCACTAATACGAGTAACAACAAATCTCTATCTGATTGCATAGCTGACGAATTTATGGTGGTAATAAACGTGAACATGTATCGTTCATCAATAACTGACACGAAAAGAACCGGAGGAATTGTAAAATATAGGTTTACGAACTCGCCATTTTTCATTTTAGAAAAGTTCATTTTTTCCAGTAACTGCCATTAGTTCTCATATATTTGTATGTGATTACGTCTCTATAAATATACGTATTTACCTACATTCAGTGATATCCGCGAAAAAACATCATGATGAATTTTCAGTTGCAAAGAGACAAAATAAAATTGTAATTATATATTTTTTGCTTGATAAATCTTTCTAAAAACAGTTATTTAATTGACATATTGCATTGCCATATATTTTGATGTTGATTCTGTATTATAATAAAGGATATGGCTCCGAAATAAGTAGGCCAGTCAACGAATGACCTAAAGGGTGGTGTAGAGTGCATGAGCAGGGACCTAAGCGATTACTTTAGGAAGTTGTTCAGGGTGTTTAGGGAGTGAACATACTGAAAGTCCCGAGATCTAGGAGGTGAGCCGAAAGAGGGGGGCACAAAGAGAGTCCCACTTTTGGTTTTTTCGCTTATATCTCTAAAATGGTGCGTCGTAGGGAAAAAACTTCTGACACAAAATGAAAGCTCATGAAATTCTCTACAACTCTCATTTTATATACTTTTTTATTCGAATGTGTCAAAAAATAACGTTTCTCGGTTAGAAAACAAAAGCGAAAGGTACAACTTTTCTATCTACTTCAAGTAAGCGGCCTGAAAAGACTTTTCCGGCCTAGGTCGAAAAAGTGACCAACAAAAAGATTGAGCGTTTTTAGTTACCTACTTTTTAAAATGCTGGCCCTTCTTTTCTACTGTAAAATGATAATGCATATGCCAATATAATTTCAATTCAGGCAATTTTAATTGAATAAAATAAGAAATTTCTAAATTACTTCCACGTCCAGTGGAAGTATAGTAACGACAAAAAAATTATAAAAATTTTTTATTGTCCAAATAGGCTTAAAATGTCATGAAACGTCGAGATTTTAAGTTTGAGCGAAAAAAGAAATTTCTGTCTGTCTGTCTGTCGGTCTGTCTCTCTGTCTGTCTGTAACTTTTTTTTGTGCGCACGTTTACTCTGGAACCGTTTAAGATATTGACTTAAAATTTGGTACACATATGTACTTTAACGAGATCTAGAACTAGATTATATTTTCACCTTGTTCCGTCGAAGGGTTGGGGGGTAAATTGGGGTAAATTTGGGGTAAATAGGTCAATCAAGCAGGTAATAGTCCATAAAATTGGTATTTAGTATATACAAGAGAAGCTAAGGTCTCAAAAAATTTTTGGCATTAGCCAACACCATTACCACCCCCAACCCCTTATTGAAGGGGATGAAAAAAAATTGTGATTTAGTGTACCTATGTACAGGAACCAGAAACCTCAAAATATTTTTTTACTTCATCCACCCCCACTACCACCCCCTATCACCACCCCCCACCCCACTACCGATGTGGGGTATCGTTTTATGGGTTTTTGGGGTAGAGGATTTCAAATATTATATTATTAAAGTTCCATAAACAGTTATTTTCACATACAAAGTTTTTTTCGTTGTGAGTGACTTGGATAGAGAATCTGGATGTGGAAGTAGTGATTCCTTGGGCCGCGGTTTTTTAATTGAATAAGAAACTTAGGATTATTAAACGTTGTCAATTAATTATTATAATGACTAGTAAGTATAATACCTACACGTTGTAAAACGAATAGAAATAACTGCGTATGTTCTCACCTTATAGATATGCAACACTTTTTACGTTCGAGTTTGCATAGTGGCAAAGCATAAAATTGCACAGAAAAATATTAAATGAAGTCTTTAATTTAACCTAAAAAACAGTACAACGTACAACAAAACCTTATTTTTAAACTTACTTTAATTTACAAAAATGTACTTATAGTTCAGGAATATTACGTTTTTATTCCGACAAAATTCATAAAGATTTGAAAATTGGTGGGTATGTTGGGAATAGCATAAGGATTACTAAACCAAAAAGTTCCCATCCCTAAATAGTGTGCTTCATCCCCCAGGACGTCCTTTCTACCCCCATTTTGAGTTTTTCTAGATTATCTCGGCAACGGTGTAATTTTCGACAAAAATACCTATATACAAAAAAATTGGAAAATTCTCTATCAAAAAGGTTTTTACCACTTTTTTCCTAAAATTAATAATAACGTGGGAAATATGGCGCAAACATAAGGGTTGGTTCCGACTAGCATTCTCTACAGTACGATCTACCTGAAAGTTTAACGTTTAACGCTTAAAATAGCAGTAGGCACTAAAATTTATTTACAATTTTAATAAATATACTTCCACCCCCTCACCTCTATAAAAAGACCGTGTTGTACTTATTTCCACACCACCCTAAAGGTAAAGTACTTGGCGCGTTTTTTTTAAAGTGGTATCCCCTGTAGGCCTAATCCACTAATTATCAAATGTTAATAAAAATAAATCTTGGTCGTCTTCCACAGATTCAACATTCAAGCATGATTGTCCATGGCAATGATAACACATTGTAGAGCAACGCAAGCCTGCTCTTCTGCAACTACACCTGTATTCGCACCCTAATTTACATGAACATGAAATAAGCGTTAAAACAGATTCGGGAGCTGGTTCTTTTATAGTCATTATTGGGATTAATATACCGCCAACTTTTTTCCACCCCCAATCGGTAGCTTTGAGCGTCACGTTTTTCCATATTTGAATTTGGTGAAAAACTCGATAACAGCGTTGCCGAGAGGCAGCAGAAGTTGGTGGAAGTTTTGACAATATAACAGTGTTGCTGGCTTTACCAACTAGTCTGTTAAAAGACATAAATCTGTATTCATCTAGACTTTTTTCTGCCGAGGTACAGTTGTATAAAGCTAAAATAAATCGCTCTCCCATGTTTGCAATTTCTTCATGAGTAGCTTCCTCATTGTTGAAAGTTTGTACAATATGTTGTAAATCACTTCTTCACAGCCTACTGAGGGGGTAGGTAATACAGCAAGCGCTAAAATAATATACTATTGCATCTGCGATGAAGTACCAACCCGTAAAGGGCAATGACCTATGGAAGTGCGGAATGATGTGCTGCATAGTAACACCGAACATTTCGGTGATGGTAAATAGATAACGAATTATATGACTTGCGCTAATTACGGCCCTGATTTACCAACGTACTATTCGTTTGAGGAGAAATGGTCTAAAAACCTTTTTTGTAGAGAATTTCCTGTAGAACACTTTTGTACATAGGTATTTTTGTCGTAAAATGCACCATTTCATGGATAATTTTAAAAAAGCGAAAATTGGGGTGAATACTATGTCGTAGGGGATGAAGCACACAATTTAGGGGTGGGAACTTTTCGGTTTATTATTACATATGCTGTCCTGATTATTTCCACCAATTTTCAAAACTTTATTAATTTTGTCGGATATATCGCAATTTGAACCGTAATATTACTGAATTATTATATATGACTACATTGTCTCTGAACCTTTTATGTTAATAGTAAAATTGCAACAATCTTGTATAATTATCGGTCGGTTCAAACTTTCTAAATCTAGTGCAACATTTTCAGTTAAAGTGGATTGTGGTGCGATAATTGTCTCAGTTTTGTGTGTGTTTAGTGTGTTATATTCTGTTTGAGTAATAGTAGTGGTCAAGTCTGTGTCTAAAATACTATTTTCTTATGAATGTTGTGATGTCATTGTGTTTCGAACCGTAGAAGTGTGGGGTAAGTGATTCAATATTTTGTTAGCTATTTCAAGCTTGTTATTTATTGACTCATCCACATAGCCCTCAGCTACAGTGGAAGATTTCCATCCCCCGTGGCGTTTAAGTAAGGTTATGTCTGCTCCTGCATCAGCCAGCAACGTAGCCGACGTGCTTTGGAAGCAGTGCCCCGTATATTCTTTGGCATTCGCAAGCTTCAAATGAGATGCAATTTCAAAAGGAATTGCCCCGATTTTATGAATTCCCACATTTTGTTTGCAACACTTGCCATTTCTATAACCCAAGAAAAATCGGCCATTTCCTTCAAAATTTGGTGGTCGCAGCAAAGAATATTTCCGATAATATCTTAAGTATTCCCCTGTTACAGTAAATGAGCGAGGTCTATTTGTTTTATTATCGGGAATTTTTATTAAAAGAACTGTTCCTAAATCCTCTATTTGCGACACTTTTAAAAATACCAATTCTTCACGGCGACAGGCACCTGCTACGCCTAATATATATACCACCTACAAATAATATGATGTTAACGGTAGGTAGGTACTTAGTTCTAAAAAATTACCTTATGCATTAAATATTTGTCGTCTGGCGCTTCTGTTAAAAAATTTTCAAATTGTTCCCGTGTCAACGTTTTCGATTTTTTTGGTACATAGCCAACATTTTTCTTTTTTAGAAAGGCCCTTAATTTCATAAATTTTGAAATGTCAACGTTTCTCCTAATTTTCAACATACAATTTAACATTGAATAAGGCGACCAAGAAGTTGATGATTTATAATTTTCTGCAAGTAATACATTTTCGGAAATCATGTTTATATGGTTTTACTCCAAATATTTTTCAATTTATAGCTTCTTTCATAAATAATTTTTGATTTTTCTGGAATTAAATCCATCCAAGCCAAATTTGCTAGCTCTCTTACTTCTGGGGGTTTTCCCGCAACAAATTCTTCACTATTAATTTTATTGTATTTATTTTATGTAGTATATTTTCGATTAAATTCGATATTATAATATATAAATTGAATAAATTCGATACTAATTTCAAGCAAACTGATATGACAGCAGTTTTGCAGTTGTTATTTATTATATCTGGCCTTCGTCCACAGCCGACTGTTACAAGAAAACTTGAATATTGTATTATTTGCGGGGTAGCAAGTAAATCTTAAGAACATTGAGATGCTCTTAATTAGTATCTCAGGGAAATTTAAAAATGGTTACGCGCTTGCGTCAAAAGAAACAAAGAAAAGATCAGTATTTAACAAATTTATATTAACTTCTTCACATTTAACACAACAACAGTTTTTGTTTACCTCTGATTTGATGACTGTTCGTAAACCGCCACTGGATTCAATTATTATTCCAAATTTTCTCTCCAACTATTATTTATTTCATTTCTGCTACATTTACTCTCTCAATGCCAGACGCCTCTGCCATCACTCTTCTATCCGCCAAAACCTCCTTTCAAACTCCGGGTCTCTTTTCTGACAGTTGTCGTCTTCACCTACTTGATTTAGGCTCTGTACTCAAGACCTCAAATTCGCATCACTGCCCCAAAATTTATACAACACACAATACTCTAATACAAATAGCTGTACCTATCAGGTGGGGCACCACATCATCCCCCTATTCAATCGCGGCACGAAAATCAATCAAAAGTGCCTCGATTTAATACAAAACAATAAGGTGCTTAAATACTAATTAAACTAACTACAACTTCTGAATACATTTTTAGGAATACCACTAGTGCAAAACATCTGGTATGGTTTTATATTTTTTTAAATTCACAATATTATGAGGTCCAAGAACAATACCACTGGCAGTAACTAGAAGATAAGAATTTTGACCTATCTTTTTAGTCACCGTGTACGGACCCCCTCTTACAGTAAAAAAAACTTTTTTATTTCCGAATTAGCGGCAGAGGATAAGGGGTGTGTTTCCACCAGCACTTGCTCCCCTGGTTCAAAAGTAATGGCTTTGTTCCGAGATTCATATATTTTTTTTTTTTTCGGACTTAGTCAACATTGTATTACATGCAATCTCCCAACATTCGGTTAACGGTTGCTGATCATACTCGTCATCAATCGGAAACTGAATAATTTTATGAACATTATTTGAATTGTTCGTCCCATAGAATAAAAATGGTGGAACATATCTCGTACTCCCCTTTTCTTTCACCCCCCAAGTATGTTTAACATTTTTTTTTAGTAAGCGAAGTAGTGGCACAGTTAGGTCGGAATATTTATGCACAAAACGACGGTCGTAATGAATCATTCCCAAAAAAACACTCAGCTTCTGTATATTACTCGGAACAGGGAAATTTGTCACTGTCGTCAATGGTGACACATATTCGGTTTGAGACTGAGAAATAATACCCGAGTTTAACATTTCTTTTATTTGCGCTCTGACTACGTCACGACGCGCCACAGCGGTTGGATGAAACAATTTAAAAAGCGGCGTTTCCTCCCTCATCTGAATCTCATGTTCGTAGATATCTGTTTTACCCGAAGTTTCTAAAAATACCCCCCGATATTTTTGTAATAACCTAAACAAGATTTTGCGTTGATCATCATTAATAGTTTCGGCTTTGTCAGCAATCTGTCTAAAATTAAAATTGGTATAACATTGCTTATTACTTGCCCTACTTTCTCCTACTACTATATTCACCGACAACTGACTTTCTTGCTCTTTTTTAAACTGCATTTTTACATTCAAACCCCTACCTGGAATTCTTAAACTCATTTTTTCAAAATCTAGTTTCACCTTTTCTGCCGTCATCCAGTCGCAACCTAAAATAACTTCTTTATTCAAGTTCGGTACTATAATGCACAATATATCAAATTTTACTTTACCAATCCAAGCAGGCAATAATACTTGTTCTAGTATTTTTCGTTTCTTAGCACCAATCGCTCCTGATATAGTTAAATTGGTTACCGGCATCACAGGTAATTTTTTCGAATCAACCTGTAATTTTCTGAAAAAATTCTCCGGCACTGCTGAACACTGGCTCCCGGAGTCAATTAAAATATTTATTTTTTTATCTTCAACCTGTGTCATGATAATAGGTGATAATAATATTTCTTCTTCCGACATTTCGACATTATCGTTATCACTTAAAAGCTCATCCCGTACATCTAAACATCGTATCGTTCTATTAGAATTTACATTTACATTGGTTGCTACAACATTTTCTCTAGATGAGTTATCTAGATAATAATTTTCCCTGGGATATGCAATATTATCTCTGGTATTTGTCGGTCCGCGCCTATTCTCATTACCTCTCTCGTAACTACGCGTCATCTCTCGATTTCTATTAGAATCTCCCTCCGTTGTCTCCAACTTTCTTAAATACTTTTCAACTTGCTCTATCTGCGTTAATCCTGCCAAACAAATACCCCTCCGAATATCCGCGGTAAAATGTTTACTTAACTATTCCACAAGTTTTTCCTCCGGTATTACGTCTGACAAAAAAGATGCTTGAGCTGCCAATTTTAACAAATAGTCTGCACGATTCCCTGATCTATACTGCCCATATTTGATCTCATAAAATAGGTCGCGTTCCTGTTCCGTCCCCCAATAACGTTTTTTAAAAGCCTCTTTAAATTGCTTAAAGTCTTTCAAAACATTCTCTCGCGTTGCTACCCAATCCGCCGCCGACACACGTAACGAATTAATAGCCAAACTTAATCTCCTGTCCTCGGGTACCCCCGCTTCATCAAACAATCGAACTATTTTTTTAAAATATACCATAGGATGTAAACCAGAATTGGTAGCAAAGCTTAAGTTAGAACCCCCCAAATCTCGCCATAGTGATATATAATGTCTATCACGTGAACATACCATTTCTAACTTTGTACCAGCGGCCTCGTTCTTGAATTCTTGAACAGTTTCCGCAAGTTTACTTATGGACCATTGCATCTCGGCCATACCATCTGCTAATTTGCCGATGATATCCTCTAATTTACTTCCTACTTCCTCCCCTGATTCCCGTTCTTTTTGTTTGGATTTTCGCCCGGATTTCTTTGACATGTTTTAACTTATCTAATTATCTACTGACTAACAATTCGATACATGTACTAGATTTAACACAGTCCCTTTAATATCCACAATTAGTACTTATATTGTTCTAAATTTGACACAATTATTAATAAGTTCCTCTCTCCAAGAATCACATAAAGTTCATGCTCGTACCGAACAAAATTCTGTGTCCGTTTCTGTTGTAAAATATGCTATCAACTCAACGCTTTCAATCTACCTGTCTTACTTTGTTTCTTTGTCCACCGCAAAGCCCCACGTTGGGCGCCAATTGAGATGCTCTTAATTAGTATCTCAGGGAAATTTAAAAATGGTTACGCGCTTGCATCAAAAGAAACAAAGAAAAGATCAGTATTTAACAAATTTATATTAACTTCTTCACATTTAACACAACAACAGTTTTTGTTTACCTCTGATTTGATGCAGACTGTTCGTAAACCGCCACTTGATTCAATTATTATTCCAAATTATCTCTCCAACTATTATTTATTTCATTTCTGCTACATTTACTCTCTCAATGCCAGACGCCTCTGCCATCACTCTTCTATCCGCCAAAACCTCCTTTCAAACTCCGCGTCCCTTTTCTGACAGTTCTCGTCTTCACCTACTTGATTTAGGCTCTGTACTCAAGACCTCAAATTCGCATCACTGCCCCAAAATTTATACAACACACAATACTCTAATACAAATAGCTGTACCTATCAGGTGGGGCACCACACCATAATATTTTAATTTTCCCTATCATTTTAATAACCATAAGCACATTCGAATAAAAAATATTGTATGACACACAGACGAAAAACTGTTTTTCGTCCTTGTGACATAAACTACTATTTTCGAATTCGCAACCGTTTTCGAGCTACACGCTTCGGAAAAGTGAAAATTTTCGAAAAACAGATTTTTACCTCTTCAACTTTAAGGAAAAGCAAGGTGGGCTTCTCAAAATTGTACTTAAGTCAGAAATCATCAAGGAAGCGGCAGTGATCTTTTAAAACCCCTCCTCCACTCAAGGCGAGGTTGAAGAGGCTGGGAAGATTTGCTTCCTCAAATAGTATGGGGCACCAGCAAGACAGACCTCCCTCAACCACTACCGCTTCCAGTTGTTCATGAGGTCAGTGGCAATATTAAACCTGACATCAGTTCCCTCCCACCAACTGAAAGCGCAGCTAAACTGCATTTCCAGCGCACCTACCACCAAGTGCAGCAGTGGCTCGGAAATGAGCTGCCCCCTCAAGAGTGGGAGTGAAAACATGTAGGAGACACCCTGGTGCCAATTACAAGCACCGGAGGTCCTACTGAAAACTATATTTTGCCGCTGCACCAAGAATTGTGGTAGTGGCAAATGTGGATGCCGGAAAGCAATGCTGAACTGCTCTGCGGCGTGCCTCCACTGCCAAGGGAAATGCCTCAACGGCGTGCCTCCACTGCCAAGGGAAATGCCTCAACGGCGTTTACGACGAGAACGACGATGAAGACGACGTAGAGGCCCTTCAGCAAGAACCACCCATCACTGAGGATAAGGATGCTATGGACGAGGAACCCTTGCCAGGAGCCTTACCCCCACAGAGGATGAAAACGTGAATCCAGAGAAAGTTGAGTTTAACATTGAGTAGTTATTGACAGTGAGAACAATGAGAATTATTGAAATCGAATAAAATTACTTACTTTATATCTGACTCTTTAAAATACAATTTTCTATTTTTCAGATAAAAATCTGTTTTTCGAAAATTTTCACTTTTCCGGAGCGTGTAGCTCGAAAACCGTTGCGAATTCGAAAAAAATATATAAAATGAAAGTTGTAGAGAATTTCATGAGCTTTCATTTGGTATAAGTGCGTTAAGCATGAACTTCAAAGTAGATTATAGTAAAGATTACAATTTATTGTGTTATCTGGAACCAACCCTTATATGCACGCCTTATTTCCCGAGGTACTATTAATTTTATGAAAAAAATTGTAGAGACGTTTTTGATACATAATTTTATAAGGAATAATTGTATATAGGTACTTTTATCAAAAAGTGCACTGTTCCCGAGATAATCTATAAAACCTCAAAATGGGGGGTGAAAACGACCTCCTAGGGGATGAAGCTTACTGAACTACATTCATGGGTTTATTATGTCTGGCTATTCAGTTTAAAATAGTTTTCTGAGCGATCGTGAAAAATTGTGGTGGTCACGCTGCCAAGTTAAAAAGCGTGAACAACTAAATTGTAAAATATGTTATGGATATTAATATACTCACACAGTATTATCTAGTTTATTTCACATAGCCACATAGGTAAATAATTTATACGCGAGCTTACAGTATGGCCCATTTAACAGAATTTAATGTTTAATGTAACTAAAATGTACCCAGAATTACATACAGCTCAAATCCAACAAGCGTACATAATCTACCATTAGCCCAGTCAATCCGCTAGCAGATATTTTAAATAATTAATGTTTTACATTTACTTGTTTTACGGTACTTATTAATGTTTCCTATTGCACTTCATGGCTCTTTTTTTAAATGAACCTTTTCAAAAAAAAGTGACTAAAATTATGAAAAGAAATTCCACCAGGTTACTTATTTATTTAACAATACATTGCAAGTAAATTCCAATTACAGAGCAGGATGTCAGGTACAAATATACAGTGTTCCCGCACTCTTGTAGACTTTCTTATTTTTGATTTTCGGAGGAAAAGTCATTCTTTATAAAAAGTTTTGCTTGCCTCAGAAAGTAACAAACAGTTGTCAAACTTAAGATAAATTATGCAGGGTAATCTTAAAATGAGAAAATATGAAGTCTACTTAAAGTGAACTACCTTTTTTTTTTTACATTTTTATTGAAAATTTTAATTAACAAAGCTTTTTCAATTATGAAGAAAGAAAAGTTTAAATAAGCTTTTGCTTAGTTGTTTGTAATTCTGGGATAACTGTATAACGAAGAAAATGGAATCAGAAATAGTCAGCAGCGATGAACAGATCAAAGACGTAAAATTTGGTACAAAATGGCCATTTTTCCGGAATATTAGGTTTTCCGTTTTTACATAATAAAAACCTATTACAAATCGCTGTCTAAGGAAACAGTACTTCCACATCCAGATTTTCTATCAAAGACTCTTACAAAGAAAAAATGTTGATACTATATTTGCACTTCACCGTGTGGAAATAATTCTTTAGAAACGGAAATGGTATAATATTTGAAACCGTCGACCCCAAAAACCCATAAAACGATATGCCACATCGGTAGTGAGGGTGGGGGTGGTGGTAGAGGTAGTAGGGATGGAGAAAGGGGGCTGAGGCCCTTGGTTCCTGTACGACACACTAAATCACAATTTTATTTTTTCACTCCCTTTAACAGTGGGGTGGAGGTGGTAATGGGGGTGGCTAATGCAAAAAAATGTAGCTTCTCTTATATATACTAAATTTTATGAACTCTTATTTGTTTGATTTATCTATTTACCCTCATTTACCCCAATTTACCTCCAACCCTTCAACGGAATAAGATCAAAATATGATCTAGTGCCAGATCTCGTTAAAATACATACGTGTACCAAATTCCAAGTCAATCTCTTAAACGGTTCCAGAGTAATAGTGCACACAAAAAAGTTACAGACAGACAGACCGACAGACACCGACCGACAGACAGATTTTTTTACTCAAATTTAAAATCTTTACGTTTCATGACGTTCTAAGTCTATTTGAACAAAAAAAAATTCATTTTTTTTTTGGCGTTACCGAACTTTACTGAATCTGGAAGTAATAAAGATGTTCTATGATGTAAAATAATTAAAAACGTGTTTCTTAAACAAACTAATTAATATTTTTAATACAATTCAGTTGTCAGCAGGATATTATTTATTCATTGCTGTGTATTACGATTAGTGCGACATAAAATATTTATTTGAAATGATGCAAACAACAGAACTTGCTGGGCTTTAGCGATTTTTGAATGGAAGCCATCGAGATAGTCCCTCATAAAGCAAAGGAGAAGACTGACAAGGTGCTAATTGTCGCCCGAAGCGTTCCAGAACAAATTAAATTAGGTTTCGTTGTTCAGTTTTGGGGATAGATGTAAGGGCCACTTAAAAAAACTCTGTTAATGTGAGCCTATTTCTGAGACTAAATAATTTTTTAGTCTGATTATGTACATTAAAAACGAGACTTAATTAGATTCGCTCGGCTACAATACACCGAAATTCAATTTTGTTTTTAAAGCCCATCGGGCGCGCATCGCTTTTAAAATACTGGCAGCCGATTTTTTTGTATAATTAACGCGCTTTAGTGCGTTGGTGGAGACAGACTGAGTAGATACAGGGTGAGTCATGAGGAACTGTACATACTTCTACCGTAAGTAGAGGCACCGAAGACAAATACCAAGTGACCATTAAAAAGTGTTTGTTCCCTTTCTTTACTATCATACAGAGTGATTTATGAATTTTGTCCAAAAATTGTTTTGGTCATAACATTTTAACGGTTAATCCGATTTGCCTCATTTTTTACAACAATGTACACTGTTGCCTAACAACCATCATACATATCAAAAATTTAAAAAATCCAGGGACGGTTTCAAAAAAAATTGTTGGATTGATTCGTATACGATAGTTCACCCTGTAAATGATTTATCTAAAACTTGATATGAAATTTGTATAGGACACAAATAGGTAGTAAAACCTTAGTATTTGAAATTTTTGTCACACTCTCAATACATTTTTTATTAACGATCAATTTTCAAGTCAAATGAAAAGTTTGGCAAAATGGAATATTTTAATGTATACTAATATTTGTAAATACAAACATTTAGCTAAAAAAAATAATATCTACATACCTCGTGCCAAGGTTTAATAAGTACCATCATTTTAATCAATTTCCAGGCCAGGTCTTACATGTTTATTTACAATACGTACAGGGGCGGCTTAAGGGCCGGGCAACCCGGAGCGCCGGTTCGGAGGGGTGCCAGAGAGTAAAAAATTTTTTCGGATTTTTAATAGCACCCCCTCCATGAGGCGATAAAATTTTTTTTCAGATTTTTAATAGCACAATGAGGCGATACAAAATTTTTTTTCGGATTTTTATTTGCACCCACCCCCCATGAGGCGACAAAAAGTAGTGATTGATCGCGGAGTTCGCAGGGATATCCTTGTACTTTAGTATGAAGTCTGATTACCTCAGGAAAGGGCGCCAAAAAGTGCTCCCGCCCGGGTGGAAAATTTACCTTGAGCCGCCCCTGAATACGTATGTATTTAAGAATTATAAGAAAAGAAAAGGAATAACGAAAATATCAAAACGTAGATCCGTATCTTGTATTTATTTTAAATTCAATGCTTGCGTTTGAATATGATGGCTTTTAAAAATATTTCGAAAATTTAGGTAACACAAATTTGACTACTTATTTCTGTCCTTTTTGGAAGCAATTTGACTAATTGGAGAAAATACATATAGATGCAACTTTTTAGATGGACCACATCAGCCACATTTTTAAGACCTGGCCTGGAAATTGATTAAAATGATGGTACTTACTAAATTTAGGCACGAGGTATGTAGATATTATTTTCTTTTAGCTAAATTTTTGTATTAATTAATATTAGTATGCATTAAAATATTCCACTTTGCCAAACTTTTCATTTGACTTGAAAATTGATCGTTAATAAAAAAATTGTTGAGAGTGTGACAAAAATTTCAAATACTCAGGTTTTACTACCTATTTGTGTCCTATACAAATTTCATATCAAGTTTTAGATAAATCATATACAGGGTGAACTATCGTATACGAAGCAATCCAACAAATTTTTTTGAAACCGTCTCTGGATTTTTAAAATTTTGGATATGTATGATGGTTGATAGGCAACAGTGTACATTGTTGTAAAAAATGAGGCAAATCGGATCAACCGTTAAAATGTTATGACCAAAACAATTTTTGGACAAAATTCATAAATCACTCTGTATGATAGTAAAGAAAGGGAACAAACACTTTTTAATGGTCACTTGGTATTTGTCTTAGCTGCCTCTACTTACGGTAGAAGTATGTACAGTTCCTCATGACTCACCCTGTATAATATAAATGGAGTGATTTAAAAAAGCACTTATGGCACGTGCGAAAATTGTCAGTGTAGCACGCTGCATTTTTATTTATCAATATGGCAGATAGATAGTGAAGGAGCATTTTGAAATATTAGAAAACACATTTTTAAAATTCGCCGTCTTTGTTCGCTTTGATTATTGTTATTTATTATTACAAATTGCAAACCAAATATTACAATTTTAATTTTTACAATTTTGTCATTTACAGATTTATATTTTATATCAAGTTCCTACATAATCAAATAATTATTTACACATTTATTTACAGTTACAGAATGAAGAAGTGATTTTGTTAATAATATTGACACGCACACATAAACTCTTCCTTTTGACTTTTTTTAACGTTGTTTTTCTTGATTTTTAAGATAGCTTATAAGATAGTTTTTATCCATTTTTTTCTGTACAGGGTCTTTAATCCCAACATGTTTTTTTTGACAAGTTTGTTTTTCTGTGTGGAGTCTCTCAGAAGTTATCTGTCAGTATGTATCACCCTATAAATTAACAGGACTCGTCCTGATTTATAGCAATTTTTGCTGACAAATTAAATCGAGCTGTTGATATGTTGGAATGTGGTACAGAGAAGTAGTAGGAGTATTTAATGCAAGTCAGTCAGTAATTATTAAAACATAAAAACGGTTCTTGAACAATGAATCTGTAAGTCGTATTTATTCATGATGGTGGAAGAAAACAAATAATGCCCACGGGAACAGTAAATTATTAGTAACTATGTACAGGGTTATTCATTATATATTACCCTCTCTATTAGAATCTTCGCAAAAATGAAGGGTATATTGCATTTGATCGGCACATTTCTAAAACCGTAAATATCGCTCGTAGAGAAAAAAAATTTCATATCATTTTGTTAGTGAACGAATTCTGAACAACTTGCAAAAGGTCCGTCTGTCTGTCTGTCTGTCCGTCACGTTTCTTGTAGGTACGATAACTTAAGAAAGAAAAGTCCGATTGTATTGAAATTTGGAAAGTAAGGTAGTGTTAGGTAGAAGAAAATCAATCAGTAAATAAGAAAGTTATTAATCATTTAATTTAAAAATAATGTTTTCTTAATTTTTGTCGCTTACTTACTTAAATAGAAATCTTACGAAATGTTATCTCTATAATATATTTTTTTTGTTTATATATTTTACTAATATACAGTGTGTCCCCGGATTGCGTTTGCAATAGGAAGGTGTAATATACCAAAAAAAAAAAATAGTACGGCTTTCATTTTCTGCAGTCTCGGTCTGCTTGACGTAAAATGGCTTTTTATCAAATTTCAGTTAAAATGGGATCTAACTCGCGGAGTTAATCTAAGAAGAAAATAAAAGAAAATAAATACTTTTACTTAAACTTGTCTTTCTGTTAATTGTACGGAAAAATTCTATTTGGATAAAATATTTTGCACTGAAAGTTAGAGCCATATGCTAACTTTCATTGCATTTGAACAAAAAATAATATTAATAATAATAATAAGAATACCTCTTGAAGAAATTAGAAGAAGTTACAAAGAATTAGAAGAAGGGTGGAATATGTAGTTGGTTGAATAGGTTTTCAGTTGAATTCGTTTAAATTTTTAATTGTGTTAAAAAATAAAAAGCTATTTACTTTAAGTAGTATTTTTTTTTTGTTCAAATGCAATGAAAGTTGGCATATGGCTCTAAGTTTCAATGCCAAATATTTTATCCAAATAGAATTTTTCCGTAAAATTGACAGAAAGACCAGTTACCTGCAATGGTTTATTTTCTTTTATTTTCTTCTTAGTTTAACTCCGCGAATTAGATCCCATTTTAAATGAAATTTGGTAAAAATCCATTTCACGTCAAGCAGATCGAGACTGCAGAAAATGAAAGCCGTACTATTTTTTTTTTTGGTATATTACACCTATCGCAAACACAATCCGGGGACACACTGTATATCTTATAATAATATATCGAACGCGTTGAAATATGATTCTCGAAAAATATATGTACAGTGTGTCCTAGGATAGATGTAACAAGAGGTGTAATGGACCAAAAATGTTGGAATTTTGGAATGGTATTTGGGGATTGAGTCCTGCTTGTTGTAAAACTAAAGTATACCAAAAATGACTTGATTTGGTGTCCTACAGGGTGTTTTATAAGAAAAGTTGTAAAAATCACCACTAACAAAGTACCTTTATTTTTCAAAATATGAAAAAATTCCACTAAGAAAAGTTATTTAGAATGCAATTTTATATTTCCATACCAAAGTTCAGGAATATAAAATTATTTTTTTGAAACTTCTCATTTTTTCAATAAATTAGTATTTTATTTTGAACCATTCAATTAAAACTGCATAGAAATTATTTTTTGTGAATTAATATTTAAAGTTATGTAGAAGCTAAAAGTAGGCTATGAGAAAAGCAGTGGATACACATTTATCATTTATTATTGACATATCTGTCAAACGTAGTCAATATTATCCTTAATTTCTGTTTCAAATTAACGAACCAAGCATAAAAAATTAAGTGAAAATGGTACTCACAGTGCATGAAAAAATTTATATTGTAAAATGCTACTGAATTGGCGGTGAAAACTCGCTAAGAGAAGTGGTAAGCCAATTTAATTTGAAATTTCCAAACACTGCTTTGTCACGTACTCAAGCTATGAGAAAAATTAAAGTTTCTGTCTACTGGTAGTGTTCTTAACATGAAAAGAAAAATAAAATCATATGTTGAAGACAATGTGTGGGGCTATTATAGCTCATGCCTAGGATGCCACTAAGAGAGAGATCAGCTCTTATTAATATTAGCAAGTCGGAACACCAAAGAATTTACATGGCATAGAAAATTAGGGCATACAAAGCAAATTATAAATATACGCTTGAAGAGGGAGATGACGGCCGTAGGTTGGATTTTTGTTTGACCATTGGAGAAAAAGTCATGGAAGAGAGATTTTTTTCATCATTTCATAATTTTCTCAGATGAATCCACATTCACAACCAATGGTGTTGTTTCATCTCAGAATTGTCGGTTTTGGGCTTCTGAAAATCCAAATTTTAGGATTCATTTTAGCAGACAATATTGTAAAAAAGTGAATGTGTGGTGTGCCGTTCCTTATCACGTTGGAGTTATTGGACCTTATTTCATTGAGGGAAGGTTAAACCAGCACACTTATTTACAGCTTCTTGAAAGATTTTCTGAAGAACATTTAAATATTTTAAGAGATATGCCTTTAGTTCATTTTCAACATGATGGTTGCCCTGGCCACTCCACAGAAATGGTTAATCGGCGTTTGAATTTAAATTTTGGAGAAAATTGGATTGCCAGGAATGGACCGATCAAGTGGCCGGCCAGATCCCCAGACCTATCAATATTGGATTTCTTTTTATGGGGTCGCCTCAAGCAGTTGGTTTACGCTGAACCACCTCCTAACGATGTAGCAGTATTAAAGCAGAGAATTACAAATGAAGTAAATTCCATACCGTTAGATCATATTCGAAACAGTTTTAAGGACTTAGGCGAAGGATCGAAATGTGTGTGGATGTGGGTGGTAGCTACGTCGAATAATAAAAAAATTGTAAACATTGTTTTGTATTGGTCAATAATAATTAATTTGTTTGTGAATCTGTTATGTTTTTGACATTTATTACTTGTTTTAATTTTTAAACCTCATTAATCTTCTGTTAGTAATTGTTTCTTGTTTTCTTACATCTCGTATATTTAATTTTTTATTTACCAATAGCCTACTTTTTGAGATGATTAACATTTGCTCCTACACAACTTTAAATATGAATTCAACTCTTAATTCTCAAAAATGGGAAGTTTCAAAAAAATAATTTTATATTCCTGAAATTTGGTATAGAGATATAAAATTGCATTCTAAATAACTCTTCTTAGTGGAATGTTTTCATATTTTGAAAAATAAAGCTACTTTATTAGTGGTGATTTTTACAACTTTCCTCATAAAACACCCTGTAGAACACCAAATCAAGTCATTTTTGGTATACTTTAGTTTTACAACAAGCAGGACTCAATCCCCAAATACCATTCCAAAATTCCAAAATTTTTGGTCCATTACACCTCTTACATCTGTCCTGGGACACACTGTATAGTACAGACAGTCAATTTTGTAGTAATGTGTGATGATCCAGTGGCTAAAGTTTTGCCTTGCAGTCCAAAGATCGTTTGTTCAAATCCCAGACAGGTTGGATGTTTTTTTTTTTTTCAATTCTTTTCGATAACAAAGTTGGTTTCACAAAATTTAGGATGTCCAAAAACTAACATTATTTACAGTAAAACGGCGAAGAGTATCCTATAGAATGTGTAACAATTATATGAAAAGCTCAGTAAATTGACGAAGAGTACGTTTTTAGCTTGTTTCTGTTATTATTGGAAATAAAAAAAGTTTCGAATAAAAGTTGTAGGGTATATTGTTATATTTTAAAAACAATTGTTTGCATAGGTTACGTGATATAACAATGAAGGTTGTTTTTTAAATGGAAAACCCTGTATGTTTTTAGATCTTTTATTCCTGATTTCAAATATATAAAGGTTGAAGGTCTGCTGTAATATTTCTTGACATATCGGACATTAAATATGCTCCAAACATGCATATAGATATTTTATGGTTATTGAAGGAAGCGCAGTAATTATTCTTACGCAGTAGGCTGACTGATGATACTATGAAACATTGTTACTGTTTGACATTTTGTAATATTATTTGATCAACATGGGTTACATGTCAAGGACAATAGTATTTTAATCAGTCTGAGCACGTACGACTTTTCGGCCAAAAATATAAAAAATGGGATTATCTAGTAGCGAATATTTGGAAACTATAGAATTAAGACATTCTTTTCTTTTCTAGCTTCATATAGAATTTTATCAGCTTTATTTCCTTGGGGCTACTTTTACCGTATAATGAACATTCCACAATTTTGTGATTTGTGATATAACAGAAAACACATGGTGACATACGTTTTACATACAAATAATTAATTTTCGAAAAATTATCACTTTAAATTTATTATGACTAGAGTCTCATCAAAAATGGATATATTTTGAGGTATAAATTAAATAATCTTCGTAACGTTTTAACCTGTAATCAAATTTCAGTGAGTAGTTTACTATAGATATAAGTATAAAGAACTCAACATTCTTAACAAAATTTCCGCTCCTCTGTTTTTGAGATATTCGTGGTTAATATGTTTGAATCGTAAAGAAAGTTCAATACATTTAAATCGTATATTAGTAGCAGTTGAAGCGCAGGTAGTCTCACAGACAACTAACCAATGCATTTGTGTGTGATACCTTTCTATGTTTTATTGAATTTCCTCGACACTCCTCAAAATGGTGCAACATAGCAAATATATACTAGTGTTACGTGGTACGCGAAATGTATTTGATTTGTACACCAAACTCACATTTGACAATGTAGTTTTGAAATATTGCAAAAAACTTTAAAACTTCATATAACATTTCGCTAGAATGTGTCTAAATAAAAAGAAAGAAATCTGTTCAACACAGAACTTATATGTCACGTATATTTTTTAAACTTTCCACTTTCCACCCTCAGGTCATTTGTCAGCTATCTCAACAATCTCCTTTGTAATAAAAAAAATACAATATTCGCGGCGAATGGTGGTGTGTTGCAACACAATGTGACCCGCGAGGGCATTTTTGACCCGGGAAACATTAGTTTCTTACACCGCTTTCACTTTATGCGATATCGAAAATTTTACTCGGAATACATGACATAAATATTTCTACGTTTTAAGGCTTGAGCTGGTCTTGCACATGTTGCAACCAACTGATGAATTCAGTACTTATATTCATTCCTTACGTAATTGTTAGTTATTCTGTTTTACAATTTTTAATGTAGAATGAAAAGTTATACAATTATCTGCATATTTTATATTTTTTCATATAGTGAAGCCTACCCATAATAGACCAAGCAGTGGGTACAAAAATTCGCAAAATTCGCAAAAGGTCGGAAAGAAATGAAATTTGGTGGGATGGTAGACATAGGTCCCCTGACAGGACACCTGAGTTTGCGACCTCGGTGGGTTGCCGCTCGAGGGGGGGGGGATGAAAACTCTGCGTCGCGACGCTTTTCGGGAAATAGCGCCGTTGTGGTAAGTGCTATCGAAAAAAAGTTCAAATGAAATATGTGGAGAAAAAAATTGTGCACAATTTTGGTCTTTGTATTTTCGTCTAGGACCAATAGTTTCCGCGCGCTTCAAAAAATTATATCTTTTATTATATATTATATATATAAATGTAACAAATCGGGCATCTGCAGACTCAGAAAACATTAATTACTCTTTCAGAAAAAAAATATTACAGAATTGTTTGATAGCGATCTTCGTCTTAATCAGCGATGAAATTCTGATTTTGCTGAAAATTTCAAATCAACACCCAACTTTGGCGCGCCGTAGAGCGGAAACTATTGATCGTAAACGAAAAATACGAAGACCAAAATTATGCACAATTTTGTTCTCTACATATTTCATTTGAACTGTTTTTCGATAGCATTTACCACAACGGCGCTATTTCCCGAGAAGCGTCGCGACACTGAGTTTTCACCCCCCGAGGTCGCAGGTGAACTATCAGGGGACCTATGTCTACCATCCCACCAAATTTCATTTCTTTCCGACCTTTTGCGAATAGAAACCTTCCATTGCTTGGCCTATAAAGACATTAATAAAAGTACGCGATGTAGAAATTTACAGCGTCTTGAAACTTAAAAAAAAATAGGTGTACTAATCGAAGTCACTACAGAAAATAAAAAAAAAATGAGTAAATATTATGCTCTTGGTTGATTTACTGGACTTTTTGTATCATTTTGGTGCTAAGTCTTTGCGGAGCTGGTGATCTGGCTAATAGTTCCAGGGGCTTCTTCCGCATTGGCTTTTTTGAGTGCTTGACGTTTCAACCAACTTGTCGTGGTCTTCTTTTTAAGCGCGCCATTATTATCCATTGGCTTTAATGACGGTCTCGGATGTCTAGGGTCGGACAGGACTATTGCCCTTTACCCTAGTACATCGCTATAGACCTGGACCGGCCTCGTGCGGGACGGGCGGCTTACTTTACATCAACCCCACTCACAGATATAAGCGGTGTAGATGATTTCGGCCCACCTCCCCTGGCCTGATGGGCTGGTCCTGGCTTGTTGGACCTTGCTGGTTTAAACCTTTATCTTCTGGCGCTCTTCCATCTTGATGTTCTTTCTTCGCCAGCTTGTCACCCCCAGGGGTAGTCATTTATCTTTTCGGAAATTTGAGGCAGTCTCCATCGACGGTGGTATGGTTCTCATACTCACCCGTTATCCATGATTTACATCTTCGGCCTCTTGTGCATTGTGGCGTCGGCTGGATCGTAGTCAGTGGCCTCCCTGATCAACGGGTTCTCATGTTCCTCGGCAAGGGTGTATATCTTCTTGACTCTCTCCGGAATGATTTCGGTGACTGGGGTGTACTCCAAGTCCCTGAAGATATCTGCGTTGCGTACGAACCATGGTGCGTCCACCGCTGTCCGGAGGGCGAGTTCTTCACTCTTTGGATCTGCTGTAGGTAGGTATTCGCTTGGTAGTCCCAGGCTACGGAGGCATACGTCAGTTGGGGTCTGATGAGTGTCCTGATAAGCATGAGCTTATTCCTCAGCTTGAGTCTGCTCTGTCTGCCTACCATCAGGTAGATTAGAGCTCTCATCCTCCTGGCCTTCCTGACGATGATTTCTGTGTTCTGTCTCATGTTAAACCTTTGTCCATGATCACGCCAAGTCCTTAAGCGAAGTGAGCCCGACTGTACTGAGCTCCTCTATTTATTATCAGGAGGCGCGTTTTGGATCTTTGCTCATGCGGAACATTGACTTCCGCGTTATTAGTAATTCTAGTCCGGTATCACCATTATAGTTACTTGGATGTTTATTTATTTCAATGGCTTCTCTGTATCCTCTTGGCCAATAAAAGCTCAAAAGCTGAAACAACTTTTAGTTAATTTTATTTCCACATCCACGTAATGGAGAGAAAGTACAGTAACGGTAAAAAAAGTAGACATTATTTTACGTTCAAATATACTTAAAATGTCTTGAAATGTTGCGATTTTAAGTTTGAGTAACAGAATTTCTGTCTGCACGATTACTCTGGTACCGTTTATGATATTGACTTGCAATTTGGTGCACCTATGTGTTATAATAAAATATGAAATTAGATTATATTTTGATCTTATTCTGTTGAAGGTTATATCGAGATAAATAGGTAAAGCGAGCATGTAAGAGTCCATGAAACTGGGATTTTGGAAGTAGTGATTCCTTCTCTTGTTATAGGTAATTATGGAAATAACCTTTTATATAATACAAACAATCGAACACTGTGTGACATGTGCATTAACTACGCATTAATAAAATAAAATATATTGTCGCTTGGTTGAACAACCTGTTACATATAAAAGAATGTCACGAATTTTATTTTTATGTTTGAATTCACATAAAAATAAATTCTATTTTTATTGGACCATAACTTAAATTTTTTCTATTTTGATGATCTTCCCGTGATCTTCGCGTAACTGAAATTTTTCGTTATAAATACAACTTTCTTTCTGTCTGAGCCTATGGAATGTCGAGAAAATGACGCTCGGGGGTTTCATATTTATTCGTTTATATAGCAATTTTTCTTAATTCTCACTATCGCATTATTTGATGTCTTAAGTATTGTTTGAAGCAGAGCCATTATCTTAAGAGTCGCGTACAGTTTCCATCTGAATTCTTTAAAATGTTTTGTCCAAAAAGCAAACAGCGCAAATATTATTTGCTTTGTTAAATTTTACACCAAAAACAATTGTTTTTTTTATTTAAAATATTCCAATATAAAAATAAATAAAAATATTGCTCTTTATACTTCTTTTTAACCAACATACATTTGTTCAAATGTTTTAATTCAACTAAAAAGACATGTTTAATGCATTAACTTTTTTTAGATATTTGAGTTCAGGGTTTATTGAAGCGAATTTCCGTGCCTTTTTTTGTGAGTATACATTTTTATTTCAGTTACAATGTGTTTGTTTTAATTTTTAGTTATTTTAAAGTTATAGGTTGCACGTTAAAAATATTTAATATTAGTTCAATAGAAACTTTCACTTTGAACGATTGTGTTCCTTCCTTTCATGCGACCAACTTTTTACGAGTTCTAGGTTTTAAATCGTTGCTTTGGCTCGTTTTTCCATTATAGCGGCATTAACTCGACTCAAATTAAATTTAAAACCAATAAAAATGTAAAACTATTGGCTTCGTATGCAAAGCAATTTAAACTTGGAACGTTTTAATGTTCACAATATAGGCATGTGTGGAAATTGAGACATATAAGTAACAAGTACAGGTGACTTATTACATACTGCTTCGTCCATATTCATTTTATAAATATTTCCAAGTTATAAGATTCATAATAATGATTATAAATTTAGACAGACATTATGAATTTAACAGTAAAATTACAGATTTTTAGTATTGAAAATATTTCTGGGCGCCTATATATGGAGGCCGTCTATGTAAAAATGAAGCGACATGCTACAGATTTCTCGACCTGCCGTTCTGGTTAAACGTTTTATAATATTTATCTCTTAACGTAAACAAAAATGTAACGCAGTAACTCATAAATATTCTTTATAGTCTATAATTGTCAGTCCCAGGCAGCACATGATATCCTCAGCTTAACCTAGTAGAGTCCCGCTGTCCCTAAAAGCATACAGTGATTTCCTAAGGATAGCATAAAATCTGTAAGGGTCCCAGGAATATACTAAGGATATACAAAAGTACTGTCGTGAGCAAAAAGAAATAGGACAACTATTTTTTTCTAATGTAAATCTGTCTCTATTTACACACTTGCAATGAATTTTGACAAATAACTGACAATGTCACAAAAATTAAAGTTGAATGTACTAGGGTGGCCCATCTTTTTCGAAATCGAAATTTTTTATTTCTCACCCCTGCAAATGGTTTCATTTGAAGAAAATCAATTTGCCTCAAAATATTATTGAGGCAAATTGAAGGCAAGGGGTGCCGCAGAATGCATTATTATGCAATAATAAAAGTAAATGGAATTATTTACATTCTTTGGTTGATGCATTGTTTTTTTTTTAATCAGCAACATTTATCTTTAGAATGACTAATCAAGTCATACAAATATCAAAGACATTATCTATTGTGACTATGACATGTGTCATACTACTGTAAATTCGTAGTCTAAGAAAACTAGACTAGAAGTTTTTGAAATAAAACTTTCGTTTTATCTTTGTGTATTTTATTATGAAACGTTTTTTTCATACATAGTACCAAATATTACAAGACATATAGTGATAAAAACAATATTTTTTGCACTAGGCCAAAGCATGCGACAGGGTTTCTTTTTTTACATTTGGAAACTGTGATTTATAATCATTTACAACTTGGAGTAAAAACTGTTTTTGGTCTTCATTTTTTGTTAAAATGTCATTATAGTCAGTAATAAGTTTGATTCCTCTCTCAGCGGCATCATTTACAACTTTAATTTTGTTTACAATATTGAAACATCGGGTATAACTTTCATTTTCCCTCCATGTTGTTGGATCATTTTCCAAAAATTCCATAGACAAACCTAATTTTTGAAAAAACTGTTAATGTTCTCGCATATGAAGTCCTGAATTTCCTTGTTTTCAACGTCAGTAATGTTACTAATCATAAGTCGTTTAATACCCTCTTGATTTGGTGCTTTCCTATTCAAAGCTTTAACCATTTCTCTTTTAGTGGTAACTGAAATATCGTCATCAAAGAAAGATAAGCCAACATTTACTGAATTAAGGTACCACAAATGGTTCACTATTTTCCTACTTGCGGCTTGAGATATTTCTTTGTCAAAATTTTGATAATTGATGAGTTCTTTACAAAAGTCTAAGTCATGAAGCGGTGCTTTACTAGCAAATGATGCTGTAAACCAGGCCTTTACATAAACCTTTACAATAAAGAGACATATATCTTCAATACCTATTTTTCTTTTTTAGTTAGTTGGAACTGATCTTGGAAAAAAAATATTTTTAGACAGTAAATGGCTTTGGCCATCCAACGTGCATGATGAAATGCCACTGGTTGATGGAATGTCGTGTGAGTGGGCTCTTCTTCAACAAAAAGTTTAGAAAGCATTAAAAATTCTTTATAATCATCACGAGGCTGTTGCAAAGTTAAAGCTGCATTTAGAAACTTTACAATTTCGGCTTTAACTGGTTGTAAAATGTGTTTAATTTTTGATACCTGAAATCCAGTTTTTAGTTTATTTTGATCTATTTCAGGCCAAAATTCACTAAAACGTTTAAATAGTGGCACATTTGGACCAGATGAGGAAGGCATTTTTGTGTCAAACACACTTCTCAAAATCACTTCAAAAATATGATGTCTACAAGGAAAATATAGAATATCTCTTTCTAATTTTTGTTGCAATAGTGTGGCTGCCCCATTTATATAACCCATATTTGATGCTGTTGTATCACAACACAAAGCTATCACCTTTTCGCCCAAAAGCACATCATAAACTGCTTCAGTCTGTTCTCTTCCAGTTGAATTGGGCAAAGCTGGTACTCCAAGTAGTTGTTCTTCACTAGTAACTAAGATAGCAAGTCTATCGATATTTCCCATTCTAGTGAGAGAAGGTAAAAGTTTTCCATCCCAATGGATGACTGGGGCCGGCAATTCAGAATTACCGAAGGAAGTTTTTAATATTTCAGCTCTTTCTTCGCGGGTGCGTTGTCTAGAGCGCTGAAGTGTGGTTCTGCTGATGGACAAAGATGTGGTGTGATGTCCTAGTGCTTCTGCTACTGCCGTCAAAATATGGACTCCATACCTCTCGCTTATTTTGCAAGCATCAAATGCAGCGGCTATTTTTGGTGTGATGATGTTACATGTTCCTCTTTTTTGGCTGTGACGGGTCAGGCTGGTCTTGTAACAACTCTTCTTGGGCTTCGATTATTTCATCTTCATTTTCGTTGGAGTCGGCTGAATTACTACTTGATGATGGACAGGTGACTGTTTCCTCTAATCTAGCTTTTTCTTGTTGACTTCGTTGCATTCGTTCGGATAATTTCTGTAATTGCTCCTCAGCTGATTTTTCTTGAGAAGCAAGTTGGTAATCAATACCATGCATAAATCCAGGACGTCCCTTTTTTCTTTGGTTAATTAAAAACTGCTTATCTTCATCTATTTTCATCAACTCCAATGCATTTGCATGAGAAATGTCAAAAAGATCGCCCAATTTTTCAACGAAATTTTCTTCTTTACCTCCCGCACTGGCCCTTTTGGCTGATTTTTGTAAGTTCCTCCACTCTGCATAAAGTTTATCTAGTTGTTTAACACAATGAAAATCCTGACGTTTCGGAATGCGAGCTTTATCCCAAAAAATTGACACCTCTTTTATTGTTAATTTAGCACTTTCATGTACACTTAGCTTCACTTCACGAATTTTATAAAAGAGCACTTGTAATACTTGTCTATTAGACGGCAATTTATTGCCAATGATTTGTGACGAATAGTGTCCAACTAAGTAAATGAAAGTATCCTTTCGTAAGGATCTAACATCAGCCATCGTTAAATGTTTTTTCAAAAAGGAACGTATGCTAGAACTTATAATGTCACCACTGTAAAACACAATTGCAAACTGACATAAAAACCTACCGTAGGTGCATTATATTTCCAAACTTCCAAAACAAATAATTTCTAGGAAATAATTACACCAATAAAACATTATGAGAAAAGAGGTAGATATTTGTATTTTAAGTAAAATTTAAGTGTATTACCGTAATAAAATTTATCTACAAATTTCTACCTGAATGCGGCACGGGTTACCGTAATAAAATCTTATCTACAAATTTCTACCTGAATGCGGCACGGGTTACCGTTCACCGAATTATCTGAAACTTTGACATAAATTATTCCTAGTATAATAGTATATTTTCGTGGGGTGAGACTTAAAAAAGACGCAAAAAAATTCACCCCCTATAGAGATGGGCCACACTAAATTGTACACAACTAGATTTTAGCAAAAATAAGTTATAAGGCTTGTCCCATTTTTTTTGCGCACGACAGTACGTCCGTGGGTTATCCTGAGAATACGGAAAGTAGTTACACTTCGAGATCCAAAGGATATTTCTCGGATATCTTGGGATATACTCAAGATATTGTCATATCCTAGCTTTTATGTCCCTAAGATAGGATAACCTTGTGCTGAATGGGATATACGGTTGCGAGTGCGGTACCAA
Organism: Rutpela maculata; assembly: GCA_936432065.2. NCBI lineage: Eukaryota > Metazoa > Arthropoda > Insecta > Coleoptera > Cerambycidae > Rutpela > Rutpela maculata. The sequence goes on along the minus strand of OW386286.2, from coordinate 240,070,389 downwards.
ATGGTAACATTTTGTGAAATAAAATTGGCGAGTATTTATTGAGGCGTTGAAGGGTTAGGGTTAGATGAAATGATTCGAAGTTCAAATATTATAAGTTACAAAAAGGCGAAAAATAAATAAAATTAGAAAAGTTTAGATGTAATGATTTGGTGTTATGAAAAATATTACAAGGTCGAAAATTAGATAAACCGTGAACGTAAAATAAATAGAGTAGGTAGTAAAAAATTGAAAATAAAATTTAAAAATTCTTTCTTTTGTAATTTAATATTGTTCTTAAGAGAACGAGATGAGTACTACTTATGCCTAATTCCTGGCATCTTTAGATTAGATTTCTTCTAATTTATCTTCTGAAAATAATTAGGAAAGTGAGTTGCTGTTAAAGAAAAAAAAATCAATGTTTCAGAAAGTGAAAAAGAAGGTGAACAACTTGCATTAAATACGAGACCTTGTCGTAATTATATACTACGGAAAAGAATTAAATAAAATTGTTTCATAAGCAAGTACTATAGTGGTACTACTTCAGTTGATCTAGGCTCTTCTTTTGAGATCCATCCATCCATCCAAGAATGCTTTATATTCAGGGTCGTAGCGAGCCAACTTTTTTGGGGGTTATTTTCAAATTTTCCAACTTCATAAGACTTAAAAAGCCAACTCTATAAATAATTAAATAATAATCTCTCCAAAAAAAATGGTGAGCGGGGGGGGGGGAAAAAATTTTTCAATAAAAATTGGACAACTCGAATTTACAACTTTTACCCAACTTTTTCCAAATTCCACCGAAATAAACATTGATGAGCGTCTTAAATTTCCAACTTTTATCCGACTTTTGCCAAGCCCCTTCGCTACGCCCCTGTTTATATTGTCAACGTTATCGGAATTTCACATTGCATTTGTACGTACTCCATCGTAATGCAAATACATTTTTTTCGACAATAATTTTGAGCTTGTTTCATTTGTAAAAAATGTTTTTTTTTATTAAAGTCTATAAAATATACATATACATGTAGGTACCACATAGATGGTTTGTGGTGTCACATTATAAATGTGACATCATTCCCAATGAGCACACGTACGTTTAATAGGCGTTTTTAAAACAACATATTCGTTGATTAAACGTTTTACGTTGAAATTTTCAATGTTGCAAGTGGTTGAAAATTTCAACGTTCAAATAAGACGTTTAAAATACGTTACTACTACACACATTTTTAACCAGTACTAGAAGAAAATACTGAAATAAAACGTTTTAGTAAGCACGTTTTTTCACAAATATGTAATAACGTATAAAACACGTTCATAATGTAAGAAGTTTTAATGACTCGCTAAAGGTAACGTTTGTGAAACGTTTTTTTACTACATATATATAAGGCGATTCAAACGTTTTATTTAAAGAAAAACAACGCATTTTCTACAACGTTAAAATAACTGTTGTTTCCAACTTACTAAATGCAAGGGAGTTTTAAATCCATAGGTGAAATAGATGGTAGAGGAGTTTTTTAAACGTTTTTCTAGGAACCGATAGCAACGCATAAAATTCGGTTGTAAAATTTTATATTTAAATAAAACCTATATAGTCCAATAAAGATATCATTTTTCAAAAAAATTTCTCCCGGCAAGCTGATTTTTCAGGGTCGATGGAGGAGTGTCTCCCGAGTATCCGACCAAAAAGTCAAAGTCCACACCCCTTGTAGGTGGTTTCTTATATATATTTTTTTAATTTTCTTTTTCCAGCTTGTACATAGTAATATTCTCTACAACTTTGCCTAATAAAATTTTTTTGTAACTTTGATTTTTGACGGTCCAGCGCTCATTATATGAGAAAACATTCACCATATTTATTTATTATGGTTCAGGAAATATACAAACAAAAGGCTGAATAGCTGGTTTTTGCAGGGTTGATTGAGAACTGTCTCCTGAGTCTCCAATCAATTTTTTTTTTTTTTGGAGATTCAGGAGACAGTTCTCAATTAACCCTGCAAAAACCAGCTATTCAGCCTTTTCTTTGTATATTTCCTGAACCATAATAAATAAATATGGTGAATGTATTCCCATATAATGGGCGATAGACCGCCAAAAATCAAAGTTACAAAAAAATTTTATTAGGCAAAGTTGTAGAGAATATTTGCTATGTACAAGTTGGAAAAAGAAAATTAAAAAAAAAAAATAGGAAACCACCCCTATTGCAACACCCTACAAGGGGTGTGGACTGTGACTTTTTGGTTGGATACTCGGGGGACACCACTCCATCGACCCTGAAAAGATCAGCTTGCCGGGACTTATTTGTGAGTACCCCCTATAATAGAGAAGGTCGACTTTTACTGTACTAATAATATTCGTTACTCCTACCCATATTCCAAACCAGTAGTACAAGGGATTACTGAAATAAAACGTTTTAATCAGAATGTTTCTTTTACTAATATATTAACGTACAATACACGTTCATAATATAAGTTGTAACAACTCGCGTTTGTGAAACGAGAAAATTAAATGTTTTTATTGTATTAATCAAATATAGCAATTGAAATATGTTCTATTTAAAGGAAAAAAAAATCGTTTTCATACAACGTTAAAATAACTGATGCTTTCAACTTATTTTTAAAATGCACTGACATTCTTAATCTACAGATTAAATAAATGGTAGATAATGACGTTTTTTATCGTTTTTCTACACATCTATATTAATGCATAAAATATGTCTGCTTGCCACGTAGTTTGTTGCAGAAATTATTTGCAGATGGCGCCACGTACAAACCACTGACAATAATCAGTAATACTTTATCTTATACTGTTGAGAATTTGTAGAAAATAAATAACATAGATTGCAGTGTTCAAGGTTCAATTTCAGGGAACATCGATTTGTTTGGATGGATCCTATAACGATCAGGTTATAGATGTTGTACTCAAAAAGGATAAGATAGAGTGGAAGGTTCCATATGGCCACAATGTATTTTTCCGTACAAGGTTTTCCTGCGCCACCTGGGCGAGTCCTAGGCAGCATGAAATCCCCCCACTACCACACATGGTGGGAAACTGAAACTCAAGGTCCTCAATCCATGCACCCTGCGCGGGTCGGGCTCGTAAAGGAACTTTCAGCCTTCAATTTTTAGCGGGAAATTTAAATTCGGAAGTACTGAGCCGGCGCCCTCTGCAGGTCAGATGCGTAACTAAATCCCTCACTGCCCACTACCGCCATTACCGGGAAATTTAAACTCTCGAGGCACCGCACTCGTGCCATTGGATTTCTTAAAAATTAAGGAAAAAAGAAGCGATAAACGTGAAAAAAATTACTTTATTTTAAGAAATAGCCACTGCACCCTTAACAAAACAAATATTACTAGTAATAAGTGAATGTAAATAGTATAAATAATTTATAAAATATTCTACAAATGACACTGTATAATAACTTATAACTAGAAATTTGTATAACACTGATCAATAGTTATGCTAGTGTTGTATTGAACAGAAAATAAAAATTCTAGCCGTAATGAATTCAACGTGTGCAATTGAAAAAAATTAATCACACAAAATTAATAAATAAAACGGACACAAAACTGACAGAAAAAATAACAAATATAAACATGTCAGCTCCAATAAAAAAAAAAATCGTATATCGTATACTAAAAATAAATCAATGGGTAAAACAAAAATCACTAATTGGTGGTAGCTCAAAATACAACCATTACAAATTATCGAAAAATATTATTTTGTGTACTAATTCAGCAGATAACTTTCAATGAAACCATTCATTCTTTCCATATACTATCGATCCAAGTCTGATCATAACCAGTATATCAACAAAAAATGACTCTTACGAGACATCTTATCAACTGCTTTCATCTAACAATATCAATATCAAAAACAAGAAAATTATATTCTTTCTATATACTGATGATCAAGGTCTGATCATGCAGTGGCGGCTGGTGATATTTCAATTTTTTTTTCTCGTCTGTGGCGCGTGGGATCCATACGAAATATGGGAAATAACATCTCAAGCTGAACTTAGTTGGTACAACTCGCCCCAAGTACTAACAATTTGCAAGATTTGTATGCTAAGTACATGATAAAGAACTTCGTAAGGCGGAGGGTACCAAGCTGGTAGCATATTTTCATAACAATTTCAAATCAAACTGGCATCTGGAATCTTACTCACATTTCGGGTTCCTTAGGGACCATAAAAAACCCATGCCCTTTATCTTTATCGTTTCTTCTACGACAGTTTGGAAAATTGCAGGCCACAACCATTATATACTTTATAACTATAATCAAAACTATAATTTTTTTACACATAAAATACTCATTTGCTTTTTCTACATGTGTCATTTTATTATGATCACCATTACCATTGCATGATTGTAAGGTTAGGTGCGTTTTTTTGACCACGACCCGTAGAGTTAGAATTACCAGAATGATATTTACCAATAAAACGACAAAACTGAAATTGGTGGGAGGCGACAAATTTCTTAGGATTCTTAAATAACGAATAATGGCATCGATATTCATGTGTATGGAATCAGAATGGCGAGCAAAAAACGACAAGATTTGATATTCCGGTGTCAGAATTGTAGCAAAAAAACGCACCTGTTGATGGTCAATAGTATAGACGACAATCTCTTTCATTGATGCCGATGCCTGTAAATATGTTGTTGCTGCCTAAAACTCGAAAGATGGCATGTGTACGCGAGCCTTCCACTCTATCTTATCCTTTTTGGTTGTACTTGAATATTGTAGTTTGCCTATGAAAATAGTTCCTAATTTCATTAGAGCATGGAATTTAACTATATAAAAAAATTACGTTAAAAACTGCATATGGTTTATTCCTTAGAGCAGTGGGAAGTACAATTTTTTAAATCTTCATAATAAACCGAAAATAAATTAGCTATTAGCTATTACATTTAATATATGGCAAATCCGGTGAAAAAAAAAATTTTCCAAAAAAAAATTGACAAACAATTAATTTTTCCACTAAATCTGTTAAATTATCAGAGTTTCTTCTCAATAAGAGACAAGTTTGGAGGTGCAGATAAATTTGCTAAAGAGATAACCTTACACACAGACAGACCGGCGAGATCAGTAGTTTTGGTAAGATTCTGCGTCTAATAGGCAACCGCGATAGATGGCGTGATTCGGTCAGACGTGCCTTACAGCAAATTTATGCCAACTAAAATTACTTATGGAGCACTAAACGTCTGCCAATACCTTGTGAATAATAAGAAGAAAAATACAAGAATAAATGTTATAGTTATGCAATATATTTATTGTTACTTGCTTTCATCTTTATTTGTTTATATACAGAGCGTAACCTCAGTTCAGTAAAATTGCTAGGCGCCAAGTGCCAAATTGTTGTAATAGAAGAATAAATTGATAGTAAACAAGCAAAAAGTCCGGCATTCCTGCTTTGGAATAAAAAACAAAAAGTGAAGCAGAATTATCTAAAAAATCATTGAATTCATCGTTATATTTTTTAGAGACTGTCTATTTTTTTGGATTCTCCGTGAGCTCCTTGAAAATAACTTAATAATATAATGTAACAGAGGATCTACTATCTACTGATATTAAAAAATCAAATGAATCTAATTAAGAACATTTTTTAGGCGGTTGTGAATCAATGTTAAACTATTTTCTCTTGAAATGTGTAATCTGCAAAGTTTAAATTACAGATCCAGCAATCTGTGAGCAATTAAAAAGAATTTGGAATGAGCAACGGTAAGGCTGAAAAATCCCCTTCTATTAGATTTGTTAGTAATTCTCTATGCGCACAACAGAAAACCTTTGCATTCGGATCTACAGAAATAAATAAGAACCTCTAAAAATAACCTGATTAAAAAAGCAACGGCTTGAACTACTAACGCCTCGCAGCGTCTAACGAACCAAACTATTTTCATTCGAGTAAATCCTATACTCTACCTCTGGTGGCAGCACTTGACAGCAGAATAGAGTGTCTGAAACCTGAGGCTGAATGTTCGGGCTTTTCAGTTGTCGAAAGTGTGTTGTAGTGGTGTATTTCAGTCTGGCGCGATATAATTATAGCACAGGGGTCAGCTACGGACATCATTCCTGGCTCTCGAGTTTCCTAGCTTTAACATATCATAGGCGTCGATATTGAGATCTCTGGGTCATCCGTTTTTCCTTTATAACTTTCCAACTGTGAAAATTGGGTTTAAAGTACATCTGCACCATTATTTACACTATTAAATAATGCGTTAAATTGGTCTTGTCACGTCCTTCTGTGGCAAACACACACAAACTGAGATAAAACCGGCGAAAGGTGACAAAAAAAACACTTAAGCTCATTTCTCTCGTTATATTTTCTACACCCATTATAGTAGAAGATCCTGCATAAGGAATTAATACCCTCATCTGTTATTCAGATAAGAAATAGTTTTTATGAAAGATAACATGTGGGATAATAGATCGCGGTTAGATTGCCCAGCCATATCTTGACCCGATGCCATTTAATTTGAAAAAAAATTAACTGCTTTTTTCTTTTTTTTTTGTCGGATGAAATCGAAATTTTGTCTTTAAACGTATAAGCAGCGAAACCAATAATCCTACAGGAATTTTTCAAAGAAGCAAATTCATCATCATTTTATAATCTTTCTAATAGATCCCTACCAGTTTTTTCCTAGAACCAATGTTTATCTAGATATTCGCAAGAGATGAGAAAAAAACACGTTTCCTCGGAAAATCTAAATTTCCAGTTGTATGGCTCCTAGCGTCCTTATTTTTTGTCGTAGGGCAAAAAATAAAAAGAGACTTGTGGCTTATTAAATTCTCCACAAATTCGTTAGGTCGTAGTTTTTTGCCGTCGGGGTCACCGTTTAGGAGTTATGGGCGTTTCAAGCAAAAAAGTGCAAGACACCGCCATTTTAAAAGACGCGCAGTAAAATTTGGAACACAGCAAAACGTTCCTCACATTATGTAGTTTCCTTTGGGAGTTTTTATTTTTAGCTATCTCTCACGGATTCCAAGTTACGGGCGAAAAACCGTTTTCAGAGATGCGCTATCCGAAGGGAAATTTTTGTCGAAAACCTAACATCTAAATATATTCATATTTTCAAAAATACGATACCGTGACGCCCGTACCACGTCGATACGGAAAGAGGAAGACTTGCAGTTGATCCGCATCGTAAATCGCATGCCGAAATTCGAAAATTGGTTATAGGAAAAAACTGGTACGGATCTATTAGAAAGATTATAAAATGATGACGAATTTGCTTCGTTGAAAAATTCCTGTAGGATTAATGGTTTCGATGCTATATACGTTTAAAGACAAAATTCCGATTTCGCCTGACAACAATTTTCAAATGAAATGGCATCGGGTCAAGATATGGCTAGGCAACCTAGTCGCGATCTATTAGCCTACATGTTATCTTTTATATAAACAATTTCTTATCTGAATAACAGATGAGGGTATTAATTCCTTATGCCGGATCTTAGACTATTACCTTAAATCCACATTTTCCTGTCTGCTTTTCGGTGTGGTCTTGCGATTATACTGATTCGAGGACACACAATACGACTATACGGTTATTCCAATATACCAAGAGTTTCAAATCATCACTGTAAATAAGCGTCATAAAGTATCAACTCAAAATTAAGTCAGCTTTCTAATTCCGTGTACATATAGGGAACACTATAGTTGGTAATGCGTCACGTACTCATACAACTTTGTTTACATGATATATTGCTACGCGTTGCCTCGAATGACTCAGCTTAGCTTGCGTCGTGTTGTCGTTTTCTTGTACATTTAACTGATTTTGCTTTAGTTTGTTGATTTAATTAGTCAATACTAATATTACTGTGAATAATTTCATTGAAGATTTTATAATAACTTTGAAATAATGTAAACATAGTAAAACTGACGTCACATATTAGCAGTGACATGCAACGCATTGAAATCACTATAGATGTTAAAATATTAGACTTTTCTTATGGAAGTTAACGCGCAGTAAAAGATAAGCTTTCATTACCTTCGTCTGAATTTGAAAACTTAAATTCCGACAGACCGTTATCAGTTTTACATGTTTACTGTAGAAAAATGCCCCATATTTTGCCAGAGGCTCCAGTACAAGTACTAGAAATATATAACAAGATAAGCACCAATCACTATCAGTGCTACAATTTGGTATGTTGAGGAATAACGATACTCTACCATCTGTAGAAAATATAGGTCCCAGAGGTTATTTACACTGGCGCTATTTGGATAATTCAGGAAAGTCCAGGGGCTGGAAAAATTTTTTTTATACAAATTTAAGCCATGCACAATAAGTGTGCAAAATATTGCATTCGCGTTACGCCTCATTTGTTTATAACAAATTTGCAAATTTCAAAAGCCTACATTTTCGTATGTTCTTGACGCTGAAAGGGAGGTTTCCGGGAAACATTTTCTGTAACTTCGAGGCATATACGATAAGTACATGTTACCTCCCATTTTATTAAAATTCGCGAAATTTCAAAAGTCGTTTAACGTCAATAAGTTGCTATGGAGTTGTAACAATCCTTTAAATTAACATTGTTACTTTTTCTTCAATATTCGTGTATTTTTCAACGTTTTAACTCTAGTCATATGTCAATCTGGGTAAACGTTTTAACTCATCTGTCCTTTCGACAAGGGCATTTTTATTCTGATGCTCCTATGACCCAGACTGTTTTCCTTTCCGGGTGGGGAGCTGAGAACCCGCTGTACTGAAGTTCAAGTTTATTGTACCTAATAGCCTCCTTATGTCAATAAATTCATTCTCTCATAAAGGCAAGTGTAAGATCTATAGGTGCTTTAGCTATTTCTTGTGGTGTAGCAAATGATGTCCTCAAGTGTCCAAACCGTAGGACTGGGCATTCACATAAGATGTGGTGGTTTCTTTCTCTTCATTACACATCCTGCATACCGGATTGTCTCTCTCCTTTAAGTTGGTTAAAATTATATTTATTGTGCAGTGTAGTGCACATATCAGATATTTTCTGCTCGGCTTTATCAGTTCGTTGGTCTTTCATTTGTGTAATTTACCAATGATTATACGTGACTATCTCATTCCTCGTTCTCCCGTCCAGTACAAGTAACTCAATAGTTCCTTTGTCAACTCTTTACGGTCTGTAAGATATTCCACACGTCGATTCAAACTATTTTCGCAACTTATTCGGCTAACTTGAGGCTATCTTATTGCTTGGTATGTCCTGGTGTTTCCGCTTTTACTTCAGTTCTGTCCTGTTGCGTTCAACCAATTTGGCTAGGACAGACAGTCTTTTATCTAATTAGAATGCACTTCTACTGTTTCCAGAGCTCTTAAGAATTGATTGGCTGTTGTCTTACCAGACCTCCGTACCATTTATTTTGCACGGGCGTGTATGACTGGGATTTTCGTTTGAAATACTGTTGCGCTGTTCAGGCTGATGTCTGTTTTTGATTGGGCACCCATAATCCCTGTTCCGGTGATTTTTGACGTCTTTGATCTGAGTCATTCCATCTAACTGCATATGGAGTAGTCGATTCCCTCTTATTTACTGAGATATTTCGTTGTGGCATCCTTTCCTTGGAATGGTGCCACATTTGTTTATTTTCAGCCTATCAGTGTCTCATCCTCCATTATTAAATATACTGGATGCAGGCACAGCTGCAGTTCCATAGCACAGGTTGGCATTGTTGCCATTGCTGATGTTATCCCGCTAATCTTTGCAGTTTTCTTAATTTGCCCACCGGCTTCCATTTTCCGGCTTTATGCGATCAGATTAGCAAAGTGTGTTACTACCGACGAGGTAGCCCTGTCGGCTAAGGCATATTATGTGGCGATTATGCTAGTCGTATACTCGCATACTGTGTTCGAGCTCTAGCCCGGTACTGACAATGCTGGCGGATATGGATGTATGTCTGCGTTTTTCCAAATGTGTAACCCTCATCAAGTTTGGCTTTGAAATTGAGGTTGTCTACCATAAGTGGTGAGTTTATATTTACGTTTATTTCGTACTATAATCTTCTTATAGCATCACTGTCTATGACTTACTTCTTTGCTCTACTACTCCCAAAAAAACAGGCGTTACCCGAGTATTATATTCAATGTACCTTACTTTGTATATTTTATAATTATCTATGAGTTTTCAATTTTTTTTTTGTATTTTAAGCAACTTCAAAAGAAGGAGAATTTACTGAAGCAAATATGCTGTAATAATTTCTCCATATAAGAAAACAACTTAACCCTATATTATGTAGGAAAAATTTTGTATATTGTTTAAATAATTTTCAATATGAATAAATTTTTAAACCATATTTCTGTATTGTGGTTTGGCACGTAAACAATCATTGATTTTGTTAAAACAAATAAACGGAATAATTAAAATATTGTTGGTTTTGGGAACCATTTGTTCATTTTAACAAAATTGACAAATGATTTATTTTTATTGTATTATTTTTATCAATTATTCCGCAAGCTTTCATGCTATACAAATTCCAGCTGATACGCTAGTGGGCTAGCGGACTGAATTCATTTCATTGTTATTTGTATCTTTTTCGTTTTGTGCAAGTTCTTAACGTTCGGGCTGAGCTAAATTAGAATAGTTTATAGGTTTTCCCAACTGGCATATTTTCTGAGTGTACTCTCTACCTTCGCAATTAAAATAGTAACGTAAGAGGATCTGAGAAATTGTAAATTTTATCTTAACAAGAAATTAATGTTTTTACTCAAATACCATATTGTATAATTTACAAGTTTAATACTACTGGAAGTAAAATAATAAAATTGATATAATAACTTATTAACACCTGACTGCTTAAGGCTTCCTATAAGTAATAACATAAGTATACTTTACGCAAAAGAAATGTTTAAGTTAGTCACTGACCTAACGGACCTAGGTGGTGGAAAAAAGGGGGTGGTTTGACTATAAGTGGCAACAAAACGAAAATTATGATTATCGACCGAGAAAATGAAAACCACCAAAGGTGACTGTGAGGTAGCAACCAAAATCGTTTACCTTGGAGCAATTATATACAACACCGGACTGTAAATTTTGTGAATTTGAGATTCGACGAAGAATTCAGATGGTAAGATGGGTAATATTGAGCAAGGTTTGGCATGACAGGAATATCACGAAGCGCACGAAGATCAGACTTTCTTATGATCTAGTTTATATTTTTTACGACGTATTGATACGACAAAGGGACCTGAAGACATTTGCTATGAATTTCCTGAACAGACCATCGCACCAACAGCTGGATTCTCCAAGAACTATATCCAAAGTGACTACTCTAATTTTTTGACCACATCAACCGAGAAAAGAAAAATTAGTCTATGTAATGAAGCATTATTCGACGAGTTTTTTGTAAATATTTCGTGCAAAGACGAGATTACCTTACCCCCCCGTTTTCGAGGGTGTTGAGCACGATGGAAATGGTGGGAGAAGTTTTTGGCCACCGCAACCTCTTGAAACGACAAGAAAATAATTCGACTTTAGATCCTCCGAACCTCGATTCATGGTACCTCAATACATCGATCGGTACATAGCAAGATTTGTAGAGTTCCCTAATATTCAGCTTTTAGGCGAGACGTGAGTGCGGCGATGAAAAGTCAGACCATCCTTGTTCTTCTAACGTGTAGCAGCGGCGCAGTTATCTTACTCTGGAAGGACGGTCCGTACTGGTTCGAAATATGGTCTGAAGTATACTTTCTAGAACTTATCATGAATACCATCATGCAAAACGGTGACTTAAAATGCGTGGATAGTTACCCCTTTCTCAAGTGGGTCATTGCGAGCTCGTTCCAGTCACGAGTTCTTTGCTTAATTATTAACATTACATAACAATCCCCAACAATCAAATGGATACAATCCATGCTAAGAAGCAGAATAATTACCACAAATATGGGGAACGAGTCGGCCACCGTGACTGTAGTTAGGGGCTGTCCACAAGGTGGCGTCTTATCGCCCTGGCTGTGGTCAATGGTGGTCGACGATCTCCTCCGTAAGCTGAGTAATTATGGTTTCAACGTTCGGGGGCTACGCTGATGACCTAGTCGTTACTGTAAGAGGCAGGCAGGGGGTTATGATCTCAAACCACATGCAAATTGCCTAATATCTAAATGGTGCTCGTCAGAGGACCTTAGTGTCAACCCGAGCAAAACAGTTATTGTTCCATTCACCAAAAGCAGAAAACTAAGTTTGAGAGCTCCTATATTAAATGGAACAGTACTAAATTTTTCCAGTGAAGTCAAGTATCTAGGAGTAATCCTGGACCAAAAACTCACACTTAGAGAGGACACTTACCAAAGCAACGACGGCTATTTGGACGTGCCATAGGCTGTTTGGTAGGACTCTAAGGTCTGAAGCCAAAAATGATACATTGGTCCTACCTTTCGGTTGTCAGACCCATGGTTACCTACGCATCATGTGTATGGTGGCCAAAAGAGAAAGTAGCACAAGGAAAGTTGCAGAAATTGCAACGCCTTGTCTGTTTAGGGATTACAGGAGCCATGCGCTCCTGTCCCACAGAGGCAATGCTGGATTTACTTCCTCTGCATTTGCATGTAAGGAAGGAGGCAGCACTTAGTGCCTTAATGCTGCATCAGGCACTTATATTCAGACCAGACGACCTGGTTGGTCACTTGAGGATTCTGGGGCTAATCCAATTCGAATCCATGATCAAACCTACTGACAATGCCAATCAAGCATGACTTTGACTGCCCATTTGATGTGCTGATTGAAAGCCGTCAGGCGAGCAGGGTCGAAGTACTGCGGTTGGAGAAAGAGTCACACAGCTGGTACACAGATGGATCCAAGATGGACGAAGGGGTTGGTGTGGGTGTAGCAGGGCCTAAATGGCTATCTAAAGCCCTTGGTAATACCCCAACCATCTTCCAAGCAGAAATGTATGCTATAGATCAATGTGAACAATGATGCCTAAATAGAGGCACTCGAAGGGCAAAGATTTATATACTTTCAGATAGCCAAACAGCACTAAAATTGCCTGGGAATGCAGACAATCCCTGGGGCAACTGGCAAAAAACAAAAAGGTTACCTTGATGTGGGTGCCAGGGCATGAGGGAATAGAAGGCAATGAATTGGCTGATAACCTCTCAAGAAAATGGGCTGAAGCCCCATTTTTTGGACCCGAACCGTTCTGTGGCTTATCTAAGGGACACATAACGGAGGAGGTCGAAAATGGGAAAAGGAACAAAAGAAGTCCTACTGGAGGCCAGACCAAAGACAAGCGAAATGGTATATTCAACAAATTCTCGGCTTCTCGAACTTGAAAAGTCCGACCTATGGCCTTCTAACTGGCCATTGCCCCTTGAGATATCATCCCAAGAATATGGGCATGGCAGAGGATGACAAATGCAGATACTGTGAAGCTCACATTGTGAATGCTAATCCGCATTAGGCTAAAATATCTAGAATAGGCGGAATTAACGCCTGAAGACATAGGAAAACTACAAGCTTTGCAAAAAGTCTTGGAATCCTGGGCAACAACTAGTTGTAGGGTAATTCACAAAAGGCCTTTTAGGTCGAGGTGAAGAAAGGCCAACTCAAGACCAAGCGACTCCTTAAAAAATCTACAATCTACAACATTACACAAATTCTTACAATATTTTGAATCAGGCCCTGTATCTGGTGTGATTTCACACCAGCTGATCATTGGCTAATGACATTTTTTGGTGAGGATCGTGAGTTACGAGGCAACCTTATACTCTACAAATCTTGGGTACATATAGGGATATAAGCGCACCCAGGACCCGGGACAATGCACTAAAATCGGGACTATCCCTGCAAAATCGGGAGGGGCGGCAATCCTGGCACCAAGTCACTGAGTTGGTATATAGGAAAGTTGGACCGAGTTGCGCCGTTATCATTGTTTAATTTTAAAGTTGTAACAAATTAACGACCATACAATTTTCTATCTTTGACTGTACTAATTTACCTCTCTGATTCGTTCTCATTTTTTTAGAGAATGGTTAATCAACAGTTGCCAAACAAAAAACGGTCCATATTTTTACTTTACTTCACTAAGAACAAAAAACTTTTATACAACAAAAAATAATGAGTAATTTTCCACGAGTGTTTGTGTATTCGTGGTGTGTTTCGAATTATTAATCAAAAATAAACGAATTAATTAAGTTCGAAAAATGCGAATTAAACTGCAAAGCATTAAAGAGGCGTACTCGCGGTCATTAATCGGGTCCGAATAAAAGAGCCTCTAACGAATGTATTGTCCATTTATGTTTGTTTAAGGTTAATTACACAAGCCAAACAATGCTGCTTTTCAAAAGTCGAAAGTCGAGTTCATTATTTCTATTCATTAAAAGAGGAAAAGTATTGAAATAATACAGCTTAGGAGGAAGTTCTCCGGTCACAAAAAACATTTTTATTAGCATATACGAGATATTTCCACTATAGTTAAAGTTGAGCTTTCTTTCTCGTGAATGAAAAATATATTCACGTATATATTTCAAAGTTTTAGAATAAAATTTTAAAATCTGACTTGAATAGTGATTGTTCTTTATTTTCATAAGGTTGTGTAATGAACGGTAATTGTACAATCTCCTGTTATTAGATTATAACAAACTCAGTCAAAATTCGTAGGAACCGTTTTTGGCTCGGGAAAGGGAAGACCACCTCAATATAATTGTACAAAGAACCATTGACCACGAAAAAAAATCCACAAGTATTTTCGAGTGCAGATTCTTAATTAGCGATTCGAAAAACTTAAGGATACAGATCTTAAATAAAATCGACTCTTTTGCAACTTTTTACAGAACGCAGACTAATGGATTTCTTGGCTTCTACGTATGTAAACTTTTTTTTTTAATTGTTCGTCTATATATTTTTGAACCAGATTTTCTGTTAAAATGAACATGTATGAAAGTATTAGTAATTAAAGAAAAAACAAAAAAGCAAACTTTGACTTTGACGCAAAAATTTACTTAAAAAATTTTATAAAATTTTCTTTAGTACCACGTAAAATACATAAAAACCTACAATTTGTAATAAATATGTCCCTCTAGCTTACGTTACCTACACAAATCTTATCATTGAATTTCCAACTTGAATTTTAAATGCGTTCTTGGACATTGTAAAAAAGATATTGGGTGAAAATCTGGTATCATCACTGAATTTTTTAAAATTCAATTAAAACGTATGCAGTATTCGCAAAGTTATTAACAAAACATCAACAAACTACTATTTGTACTTCTAATTTTTTTATAAGTTATATAATAAAGTTATAGTTGCAACTTCCACAGTTTTGTGGAGAAATTCATAAGAAATTATTTTTTTTCTTTGCAATCCGACCAAATGAACTTGAGATATTTACAAACATGTACAGGAGAAACTGTAAAAATAGCAATTACAATACAAGAAAGTCAAAACAAAAATGTGCAATGTAAAAATGTCGTTTACTTATCCTATGTCATGCCAACAGTAAGTTAAAAAAATATCTTCCTTCTTCCAGTTTTTGAATTCAAGAAATCGGCCAGTAATGGTTATTGTCCCATGAGTATTTTATTACTTACCAGTATTGTTAATAGGCCTTATAAGTTGAATTTCCCGCATAGCAATTCATTTCAAACAAACAATTCGTGGTGCTGTTATAATTCATAACGATACACGTGCGGTAAGTAAAATAAGATATTCTTATTTGTAATACAAGCATTTTTTTGTAAAACAATAAACTATATAATAATAATAAACAAGAAACTTTATTTATTAATACCAGAATTAAATAAACACTTTGTACTATTATTGAATATTATTGGAACACTTCTGTTCTGCCTATAATAAATTTTGTTATAATAGTTTGAAATTTTTTTTAAGACCTTAGCTTCTCTTGTATATACTAAATACCAATGTTATGGACTCTTACCTGCTTAATTTACCTATTTACCCCAAATTTACCCCAATTTACCCCCCAACCCTTCGACGGATCAAGATGAAAATATAATCTAGTTCTAGATCTCGTTAAAGTACATATGTGTACCAAATTTCAAGTCAATATCTCAAACGGTTCCAGAGTAAACGTGCGCACAAAAAAAGTTACAGACAGACAGACAGACAGAATTTTTTTTTGCTCAAACTTAAAATCTCGACGTTTCATGACATTCTAAGCCTATTTGAACAATAAATTTTTTTTTTGTCGTTACTATACTTCCACTGGATGTGGAAGTAATATACTTATAAAAATTTTACATATCTAAATCTAACAGAGAAATAAGTAATAATGATATAAAAAAACTTTCAATGGTTATGAATTTAAATTTGATATTACTAAATAAAGATTCTTGTTTCGTACTGTCATACAGTTCTACATATTTCTATCAAAGTAGAAATTACATGTATTACAAATAAAAATATCTTATTTTACTTACCGTTCATGTACTGTTATGAATTATTACAACACTACGATTTCTTTGTTTCTATAGAAGCGATTTACTATGTGGGAAACTCAACTTGCCAGGCCTATCAACACTACCGGTAATTAATAAAATATACACAATCGTAAGAAAATAACTACTATTACGTAACAGGTCAGAAAAGTGATACTTTACAGGACAAGTAGACTCATTCCAGAACCAGTGGCGGACACACACCACACTTCACCTCACCTCCCCTTTTAAAGGGTCAATTCCCTCCTCGCTCACTCCTTTTTACGCTTTCTCCCCATAGGTTTGTCAATATCACAAAGCACAAAATCATTAGTACTGGCAACAGTGGTTTTGGATAAATCAAAAACCAGATCGGTATATAATATTGTTTATTTTACCATATGAGAATGAGAACAAAATAAAATTTGAAATAAACGTTGGTATGCATTTAAAATGTTATTTATTAATTTAGACATGGGCCAAATAGGCCAGATAGAGTTATCAGTAATCAGCAAAACAACTCCTACTAATTTAAGTTCTATAACAGATATTGAGGAAATTCTATGTACAGGGTGGTCTCGCGAACGTTGGAACTTCATTTAACTTCGTTATTTTTGGAGTTACGTTATAGAGAATCACATGTATTTTTAAAAAAATATTTCAGAATCCCAATTTCGGAGATATGAACTTTACTTTGTTTTTTTTTAATGGAACATTCCATATATATATATATATATTTACACCATTTCAAAGGCCATAAAAAAATCTTTTTATATTTTTATAACCTTTTTATATATAATACATGGTATTTATCCTTAAAAATGTTTGTCCAATTTACTATAAATTTGCAATTTATCAAATTAGTCATGGAAAGCAAAAGTATGTAAATTAAAATAAACAATATGTTAGTTCTGTCAAAATACCTTTTAGTGTCTAATTTCACATTATTTTAAATAAAATGGAAAATTTCAATAACTGATATATATTTTTCGGACTACCATGACTTAATATAAGAAAATATAAAACTTAATATCTACTATAGTTTTTAAGGTAAATACTATGTGTCATACATCTTTGAAAACGTTTTTCTATGGGCTTTCAAATGGTGTAAAAATATATGGGGTATTCCATTTAAAAAAAAACAAAGTAAAGCTCATATCTCCGAAATTCGACTTTTAATTGTTTTTCTGAAATTATTTTTGGAAAATACATATGATTTCTCATAACTTTTATTTTAGAACTTTCTTACGTAACTCCAAAAATAACGAAGTTAAATGAGGTTCTAACGTTCGCGCGACCACCCTGTACAGTTGACTATAGTAAGGAACTCTGGTCTAGTTAAAATAAAAAACACGTTCTCAAATAAATTAAAAATGTTCTGATAGTACATACTAATAATAATATATTTTGTTTTTATGTGCCTTTGGTATTTTTTAAAAAAATTGCCCCCCTTAAATCCGTTACTGTCTAGAACAACTAGCGGAGACCGGAAAGCTTGAGAGTCCTATAAACACACTTTCCTGTTGTGTTACGTTTACAGTTTTTTCAGACTGTGAGCAAAGTATCATTTCCTGTGCCTCAAGTTGAAAAAAAAATTTTTTGGATAGCATACGTCATATTTGAATATATTATTTACTTTCCACCAATTCACTATTTAAAGTGGTCCGTCCCACTTACACGTTAATTGTTTCGAAAGTTAAAAGCGATGGGGTGCCTCCATGGACGCATTGTTAAATGTAAAGTTGGAAACTTGGATGTTGATATGTATCTGGAGAATAATATAAATAGGCGCATATACAAACATTCTGGTTTTGTAAACATATATTGTGGTGATTTTATAAACTAAAACTTACCGTATAGTCTCTGTTCGAAGTTCGAGTTGTTTGTTTTGTTATCACGAGTTTATCCGAGGCCCCGCAGGGCACTAACTATTGACTTCTTCTTTTATCACTGATGCGAGAACCTGGAAATTTTAAGTTCGGTTAATCTGCAAGTCTAAATAGACAACTATGTGACTGGATTGAATATTGAGTAAGTATCAACTTTTGTGATATAGAAATAAGATTATAAATATGAAGCACTTAGGTTAACTAAAATTAAATTGTCAGCAAAATGAAAGAAATGGTATTCATCCAAAATAAAAATAGCAACATATATACATTCATTAGTTGAGTAAAAATAAAGCTGAAAATCTAAATAAAGAAGGTGTCTGGAGGGAGGAATTTTTTACTAGAATCTGACAGATGTATATAAAGAAGTATGACTGTAAGTTTTGGTCTGCGGACGATATCCGGATCATATTCGTTTAAACAATTGAAGTGGTAAAACATTGTTCCTTCCCTTCTTCGGAAATATCACAGGCTGTATTGGTCGTATAAAAAAAAATAAAAAACCAGATTCTTCGCGATAAAATTTCGAAAAGATCTGGATATATACAAGATCTCTATTAAATGTGTGCTTCTCCTAAGAAAAAAAAATGAAAAAGCCAATACATAGCTTTTTTAAACAATTTAATATTGTTTTAATAGATTTAGATAACATTAAGTAAAAATATGCTCTTTATGGCTCTTATCTACCACAGACACTTTCAATGTATTTAAAGGGCCAAAAAGTATTAATGGTTTAAAACGAAATATTTTTTTTTCTTTATTTTAACAATTTTTTTTGCATTTAATTTGTTTATATTTATTTGAATGCTTATATTTTTGCATTTCTTTAACAAAACTAAGGTATTTTAACGTTGTTAAAAGGTAAGTAAAAATGAAATAATTCAAAAAATAAGTATCCTCTTATGTTAATTGGAAGCCGAGACTTTTTATAAGAAAAATTAAAAAAATGAAAACAAGAAATTTCTTACACCTAGAGATTTTTTAAAGACATGTTTCTCTACTCTGCATAATTTTATGAGGACGAAAAGTTTTAAATAATTTATGGATTCAACGAATACCTATTCTGACTTGAAATTTTCTATGGCTATTAAAATCCACAAGCCTATATTTTTCCAAAATTCTATGAAAATGGATACATTAATATTAAACCTATTAGTGGAGTCAATAGAGATTTTCACTTCGGGAAAATTCCGAGAAGCGGTAACCTGAGAATACATCTCTGAACATGTCAACATACCAAAAGTTACCAACAATAGTCCTTGAGCGTAATTTGTTATTAAACAAATTAGTTGCAAAATACCAGTTTTTGTCAAATATATCTTAAATATATTTTTTTTATTTCAAAAAGTAATTGAGTACGAGAAATTTCACACCAAAAATGTATATGAAGTTTTTTTTGTACGATCAAAAATGTAGGAACCATATTTTTTTGTTTAACGCACGAAAATGGAACGCGGAGACACATAAGTACGGCGCGCGAAGCGCGCGCGGCCTCGGGCGCGCTACACTAAATTTGTTGTAACTTTTGAACTAATTAATGAAATTGACCTCACAAAAGCTTAAATGAAAGGAAAAATATCCAGCTATTGGATTATTATATTTTCAAATAAAAAGAAGTATGTAGGAATAGTACATATATGAAGTCGGAATATAAAGAGATTTGCGATGAAATAGGTAAAAGCTCTACCATTTCTCAAAATTTAAAGTAAAAACTTGGGTCTTTCACATTCTACTCTTGAAAGTAATGTAAAGATCCGATGAGTGAAAAAATCTCAAAAATTTATTTTTCAAGATGTACACTTCCAAAATTTCAAAATTTTGAGAAAATGATAAAATTTGATATATATAATTAACTTTAACCACCTATTTCTCTGGTTTAAATGGCGTTATTAGATATCTGTAGGTGCGATTTCTAAAGCTTGAAATGTGTACTTAAAGATGCTTCAAGGAGATTTCCTTAAAAATTAAATTAACCCCCTTCTTTTTACGAAAATAGAAAAAAAAAAATTTTTGCTCTAAAATTCGTGAAATTATGGCTAAAATAAACGTTAATGACTTTTATAAAACAATTATTTAGCCTACCTATGTAGCATACGTTTATAGTAGGACCACAAAATTAGTATATCTGTTCATGAAACAATTTTAGAATATATATAGTGTGTCCCAGGATAGATGTAACAAGAGGTGTAATTGACCAAAAATTTTGGAATTTTGGAATGGTATTTGGGGATTGAGTCCTG
This sequence comes from Rutpela maculata, assembly GCA_936432065.2. NCBI lineage: Eukaryota > Metazoa > Arthropoda > Insecta > Coleoptera > Cerambycidae > Rutpela > Rutpela maculata. Next base: position 240,049,926 of record OW386286.2, on the reverse strand, counting down.
CTTATTGTAAAACTAAAGTATACCAAAAATGACTTGATATGGTGTCCTACAGGGTGTTTTATAAGCAAAGTTGTAAAAATCACCACTAATAAAGTACCTTTATTTTTGAAAATATGAAAAAATTCCACTAAGAAAAGTTATTTAGAATACAATTTTCTACCTCTATACCAAATTTCAGGAATATAAAATTATTTTTTTGAAACTTCCCATTTTTTTGCGAATTAAGAGTTGAATTCATATTTAAAGTTGTGTAGGAGCAAATGTTAATCATCCACTGCTTTTCTCATAGCCTTCTTTTAGCTTCTACATAACTTTAAATATTAATTCACAAAATATAATTTCTATGCAGTTTTAATTGAATGGTTCAAAATAAAATACTAATTTATTGAAAAAATGGGAAGTTTCAAAAAAATAATTTTATATTCCTGAAATTTGGCACAGAGGTATAAAATTGCATTCTAAATAACTTTTCTTAGTGGAATTTTTTCATATTTTGAAAAATAAAGGTACTTTATTAGTGGTGATTTTTACAACTTTGCTTATAAAACACCCTGTAGAACACCACATCAAGTCATTTTTGGTATACTTTAGTTTTACAACAAGCAGGACAGAATCCCTTAATTACCATTCCAAAATTCCAAAATTTTTGGTCCATTACACCTCTCGTTATATCTATCCTGGGACACACTGTATATAAACCTGTACTTTTCACGAAATATTGAAAACGTCAAGTTTTTTTCGGTAAATCGACTCAATGTTGATTTTTCCTACAATTTTTATACTATTTAAGATATCGAAAACATATTACAAATATTCACGTGGTACAGGACCATGAGTCAAATTATAATGCTTGGACAATAGAAAGAGATTGAAAGTAAAACAACATCTTCGCGGCAAGCAGCACGCATCACCTGCCCCGCACGCTGCGTTGTGTGTGTGTGTGTGTCCGCAGAGCATTGAAAAAGTAGTTTGGGCACTTTTCACAGATCATCTTGTAATGATATGCACAATATCACGTTTTCTCAGCTCCATTTTAAGTTTTTATGTGAATATTTAAATTGTGTTTTTAATTGAATAGTGTTCTGAATTATTTTATTGCTTGATCAAAATCGGTCATAAATTTTTGGAAAAAAAATGCAACCACCTTCAAAAAATAAATTTTCATGAGTTAACTGAACTTAGACCGTCAGGGGCAGGTGGATATCATCTGCATAGATTTTTCAACGGCTTTCGACAGGATACATCGAGGAATCTTACTTGGCAAACTATCAAAATTTGGTTTCCACGTTAGCGCTCTTGAATTTCTTAAGTCTTATTTATTGAAAAGACAACAGTATGTCACATATAATGGCTTTAATTATTTAATATATTTAATCAATGTCTTGTTATTCTGTTACCTCGGGCGTCCCTCAAGGGTCAAACCTTGTTCCTCTTCTCTTTCTATTATTTATTAATGATTTAAGTGATGTTCTAGATTGTATTCAATTATAACCTGTATTGATGACTGTAGAAAGTTGCAAATTGATCAGGATCATGTTCAGTCTTGGTGTGTAGATAATAAATTAGGCCTTAATGTTTAGAAATGAAAGATTACTTCCTTCTCACATAAATAAATAATAAGTGAATTTATGTCATATTGAGAATAATAATACATTATCTCGATGTAATTCCTTTAACGATTTGGGTGTGTTATATGACTGCAAACTTAGTTTTAATGAGCATATATCTTTAAAAATGTCTAAGGCAATGAAATTTTATGGATTCATCGTCAGAAAATGTAAAAATTTTACAGATATTGATGTTTTAAAAACTTATTTTTCATATTTCCACTCTAGACTTTAGTATCCAGCACTAATATAGTATTCATACTATAATCGTCATAAAAGCATGGTGGAAGGGGTTCAAAGAAAATTTTTAAAATATTTGACGTTCAAAGTGGATGGTGTTTATCCCGAAAGAGGAAGAAGTTATAGCTATTTAACCAGTAGATTTAATATAATTAGTTTAGATTTAAGAAGAATTTGTATGTCAGTATAATACTTTTGTATAAGTCATTACATAATAAGATTGATTTCTGCTCTTTACTTGGTATTATTAATTATAATGTGCCCAGGATTAACGCAAGACATAATCCAACCTTACATACCTAGAACAAACATTTTATTAAAATCAGCAGTTTATGTCATGTGTCAAAATTTTAATAACCTATCTAATACATGTGATAAATTATTGTTCACTAAACACTCTCATTCAAATAGCATTTTAAATGTCGATGTAAATGTTATGTAATACTTTGTTTGTTATCATCCTAGTTTTTTTATATCATTATTACTTATTTCTCTGTTAGATTTAGATATGTAAAATTTTTATAAGTATATTACTTCCACGTCCAGTGGAAGTATAGTAACGACAAAAAAATTTTGAAAAATTTTTATTGTCCAAATAGGCTTAAAATGTCATGAAACGTCGAAATTTTAAGTTTGAGCGAAAAAAAAATTTCTGTCTGTCTGTCGGTCTGTCTGTCGGTCTGTCTGTCGGTCTGTCTGTCGGTCTGTCGGTCTGTCTGTCTGTCTGTCGGTCTGTCTGTCGGTCTGTCGGTCTGTCTGTCGGTCTGTCTGTAACTTTTTTTTGTGCGCACGTTTACTCTGAAACCGTTTAAGATATTGACTTGAAATTTGGTACACATATGTACTTTAAGGAGATCTAGAACTAGATTATATTTTCATCTTGTTCCGTCGAAGGGTTGGGGGGTAAATTGGGGTAAATTTGGGGTAAATGGGTAAATCAAGCAGGTAAGAGTCCGTGAAATTGGTATTTGGTATATACAAGAGAAGCTGAGGTCTGAAAAAAATTTTTGGCATTAGCCACCCCCATTACCACCCCCACCTCCTTATTAAAGGGGATGAAAAAGAAATGTGATTTAGTGCATATACAGGGACCAGAAACCTCAAAATATTTTTTTACTTCATCCACCCCCCACTACCACCCCATCACCACCCCCACCCCACTACCGATGTGGGGTATCGTTATATGGGTTTTTGGGGTAGACGATTTCAAATATTATATCATTAAAGTTCCGTAAACAAATATTTTCACATACAAAGTTTTTTCGTTGTGAGTGACTTGGATAGTGAATCTGGATGTGGAAGTAGTGATTCCTTGGGCAGCGGTTTTTTTCCTCTTATTATGTACAATTACTATATGTTGTCCTGTAAATGTCCTCTGTTAGGCAATAAAGCTATTATTATTATTATTATTATTATTATTATTTTTTTATTAAAAACCAGTCACCCTTCTCTGTGGCTCCGACCCTCACAGAGGGGAGCTGGTAGTACCGGCAGCCACTCCCCACACCCGTGGGGTAAGTGACTACTGGGTCCGAGAATCGTGTGCCCTGAGCAGACGTAATGAACCGAGGATGACGGCCTTCTGCATTCTGCCGGCTAAGACCTCTGCCGAATTTCGGCATGCCGGTATGGTCTTAAGTTCCGAAATCAGTGTGTGCCTCGTTCCACCGAGGGCTCCTATAATCAGTACCACTATCTTGATAGTATGGTCTGGATACAGCCTGCGGAGTTCGAAGAGCAGATCTCGATATTTTGTCCGTTTTTCTTCCTTCTTCAAGACAATGTTGTTCTCCGCGGGAGCCGAGAACTCCACGACAAACATTGTCTTGAGTTAATGGTCGAGGAGGACTACGTCAGGCTTGTTGGCTTGTATTTGCTTGACGGTGGGAAAAGAGTAGTTCTAATAAATTAGACACTTCTCATTTCCTACAACGGACTCAATATCCCCCGGAGCGTAAGGCAGCACTGGTGTCTCGTCTATCCCATATTATTATTATTATTATTATTATTATTATTATTATTATTATTATTATTATTATTATTATTATTATTATTATTATTATTATTATTATTATTATTATTTTTTTTTTTTTTTTTTTTTGTTAAAAACCAGTCACCCTTCTCTGTGGCTCCGACCCTCACAGAGGGGAGCTGGTAGTACCGGCAGCCACTCCCCACATCCGTGGGGTAAGTGACTACTGGGTCCGGGAATCGTGTGCCCTGAGCAGACGTAATGAACCGAGGATGACGGCCTTCTACATTCTGCCGGCTAAGACCTCTGCCGAATTTCGGCATGCCGGTATGATCTTAAGTTCCGAAAGCAGTGTGTGTCTCGTTCCACCGAGGGCTCCTATAATCAGTACCACTATCTTAACAGTATGGTCTGGATACAGTCTGCGGAGTTCGAAGAGCAGATCTCGATATTTTGTCCGTTTTTCCTCCTCCTTCAAGACAATGTTGTTCTCAGCGGGAGCCGAGAACTCCACGACAAACATTGTCTTGAGTTGATGGTCGAGGAGTACTACGTCAGGCTTGTTGGCTTGTATTTGCCTGACGGTGGGAAAAGAGTAGTTCCAATAAATTAGACACTTCTCATTTCCTACAACGGACTCAATATCCCCCGGAGCGTAAGGCAGCACTGGTGTTTCGTCTATCCCATACGAGTGCCTTAAATTGTAATAAAGCACTCGTAATGCTCCGTCGTGCCTTTGGATATAGGCCGAGACTGCATATGTCGGGCAAGCCGACAGCAAGTGCATAAGAGTCACTGGCGCCCTGCGGCAGGCCCTGCAGCTGACATCAGGGACCTCTATACCCATGACACGACTACGATAGACGAGGGTGTTAAATACACCATCCTGGAAAGCTGTTATGAATCCCTCGATCTCAGACTTCAGCCCGGCTGACCTTAAGAAGGCAAAGGTCAGCCTTTCGGATAAGCCAAGGTTCTCTATATTTTTATAGAAAACTCCATGCATTGGCTTATCCGTGTGAAGCTGCAGAAAGATGTTGTGTTCTGCAGCTTTAATTTGGGCTTTTGGTCGAGCAGGTTCCAACTCGGTGACAGAGTCGGGATTTACCCGCTCGACGTCGAAGGAGACCAAGTTCATCGGCTGCTCTCTGTGCTGCCTTAAACAAAAATGCTCCTATTCCTGCACTTTCATGGTCCCGGACCATGCAGAGGAGGGGATCCGAACTCCTGATAACCTTATAGGCTCCATCCAGAACCATCCTATTATGGAGACTCTCCAAACTCGAGAGTCCACGGCCTCCCTGATGTCGTGGGAGATATAGCCGTGGAACGGACGATTTAGGATGCAAACTGCGGGTTCCTACGTCGAGTTGACGCAACTCCTCTCGAGTCCATTTCACTACTCCGAAGGAGTAGATTAGGATCGGAACGGCAAGCATGTTGGTAGCAGACACCTTGTTCTTCTTCTTATTATTATTACTTATTACCTAATATCGATATTGAAGTCGGTTAAAGCTACGTTTAATTTCGTCGCTGTGACTTTTTAAGCTCGTTATCAGAGAATCACTATGTATTCAATTTCATGAAAATCTACAAAAAATTGCATTTATCGAAACCATATTGTATTCATCATTTTGAATTCTCAACTTTGAGAACGAATTCGTTATCAGTTGCTTCTAAAACAACAATTTTAATGCAATTCAGACGGAATTTGAATTTTTATCACAAAATTAAATATTATGAGATTAAATTAGCACTGGCGACTCCACCATATTCTCGAATATTTCCTACTAAAAAAAAATCTTGTTTGCCATAATTGGCTCATTTTATGCTAGACGCAGCTTAATGAAATTAAGCCATATTTTACAGTTTGAGAAGATTTCGTAAATATTGACTACGCGAATCTAGGGATTAGGGTTTTATATTTGTATCAATAATTTTTCGTTTAATCTTCTCCCTCGGTTCTTTAGACTTATGTGGAATGAGAATTCCCCCTCTAATCCGTGTAATTGAGTTGAACTAACTTGATAATATGATAAAAGAGAACGCGTAAAAAAAAATTGTAAAAAAAAATTAAAAAAACCTGGTTTCAAAACTAGTCTTTTTCTCGTCAGATCCGCTTCTATTATTTAGAGTACAGTTTAAGTGCAGAGTTTAAGTCTCTTTAAATAAATAGCTCTTGTGGGGATGAGGTACGATCACCGGTTTAAGTTCCGTCGCTCGATCAGCAAGGTGCAGCAACGCTGTGCGCGTCCGGCACTTGGATGGGTGACCCACGATCTCATCTGATAGTCGGTAGGGTGCCAACAGAGGCAATCCTAGGGCTAGTGAAGTGAACCACCTTGATAGGCGGTGGCTGGTCTAGGAGATCCGGGAACCTCGGGCTAATGCGCCGCCTTGAAGGGTGGTGTAACGGGACCAGGGTGGGTCAAAGTTGGTGGTCGAGGACCGTGGTTTGGAGTCCACGCTATACTGTAGATCCCTAGAGCAAAATGGGCCATCCCTGCCTGATTGTCTAGTAAAACAACAGTACTACTAAGTACAATAATAGCTCTTGTAAAAAATTAAATCTCATTTTTTTATCATCACAACTACTACTACAAAGGACTAATAATTACCAATTTCTGGCATCACAGTATAGTACTATTTTCTTTTTATTCTTCACCGAAGGTTTTTAAATATAGTATTTCTTATAGGTATTACTTATTTGATTTGATTTATAGTATTAATTTATATTCTTAGTTTTAGTGTGCAATTTTTTCTTGAATAAAAAGTTTTATTATTATTAAGTACATGTGAGTGGTCACGCGAAAAGGGACCTGGAGGGAATAAAAAATGATTTTTTGTTTTTTGGATTCTTAGAAGCAATTGGACACTTCTATATCCATCAACCCAAAGAACAAAAAAAATTTTTTTTCCTCTCAGGCCCCTTTTCGTGTGACCACTCACATATTATTTTGGTCGTTAGTAAATTAAGAATAAAAGTTAAAACTTTTCAAATAACGCAATTTTATTTATGATGTATCTTCATCTTAAATGTAACTAAGGGTACAACTTTTTATATTTTAAGACATTTTCACAGGACTTTAGGTAATTTATGTACATTTCAGAGCACCAGCTTCATTAAACAAATATGACATAAAAACTTAATTATGATCTACGCTACAATAAAACACGGAAAGATTATTTCTTAAAACATGAAATACGAGAAAACTTTGTTTATTTGAGCCTTGACTATGTAACTGATGAATATTCGTTGGGGGAACAATGGAAATGCAAACTTAAGTGAAAACAAACTGAGCACATTTAAAGAGTTTTGCATAACGGAGCTTTATTTGCACGATTCTCTGTTTGTCTGGATACTTGGCGTGTAGGATTAGTATTTTGCGAGATTTTTTTTTACGTTTCAGCCTTTTAACTGGAGAGCATTGTGAGATTGCATGATGCAGATAGTTTTATACTGAGCACCGATGAAATTAGATCAGTTCTGATTAATTTACGAAGAAAGACTGTAGACAGTTGTTTTACTTATTTATATATTGTTATTCAAGTACACAACAGGTTAAAACATCCAAATAATACGTAATTAGTACGAGACGAACAAAGCATATAATAATATTTTAACATTTAAACTTAAACTAACAATAATAGGCATACAACATAAACTAGTAGTGTATAAATAAACAGGAAAAAAATAAACACAGTACACAGAGTAATGGATCATGGCAATTTAGAGATTTAAGTCATAATTGCAAAATCTATTTAAATATTCGAAAGTAATTACTACGGGAGCCCTAACTGTACGTGCGCTCCCTCCCACCGATCCTTGGAGACAATGTTCTTCATAAAGATTAAAGCCTAAGGAACAATTTTAGACATATCCTCTAGAAAAAACTGGCTGTACATTCAAAATGGCGTCTATGTTTATAAAATTTTTTCTTTACAAATATTGTTTTTGTCATTTAACACAAAAATTAAAAAAGATTGAGCACAAAAAACAAAGTGCATAAAATTTTTCCTATGCAATATTTCGATAGGAATTACCATTTTCCATATAAATGATTCAGCTCTTAAAATAAAATATAAAATTCAATATAAAACGTAAATAACACCTAATTCGCTTTCAGATTCACTATCGCTGTCTCCCGATACATCGAATATTTCTTCCAAGTCTTCTTCCTCTATTGCTTCATTTATGATATCGTTATCATCCTTTCCTTCGTCTATTATGATTTAATTTGGAATCAAGCGATTGAGGCAGTATTTTATCTGCTGAACAACAAAGAGGTTCTCCATTTTCTTGCCATCCATAATCATTCCAAGGCTTTGGAATATTGTGAATACCTTCGTCGGCTAATCGCCAAATGCGCGTTTGGTAAACACTCTTTTTAATATGCTTGATAAGATCAAGCACTTGATGGTGGAATCGAAGAAAAATCAACTTCAGTGTCAATTGATAAAGACAAATCTTTGTCACCACATTTCTGTCTAATGACAGTTAGGTGAAGCTTGTCTACTCTAGCGGATTTGATCCATCTATGGCACATGTAAACTCCTCTAATACAACTAATTTATTATCAGTATTCCAGCTGCTCCCCAAATCTTGAAATGTTCGGATATATTTGGAAGAAACTAACATTTTTAGGGGTTTTTTTCTTTTTCCTTTAAAGGCGCTGGCGCTGACTGAGTCGTATCCAGTAAATGAATGAATTATATTATTATTTTTATTATTAATTTTTTTCAGTTTATTTTATTTTTTGTTATGTTAATAATATAAAGTTATATTATACGCCTTACAATAATAATTGTCACAGTTATTTCCTCTAAATGATTTACCGATATATGAATTTCCATGTTTTCTTAATTTTGGACTCATTTATCTGGAAAATCGTAACTTCTATCAAAATACTGTGTAGGAACAAAATTGTAGAAAATTTTATGCACGTTGTTTTTGCGAAAACAGTTTTTTTCCATCTTTTTTAGTTTTTGTGTTAAATGACAAAAACCACATTGGCAACAGTTTATTTTAACATATGGACGCCATCAAAACAAATGCATTATGTATTGGGAATGAACGCCAAAGAGATGTCATTTGTCAAGAGAAGTTAACTATCAATAATATTCAAATTAATTGGGTCGAATCAACTAAAAATCTTGGCTTGTTTTTTGATCAAAGTCTAAGTTTTAATCATCATGGCAATCATATTTTCAGTACGTCTTACTTTAAGCTCAAAGCATTGTATCATCTAAAACATCTGTTAAGCGAGCAAACAAAACTAAAATTAGTAAAATCTCTTATCTATCCGCACACATATTACTGTTGCACTGTATTTTATTACTTTCTAACAAATTATAATAAAATCAAATTACAAAAAATACAAAATTCATGCATGCGATTTGTCTGTTGTATCCCATCTCGAAATCATGTTACTCCTTATTTAAATAGACTAAAGGAACTTAACGTTGCCAACAGGGCACGTTACCTTCATTACACATTCCTTTTCAAGGTCATAACATACCAACAACCTGAGTATCTATATGTTTCACTACAGAAAAGATCTAATATCCACAATGTCAACATAAGAATCAACTCTTTTTGTGTTCCACAATATTCCACAAGTAAATTTGAGGGTTCGTTTACATATATGGCTCCTTGTTAAATGAAATTTTAAATTTGTTGGGTTTATCTAGCCATTCATTTACTATGCCCATTAAGAATAGATTATTAAATAGCACTCAGTAACATGTTTATAACACTTATTTAGAATGGCTTTTATCGACGGGGTATGGACTGGAATCGGTTTGGTTAGGGATTGGGCTGATTTTGGTTTCGGCTTGGTCGATACAACTCATCTATAGATGATAGTTCATCATTTTTATTTATTTGTATGTTTGCATACTGTGTATTTATTATTTGTGGGGGAGTGGAAGAACGGCTTAGCCGAACTCCCACCTTTTATGTAACATTTTTTGTAACATAATAAACATTTTTATTATTATTATTATTATTTTGAAAGTAGAACCAGTTCTTTTTTGGGGAGACATGTCTAAAATTGTTCCTTGGGCTTTAATCTTTATGATAAACGTTGTCCCCTAGGATGGGGGAAGGGGTGCAACGTACAGATAAGGTGGGCTCCCCGACCAAATGTTAAAAAAATCTTGGGATATAAACTGCTGCGAATTTTTCGGTTGAATTCAAAGCCACATTTTTTTAAAAGGAGAACAGATAGCAATAAGAGATAATTTATTTGTGAAATAAGGAGTTTTGCCCGATTCGTTTATTTTCAGGCACGTTACTGTCTACAGAGGGTGAAAGAAAAGCGTGTTTTTTTTTATGAAACTTTATAACTAGCAAAATTCCACAAACATTTTTTTATATTTTTTTGACATGCATTTTTTAGTCATTGGTTTACGAGCAAAGACTTTTTCAAATTTTCGATCTCTCTCTTCTTTTATAAAATATCGATTTTTTTTCTAAAAACCTGTAATTGTCGTATTTTTTTGCCGTTAGGCCTTGAATGTTTGAGTGTTTTGTTTATGATGGCTAATTTAAAATAATAAGAAGTAATAAGAAGTACACTTTTTGTGCTTTCAGTTCATGGTGACCAGTGAAGTACCCGAAATCAATATACGTTCACGGATTGATGGTCCCTTTTTGGGTTTCATACATTAAAATGTAGAAAAACTTGACCCAATTATTTCCGGAATGGTTAAAAATATCAAGTTGAAATTTTGCGCACATGTAAAGGGCTTTACCTGTAGATACAAACAACATTTTTTTCAAATCTTCTGGATGCATTTTTCATACAAAAAAATTCAATATATGAAAAATTTTATTTATGTGTCTTTAATGGAATAAAATGGAATCTAAACAAACAATAATAAAAATATTCCCCCATAAACCAGTGACTAGAAAAATGTGCATCAACATTTTCTTTCATTTAATGACTGGTTATATGTATATCGTACACAAAGGTAAGCACTAGTGATAGACTGCACATTTTTACAAAATATATTGGCTAGTTCGGCACTTTCATTGCTATCAAGGGACACAAGCTTCATCAATAACTGTAAACTATATAATAATATGTTGGAATGTACATTGCTTTCTTTGTTTTAAAACAGTGTAGTTTTCGTATACAGGGGCGGCTTAAGGGCCGGGCAACTTGGGCTGTTGCCAAATTGAGAATAAAAGAGGGGCGTCAGAGGGCAAAAAAGTATTCGCTATTTTTTTAAGGTGACAAATTTTTTTCCCCTCCGCATGAGGTGATAAAATTTTTTTTCGGATTTCTACCCCCCCCCCCCCATGGAGGCGATAAAAAGTAAGTGATCGCGGAGTCCGAAGGGATATCTTTGTACTTTAGTATGAAGTACGTCCGTGATGAGTACTGCCGCACGGATGGAAAATTTACCTTGAGCCGCCCCTGTTCGTATACATGATTAATGCCACTTCTAATCCATTTGGTTGTTATACATTAATGAAATAGATGTTTCTAATTACTTCTGTTAAAACAAAATATAAAGTTTTCTTTCTTTTCTGGTTCTTATATGTATCACGTGATATATCATTTGTACTTATCCTTAGTCCCAGAGTGCCCTGTGCACGAAGACGTCAACCCCACCCACGTCAGCTTAGAGTGAATGTGGTAAAAGTGTGGGTTATCATTTTCTTAATTTCATGTTACAATTCTTGCAGTAATCACCTCAAGCCGTCGCGACGTGACGGCTTGATTCAGTCTATATTCGAACAACAATAATTCGCATTTGATAGCTTTATTTGGTTAACTCTATGAAGAGTTGAGGACGTTTATTAAAAATTTTACGATAATTAAAACAAAAATGTTTACTATGGACTCTGTCTTCTGTCTCAAATTGGGGGTACACGCATTGCTATCTCAGTTATTATTAGAGTTAGAGAAACGGTTAACTTAAAATAAAAAATATTCCATGACCTTTACGATCTTTGACTCTCATATAAATTGATTATTTCGTGTCTTGACTATTAATGAGTTGTATTGTTTTTATTCAAATAGTCTAAATATAGCTAGATATAGCTGTGGTCAGTACATGTTTTCTTGTTTGGCAGAGATTACGGTTAAAGAAGCATGTAGTTATATTAAGTAACAGCCGTCGTAAAAAGTTTGGAGGCGAGAATTTTATACAATATTACAGAACAAATACAGCTGTACTTTATATCACTTAAAGTTTAATAGGATGGAACTGCTACAAAGTTTGTAAGTTGAGAATACAAATCTTGTTAAGAAATATATAACAGAAAATATGAAGTCACTTGCATTGGTTGCGGCTCACATTTCTATGCCATTAAAAACCATCTACGAAACCTTATGTAACATGAATTATGTAAGTGGTATTTTATGCATTCTTGTGAGAAAAGTTTAAGTTGGAAAAGTTTGATCTATGTAGTTTGAAATTAAAGTTTTTATTACCAACCGCCATCATTAGGTATAATTGTGATATACAGTTGGTAGCAAAATTGTATTAAAAAAAAATCAGTTCGTACAATTGCACATAATTAAAAAACCGATCGGAATTAACTTTATTAAGGATAATTGTAGCTTGTATAATAATTAATTTTCTTGTTTGGTTTTTTGTGAAAATAATTTACGTATTTTATTTTATATTCTTAATTTAATTATCGGGACACGCATCTGTATACTTGGTGCTAACGCTTTCGCGGAGCTGGTGATCTGGCTGCTGGTTTCCGGGTCTTCTTCCGCGTAGACTTGGTTGAGTGCTTGACGTTTCGACCATCTTGTCGTGGTCTTCTTCTGAAGCGAAGTGAGCTCTGCTGGACTGAGCTCCTCTATTTATACAGGTTATCAGGAGGCGTGTTGCGGATCATTGCTCATGTGGAACATTGACTTCCACGTTATTGGTAATTGTAGTCCGGTGTCACGGTTATAGTTATTCGGATGTTTATTTATTTCAATGTATCTTCTTGGCCAATAATTCTTGGTGTTGGCTAATTTCTTTGTTTTGTCGAATTTTATCAAATGGCCGGTTTCTTCTGAATGTCCGGCAACTGCTGATTTTGTAGAATTTCTCTTCTTTGTGTTTCTAATGTGTTCTCTGAGTCTGGTGTTTATACGTCGTTTGGTCTCTCCGATGTAAACTTCTCCGCAGGAACATGGGATGCTATATACTCCTGGTGTTTCTAGTTATTCTGGACCTTGGTAAAATGTTGTGCCACCTTCTGTTTTGCAATATATATTTCTTCGACGTTCTTCTTCTCCAAAACTCTTCCGATTCTGTCCGTACATCCTTGTATATACGGTAGGTAAGCTGTTGCCGTGTATTTCTTTTCTTCTTTTTCTTCTCCTGTTCTGGTTGTATCTTGTCTCTTTATTGCGTTGTCTATGTCCTTCGGTTTGTATCCATTTTTCTGTAGTGATGTTTTTAAGGTCCGATATTCTTCTTGCAGATGTTCTGACTCGTAAATTTGCTTTGCTCTATGTACTAGTGTGTTAACGACGGCCTGTTTTTGTGCCGGGTGGTGGTGAGAATTGGCGTGCAGATATCTGTCGGTGTGCGTCGGTTTTCTGTATACCTTGTGTCCTAATCCTCCATTATCCTTCTTGAACACGAGGACGTCCAAAAATGGAAGTTGGTTCTCTGTTTCTATTTCCATGGTAAATTTGATTTTATGATGTAAGCTGTTTAGATAGTCTTTGAAATTCTCCAGTTCCTTACGGCCATGTTGCCATATAATGAAAGTGTCGTTCATATATCTAAACTAACATTTTGGTTTCAATTGGTAGTTGTCCAAAGCGTATATTTCGAAAGCTTCGATAAATAAGTTAGCGAGTACTGGTGATAAAGGTGAACCCATTGCTGCTCCATCTTTTTGTTTATATAGACTTCCATTGAAGTTGAAGTAGGTCGAGTTGACACAAAGCTCCATCAGGTCTGCTAAGGTGGTGTCCAAACTGTTGCTCTGCAATTCTTCCCGAGCTAATTCTATCGCCTCATTAACTGGTATATTTGTGAAGAGTGATGTTCTTGGTCCACTGTGATGTTCTTCAGCTCTTGTATGAAATGGTGTGAATTCCTGATATGGTGTTCTGTTTGTCCAATAAATGCTTTGAGTATGTCTGCTAAATATCATGCTAGCGCATGGGTTGGTGAATTCACTGCACTTACAATTGGTCGTAACGGAACTCCTGCTTTGTGGATATTGGGTAGGCAGTAGAATTGTGGTGTCCTCGATTCTGATGGTATCAGTTTCTTCTGGTGCTCTATTGGTATGCATGATTCCTTGATAGCCTTTGTTACCTGTTTTTCGATGGTCCTTGTTGGATTTCGTGTGATTTGGACGTAAACTTGGTCTTCTAACAGGTTTAGTACTTTCTGCTGGTAATCTGCTCTATCTATTAGTACAGTGGCATTTCCTTTGTCCGCTGGCAGAACTGTTACGTTGGAGTTGTCCGTGAGTGTTTTTAGGGCCTGTCTTTCTCCTCTCATTATGTTTGGTTTCGGTGGTTTGGCTTGTTTTAGAATGACTGCTGATGCTGCTTTGATTTCTTCTGCTTCTTCTCTGAATAGCTGGTAAAGAGTTGATTCCAAAGAACTTACTATGTCTTCCCTCGGTATTGATCTTGGAGTAACGGCATAATTGAAACCTTTGCAGAGAACTGATGTTGTGTCGGCATCTAACGGTAATGATGACATGTTTATGACAACTCTGTTGCTTTCTAGTTTCGGTTGATGTAGATGCTGTGTGCTGGGGAGTTTCTCAAACTTTTTCTCCTGCGTTTCTCTTGATTTGTCTGCCGCTGCCCTTGCCTTGTTGGTGGAAAGTCGGTCAATTGTTGACCATGTCTCTTCATCTAGGATGTTGGTTAATTGAAGGTGAAGCTCGTAAAGTTGTTTGGATACGTCGTCTAGTTGTCTTCTGAAGAAGACCACGACAAAATGGTCGAAACGTCAAGCACTCAACCAAGTCTACTGTGTACTATTTATCTTTTGTAGAATCTTATCAACGGTCTTTACGCACATTTTTTAGCAACTTTCATATTTATTGATAGATTATTTTCAAACAATAGATTTGTTTCTTAAACAGACAGATGGACAGACTGACCGACGTTTTGGTAAATAATTCTTCTCTTCGCTCCTGCGAAGGGTATAGTTTGTGCAAAACAGCTACTGTTCGTAATTATTAGTAACGTTATTATTATCTAAGATTCTCCATAAAACAGTAATGTCTATAGTGAGTAAGAAAAATATGGAAGCCTTGATAAAACAAAAAGAAACAAATTAAAGACAGCAACAGATGAAAACTATTTTAGCTATTGTTGGTATGCATTCATCATAATTCTGCATCAAGTTCTGTAGCACAACAGTCGATATTCAGAGAATTAAGTTAAATTTTAAATACCTTATTTATAAAACTCCCATGAGCGCTAGCTTTACTCTCGCAGAAGGGACAACGCAATCCCAATGGGACAAAGCAGTAACCATTATAATGCACAAAAAACGATCAAATTATAGATCAATCATCCTGCTACCATGCTTATTTAAAGTTTTCACAAAAATCATACAAGTACAGATATAATCAGACCTGTGAACTTGGGCGTAGAATGGGGCTGACTTAGGCCGCATTTGGAAAACTGAAAGATGTTCTCAAATCAGACCTTCCCATTTACCTTAAGCGAGAGGTGTTCGACAAATGTGTTTTGTCAGTTCTAACTTACGGGGCGGAGACTCTAACACTTACCAAGACGACAGTGAATAAGATCCGGGTAACGCAACGGGCAATGGAATGCTGGGATTGTTTTTGAAAGACCGAGTGCCAAATACAGAACTACGTGTTAGATCTGGCGTAACCCATGCAATTGATAGAATAACAAATCTGAAGTGGAATTGGGTGGAATACATCGCAAGAGTAAGGGACGAACCGCATATTGGAGTGGAGACAGAGACAATACACTTTTCGAAACAGCGGATGACCCGGAACAAGTTCATCCAAATTGGATGCATATGGCACAGGACAGACATTTGTGGAAACAACTCGTCCAGCAGTGGACGCGTATGGGCTGATAAAGAAGAAAGAAGAAGAAGTCTGCAGGCCCATATCTCGAAATTATCAATACGGCATTTGTCTGCTTTACTAATATGTAAAGAAACATGGAGAAAATTAAGGTGTTAGCAAATCTGATCTTTGTGCGCTTCATGATATTTATATGATGCCAAATTTTGCTCAACTGGCAAATTGCTGATCGTATCATCTGTATTCTTTACCGAATATTACATTCGCAGTCGCCAATATTGTCCGTTATCATTTGCTCGGTCTACAATCATAATTTTCATTTTGTTGTAATTTACACTTGAGCCATAACCAGAGCATATTGTGTAAAGCCTGTGCAACATTTAAATGAGCTCATGTTCACTTGCTGCAACTAAGGTGGTATCATCTGCAAATCTCAAGTTGGAAATCTTGCTTCCACCTGTTGCTATTCTACCATGCCAGTCCTCCAGCACAGCTCTCGTGTTCAGTTTAGATGGTAAAGATGATTTGGTTCCACTTCCTGATGCCTTTGCCAACTCCATATTTGTAGAAGTTAGTGTTGTTGATTTTGACCAAAGCAGAGTTTTCCTCATACAGTCGGTGAATAGTAAACACCAGGGGCTCAATTCTCGAAATTATTCCAATGCGAAATTGGTATTTTATTTTTTTTTATCTCATTACGTTTCCTATTTCTTTTTCTTTCTTTTCTCTCACTAAATCTGCTCCCTCAAGTCGGGAATTGAGCCCCAGATGTTTGGGTTTTCCCATCTCCAATTACTTAGCCCACAGTTTTTTCCATTTCATATTGTCAAAAACCTTATAGTTGTTTACCAAACAATTTTTTGTTTAAGATCTAACATGTCTTGTAAATGTTGAAATATATATATATATATATATAACATACACAGTAGATTTTTATTATATAATTGATGTGAAGGGGCCAATGCAAATAGCTGGCTAAATATTTTATTTGGTAGGATACTATAATGTTCATGTATTCTCCTATGCTCTTGTATAACACTCGGTATAAATATTATTAAGTAGCAAGACACATCGACATACATATACAACCAACGAAATGGGCAATGCAATGGCGCAAAAATATTTAAAATTTACCAATTATTTACAAAGTTATCTTTTTATACCTCACCTATTTTCCAGATTTTAAATTGGAACATTTTAAATTGTGGGCAGTTTATTTGGTAGTCTTGTCTGGGAGACATATAATATGTTTAAAAATTCACCTCTGTGGTCAAAATATCTATCTTCAAATCGTACTGCTACTACTTGACATTGGCATGATTGCGTTGAGACTAACGGCTTACTTCCAGGGTTACGTTAGTCTAGTGTCATGCATTGTTAGCCGCAGAGCTTTTAACAGAGCTTTTATGTACGTTCTGTACTCTACGGTAAGCCTCAAATTTATTACCTATCTTTGAGAAGGTTAAACGCGTCGATAGCTCTCTTCCAGATTCTCGTGTTCATCGTCTTAACACTTCTGTATAATTTCGAATTTTCCACTAGTTTAATTCAGAATTCAAATGCTCGCATTTAGAATAATTCTATATTGGTGCTAAAATAACAACAATTATTGAACCTTACATTTTATTTCAATTCTAGAAAAGTTGTACAAGTCATGTAATCATGATAGAATTCCTAGCATTTTATGGCAAAAAAATTTATTGAAAATACTTATATCATTTATTGAAATTTAGTTATTCCCAACAATTATTGAACCTTACATTTTATTTCAACTCTAGAAAAGTTGTACAAGTTTTTTCGAACTCGTTAGTTCTCATCAGTAGAGTATAGAAACATTCATTCATCATTTATGAGCTTATTCTTGATTTATATTTACAATTAATTATTTTTTATCTACTTCCTTTCATCATGATTAGAGGATATTATTTAGGTATTAAAAAAATGAAAAAAAAAAATAATAATGCTTATAAATAATGAATGAATGCTTCTATACTCTGCTGATGAGAACTAACGAGTTCGAAAAAACAAACTTAATTTCAGTAAAGGATATAAGTATTTCCGATATATTTTTTTGCCTTAAAATGCTAGGAATGTTATCATGTAATTCAATACTTCGTCAGTATTAGCTAGAAGAGTAGCTGTTTTGATTGGTTCTCCAATGATGAGTGTTTTAAAATTTTTCTAAGTAGTGTATTAACGTGACCAGATTAAGGTACATACCAATATACAGAAAGTAGATAATTTCACATTATATGAAAAAAGTGTGAATGATTGAATTTAAATAAATGATTTAAGCATTTTTAATATATTTTTTTGCTTGAAAATGCTAAGAATCCTATCACATAATTCAATACTTCGTCAGTCAGTATTAGCTAGCAGAGTAGTTGTTTTGATTGGTTCTGCAATTATGAGTGTTTTAAAGTATTTACCTAACTAGTATATTAGCGTGCCCAGATTAGGGCAACAATATACAGAATAGGTAATTTTATAATAAAAGGAAAGTGGGTATGTTGTGATTTGCTTAATACCTAAAAATATTCTCTAATCACGATGAAAGCAAATAAATAAAAAATAATTAATTGTAAGAACAAAATATATTTTCCGTTTTTGAGATATTCGCGGTTAAAGTGGAGACTCAATACGTTTGAATCGTATATTCGTACTAAGAGCAACTAAATTATTGATAAATTTATAACTTCTGTATTAACAAGTTTAATGGTTTAGTTACCGAAATCTGCTAAAACCATAAATTTTCTTCCGAACATTCTAAACATAAATTTGAGATATATTTCCCATTTTAAAACTGCTCGTAAATAAATTAGAATTCGGGAAGCAAGAGAGCTTCCTTAATTAGCTTTCAAGCTTAGTTTACTGAAGCTTAAACTAATTCTCACAAGCGATTATAATTACTTATACTTAATATTAATGTAAGACCAGTGTTGTGACTTCTAAATGCTAATTTATAATTACAATAAAAGGTTTCGCTGTTCAGTTATTTGTTTGGTTAAAACCAAATTCGGCTAATGTAATTGCTTACGAACATACTAATGTGCAATAAGATATTTCAAATTACAAGCAGTACCAGTGAGACTATTAAATTACGAAAAAATTGAAATGAATCAAGAAGTACAGGGATTGTATAGGAAGGATTTAAATTCACTACTGGGATACACTTCTCGAAGGCATGGACCGCTATTAGACATACAAAAGTGATGCGCGATTAGGCCTAAAATGTAACTAGAGTAAACATCATATTCTTCGCCAATTTGTTGCACTTTTTATATAATTGTTGTACATTCTATAGAATATCCTTTACAGTTTTTTGTAAATAATGTTAATATTTTTTATGACTTTGTTGGTGAAACACTGATCAGTATAAAAAAAAATAATAAAAAAAAGCAAATACATCATACTATTACCTCTCTATGTTTCCAACCTGCTGTCCTTAGGTTTCAAGCCAAAATTGTACCCATTAGGCTACCAAATGTTGCTTTTAAAAACGACAATATTGCTAATATATCTCCATTTGGAAATCGTATTTTTACGTTTGGAAATTATATTGTTATCAAATATACAGGGAGTGACATAGACTAATCAGAGATAGAGCACACTTTGTTGAGTTCAAAACACTTTGTTGGGTTCAAGTGAATGGTTTTCGAGATATGGGGTTGTTTTATGATTCTTGACTGAAACTAAAATTCACCATATTTTGGCATGGGTGGACGTATTTGGATAAAAGTTGGTACACATATAGTGCACTCCTAGTCCAATCAATAGCATAATTTATTTTGGAAACTTTCCAGGACAGGACTCAATTTTTATTATTTTACATTTAGGGCCAATTACATCACCCTGTATATCAATTTTTTATTAATGGCGGATAACTATTGAAATATCTATGGATTATTGTGCAAGACACTGTCATAATATTTGATGACACGTGTATGGTTACTTCCTAGCAAATTTTTGAAAATAATGGTGAATGATATTTAAATTCTATAAAATACGTAAACAACTAGTTAACGTCGCTATTTTATTAATTTTACTTAAACACTTGTTTATTAATTATTTAATGTATTGTTACTTAAAAAGAAAAACGAAAAACAGAAAAAAGGAAGAAATAAAGAAAAACAGTTTGCTTAACCATAATTTATGGTACAAATTTTAAAAAGACACTAATTATTTTATACTCTGGTACAATTATTGAAAATTATAATAAATTTTCGATAATACATTTTTGTGAACATTCAAAAAGGGTTTTCACCGATCTATCGGTCATAGCCGGGTTGTGTCTAATATTGTCACATACATTAAAAAATTTTGTTGTAATTATTCACGGGTATTCATATTTTGTAATTATTCACGGGTATTCATATTTTCACTGTACACCTGTGACTTCAGGTGGCCCTGTAAAAAAATAATCCATGGGGTGAGATCAGGAGATCTCGGTGGCCACGTTCCTTACTAAATTGATACACCTCTGAAAGTATTGTATGATTTACCTTTACCAATACATCTGTTGGTGTAACATTGATTAAGATGCTCCCTCACTGGTACAGAAAAATGGGGTTCAGCACCATCGTGTTGAAACCACGTACCTCTGGTATTGACGTTTTCTAATAAATTTGGTAACACATCTATTAAGAAATTTAAATAAACTTCATCCATTAGCCGTTAGTCTCTCTTCAAAAATGTGTGGCCCTATTAGGTGACTATTGTGTATTCCATACCAGACGTTTATGTTGAATCTGTGTTGGGAATTTTTCTGAAGCGTAGCATGTGGAATTTCAGTTGCCCAAATATGTTGATTTCTGGTATTGTTTTTTCCATCACGCGTGAATTGAGCTTCGTCCGTGAACAGAATTCTAGACATTGTTCATCTGTGCGCAACTATCCACCTACAAAATGTTAAACACGGAACGCTGTCACCGTCTTCAAGTCGTTGAACTATGTGAACATGAAAAGGATACAAATTTCACCATACTCTTGTTCTGGGAATTTCTAATTGATGACTGATTTTCTTGACGCTTACAGTTGAATTCATATGAACAATCTGTAATACTTCCTTTTGCTGTTGAAAATCTCTGGGAACAAGTTCATGTTTTGCCTGTGAGGGAAATTGCCCATGTTCCTTACTAAATTGATACACCTCTGAAAGTATTGTATCATTTGGTGTACGACGATTTCGAAAACGTCTTCTATATACTCTCTCTGCACCTCTTCCATTTCCATCGCAAAAACCATACGCATAAATCATATCTGCATACATTTGTAAATTGGAATGGCATCTTGAAATTATTAGATTTGTTAATATAAAACCTTATTTTAATGACTCAAACGACTTCTTTGAATACTTTAAGCTTAATTTCTATAGGTTACTTACATTACTATGTAGGTATTAAACTATAAATGACAGAATTGACACACGCCTACTTTTATTTTTAAGCAAACTGTTTTTCTATGGAATATTGCATATAGCCGTACAAATTATAAGTGCAATTTGAATCAAATTTAAGTAACAATAATACTTTAAATAATTATTAAACAAGTGTTTAAGTAAAATTAATAAAATAGTGACGTTAACTAGTTGTTTGTGTATTTTGTAGAATTTAAATATCATTCACCGTTAGTTTCGAAAATTAGCTAGGAAGTAACCATAAACGTGCCATCAAATATTATGGCAGTATTTTGCACAATAATCCATAGACATTTTATTAGTTATCCGCCATTTACAAAAAACTGATATACAGGGTGATGTAATTGGCCCTAAATGTAAAATAATAAAAATTGAGTCCTGTCCTGGAATTTTTCCAAAATAAATTATGTTATTGGTTGAATTAGGAGTGCATTATATGTGTACCAACTTTTATCCAAATACGTCCACCCATTTCAAAATATGGTGAATTTTAGTTTCAGTCAAGAATCATAAATCTCGAAATTTCGTAATCTCGAATCTCGTATCTCGAAAACCATTATCTTTCAAGTGTGAGTGTGGGGGTGTTTTGAACTCAGCAAAGTGTACTCTATCGCTCATTAGTCTATGTCACTTTAAATCTGGGACACCCTGTATATTTGTAAAATACGTAAATAAATGAATATAGTGATGTCAAGACAAATTTCGAATGGTATGGTTTTGCTGCAGTAATTTTGTGGGTTTAATTTGTTTTAGGTACGACAACAAGAGCAATTAGAAGTTTTGGATTAAATTTTTCCATTGCTTCATATAAAATGTAAACAGTATTACGAATATTTATATTAATTAGTTCTCTACTATTGCAAGTTGTTAGTGTTTCAATAAATAATGAAAGTTTTATACCTATTTTCAGTAAAACAAAATCGTTATAGAACCCGTTATTTCACAGAATGTACTAATGAAGTTAATTACCTAACTTAAGTGAGTGGAAGAAGCTAGCTATTATTTAACACTAGTAGAAAATTTTGATACTATATTTGCACTCTACTATGTGGAAATAATTGTTTATGGAACTTTAATAATATAATATTTGAAACTGTCTACCTCAAAAACCCATAAAACAATATGCCACATTGGTAGTGGGCGTGTATGAAGTAAAAAAAATAAAATTTGATGCCTTTGGTTTTTGTACACACACTTAAATCACAATTCTATTCCTTTCACCCTTTTAATAATGGGTTGGGGTTGGTAATGTGGGTGGCTAATACCAAAAAGCTTCTCTTATATATACTAATTACTAATTTTATGAACTCTTACTTGCTGCATTTCTCTATTTACTCCCATTTACCCTCCACCCTTTAACAGAACAAGATAAAAATATAATCTAGTTCCAGATTTCGTGAAGACACAGGTGTACCAAATGTCGAGTCAAATCTTAAAAGGTTCCAGAATAATCGTGCGAACAAATAGTTATAGACCAACAGACAGACAAACAGAAATTTTTTTTCGCTCAAATTTAAAATCTTCACGTTTCATGACATTCTAATCCCATTTGAGTAATATAAATTTTCAACATTTTTATTGCGTTACTATACTTCCACTGGATATGGAAGTAAAAATGACATGTTAATTTATTTTATTTTAAACAGCAGTTCCTGTTAGCTCAGTTAGTTCTATGCCTCTGCTAGGTATTTGAATCTTCTGGTGTACTTAAAATTCAAGAATTCGTGCAAAAGTCTAAATGCTATTGTTTGCTTGGTGTCCATCTTGCTCACGCTGGGACTTATATTTCATTAAAATAAAAGAATAATTTCATAAGCTACTTATTATATTAAAAAACAACGACTTTAATGCTGGTGTCTAATTTATGTGGTGCTTTGTTTTTGAGGTGAGCGGTTTAATGTTATATTCAGGTTTCGTTTTACATATCATATCATACATTTAAATTGTGTAATTGACGGATGAATTTTAACAATAGTTTTCTATTAAATTTAAATGCAAAAACAAATTTCGATTGGAATAAATACCACAGGCCACAATGGGTTATGAGTAGCGATGACAAGCGCGATAATTTTATTAATAAAATATATAATTTTAATTTTAGTGGTGCTGGACTATGTACAATTTAGGATTACATTCAAATTTGTTTGTTTAACTTTCAGTATAATTGCTTTTACGAGGAGAGCAATGCAATTATTTGGGGGGGGGGTTAAGTGAATGTTTGACCAAATTCAGGCTTTTTGGCCAGAGCAGCTAAATATCTTCCATATCTTCTATCAATCAATAATATTTTCTACTTGTTACATAACTGCATAATATATTTTGAAGACATGCAAATTATTTTGAGGTAAAACATCCACCATGCACGATTATAATCAGGGCCGGCCTTAGTTCCTCAAGCGCCCTCGTGCGAAATTTTAAAAGGCGCCAATTTTTCTGGTCAAGTCATAAAACAAATTTTTTTCTCTTAAAATTGATGAGCGGGGGGTATCCAAAACAAAATTTTTCCGTCCTTATAAGTTTTACTCGAAAAAAAAGTATATTAAGCTCGTGGCGTCCTTGTACGGGGCACGGTCGCGCCCCATCAAAGGCCGGCCCTGATTATATAATGATAAGGATAATAAGGATCGATTCTGTTGCACTATTATTTAACTTTTATCTTTTAAGGATCACATCAAAGTACAAACAAGGAAAATATGTGCATTTCTATGTCATAACATCCGAGGCCAGAAGGGTGATCAAATGCTGGGTCAAGAGTAAATACAACCCTACTGGAGAGATATACCAGATAAGTCGACATAGGAAAACCATAGACCATGCTCAAAACAAACTGAGGAACTGTTCATAAAGAACAGGATTCAGTTGAGAAACATAACGGGTCTTCTAACTGGACATTTTCCCGTTAAGTACCTGAATTTAATCGGAAAGTTTGCTGGCGACCTTAACTGCGGACTGTGTGGTAAGGTATCAGAAACTGTGGAACATATTATACACGACTGCGAGGCGTTGGACCGTAGAAGATATAATATCTACGGACAAACACCAACAGACACAGAAACCATCAAAACTCGCCCATTTTCAGATCTGTATCACCTTGTCAGTGATACAGGAATATTAAAATGGACAGTGTAATCTAAGGCAGAGAGCGCACAATAAGCTCAGGAGGCTGCAGTGCCCTTGAAATATTTTCTTTTACAGATGAGCCCCAGGAGGAGGGACTTTAATCAGTTAGAGTCTGAAACTCAGACCCATTCCAGCGATGGGCAGCCCGTGTGGGTTTCCCCTCCTCGAAAAAAAAAGTCATCACTCACTTAGAGGATGATCGATGATTCCCTATAGGTTTGTATATACATACGTATGGCTAGATTTGTACTACGGATTGCGAAACTGCGATCTCGGATGATCTATCCTTTCCCTTTATTAAATTTTGACGAAAATTCGCAGAATTGCCACAGTCTAGGTATAGTAAAGGGGATTTTGTCGAAGCAGTGTTTCACAATTTCAGCGGCATCGCCTAATAAAAGGAGATAATAAAACCGCGTTAGCTAAAAACATATAAAAGTGCCGCTGTACACTGGAATCTAATGTTGACACTCGGTCAGAATCGAATGCCTTCAACACTGTAATTATAAAAGAATCAACTACGTCTTTAGCTAATTGTCAGTATGTTTCACAAATGTAGTAGATTTCCGATAAAAGTAGGTTACGTATTAACATTTTAAAATGAAATAAAATTCACTTTATCACGTTGTGTACATGTATGATTCACACGGTACTTAGCAGTTTTGTCATTAATCCTTAACTTTGTTAGTTATGTTTATGGTCAACCGGGGCTAATGTGATACGCCCAAAAATATGGGGCTATTGTGATACAGACAAAAAAATGTATATCTAGAGAAAGTTATTGGACTCTGCTGAAGGAGGCACCTTATCCAAGAGATTATTTTTCTAGAAGTTATTACTGTTATGTTTATTACAAGTGTAATAAAGTTAGAACAAAACTATATGAAAAAAATATGTTAGATTGGACAAACCTTATATAATATGACGCCATATTTATGTTACAGATTAAAAATTAAGTTTCAGCGGAAAAAACATATAACTTGTCATGTCATGTGATTTTGTGCTCCAAAAACTTTTTTTTTCTTTGATAAAACTTTTGCTCTGGAAAAGTTTCACGACTGTTATTCTGATGTTTTTGTAGAGTAAATTATCAAGGGTACTTCCAACAGTATTTTGATGTATAATTTATTAACATTACTATTTGTTAATGGTTTCATAAGAGCTATCAAAGTTCAGGGGCTATTATGATATATTTTCAGGGGCTATTGTGATACAGGTTGTGAGGCTAATATGGTATACGAAATAACGAATCTTATATGGTTATAACTGATGTAAGGGTTTCTCTTTGTTGCAGTGTAGTGTCGAAGTCAAGTGTTTTTTTTAACTATTCTATTGTATTCTCATATCATTAAAAGTTGTTCATTAAACAATATTTTACATTTACTCTTTAACCCATACCATTTTTAAATGTTAGATTATTTTTTAAGTTCTAAAATATTTTTTTTTTTTGGTTTCAATCACTTAATTTCCACAAGTTTTTTCGGAATTTTATCATAAAACTATTACCTATTTTTTTTTAATGGCACCAAGAAACGAGAGAGGTCTCATCAGTCATTACAGTACTGTATCTGAATAGCCCCGCGGTGTATCACTAATAGCCCCAAACGGGGGGCTATTTTGATACAAACATTTCATTTTTTTGTTGGTCTAATCTGTATTTTCGTAAAATTTCTGCACTGTAATCTTAAAAAGAAAGTAATTTAGCACACAACAGTATTTTTTTAAAAAACTTCTAGGATAAAAAACAAAATTTTATTTGAAAAGTTTTGACTTTTGTATCATGTTAGCTCCTGTTGACCCTATGTATGATTTAATATTATATAAAAATGGTTAATTTTATTGGGAAAATATGTTTTATGTTGCCAGCAGCAAATTGGGTTTTTATATTTAATTATTATGAAAATAAACGTAATAAATACGCCACACATATTCAACAGAACAGGAAAGTATGTGTTTGATTCAAAATTGTTTTTTTATTTGTTTGATGTGTATTGGATGTTTTTGTAAGAACTATTGCCGGTTTTAGATTAACTTTATTACCAAAAATGCATTGTAGCTGGCAATGATTAATATTTCACCATTTCGTCGTTTTTCTGAATGTTCTAGGTGTTTGCAATATAATATTATGTCTATATGAGAGCCGTCTCTGGCGCCGAGATAAAATTCCCGAGCCCTGTTCATCAGCTCCTTGGAGTTATACTGAATCCTTTTATTAAACTTTTTTTTTCAAATTCTTTACATTCCATTTGTTCGTTGCAAATTTGATTAACAATATGGTGGTTTAACACGATTTTCTTTTATCAAGTTAATAAATAGGTATGCTCTGAAATAAATTCAAGTGAAATATTTTAGATTCATTTCCTTTCACATAGATGGAATGCATATATGACAAAGATTTAACTTTCAGCTATTACTGAATAGATTGAATCTTCATTTCCTGGAGTTTAGACATATTTCAAATAATTCAATATTTTATAGAAAATCCTACGTAATAAAATTTATTTACCAGAAATTCTTACCGAACTAAAATTAAATGTACGAAGTATGCACTAAGCAAAACCCATATGCATTCTAACATCCTACTTCAAATAGCAATATAATATTGTAGTCATGCATTTATACGATGATCAGTTATTTTAATAAAATGAACGTTTGTTTACCTAGTGACTTTCTTAATTTAGCCGCAAAAAATAACTGTTTTCTGTTTTTAATTCTCTTTTTGCACTTATGTACTTATTATATCACTCATGGAAATTATGAAAAGTTGATCAGGATCACAAAGTATTCCCAAATGAGAGGCTTTTTTCAATATCTTTGCGAAATGAAGAATAGAAGCCAGGAAGCAAATCGTGCGCTGTACAGACCTTCGATACTGAAACCAGGAGTGGAGGCAATCATAAAAAAGTTAAAAACTGGCAAAACAGCTGGGTCGACAATATCTCCGCCAAGGTGCTTAAGTTACTTAGTGAAAATGGACTCTCAGAGAGTATGCCAAAAAATTAGAGAAACAGGAATCTGATGACTGGAGGACCTCAGTCTTCGTACCAGTACATAAGCTGAGAGCAACAGATATATGTTTTTTGGGGGAAAAAATTCTTTGTCACAGAATAATTAGTAAAGAGAAAATGGCAGGCAGTATTATTTATTTCTTATAATCTCAAATTAGCTTGTTTCAAAAAATTTATAATGAGCTGGTTACCGATAACTTTTTTTCGTTATTTTTTACGACATTCAATAGAATTCCAACATCTAGATAATCTGTTAAAATTTCAGCTTCATAAGTATATTCAATCCTTAAATATTCAATGTTAAAGATTGAGTTTCAGTACAAAGCACCTAGCCGACTCGTGACGTCATTCTGCATAAACACTACTCATTTTAAGGTACTTATATACTGATAAGAGAGAATCTAGCGGTGGATTTAATAAATTAAACCGCAAGAGAGATAGAGTAAAAGGATTTGGCAACACTGTATTAAATACGATTGTCATAACTGTCATATACTAATCTGCTACAATTAATCTGGCTATATTTCGTTCGTACCGAGCCGAATTTTCCAACTTCGATATGCAATTCACTATGAGGTTTAACTGGAAGTTTTCCTCTTTACGTCGCGACATCATAGGGCCGCCCCGCTGATGTTTTTCGAAAAATATGAACGTGTCAAGATCGCATGTTTTTGTAATTTTTTCGTCTCCGAAATGCCAGCTGTTTTTTTACTATTTTTCGCAGATATGTCCGAAATGGTAAGAGCTAGCTCGAAATAAAAAATTAGGTCAAACAAGTATTTTTCTCTGCGAATCCTTTGCAACCATCAGAATTTTAACTTTTCTCTTCGTTACGGAGATATTTACTGAAATGTCGACGATGTAGGGCAAGAAAACGCAAATTTTGTGCTTCAAAAGTTGTCAACTACTTAATCTTGACTTCTACGCCAAAAGAATATTCTAGCTAATTTAAATAGAATTAAATTTGCTAAAACTCTTTCTTTTATTTTTTGGATTCCAACAAAAATTAGAGAATTAGAGGGGGCGGAAATTTGAACTTTTCTTTCTTCTGTAAAATTTCGCCATTTTGTCACCGTAATTAATCGGCAATTAATTAAAATCGATCTCATATACGATGTCCACTTAATATCATGTATTACCTAGATACTTTATTAATTTCGGCCCTTCAAAACAAAAGTTTCTGACAAAATTGTTTTTTTAAGATTTACATGCATTCTCTAGGAAAACGTGAAATTTTCTCCATTTACTCGAATATCTTGATATTCATCGATTTTTCAGAAAAATTTGTAGACAACAAATCTAAAGAGCCTTTATACTGATTTTTAACCTTATACTTTTTAAAAATTTAAATATTCACGCCATCTTCTTAATATACAACGTTGCCAATCAATTTCAACAGCTGTTTCATTTACACAAATGTCGGTCTTAAAATTGATTAAAGATCTAATAACTTTTATACTAGACGGACGATTTTTTCAGGATTTTAACAGAGTGTTAATGAGAAACTACTTAATTTTATGTTAGTTTTTGAAGCATATTTCTCAAAAATTGTGGTAATAAGAGCGAAAATTAACTTGAGCCGATCTCTACTACGTCAAATAAGGCATCTTTGCCTAAAAAAGTCAAACTTTCCGAATCAGTTACTCTGAAACTAAACGGACGATTTTATTTTTATTAAAAATTCAAGTGTAAAATCACTTTATTTATTAGTATACCAAATTACATTTAAAACTGTAAAAGTTCATTTTAGTATACAAGTACCTTAAACCAACAAGAAGATAAAAAAGATATAGTTTAACAATAAAACGCCGTTTCCATAGAGAAACACAATAACACACACCACACGCTTATTAAATCTCGACTGTCGCCTGATCTGCATCCGCAAAGTGACGTCACGCGAAGCTCCGCGCCGTTTTCGCGCGGTCCAACTTTGGTCATTTATTTAAGGGTTTAAACGTCTTAATAAAAACCTAAAAATTTGGGAATTGCCTTAAAAAGCATTCTACTTTCGATTTCTAAAATAAAAAAAAATGCTGAACGGGCCTAGGGTATTGCACTAAAAATTTGAGGATTATTAACACTTAATAAGTATGTTAAATTGACTGAGAACTGAACATTTAAAAATCTCAATTCGTTATTTAGGTTTGCTGTAGCTTTCCTATGGCTACTATAAACAGTAAATAAATGGTTTAAATCACCTGTTGAAACGTGATCACACGTACAGCGCGGCGACTCTACGACTCCTAATTTATAAAGATGTAACGGAAAGGAACCATGATTTAACTTTAACCTAGTTATAGTAGTAGAAACATTTCTTCGAATATAATAATCAAATATAGGGTGCGCCTCTTAAAACTCCCCAGGCTTGTAACTTTCTTAATTTTTAAGTGACGATCATGCTGGGCACATCAAATTGTAGTTATTTTTAAGGCGTTTAAACATCTGTACAGAGTGATTTAAAAAAATTTTTTTTGAAAAAATTGTTAAGAAAGAAAACTTAATTTCCATGAATATTTTCTTACCTCACCTGTACATGAACTGCGGAAATGTTTTCTTATAAAGGTTTTAATTAGCCTCAATTTATGTTATTACGTTATATCCGAAATTCTTTTTGGATTTAGAGAAAGAAATTAAAAACCCCGTTTCCGATTCCAAACTATTTTTGTTAAATAATTTTGAAAAGAATGTAAATAATAATTTTATGCTTTATTTGTAAAAGACATATCACAAACAATATCCAACGTAACAAAACAGTAACAAAAAACAAAAGAAATAAATATTTTTAAAAACAAACATATATTAAAATGTACTAAATTTTTTATTTTAATAACATAAATTGAAGCTAATTAAAACCTTTATAAGAAAACATTAACAGAGTTCATGTAGAGGGTAAGGTAGAATATTCAAAGAAATTAAGTTTCCTTTCTTAACAATGCTTTCAAAAAAATTTTTTTTAATCACTCTTTGTATGCATGTTTTTTCAAAGGCTTTAAAAATGTCTACAATTTGATGTGCCCAACATGGTCATCGCTTCAAAAATAAAAAAGTTACAAGTCTGGGAAGTTTTAAGTGCTGTATAAGGAATTGAATTGGGTACAGAAGGATGGATAAGTGCATAATGATTTTTTGAAGATCTGACATATTCTGCCCATAACTTTTGCCAATTTTCTTTTATGTTTGCTTGAAACAAATTGTTAAAATCATAGTATAGAATAATGTTATTTATTTCAGTTTTTTTGATAGTCTCTTTTGCTAATTAATCCGCTCTATCATTTCCATCGATCCCTGAATGCCCTCTGGCCCAAATAAATGTGGCGGCAATACTTTTTTTTAACTAACGTAACTAATTTATGTTTGATATTGAAAATTAGATAATTATTATATTGTATTTGATTCCTTCAGAGAGACAATAATGCAGCTTGTGAATCAGATACTATTATCGAGTAGCTAATTTATTATGTCAAATTTGACATTTTCATTTTTACTTCTAGAGATGAAAATATTTTAAACCGAGGGGCAAAGCGCGAAGGAAATCTGGTATACATCCAGAAGGAAATCCGAGGAAATCTTAAGGAAATTCGAAGAAATCTTCGTCAAAGAGGAAATCTGTTGTACAAAATTTTGGGCGCGGTTGACTCCTCGTCTTCATCTCTAGAGTAAAAAAACTTTCATATACAGTAGACAGTGGAAAAATTGTTATTTTCATATATATGAGTTGAAAAAGTACTTTTACCTCCGTTCCTAATGGCAAACACACAGCCGTCTAAAAAGTCAAACTTTAATGTCATAAAATGAGTTAATATGTGTCATCATGTTTTTCTGACGTTTGAAGAACATAGTTTTTTAAATTTCTTCTAGTGGGGTTATTTCAAGTGTGTAAAAAACTTAAAAATACTAATTTGAACAGTGAAATATACGAGGATAACGTAAGAGCAGTTAAAATCACTATTTGTTAATTATTCATAAATCCACAAAAACTATACTACTTCTTAGTGGTTAGAGATAATTTTATTGCTGTTATATTGCTACTTTGTCAATACCAAATGTGTTTTAACTTGTAGTTTTCCAGCTTGAAAATAGATATTTTACGTATTTTAAGAAATGCGAAGAGGCGCATATTATCGGTCATAACTTTTTCGTTTTTTATGTAGAGAAAAAATAAAAAAAGTTTCGGAAAGCTCAATCAATTTTCATTAGAACTGATTTTTCATTAGAACTGATGTCTACAAATATTTTGAAAAAACTGATGATTATCGAGATTTTTGGGAAAATGGAAGAAATTTCACGTTTTCCGAAAAAATACATGTAAATCTTAAAAAAAAATAATT
Source organism: Rutpela maculata (assembly GCA_936432065.2). NCBI lineage: Eukaryota > Metazoa > Arthropoda > Insecta > Coleoptera > Cerambycidae > Rutpela > Rutpela maculata. The sequence continues at coordinate 240,018,228 of OW386286.2, read as the reverse complement.
TCTCCCAAAAACGTTTGCATCGAAGGGCCGAGATTAATGGAGGGTCTAGAATCAATTTCAGTTAATTACCAATTAATTACGGTGACAAAGTGATGAAATTTTACCGAAAAAAAAAAGTCCTTACTTCGGCCCCCTATATTTCCTTCATTTTTGTCGCATGACAAAAAAATCAAAAAAGGAAATTGAATTCTATTTAAATTCGTTAGAGTAGTTTTTTGGCCTAGGAACCAAGGTTAAGGAGTTATCAACTTTTTAAACAAAAAATGTGCAATTTTTGCCGTACACTTCTGTGCAATAAAATCCCGTACACTTAAAAAATCAAGTAATCCAGTTTTTACTAATATTAAGTGATGTGAATCAGTCTTTTTGGAATTTAGATCTTTTATTATCATATAAGTTTTAAGAAAGTGACATAGATTTTGAAATGTCATAAGTAAGGTATTTGGAAAAATGTTAATGATTTACTGATTTCGATTTATAACAAATGTAAAGATTGACGTTGAAAAATTGTGTCCGAGTTAAGGCCAGATTCTGAAAGCTCAAAACATTGAAAAGCGGTTTTCTGCATGGCTGTTCTGCACGTGTCTGCCTGTGATAATCGCACGGACCTGTTCCGCGGAGACACGTAGCGTTCGTGAAACCTGGTATTTGCAGGGTGGTACACCCGTCATTACAAGACTGAAAAACCTTTTCATCGGTAAACACAACATTGTTCCAAAACTCCAACGGGCGATAGACATAATTTAAACAATGCAGAATGCAGGCTTGCTTATGTTCTTCTGTTAATATGGTCTTCTTGGCACTTACACAGTGTTTTAATTCCGATTTTCCTATCCTTCGGCTAGCTGTTGACCTCGATGCTGTTTGAAATAGACTTTCCCTCAAATAGCTAAGGAACGCTTCATCTTGAACGAGATTTAAACTTCTCGGTCGGCCTGAACCGTCTTTTCTCTTTATGATACCTTCCTCCTCCCACACTCATAACGGTACTTTTATTTAAGTGATAATGGTTAGCAACTGCTCTGATAGATCATCCCTCTTCAATTTTAGAGAGAATTAGAATTTTTTCATGTTCAGTTAATTTCGGCATTTCGAAAATATGACACTGACACTCACAAATAAATAAAGAATGATTTAATATAGCGAAAAATAGGCGTACGGGATTTTATTGCACAGAAGTGTACATCGCCACACATTTCAGTAAATATCTCCGAAACGAAAAAAAAACTGGTTCTAATAGAACCAAAAGATTCGTAGAGAAACGAACTCGAAAAAATACAATATTAAAAGGTTCATATTTTTCGAAAAACACCTGCGGGAGGGCCATACGATGTCGCGACGCAAAGATGAAGAGTTCTAGTTGATCCGCATCGTAAATTGCACAGGGCAAATCGAAAATTCGGCTCGGCACGAACGAATCAAAAGTGGCATTTTTTGACATTTAGCGAAAACGGCAAAAAAAATGTCAGTCACACATGTCAATATAATGGTGAAGTTTTTATTTCATGGCTGCCATATAAATTTATATACTACGCATGCGTAACCATTGACGCCATGGCTTTTAGCGGGAACTACAAATTTTCAAAATATTTTAAATTTAACATTATTTAACGTCCATAGAAAAAAACTGCTGTTACATATACTTAATTATTGCTAGTCCTAGAATGCCAATTTAATGTAATAGTTCAGTAAGTGAAGCTTTTAAATCCCAGCTCGAAAACGATGTGATGAATTTCCAAATTTCTTTCTTCATCATGCTTGATAAAGTATGTACATAAGAATCTATATTGTTATTTTTCTTGCCTTTTGGTTAGGGGTGATTCCCAAAAAAGGGGTTGTCGACAAATCGAATGGTTTTTTCTTTTTTTTCTTCGATGTTTAGTTTTGGAAATATGGCATTTTCAAAATGGCGGCGAAACGTTCAGAAAAAGTATTCGGCGTTAAAATCTAAAATTAATCAAAATTTACAACCATAAGAAAAATTTTTATTCTTGTAAAAATTAAAGGTATAAACATTTTCTTTCGACCGAGATGTAGTACGACCTTTTATAATGAAAAGTAAAAAAGTTACAAATAAAAAAGTAGCGCATTTAAGAATTTAGGCGCTATTCTTTTTTAGCCTTATTGCTCTAATTTATTATTAATTAAATTTGTTTTAAAATCCTACTAGATATTGTTAATGCATATTGTTACTAACATGCTTACATTTTTTAGAATTTTTAAAATAATTATTTTTCATTCTGTACCCATTTTCAATAATAAAAATTTTCATAATTTTTTGAAAAAAATCCGGTTTTTGGAAATTACTCAGAAAATATTTTTTTATAAAAAATGGTAAGAGCACAAAAATGAAGCTTATAAAAAAACGAATAGTTCGGTTTTTATTTTCCCACAACAAACTGTTCCAGGTTTAAAGATGGCGCTTGAGTGCATACGCAAGAAAATTATGTATTTAAAATTGAAACAACTCAAAAATTATAAGATTGATAAAAAATGATATAAGAATGAAATGAAGCTTATAAAAAAACGAAAAGTGTGGGTTTTTATTTTTTTTCCTACGACAAACTGTTCCAGAGATTTGACAGTTTGAAATAATGTTGAAACTTTTCAGTTTGTACGCGCATTTTAAAAGTCTATAGTAGGTTCAGAAATGAGCAATAGTCGTCTATTTTTCGAAGAATACGCAGAAAAAGCGGGTTACATTGCACTTTAGCATGTTTTAGAGTGTAGATAAAAAATGTTATTTAATTAGTTTACTTAATTGTATTAATTTGATTTATTTATCACAATCTGTATTTTTGATAAAATTAAACATGTTGCTATACTCTTTTGTGGCCATTTTTAAACCACCATTTTCTTTTTAAATTTAGACCTCCTAGTCATATTCAGCGACCCAAAAAAAAAACATAAGTATATGGATTTTCGTGAATTTATTTATATCATTAGAAGAATTATTAATTTTTCAGTATTTAAAGGTGGTTTCAACCCTTAATATTTTCGTCTTTCCTATGTTTTGAGCTCATAATTATATTCAGCGACCTCAAAAACATAAGTTTATGGATTTTCGTGATTTTATTCGTAAAATTAGAAAACATTAATTTTTCAGTATTTAAGGGTGACTTCAATCCTTAATATTTTCGTCTCATAAGTTTTGATCTAACAGTCATATTCAGCTACATCAAAAACATGAGTGTATCGATTTTCGTTAATTTATTCCTAAAATTAGAAGTTATTAATTTTTCAGTTTTTAAAAACAAAAAGCAGGTAATGCGACAAAATAGACTTTGATGCACGCATTTTATAAAGCATATTGCAAAAAAAATAAGGAAATTCCTTTCACCGTTTTCGGGCCGAGAATTTTACCATTTTTACTGCTTCACTTGTGCTATAAATATAAATTATGAAATAACCCTATTCTATTTCATTATTTCAGGGTGGATTAATTATCTGAAATTTATGTTATTGGCAACATTCTACTGAAACTTTTATATCGTGAAAAAACTGAAATTGTCGCCAGTTAATACAATAATAATTATACACTATGTGATATTTTCAAATTAAGAAAAGGAAAAACAAAATTATATTACTGAAAGAGACTAATACAACTTACTAGTTACGAAATTTTGAAGTAAAGCTATCAAAAACAAAAATATTTGGCAATGAAAATATGACCTATATATACGAAATATTTAAAACTATCACAGACCGTGATCTTATTTTTATAAGAAACTGAAATATGCACCGCACCGTCCGGCAACCTTCTATTACCACATTGATAAACTATTTTTAGTATCAACGCTACTTGGTAATGATATTAATCAAACACTTTTTAATATCCAGTGTTCCAAACATCGCATGTCTTCCCTCAGTTTCGTGATTTAATTTAATCACAACAGTAAAAAGCTACACGGATATGAATTGCAGTACATTTATACGCAATACTCGATCATTAAGGATATTTTTCAACAGAAACGGTGCCAAGAATTTGGCTATATTAAAAACTCTAAGTCTGTATTTAAATAAATTGTGATTAAGTGTGTGATCATTTTCAGCTGCCTTGTGTAAGATAAAGGCGGGAATAGAGTTGTATATTGTATAAAATTTCCATGAGATTAAGTTGAAATGTTGTCATTTATATCAGCTAGATATTTAAGGATAAGAATAGTTTTGCTGCAGTCGATATTACCATGCCACAATTACTTCAAATTCAATTCAAATCCAAATATTTATTGGTCTTTTTTGATCATGTACACGATATAAGACAAGTCATTGAAACACTATTTTACACAATAGTTAAATAATATAAAAGCTTATACTAAAAGTCAAATATAGGGTAAGACAGGCAGTTGTATAAGACGAAGACAAAGGATACTGAAAAATGTACGGTACAATACAAAAAACCGCTGCCCAAGGTATCATTACTTCCACATCCAGATTTTCTATCCAAGTCTCTCACAACGCAAAAATTTTGTACGTGGAAATAATTGTTTATGGAACTTTGATAATATAATATTTGAAATCGTCTACCCCAAAAACCCATAAAACGATATCCCACATCGGTAGTGGGGTGGAGGTGGTAGTGGGGGTGGATGAAGTAAAAAAAGATTTTGAGGCTTTTGATTCTTGTACACACACTAAATAACAATTTTTTTTCATCCCATTTAATAATGGGGTGGGGATGGTAATGGGGGTGGCTAATGCCAAACATTTTTTTGAGACCTTAGCTTCTCTTGTACGTACTAACTACCAATTTTATGGACTTTTACCTGCTTGATTTACCTATTTACACCAAATTTACCCCAATTTACCCCCCTCGACGGAACAAGATGAGAATATAATCTAGTTCCAGATCTCGTTAAAGTACATATGTGTAACAAATTTCAAGTCAATACCTTAAATGGTTCCAAAGTAAACGTGCGCACAAAAAGTTACAGACAGACCGATGGACAGAAATTTTTTTTCGCTCAAACTTAAAATCTCTACGTTTCATGACACACTAAGCCCTATTTGAACAATTAAAATTTTTAAAACATTTTTTGTCGTTACCATACTTCCACTGGATGTGGAAGTAATTAGTAAACAACACAAGAGTAAAAAGAAAAAACAAAAAAACGAAACATATAGGTTCATGTTAACTTGCTGTGCAGACAGAAAAACCCTGATGTAGAATAATAACATTTATCTGTTAGCTTTTTTCTAAATAAATACTCTCTTTCCTAATATTTTATGTCATCCGGTAGACGGTTAAATAATTTCGGGCCTATAATTCTTGGAGACTCACTTGTGATTTTTAATCTGTCTATCTTGTATTGACATTATGGTAGTCTCTATTTAAAATAAAACTATTTCTAAAAACATATATATACAAATTTCGAAAATGTATATGCTAGGTAAGAATTTTATTTTCTATAAAGATATTCTTGCACGTGTGAATATCGGTATACCAAATATACATCGTAAGATACGTTCTTGAGCAATAAATAAATTTGAAGACATGGTGGAATTTCCCCCGTAAACGTGAATCAACCTGGGCGTGGGCATAATATAAATTAATAAGTTGTTCTCTTGATAAAACCTCCATAATATTTCGGAAGAGATATACTATGGAAGAAACTTGGATATCAAAGTTTCACAATGATGCTTCCAATTTAGACATTCGTCCAAATATATCCCTAAAAACTTAACATTACTCTCAGTATTAGAAATATTTGTATTATCTATTTTAATATTTAAGTTATCGCATTCCTTTCACTTACTGTGAAATCTGATAACTTGAATTTTTTCGGTATTATGGGAAAATCAATGGTTTAAAGTGTTTAAAATAGCATTGCAATTTTGTTCCAAAACATTATCAGATGGATTTGACATTATCACAAAAATGCCGTCAGCATACATTGTAAAACGTGCGGGTTGATGGCAAAAAATCAATATCATTATTAAATAAAATAAAAGGCACAGGGCCTAAAATAGAGCCCTGTGGAATACCCATAGTTTAATTTAAACATTCTGAATTAACAATACATACAGTGTTATCGTTTTTATGTCTTAAACTTAAGTATTGCCTCTGATCTTAGATGAATGTAGTGATCCAGTTTAATGACAGCCTTCGTATACCATAATCAAATAATTTAGATGATTGACTTTTATTTATTTGTTTGAGATACAACTACCCACACAGATAAGAAACCACATTGTAGGGTGGAAAAGAATAATTTATCATCATCATCATCATTTAAAGTTTTATATAATAGATATACATTGAAAACTTAGGTAGGTATTATGTAAGGTGTTTGTACAAATAACACAGCCCCACAAAAAAAAAAAAAGTTCAAAGCAGCGAACCAGACCCATGTATCCCCATGTATTTTCGGTCGCTGAATCTGAATACGCAGTCAAAAAAAATCGTACACCTCCAAAATCATTAGCTAGAGCCAAATAACACCCCTGAAATGGGATAAAAAGATAATTAAGCTATTAGAATAGTTGTTACTTCTTAATCAATCGAATTATACAAATTAAGGTTAAACAGCAGCGTACATACAATAGATATAAAACACACCCCCAGGGAGGGGCGAAAACTAGCCCCCAAATATAAAAAAAACCCGATCCAAAACAGCAATGACTGCTGAAAAAGCTCGAAATGTCTAAGTTTTGTTAAAGTGTTAAGAAACTACATCAGGTCCGACGTAATCTTCATAAACTGCCCCTATAGGGTTGAGAACAACCACCTTTAAGTTCAGAGGACACGAGAAAAACAAGAAAAACGTAAAATCCAACAGGATTTCTATTTTCATGGATGCTATGATTGGCTGAAGTTGCGTAGTACTCTAAAATAGAACCAGAAATTTACGTACCATCAACATCCCTCAGAGGGTGTGAAAACTACCCCCCATGTAAGATTTAACTATAAAAAGTTACAGTGACTTCTATAAAAATTCGAAACACCTGCGTTAGTGGAAGAGAGAAGAAACTAGACTATGTTCGACGATGTGCTTGAAAACCACCCCCACGGGGTTGCGAGATACTACCTCTACATCTGCAGGATGCTGGAAAAACAGAGAGAAACTAACCGGATTTACATTTTTGTGGATGCTATGATTGGCAAAAATCGCGTTGCACACTTAGAGTTTGAAACTCATGTCCTATAAATGTTATTAAGTAACACCGCCAGAAAGGATGTAAACTACCGTAATTCAAGATGTAACGAAAAAGCTATACTGTTGATTATTCGTTTCATTTCCATAGATTGTTTTTATAGGGGTGGCGTCTCTCAACCCCGTGGGGGTGGTTTTCAAGCACAGCGTCGAACATAGTCTAGTTTCTTCTCTCTTCCACACAACGCAGCTGTTTCGAATTTTTATAGAAGTCACTGTAACTTTTTATAGCAAACCTTACATTGGGGTTAGTTTTCACACCCTCTGAGGGTTGACACTGTAGAATGTTGATGGTACGTAAGTTTCTAATTCTATTTTAGAGTACTACGCAATTTCAGCCAATCATAGCATCCATGAAAATAGAAAATCCTGTTGCACTTTACGTTTTTTCTTGTTTTTCTCGTGTCCTTTAAACTTGGGGGGTGGTTGTTCTCAACTCTATGGGGGCAGTTTATGAAGATTACGTCGGACTTGATGCAGTTTCTTATCACTTTAATAAAACTTAGATATTTTGAGCTTTTTCAGCAGTCATTGCTGTTTTTGATCGATTTTTTTTATATATGGGTGCTAGTTTTCGCCCTTCCCTGGGGGGTGTGTTTCATACCTATTGTATGTACGCTGCTGTTTAACCTTGATTCGTATAATTCGATTGATTAATATGTAACAACTATTCTCGTAGCTTAATATTCTTTTTACCCCATATCAGGGTTGGCTCTAGCTAATGATTTTGGGGGTGTACGATTTTTTTTGACCTCGGATTCGGATTCAGCAACCGAAAATACATAGGAATACATGGGTCTGGTTCGCTGCTTTGAACTTTTATATTTTTTTGTGAGGCTGTGTAATTAAACACTTTTAGTTTAATTGAAATACAGATTATTTAATTTTATTAATACTTCTGCAAATTATATCAATATCGCCCTGTATAAATGTATAAGTAGTTTGAACACACCGAATGCAAAGGTGAAGATTTAAGTAAATAGTCGAGCCAAAATAAATATTGACCTCTTTTGTGACTTTTGCTGGAAATATTTGAATGTCCTTTTTAAATTTGTTTTCAGTGTGACATGTTTTGAGTTCAATGTGACCAGTGGATCATAAAAAATTTAAATAACTTGTGATGTAAAATGAAAATGTTCTATTTTTCCTTATTATTTCCGGTTCTAGTAATCGCAAAGCAAAAGAAAACAAATTGTTAGTAATACAATCACGAATAAAACTAGGCCAATAAGAAAAGTTTCTGATAATATGTTAACTTGAAAAAACAAAAACCATTTAAAAAGGTTCCTTTTGTATAATTTAAAAATAGTATAAAAAGGTACATATCTCAAATAAAGAAAATAAAACTGTCTTTTATTGAACAAGTCAAATTTTAGCCCAAAATGTTTTATAGTAGAGAGCATTAATGCGCTTATTGTGACTTCCGTGGGGGTTTCGTTGTTACAAGCTGAATTTTATATAAAAAACCGCTGCCCAAGGAATCACTACTTCCACATCCAGATTCTCTATCCAAGTCACTCACAACGAAAAAACTTTGTATGTGAAAATAATTGTTTATGGAACTTTAATAATATAATATTTGAAATCCTCCACCCCAAAAACCCATAAAACGATACCCCACATCGGTAGTGGGGTGGGGGTGGTAGTGGGGGGTGGTAGTGGGGGGTGGATGAAGTAAAAAAATATTTTGAGGTTTCTGGTTCCTGTACATACACTAAATCACAATTTTCTTCATCCCCTTTAATAAGGAGGTGGGGGTGGTAATGGGGGTGGTTAATGCCAAAAATTTTTTTGAGACCTTAGCTTCTCTTGTATATACTAAATACAAATTTCATGGACTCTTACCTGCTTGATTCACCCATTTACCCCAAATTTACCCCAATTTACCCCCCAACCCTTCGACGGAACAAGATGAAAATATAATCTAGTTCTAGATCTCATTAAAGTACATATGTGTACCAAATTTCAAGTCAATATCTTAAACGGTTCCAGAGTAAACGTGTGCACAAAAAAAGTTACAGACAGACCGACAGACAGACAGAAATTATTTTTTTCGCTCAAACTTAAAATCTCGACGTTTCATGACATTTTAAGCTTATTTGGACAATAAAAATTTTTAAAAAATTTTTTTTCGTTACTATGCTTCCACTGGACGTGAAAGTAATTAATGATCAAATCTCGAAGCCGTCAAAAAATATCATGTTCAAAAGGGCATTATGATTAAAAAACGAGTTAAACATATGGCGGCAAAGAAGAGATAAATTGCGATTTTTTGAAATATTTTTCATAAAAGGTTTTATACCGGAAACATGTTTAAAACATGTTTAAATAATTTTCAAATAGTATATTATACATTGGACCTTACAGGAGAACTAAACTTAAAATCGCAATATCTCGGTTTGAACTGCCTCAAAAGTTAATACAATTTAGAAAATTTTTGTGTCTCCGTCGTATTACACAGCCCCACAAAAAAGGGTCGTTATCTGGTATTCCTATGTATTTTTCGACGCTGAATCCGAATCCGAGGCCAAACAAATTCGTATACCCCTTAAATTTTTGTGCAGAGACAAAAATATCCCTTAAATAAATGGGAGTATGAATGGGCGGGCACTTTGCAACCCTTGCGTGATTATATCAAAATAATTAGAAATTATAATTGATACAGGTGTGTTTCCGTTAATTTCTTATTTTAATCATGCCAGAACATACTTTACACGAGAATAATGATGTTTTATGTATTAAGTAATACATTATATTTATTATTCAATATGATGTAGAAAAATAAGGCATGCCCGCTCTATCCTAAGATGATTCGCGGCAAAGCTTTGTGATTTTGACGTGTCTTATAACATTCTGGGCAACTATACTAATAATGTCAATTGGAAAATGAAGCCACCATGTATAAACGTTTTTCATTTCGTTGCCAGTTCTTAACTAAATAACATTGTAAAGCCAGATTTAAATTTTCAAGAAACTTTTTGACTTAAATTTGCTAGAACACTAAAAATAAATGTTCATTATATAATGGAAAGAACTAAACAATGTTTTCAATATTTTTAATATAATGTATACCTTCTAGCGCTATCGATTTAAATATCAGAAAAAAAATTAATGAACACTGTCAAACAGAAATTTTACGCAACATTACCTTCTTCCTTGAAAATCGAATTTAAAATTGATTCACAATTGTGATCGTGGCACATATTTTTAATAAGAGTCATTTTCCAGACTGAAAATATTTTGACCTAAAATTAATTTGGTATGTACAAAGCGTCGCGCGTCGTGTCGCCGCTAAGCATTCGATTTTATGTAAGAAAGTGGAAAAGAAACATAAGTTCGCCATTCTCTCTCAAGCATGTACTATTTTCAACAGCTGTTAATCATTACAAAAATTAAGAAAAGGTAATGCCTTTAATATCACATAAAACTGTATTTTTCAATTTTTTTATAGAATTGCAATCTGCATGTTATCAGGGAATTGCAGTAAAGTTGTGTAGAAACCTGAAAGGTGCGCGTTTTTTGGAAATTAAGTTATAATTTTGAAAAACGTACAAATAACATTTACACAATATTATAAAAAAGCAAAAAACACTTAGGAAGCAGTATTGTAGGTGCGTGTTCGTGATTATACAGGGTGATTCATGAGTAACGGTACAACACTTAACTGTAGATAGTAGGAGTCAAAATATTAAGATTTAGCCAATAATGCCTTAATGAAATGTTTATAGTAAAGAGATAGAAGGTGTTAGAGTTAAAATTATATTTTTTATTTTCCTTTGTAATTTAATGATTTTTTAACATTTTATAATGAAAATTGGTGGGTGGGGGTTATTTGTGGTGAGAAATCATAACATACCTTCAACTTTCATCTAGCTCCTAGAGGGCGCCACGTATGCTATGTTTAATGTGTTAAAAGGGCCGTAACTTTTTTACCCGCACATTTATCGCAAATTTCGCATAAAGTTTATATTCCTCTATCATATCTCAATAAAAAAGGTATACTTGTTTCAAGTCTCTAAGTAAACAGATTTTGAGAAAAGTGCAAATCAAGAGTTGCATGCAAATTCATTATACAATTTGAAAAATTAATTTGGCGGCAAAATTCGACACTTTTTAGTTGTAAATATTTTTTTCTGTGTAGCTAATACCGCTTATGTGGTAAGTGTTTGTATGGTGTTTAACAACTTCAAAATTTCAGACATTAAAACAAAACAAATAATGATACACTTTTAACTAGTAGACATAAATAATTTAATTCAAAATGGTAAACAAAGTATCACAAATAATAAGAACTAGAACAATATAAGAACAACTTTAAAATACCTACTGCAATAAATGTTCAACATGACCACCATTAATATCAATATATTTTTTTAAACGTTTATTTAGAGAATATTTAACTTTAAATAACGATTCTCTGTTATCCTAATAGTTTCCACATCTTCACAAATTTTTTCCCATAATTCTTCCCGGGTATTTATGTTATCATCACTTCCTCGATTGATCTAGTGATGTGGATAGTACATATTTAAATGATTACGTACTTCTATCGAATAATGTGCTGGGGCCTCATCCTGCATCTACCACATATTGTTTTTTAAATTTATCGGAACATCATACAAGATTTTAGGAAGAATATTTTCTAAAAAGGTCAGATAGGATGCACCATTTAAATTTGGTGGTACCTCAATCGGCCCTAGTATATAGTCTCCAATGATAGCACACCACACATTTATTTTAAATTCGTGCGGAAGTGTTTTTCCTTGTATAAATAGGAATTCTCAAGTTCCCACGAATGACTATTTCTCCAATTAAATACCCCACCCCTGGTAAAAATGGCCTCATCCGTAAACAATATTCGTTTCATAAACATATGGTCATTATGTTGTTTGTTATGCAAAAATAATGAAAACTGCGACCTTTGTGGAAGAACACGAGGTAACAAATTTTGCACTGCAGTAAAGTGATATGGTTTAAGTTTTTCTTTCTTTAATAATCTATGAATTGACTGACTTAAATCAGTTGCTGCCGATAACCGCCGCATACTTATTTGCGTATTTTCTGCCACACGAATTAAAACGTCTTCTTCTTGATCCACAGATATTCTTTTTGGAGGACCAGCAATATCACGCTTTTGGCGGAATGCACCTGTTTCTCCCAAACGATCAGAAAGGTTTTTAAATAACCTATGATCAGGCTGCCTTCTCTTTGGATACAGTTCTAAGTACCTTCGAGCTGCAGCATGACCACAAAAATTTACTTGCGAGTATACATAAACCATGTCTCTCATTTCAGAAGTCGAAAAAAATGTATGGCGAGGCATTTTTTATAAAACAATATTAGAAATGAATAAAAAACACAACACTTAATTAAATAAAACTCTCCGCAACAACTAATTATGGTTTGAAAGATTAATTGTTTGACAGGTACTTTTTGTCTTTATGCCTACTTGATAAATATGCTTTCTTATTTACTGTGATAATGCTGTCTCACAACGCCTACTTTTAAAAATTATTATTTGAAAAGGTTTTTAAAAAATTTACATGTAACTCTTGATTTGCACTTTTCTCAAAACCTGTTGTATTTAGAGATTTAAAACAAGTATAACTTTTTTATTAAGAAATGATAGAGAGGAATACAAAATTTATGCGAAATTTGCGATAAATGTGCGGGTGAAAAAGTTACGGATCTTTTAACACATTAAAAATAGCGTACGTAGCGCCCTCTAGGAGCTCGACGAGTTGGTGTGCTATGATTTTCCACCACAAATAACCCCACCAATTTTCATGATAAAATGTTAAAAAATCATTAAATTACAAAGGAAAATAAAAAATTTAATTTTAATTCTAACAGCCTGTATCTTTTTACCTATAAACATTTCATTAAGGCATTATTGGCTAAAATTTAATATTTTGACTTCAACTATCTACAGTTAAGTGTTGTACCATTACTTATGAATCATCCTGTATAAACTGCTGCACAATTGAAGTGGATATTGTCACAATATGGGCCATATTTTGACTGATATATTTTTGGAACGAGATGTTTAATATTGATGCGGTTTTTTGTGACCGTTCGCAAAATTCATTGACTATCGACCACCATAAATAAGATTTCTAAATTACGATTGTTTCTTTTATCTACAAGGTTGCTAAAAGTCATCGTTCTTCCAAGTTCTCAAACAAATGTTTAGATTTTTTTTTGTTTACAACGTTCTTCTTTATCAATTAAGTTAAAGTTATGCTATGTTATGTTAGTTAGTTATGTTATGTTAGTCCAGAAATTCACAGACATATGTTAAGTTAAGTAATGTGACACAGTTAATAAAAACCGCTGCCCAAGGAATCACTACTTCCACATCCAGATTTTCTATCCAAGTCACTCACAACGAAAAAATTTTTTATATGGAACTTTAATAATATAATATTTGAAACCCTCTACCCCAAAAACCCATAAAACGGTACCACATATCGGTGGTAGGGTGGAGGTGATGATAGGGCATTGTAGAGGGGATGGATGAAGTAAAAAAATATTTTGAGGTTTTTGGTTCTTGTACACACACTAAATCACAATTTTTTTCCATCCCCTTTAATAATGGGGGTGGCTAATGGCAAACATTTTTTTGAGACCTTAGCTTCTTTTGTATATACTAAATACTAATTTTATGGACTCTTACCTGCTTGATTTAGCTATTTACCCCAAATTTACCATAATTTACCCTCCAACCCTTCGACGGAACAAAATGAAAATATAATCTAGTTCCTGATCTCGTTAAAGTACATATGTGTACCAAATTTCAAGTCAATATCTTAAACGGTTCCAGAGTAAACGTGCGCACAAAAAAAAGTTACAGACATACAGACCAACAGACAGAAAATTTTTTCACTCAAACCTGAAATCTCGACGTTTTATGACATTCTAAGCCTATTTGAAAAAAAAAATAAAAAAATTTTTCTGTCGTTACTAGTCTTCCACTGGATGTGGAAGTAAAATAGACAAATGCACAACTTTCCAGTCCGACGTGTGGAAATCGTCTTTTTCATGCCGAGGAGGAACGCCGCGCCGCGTTTACGAAAATTCTCGCAGGGGAAAAAAGTGATAGACTAGGCGCAATTATGCCGTACAAGATGTTATACGAGGATATGTATAAATTGCATTTATGTACGCGGGCACCTAGACTATGTAGGTTATAAAAATATTTGCATAATATGAATAAGCGCTACATAAGCCGTAAAGTTTGTCAATTTTACTTCCACATCCAGTGGAAGTATAGTAACGACAAAAAAATTTTTAAAAATTTGTATTGTTCAAATAGGCATGAAACGTCGAGATTTTTAGCTCGAGCGAAAAATTTCTGTCTGTCGGTCTGTCTGTAACTATTTTTGTGCGCACGTTTACTCTGAAACCGTTTGAGGTATTGATTTGAAATTTGGTACACGTATGTATTTTAATGAGATCTAGAACAATATTATATTTTCATCTTGTTCCGTCGAAGGGTTGGGAGGTAAATTGGGGTAAATTTGGGGTAAATAGGTAAACCAAGCAGGTAAGAGTCCATAAAATTGGTATTTAGTATATACAAGAGAAGCTAAGGTCTCAAAAAAAAATTTGGCATTAGCTACCCCCATTACCACACCCACCCCATCATTAAAGAGGAAGAAAAAAAAATTGTGATTTACAAGAACCAGAAACCTCAAAATATTTTTTTACTTAATCCACCCCCACTACGACCCCTGATCACGACCCACATCCCACTACCGATATGGGGTATCGCTTTATGGGTTTTTGGGGTAGAGGATTTCAAATATTATATTATGAATTACAATTATTTCCACATACAAAATGTTTTTCGTTGTGAGTGACTTGGATAGAAAATCTTGATGTGGAAGTAGTGATTTCTTCGGCAGCGGTTTTTAGTAATCGCCGGATATTATTTAACGCGACGTATGTCAATGAACCTCTGTTACTAACACAGGTTAAATAATTTTATTCACTTTATAAACTATGGTTTCTGCAATATCGGGTTTTACTTCCAAAGTTGAATATATGCTAAAATAAAACTACCGTGTCACTAAATTCTCATAACGAAATAATTACTATTTAAATTTTCGATATAAACTCGGAGACGAAAAAGAACATGAAACTTGGCAAAATTGCAATGATATTATATTTAAAATACAATGAACTTATCTAAATATACTTTTATTTCGATACAATATACTTTTATTTCAATGCAAACATTCCATGCTTAAATTCTCTGAAGAATTAATATTCCCGACTACAGCAAAACCTAGGAATATTATCTGATAAATGCAGACTTTAATTTTTCCATCCTATTGGAAATATGACATTGTGTAATATTGTATATAAACATTAATATCTTTTGAAAAACTTTATGTAAATATTTACAAGCCTTTCAGCATATTTGACCTAGATTTCGATGTCGCTTCAGTTCTCTCGTTACACAATAAAATGAAACGGAAAATATGAATAAATGATAAAAACATTTCAATTCTGCATAAAACGATTCGATAATTTATTTCTTATTGAAGTTTGTAGTTTGCAATTCACAATTCTGTACTTATAAGCGTAAAGAGTGAGTCAACAAGTGCTCAAATGTTTTTGAAAACCAGGTCTGAACTTATTTAGTATAACAATTAGAAAAATTAAATGTAAGTACTAGTTTTAAATTATTATACTATAGTTAAAGTCAATGGATGCTATGTTTATAATCAATGTCTACATGTATACTTCATTGAATATTTGTAGATTGTAGATTGTAGATTGTTTGGCCCTGGGTTGGTCTTTCTTCACCTCGACCTAAAAGGTCTTTTGGGAATTACCTTACAATTAGTTGTTGCCCAGGATTCCAAGACTTTTTGCAAAGCTTGCGATTTGCCTGGGAGCTAATTTCCCTATGTTTTCAGGCGTTAATTCGGCCTATTCTAGGTGCTTTAGCCTAATGCGGATTAGTACCTTGCATTCACAAAGTATATGTTCCGCAGTTTCAGTTGCAGCTTCACAGTATCTGCATTTGTCATCTTCTGCCATGCCCATGATCTTGAGATAATATCTCAAGGGGCAATGGTCAGTTAGAAGGCCTTAGGTTGGACTTTTCAAGTTCGACTTTTCAAGTTCTTTGTTGAATAAGTTATAAACCTGTTCGCTTGTCTTTGGCCTGGAGTAGTCCTCTAGTAGGACTTCTTTTGTTCCTTTTCCCATTTTAAGACCTCCTCCGTTATCTGTCCCTTAGATAAGCCACAGAACGGTTCGGGTCCAAAAAATTGGGCTTCAGCCCCTTTTCTTGCAAGGCTATCAGCTAATTTATTGCCTTCTATTCCGTGATGCCCTGGCACCCACATCAATGTAACCTTGTTGTTTTTTGGCAGTTGCCTTCGTCCATCTTGGATCCATCTGTGTACCAGATGTGTGACTCTTTCTCCAACCGACGGCTTTCAATCAGCATATCAAACGGGCAGTTAAAGTCATGCTTGATTGGCATTGAGTCAGTGGGTTTGGTCATGGATTCGAATTGGATTAGCTCCAAAATCCTCAAGTGACCAACCAGGTCGCCTGGTCTGAATTTAAGTGCCTGATGGAGTCTTAAGGCACTAAGTGCTGCCTCCTTCCTTACATACAAATGCAGAGGAAGTAAGTCCAGCATTGCCTCCATAGCTGTTGTGGGACAGGAGCGCATTGCTCCTGTTGTAATTTCTGCAATTTTCCTTGTGCTATTTTCTCTTCTGTTTTTGGCCACCATACACATGATGCGTAGGTAATCATGGTAACCACAACCGAAAGGTAGGACCAATGTATCATTTTCGGCTTCAGACCTCAAGTCTTACCAAACAGCCTACGGCACGTCCAAATAGCCGTCGTTGCTTTGCTATGTGCCCTTTCTAAGTGTGAGTTCTAGGTAAGTTTTTGATTTAGGATTACTCCTAGATACTGGACTCCACTGGGAAAAATCAGTACTGTTCCATTAACATAGGAGCTCTCAAATTAAGTTTTTTCCTTTTGGTGAATGGAACAATAACTGTTTTGCTCGGATTCACACTAAGACCGTCTGATGAGCACCTTTTAGATATTTAAATATACTTCCTCTGGATGTGGAAGTAAAAATGTTGCAGCCTTCTGTTCAGAAGTCAACTTAATCTTTGTAAATTATTTAGTAATTTTTGATATAGTAAGGGAAAGTTATTTGTTTATTTTAAAATGTCATGGGCAAAAACCTAGAAACTGCAGCATACAGATGGTATAATATTCGCCTCAGTCAATAAATATTTTTTATTTACAATCAACATTCTTGCTTCCCTTTGACAACGCAAAGTGAACGTTAACCGAGGAGCTATGAATAATGTTACGTTAACGCTCGCCTCCCATGACAACCAACGGTAATATTATATTATTCAGCGAGCGTATAATGATGGTTATTACTCGCGAGCGTGTAATAGCCATTATACGCGAGCAGAATGCTATACTTTATCCACGAATATTTTAACTATTTTAATCGATTAGAAGTGAAAGAATATAGTTAATTCACAGTAAAACGTTGTTTGACGTTTTAAACGTCAAACGAAAATATGGATTCTCGCTATTACGAGTTCATGTTTCATAATAGGATGGAATTAAGTACCATTATTCGTCAGTTGTTAAATGTATAATGCAATGATTGTGTCACAGCCATGGATAAAGTACTTTAACGCTCGTTCGCGTGCACCTGTCCTTACACAATTTGGTCGGAAAATTGACAATGTATTTTTATGAAATAATAATGCTCTAAAACTGTAGTTAATATCATGAAGGTTGATGTAAGAGTAACAATTAATTACCTAATTTATGAATGTGAGTGTAATATACATTATGTGGGTGAGTCATCCAGACCAGGTGAGCACAGGAGTCACATTAGGAAGAATGAGGTTCAGAAATCGAAGATTTGCGAACACGGTTGAGAGAACGGACATAGAATAAACTGGGACTCGGCAAAAATTTTAACAAAAGAGACAGATAGCAAGAAAAGAAAAATTAAAGAAGCGGCTATAATACAATTGAATGAGGATACATGCGTGTCGAATGTTCCGTAGATGTTTGCACAACCTGGCTGCCAATGTTAAAAGAAACAAACTCAACATTGTTTAAAATAAAAATATCAACTAGATATATCAACAGTTCTGTGTAAGCAGTTAGTGTCTATGGACAGGGGCGGACTGGCTGAGGGGCAGAAAGGCAAAGTCCCACCGGGCCTCAGCCGATCTCGGGCCCTTAAAAGCCTTCCGGGCCCGGGCTCGTGAACCTTCCGCTTATCAAAAAATTTTTTTTGGATTTCTCACCCCCGCTCTCATCAAAAAAATTTTTGGGTTACCCCCCAAGCTCAAGATCCAGATCCGCCCTTGATCCGGGCCCATTTTTCATGTTTGCTTAGGGGCCCAAGGTGCCCTTGCACCGCCACTGCGCTCATCCTTACTTGGGCCCGTATTTGTCTCTCCACTGCCCTGCCCAGCACGAATCTGCCGGGCCTCCGACCCCTGAAGTGCCACCGGGCCTTTCCCTTGCCAGTCCGCCCCTGTCTATGGATACTGAATATAACAAATGTATTTTTAAAGCTGTGTATTTAAAATACTCCTTAAAATACGAAAGCTTTCAGTGGTTTGCCATAAAAATCCCCCCCCGTCCCAATTGCATTAAAATTTAAATTGAATGTGAATGGGTCAGATAACATTCCTCTTAATTAAATTTTGTGAGCTGCTACATTAAATAATAATTGTAAGGTACACTGTCTATGTAACCGTAGTTATCATCAATTTGCATATGTCTATGCAATTTGTGAGCGTATGTCTCTCAAGCCGCTGGCATTGTATGCGTAATGAATATTTTAGTTTCTCCTCCCGGCATGTTTCACTAATATACTGTAATTATGAATACATATATACAGGCAAAAGTCTTGTCCAAGGTGTGAAATAATTCTAGAGCTAAATTAAAAAAATTTAGGAAACTTAAATATTTATATCATCAATAAGGAATTTTATTAAAATATTGCATATTTTGCATAATCAAAACATGTTTTTGTGTATTATAATGTTATTATTATTTACTTAATACAAAATGTCCACTGATTAATGATAAAAAACTCGAGGGCTGATTCTACCACCAAAAGTACTGAAAAAATTCAAATGTACAGGGATTGAAAAATGCTTTATGGCCTTCAACAATTTTTATTTAATACATCTGAAATCATTAAATTCTTAATCAAGGGTTTCATCTAATATAGGGGTGCAGTAATATAATAAAACTAGTTTTTCTTGAAAATGGCTGGCTCTAGAAGTTCCCAAAAACAGGACCTTTTAGACAGATATATAAAAAGAATCTGTTGTTAAGAATCTACATGTCTATGACAAAGAAATCGATTTCTGGAGCCAAATTGGAAGATTTATTGAAAATAAAAGAAATAGCGAAAACAGAGGGGCACCACTTTGGCTGACACGCATGACGTTTAATACCCTCTTAGGAAAGCCTTTTATAAGGATAGCAGGTATAATTCCCATCGCTGAAGTTCAAAAGTTTGTTTACGTTTATCAATATTATCTTAACATATTTTAGATTCTATCTTTTAAATATTTCATTTCTTTGAATTTTAATTCGAGTATAATAATCTATACTCAAACTTTTTAGATGCTGTATTTGTTGGCTTTGGTACTACACTCTCTTTATTTATTATCAAAAAAGGTATGTGGTCATAATTTGATTGATGATGATTTTGGATATTTTTTGCACATAATCTATAATATTTAAAATATATAAACTGTTTTGATAATTCCAAAGAATCATTTTGTTGTATAATATCTAGATTTCTTATGTTTGTTGGATGTTTTGCCAGTGTAAAGTTATTTAAAAATTTTGACGAAAGAAACCTCTGCGCCAAAAGGATCAGACAGAGGCTGGTTTTGAATACTAAAAAAATAGTCTATGTAATGAAGGCAGAAATAGTGTAAATATTTCGTGCCAAGACGAGATTACCCCCCCCCCTCCCCCCGAACATGATGCAAGTGGTGTGAGCAGTTTTTGCCGCAACCTCCTGAAACGGCCAAAAACCACCCCTTTATGGATCCCTTTGTGTTTTCATATATAAATGGGTCTGGGGGGTGATTTATCGACAGGTTATACTTGAAATAACATGGAAGATGGTTATAGAGTAAGTGGAATCTAGACAGCAAGCAGGCCTAGGGGGTTGATTAAACCCTCCTGAGGGGTGGAAATTTTTTTTTTTTCAAATGATTCGATTCAAACGCGTATCCCCCCGTTTTCGGGGTCTCTCATTACGGGAAAAATATTCATCTTTAACTCCAACCCCTCCTCCTCCCTCCAACGGGCAGAAATCATGCTATCTAGGATTTACGAGTTTCTCGTCACATGATCGTTATTCCTGTTCATATCCCTTCATTTTTCACGGAAGAGAATGTAGTAGCGACCTTGGGGGTTGCTTCAACCCTTCCAAGGGGTGTAAAATTCATTAGTTACACTTTATACGTCCTCCCCCGTTTTCACAGGCGCTGATCACGAAAAAATATTCACCTTCATCTCCGACTCTCCTCAACCCCTATAATAGACGGAAACTTACTCTCATCCACCAGTTATCGCTGGGGCGATGATTGTGTAGGTTGCTGAGTAGGGCATAATGATTTTTTTCATGGGGGAGTAATGGATAATAAATTTTGTCATCAATAGCAATATTGTTTGTTCAAAGAATTACATGAACATATTTTTATGAGAAAATAAATTATTTGCTTAGAATTAATTAAACAACCCTAGGTCGTTTACAAATAACATAAAAATCCTGCCTAGCCTGTCCAATCGATGTAACGCGTGACGTGAAAGTGGCTTTGTCCGAGAGAAATTCCTTTGATATGGTGAAATAGAACGGTCCGTTA
This sequence comes from Rutpela maculata, assembly GCA_936432065.2. Lineage (NCBI taxonomy): Eukaryota > Metazoa > Arthropoda > Insecta > Coleoptera > Cerambycidae > Rutpela > Rutpela maculata. Next base: position 239,997,149 of record OW386286.2, on the reverse strand, counting down.
TTATTGAGGGGAGGAAGGTGATTTAACATGTTTGAATAGTTTCGACGTTTTCAAATCAAGTTAAGTAATAATTGTGTCAAAAATGATGAATTCGGTTGGTGAAGATAAACTATTATGTACACCGCCAGAATTAAGTAGCTAATGATACAACACATAATTTACTACAAGACGAATCTCAGAACAAATATAAAAGTGTGTATAAAAATTAAATTTTACAGTTAATTTTATTAATAAACAAACTGAGTAATAAAAAAAAAATTCTCAATTTAATATTTATTGTTATAATCGTAGATAAAGTATAGTATTCAACTTGCGATAATGGTAACAACTCACTTAATGAATATGCGTGAGTTATTACCTACATTACCGCTTCTTGAATAATATACTATTACTAGCAGACCCAGCAAACGTTGTTTTGCCATATAAATTATAAATTTAAGTCCAAAAAATAAAAATAAAATTTCTGGATAGGACCGCCCTTATCACCTAGGGGTATAAAAAATAGCCTACGACCTATTCTCAGACCTACCAAATATACACCAAAAATTTCATAAATATCGGTCAAGCCGTTTCGGAGGAGTTCGATAACAAACACTGTGACACGAGATTTTTATATATTAGATTAACCCTGACCTATCCATGGAAGTTTTTGTTCATTATTTCTTTTAAATCACATTATTTTTGTACAATCTTTTATTTGAAATTTATGTTTAGTTATGAATTTGCAGCACTTACATTGTTTTCATTCAATAACTCTGATAACGTCTTACTTTTGTAAACTGATACATTTCAAGATGGTATTAAATTTTTTATATTTTTGATTTTCTTAAAATATGTGTTCCATACAAGTAGAGTTATTTTCATTTTCATATACGTAGGTACACTGTACGTATTTTACAAACGTTGATCGAATTTAAATTAAAATATTCAAATTTTTTCAAGAAAAACTAAGGTAGAGGCTAAAATATGGTACTACTTGGTCAATATAATAAATTTTTAACATTTTTTAAAACATATTTTCTAAAATATTAGTTATTAATAGATTGTTATTTTTAGATACTAGACATAATAACGTAGATATATAGTTTTCAGCCTCGCTCTAGTCTGAAAAAGATGCAACTCGTATTGAATACATTTAACCTCAATTTTGACTTAATACATCGCTAATATAAGTACATAATATTGCGTAACATTAGGTATAAACTTTAAAATAGAAAAAGATGAGCTGTTGACGTTATTACGAAATAGAGAACAAGTGTTTTATTTAAAATAACTTCTACACCGAGAAGACTTGCCAAATAATGCAGTTTTATTGTAATCTACAAAGTATTTCAATTCACAAAAAAATTCGCTGTCAAATTATAAATAAATTTCGCGGTGTTCATTGAGTGAAATACCGCGCACAGGAATTTCAGATTTCACATGTTTCTGTTCTATAAAAAAGTATCCAGCCGATTTATCCTCACTTCAAGCAGAAAAGTGGTCTGTCGGCGTACGGTCTAGGTAAACTTTTACAAAAATAAGCCGCTCGATTTTTATACAAGGTGATTCTAAATTGTGATGCGGACTGGCCGGTAGGTGAATTTGAGAGAAAATATTGAAGTTTTGTCAACATTACTCTTATAATAATAATAATTTATTGGTCCGTTCGATCAATATGCATGATATTGGACAGGTCAAAGAAATACATTAATACACAATTAAATATTAAATTAGTAATTTTTAAAAACATCCATTATTTGAAATATTAATTACGCGAATGACAATTTTACACATTAAACATAGTCCAGTCAACGAAAGAGTTTTAGAGAACATGGAGGAGGGCAGAATTTTCCTCTTCAGGAATGTGTTGCGGGTAGTTAGGAGGTAAACATACTAAAAGTCCTTGCCGCTTCAGGGGGGGGGGTGGGGGGTGGAAAGGTTTCTTTTTTCGATTAGACGCTTGAAACTCGGAAACGATGCGTCTTATAGACTGGCGGTACATGACCAGTCAGGTGCAACGTTTTTAAAATGTATGCTAATCATATATATGAATGAAATTACCATGAATATTACAGAAACGCAAATTTTAGGCAGTCGTCGCGTGCAGAAGGGTGTGCAAATCGATTTGTTTAGTTTTTTTTTTGTTTTTTTTTAAATTTTAAAATGGATGCCAATAGTGCCAAACGAAAAGCCTTGAAAAAAAAATCCAAAATCAAGAACACCGAAAAATTTTACGATTTAATGTGCTCATTAACAGTTGTTTTGCGCGCGGAAACTGCATGCCAATGAATTTTCGCTGGATTCTTTTTCACGGCTTATCGTTTGGAACTATTGGCATCCATTTTAAAATAAAGAAAAAAAAAACAAAAAATAAATCGATTTGCACAACCTTCTGCACGCGACGACTGCCTAAAATTTGCGTTCCTGGCATATTCATGGTAATTTCATTCATATATATGATTGGCATACATTTTAAAAACGTTGCACCTGACTGGTCATGTAGCGCCAGTCTATTATGGAAAAAGATAATCTACGCAAAATTAAACATAGTTAAATTTCCTACAGGAATGTCTATATTCATTTTCTTCCTATGTGTTATAGTTTATGAGATATTCGTCAGCCAAAATAGATAATTAATAAATAAATTAATTAGGTACCTTGAATATTTCTATCAAAGCGGTTTACCGTGGTCTGCTAATAAATCACAGACACAAAGCAATCTTTACTTTGCAACCCTCGACGTATTTACTAACGTAATATTTTATCGAAATCTATACGTTTCCTTAAATATACAATGTGACGCACTTAAAATGAAGACTTATAACTTATTTATTTTGTATCCGATTTAAATCAAATTTTACTGAAGTATAGAACAAATTAGGATCTACTTATGACCAGAAAAATATTCACCTGCTACAAAGGCAAAGCCACCTGCGGTACCAACATGTTTTTCATAAAATTAAAGCCTAAGGAACAATTTTAGACATGTACCCAAAAGAAAAAAAAAAATTGACTGCACTTTCAAAATGGCGTCCGTTTAAAAAAAAATTGCAAATATGGTTTTTGTCATTTAACACCAAAAACTAAAAAAGATGGAGAAAAACTTTCGGCACAAAAAACAAAATGCATGAAATCTTCTACAATTTAGTTCCTTTACAATATTTGGATAAGAGTTACCATTTTCCAGATACCATTGTTACCGTTTTCGAGATAAATATCTGCAAATTATAATAATATTATTATTATTGTTATTAATTTTTTTCAGTTTATTTTATTTTTTGTTATGTTAATAATATAAAGTTATATTATACGTCTTACAATAATTGTCACAGTTATTTCCTCTGTGATTTACCGATATATGAATTTCCATGTTTTCTTACTTTTGGACTCATTTATCTGGAAAATGGTAATTCCTATCCAAAATATTGTATAGAAATAAAATTGTAGAAAATTTTATGCACGTTGTTTTTTGTGAAAAAAGTTTTTGTCCATCTTTTTTAGTTTTTGTGTTAAATGACAAAAACAACATTGGCAACAGTTTTTTTTAACATATGGCCGCTATTTTGAAAGTACAGCCAGTTTTTTTTTAGGACATGTCTTAAATTGTTCCTTAGGCTTTAATCTGTATGAAAAATATTGTCTCCAAGGATCGGGAGGGGGGGTGCACGTACAGTTAGGGACCGACTGAATTACTTCCACGTGCAGTGGAAGTCATGAAATGTCGAGATTTTAAGTTTGAGCGAAAAAAAACATTTCTGTCTGTCTGTCTGTCTGTCGGTCTGTCGGTAACTTTTTTGTGCGCACGTTTACTCTGGAACCGTTCAAGATATTGACTTGAAATTTGGTACACATATGCACTTTATCGAGATCTAGAACTAGATTATATTTTCATCTTGTTCCGTCAAAGGGTTGGGGGGTAAATTGGGGTAAATTTGGGGTAAATAGGCCAATCAAGCAGGTAATAGTCCATAAAATTGGTATTTAGTATATACAAGAGAAGCTAAGGTCTCAAAAAATTTTTGGCATTAGCCACCTCCATTACCACCCCCACCCCCTTATTAAAGGGGATGAAAAAAATTGTGATTTAGTGTACCTATGTACAGGAACCAGAAACCTCAAAAATTTTTTTTACTTCATCCACCCCCACTACCACCCCCCTATCACCACCCCCCACCTCACTACCGATGTGGGGTATCGTTTTATGGGTTTTTGGGGTAGAGGATTTCAAATATTATATTATTAAAGTTCCATAAACAGTTATTTTCACATATAAAGTTTTTTTCGTTGTGAGTGACTTGGATAGAGAATCTGGATGTGGAAGTAGTGATTCCTTGGGCAGCGGTTTTTTAATGTAATTTTACCCGCAAAAAGAGTGTAAAATTTTTAAAATTTTATATTTTGGGTAATCCTCCCTGGTAAATAAAATTTTACACTCTTTTTGAGGGTAAAGTTACATTAAAATTTTACACGCAACGACGGTAAATTTACCCTCGTTTTTTACAGTGTAGTTTTCGACTATATCCGCTCAGACGATTGTCGGTATCAAGCTCAAATAAGTCTTGGTGGAAAAAAAACTCCCCGTGCAGAATTCTGTATGTGGGCATTAAATGACGGCGCTGCCGACGAGCTTCCAATGACGATGACGTGAGGTTGAGAAGGCAAAGCCTTTTTTCATATGGCAGATCTTTAAAACTCCGAGGCGCCTTTGTATCTCTTCTTTGCATGCCTTCCAGCCTATTTATATCCTGCTTATGCACTCAAAGTGAGGACAAATATAAGCATTATAAATTTTTAGGAATGAATTAACACTCAAATCTGGAAGGGCTTTCTAATTATGTACAAAATTTGGTTAACTTTGCTGCCACGTTTCGTAACATGTGCACTCCATGATAAGTTATCTGTGATGTTGCCATCCCAGGGCCGCCGACAGCTTTACCGGGCCCAGAGGCTGCTCTTTATTGAAGGCCCCTTTCCTCTTTCAAGGTTTTGTCGTTTTATTTTTCGCATTTCAGTTTCAAATTTATTAAAAAACTACCACTACCTTAATTGTTGTAGATTTTTATTGGATTGAAATATTTATATAACTTTGTTTTTTTTTATGTTCACAACTGAATGCCTAGCCTATATGACGTAATATAGCTGGAGCCCCGGGCCCCCTGTGGGTGGGTGCTCGGGCCCCGGGGATTTATCCCCCTGCCTCCCCCTGTCGGCGGGCCTGGTGACACGCAGGTCAATTTGCTGTGATACTTGTATTACATTGTGATTGTCAATTTCATACTGCATTTACTCGGTTGTTTTTCCCTATGTGTAGTACGGTTCCTTGATTTAATGAAATTAACCCATTAAGTCGTCCCACTCAGATTGTACATCGGTGGATGGTGACCGAAAATATTTTTAAGTTATCTGCATAAGAAAGAGCGCTCGATGAGCAGCTCGGGGTAGGCTCAGATACGTGAACTAAAAGTAGCAGAGAGCCAAGTGCAGACCCCCACGGGGGACTCCACTCAAAACATTACGTGCCTCGGATGAAATATCTCCCACTCTTACACTAAATTATCTATTTGACAGAAAGCACTCGATCCATTTTAACAGTTTACCACCCACTCCAAATACCATAAAAAAGTGAATATTTACTAGATATTATCTGTATCTTAATTGGAACGTGTTTATTGATTTTGGTAAAAAAATATTTTCAGTGGTTTTCCACTTAGGAAACTGACTTGAAACTTGAACTAAATATCGTAACTTTGCTACATATAACTGCCTAGAGATCGATTTATTACCATTAAATGCTCATAAATTTCCCAGTAAATTTCTAAAAGTTTTAAAACTCAATCGAAATTATTTTTATGGGTTTTAAAACTGTCTTTTGTCGAAATCGAAATGGAAAGCAATTCCCATTACCATGATATATTTATATTGTGTCGACTGTATGAACGGAAACCTCAACTAAAGTGATCGGCATGAATTCTGCAATATATATTTTCTTGACCTACAGAACCAATTATTATGTGTCTTATCATTAGTATGTAATAAACGCTGATAACCGTCACAAACAATGTACAGCAGCAATATTTACCGAAGAAAAAGGACAGATAACTTACTTAATAAGTAGATTCCTTAAATTACAGTTACAGTAATTTATTAGAAAGAAGGGAAAATCTGCCTCATTGTAATAAAATATTTAATGACATTGTTGAAGCAATCTGGCAACTCTATAACAGTTGGATTTAAAATGAACCGGCAATCATGCATCGACGCACTCCTAAGAAAATAAACCACGCGGTGCGGCGGCTAGCAACAGGTATTTCGAATGCATTTCATACCATTAAAGACCCTTTTATTACGAGTCTATCTGTGGAATGGGCCGTGAGGCAAGTGGCAAACGTGTTACTGTAGCAGTCCTCCAAAATTTTTAACGTATTTAACTACGTATTAGTTAACAAAATGTGCTATAATGAAGGTCAAACTGTTGAAAACATGCATTTTTTTCTAAGGCTATGTCAGTAAAATGTAAGAATTTTCAAGGGTAAGTATAGCAAGCGGCAAACTCTTTTTATCTTTCGAGATAGAAATAATGATAAAGGATGGAGGCAATTTTCTTATTAACCTTATGTAACCAAACATTTAAAAAATAATAATTTAACCAATGAACTAATGTTATACACATCGCATTTATAGGACAAAACAACTTCGGTTTTACCAATGGTTTTTTGCTTTTCAACTAAACCTCGGCAAGTGAAACTGTTATTTAGTGTTACTCAAAGCAAACATTATTACCAAATAAAATATTGAATATTTAGTCTATGTCGGGCTATACTTGAAATAATATGTACGGGGGTTATAAAGTAAGTGGAATCCAGAGAGCAGGTCTAGGATTTACCCTTTGGATCGTCAATACGACCTTCCCCGTTTTCGCAGGCGCTGATCATGATAAAAATATAATCAATGAATTTTGCATGCCTTGGAAGGGTTGAAACAACCCCCTAGGTCGCTACCACCTTTTCTTCCGTGAAAAATGAAGGGATATGCACAGGAATAACGACCATGAGGAGGGGTTGGAGTTAAAAGTGAATATTTTTCCCGTGGTCAGCGACACCGAAAACTGGGGATAAGTAATCCCTTACTCTATAACCCCCTTCTATGTTATTTTAAATACATATAACCCGTCGATAAATCACTCCCCAGACCCGCTTATATATGGAAACATAAAGGGATTCCCATAAAGGGGGTGGTTTTTGGTCGTTTCAGGGTGTTGCGGTGGTCAAAAACTTCTCCCACCACTCCCATCGTATTCAGCACCCTCGAAAACGGGGGAGGGGGAAGGTAATCTCTTCTTTGCATGAAATATTTACACTATTTTTGCCTTTATTACATAGACTAATTATAAGTACCGTTCTTTTATATCAGACAAATACTTGATTTTAAGTTTAATGTTATTCGTACTATTTGTTTATGATAGATACAATGTTTCATATAGTTGAAATTTTTTAATAAATGTTTAAATTGTAATACTAAATATAAACTATTAACTAAATCTGTCTTTCCAGTATCAAAACTTGTTAGATTTTAAGACTCACTTGGCACATTCCTCAGTAAAGATACTTTAATTTTTTGTGCCACCCAATCCATGTTTCCTTGGAAGCATAAAAATAAAGCGTTATGTATTTCTCAACTGACGTATTTTTAAAAATTAGTGGATAATTGAAATGCAATATTGCCCATCTGATTTATGATTTCTATATTTAGTTCTTTAAATATCCGGTGCTCCTTCGGGATTAACTCAAATTTTGTTCAAGTATCTCTAAATGATTTGATCAAATTTTTAAATGCTTATAGTCCTGTCAATGAATGGTTTCTAGAGGGAAATGCCGAGATCACAATTTTTGACTTGAGGGCTGTATTTGGACTATTTAGGAGGTAAACATACCAAAAGTCCCCGAACACAGCAGTGCGGGGAGTGCAGGCGGGCACGAAGAAGGTCCCGGTTTTTGGTTTTTCGTTCATATCTCGAAAATGGTTAGCCATAGTCAAAAAGTGGCTATATGCAAAATTAAAGCTGACTAAATTTTCTACAATAATGTTTCTATTAATTTTTTTTATATCTGTTATGGTTCAGTAATGGATTTTATATCTTTTAACTGTATTTTATATTTATTATAAACTGAAAAAAATGTTTAATAATCATAGTAGAAAAAAATTTTTTGTACAGATATCCATTTCATAGCAGACTGAACTCATATATCGAATAAAAAATGGCTTTGTGTCTGTAAGTGTGTGTGCGTGTATTTGTATGTGTGTGTATGCCGTTTTTTTGTAAACACGATAACTTCTGTTAGATGTAAAATATTTAATTACAATTTGGAATATACGTAAAACACAATAATCCTAATTGAAATTAGGCCATATCTGTAACACATGGTGATAACCAAACTCTCACAACATAATAATCTTATTAAAAACACCATGTTTTTTAGGATAACATTGATATATCATCTAATTTAAATAAAGTTGGTTTGAACCTAAAAAATCATTTGAAAACCTAATTAATATTCTTTAATTTTATTTGTTAGCGTTTTTTGACGTAAGTGCCATAGTTTCTGAGATATTTAACATTCAGACTAAATACTTCGTCTTATGAACGTTCGGACGCCACATTTATACTTTCAAATCTCCGAAACTATTAACTCCACAGAAACTAGAGAAAAACGAATTTCATCCTCAATTTAGTAGCTTTGTTATTTGTCTCTAGCATATTTTCGCTCATGTAATACCTTTTGAATTATTTGATGAAAACTTATTTTAAATATCTTTTTCAAGCAATAATCCCAATTTTGAAGTCGTTATAGCTTAAAGACTGTCAGTTTATGTGAAAAGTTGCATAGAACTTTTTCTTCTTAAAATTCGATTCTCTTCAGCTTCAATAATTTGTTTTTTAGTTGCCACCCCCTAAAAATGTGTAGGTACATAAAAATGAACACAACCAAAAATTTAAAATTCTAAGAAAAAAGTACTCATACTCGTTACTCGTCAGTTGTGGCCGCCAAATGTAAGGTACTTGAAAATTTCGAGTACAGAGTATCATCCAAATAAAAGTACTCGCGAGTACTTGTTACTGAGTACTTTGGGTACTCAGTACAATTACGAGTACAATTTACTCGAGTACTGCCCAGCTCTGAGTGAGAGTTTGTAGACCTCTAGTTATGACCATGTATTACAAATATGGCCCAATTTCAATAGGGACTGCTGTACTATGCTGTTTTACATTTAAATATTTTAAGTCTAAGAAAAGTTATCTCGTGTTTACAACAAACTGCACACATACATATACACTAGGGTGGCCCATCTTTTTCGAAATCGAAATTTTTTATTTCTCACCCCTGCAAATGGTTCCATTTGAAGAAAAAACAGTCCCCTCAAAATATTATTGAGGCAAATTGAAGGCAAGGGGTGCCGCAGAATGCATTATTATGCAATAATAAAAGTAAATGGAATTATTTACATTCTTTGGTTGATGCATTGTTTTTTTTTTTTTAATCAACAACATTTATCTTTAGAATGACTAATCAAGTAATACAAATATCAAAGACATTATCTGTTGTGACTATGACATGTGTCATACTACTGTAAATTCGTAGTCTAAGAAAACTAGACTAGAAGTTTTTGAAATAAAACTCTCGTTTTATCTTCGTGTATTTTATTATGAAACGTTTTTTTCATACATAGTACCAAATATTATCCTAAATCTACAAGACATATAGTAATAAAAACAATATTTTTTGCACTAGGCCAAAGCATGCGACCGGGTTTCTTTTTTTACATTTGGAAACTATGATTTATAATCATTTACAACTTGGAATAAAAACTGTTTTTGGTCTTCATTTTTTGTTAAAATGTCATTATAGTCAGTAATAAGTTTGATTCCTCTCTCAGCGGCATCATTTACAACTTTAATTTTGTTTACAATATTGAAACATCGGGTATAACTTTCATTTTCCCTCCATGTTGTTGGATCATTTTCCAAAAATTTCATAGACAAACCTAATTTTTGAAAAAACTGTTTAGTGTTCTCGCATATGAAGTCCTGAATTTCCTTGTTTTCAACGTCAGTAATGTTACTAATCATAAGTCGTTTAATACCCTCTTGATTTGATGCTTTCCTATTCAAAGCTTTAACCGTTTCTCTTTTAGTGGTAACTGAAATATCGTCATCAAAGAAAGATAAGCCAACATTTACTGAATTAAGGTACCACAAATGGTTCACTATTTTCCTACTTGCGGCTTGAGGTATTTCTTTGTCAATATTTTGATAATTAATGAGTTCTTTACAAAAGTCTAAGTCATGAAGCGGTGCTTTACTAGCAAATGACGCTGTAAACCAGGCCTTTACATAAACCTTTACAATAAAGAGACATATATCTGCAATACCTATGTTTTCTTTTGTAGTTAGTTGGAACTGATCTTGGAAAAAAAATATTTATAGACAGTAAATAGCTTTGGCCATCCAACGTGCATGATGAAATGCCCCTGGTTGATAGAATGTCGTGTGAGTGGACTCTTCTTCAACAAAAAGTTTAGAAAGCATTAAAAATTCTTTATAATCATCACGAGGCTGTTGCAAAGTTAAAGCTGCATTTAGAAACTTTACAATTTCGGCTTTAACTGGTTGTAAAATGTGTTTAATTTTTGATACCCGAAATCCAGTTTTTAGTTCATTTTGATCTATTTTAGGCCAAAATTCCCTAAAACGTTTAAATAGTGGCACATTTGGACCAGATGAAGAAGGCATTTTTGTGTCAAACACACTTCTCAAAACCACTTCAAAAATATGATGTCTACAAGGAAAATATAGAATATCTCTTTCTAATTTTTGTTGCAATAGTGTGGCTGCCCCATTTATATAACCCATATTTGATGCTGTTGTATCACAACACAAAGCTATTACCTTTTCGTCCAAATTCCATTCACAAAGCACATCATAAAGTGCTTCAGTCTGTTCTCTTCCAGTTGAATTGGGCAAAGCTGGTACTCCAAGTAGTTGTTCAATATCTCCACTAGTAACTAAGATAGTAAGTCTATCGATATTTCCCATTCCAGTGAGAGAAGGTAAAAGTTTTCCATCCCAATGGATGACTGGGGCCGGCAATTCAGAATTACCGATTGCAGTTTTTAATATTTCAGCTCTTTCTTCGCGGATGCGTTGTCTAGAGCGCTGAAGTGTGGTTCTGTTGATGGACAAAGATGTGGTGTCATGTCCTAGTGCTTCTGCTACTGCCGTCAAAATATGGACTCCATACCTGTCGCTTATTTTGCAAGCATCAAATGCAGCGGCTATTTTTGGTGTGATGCTGTTACATGTTCCATACAATCTCCTCTTTTTTGGCTGTGACGGGCCAGGCTGGTCTTGTAACAACTCTTCTTGGGCTTCGATTATTTCATCTTCATTTTCGTTGGAGTCGGCTGAATTACTACTTGATGATGGACAGGTGACTGTTTCCTCTAATCTAGCTTTTTCTTGTAGACTTCGTTGCATTCGTTCGGAAAATTTCTGTAATTTCTCCTCAGCTGATTTTTCTTGAGAAGCAAGTTGGTAATCAATACCATGTATAAATCCAGGACGTCCCTTTTTTCTTTGGTTAATTAAAAACTGCTTATCTTCATCTATTTTCATCAACTCCGCATTTGCATGAGAAATGTCAAAAAGATCGTCCAATTTTTCAACGAAATTTTTTTCTTTCCTCCCGCACTGGCCCTTTTAGCCGATTTTTGTAAGTTCCTCCACTCTGCATAAAGTTTATCTAGTTGTTTAACACAATGAAAATCCTGACGTGTCGGAATGCGAGCTTTATCCCAAAAAACTGACACCTCTTTTATTGTTAATTTAGCACTTTCATGTACACTTAGCTTCACTTCACGAATGTTATAAAAGAGCACTTGTAATACTTGTCTATTAGACGGCAATTTATTGCCAATGATTTGTGACGAATAGTGTCCAACTAAGTAAATGAAAGTATCCTTTCGTAAGGATCTAACATCAGCCATCGTTAAATGTTTTTTCAAAAAGGAACGTATGCTAGAACTTATAATGTCACCATTGTAAAACACAATTGCAAACTGACATAAAAACCTACCGTAGGTGCATTATATTTCCAAACTTCCAAAACAAATAATTTCTAGGAAATAATTACACCAATAAAACATTATGAGAAAAGAGGTAGATATTTGTATTTTAAGTAAAATTTAAGTGTATTACCGTAATAAAATCTTATCTACAAATTTCTACATGAATGCGGCACGGGTTACCGTAATAAAATCTTATCTACTTTCTACCTGAATGCGGCACGGGTTACCGTTCACCGAATTATCTGAAACTTTGACATAAATTATTCCTAGTATAATAGTATATTTTCGTGGGGTGAGACTTAAAAAATACGCAAAAAAAATTCACCCCCTATAGAGATGGGCCACCCTAATATACACGCACACAAATACAAACCAAAAACTGGGACCTTCTTCGTGCCCCCTCTGCACCCACCGGAACTCCTATGTTCGGGAACTTTTGGTATGTTTACCTCCTAAATAGTAAAAACACAGCTCTCAAGTCAAAAATTGTGATCTCGGCATTTCTCTCTAGAACCCATTCATTAACAGGACTACTAGTATTAAGAAGGAAATCTTAAAAACTAATTATTGTCTTTTTTCTAAAAAATGCAGTAATCAAACATTATTTCTGAATAATAAATAATAGCACTGTCCTGTTACCTTCAAAGAAACGGAAATGAAAAATAAATCCTGCGTTTTGAGAAAAAAATTAAAATATTCATACGTATCAGTACCTACTTTCTTTACAGAAAAATCTGCAACTTAACTAATAAGTTACATAGCTTACTTTCTAATTATATCACATTTGTCTGACGCTGTCGTAATATAGAAATAAAAAATTGTTCGTATCTCAGTCATTTTTTGAATTTCTTAAATAGAAAAAAAATGTGAGGTGAAAATGTATGCTTAATAAGAAACCATAAAAAAATTATTTCAGAAAAAATGTTTGTCACTTCTGGTTCAACCGAACCGTTCCTGTTAGTTTAAAAGTAGCTCCCTTTTGTCTAATTTATATGCCCCAAAAACGAAATTTTAATTTGAAAAAATAACCAAAAAGAAATCCCTATCCGAGATTTCTTTGTTTACGTTTAGAATATGTAAGTGCACAAATTAGAGTGTTTAAATTCTGCCTGTTTTTCATTTGGATCTAAATAATAATGGACGTTATTGCCAAGAAAGATACTTGATATACTTTTAAGGGTGGCGGTGCCGTGCTTAAGAAAATCATTTTGTAATTCGACAATTTCTTCTATATCCCTGAACCGATTCAAAAATTTTTTTGATAGGCTTCTAGAGACAAAATTATAGAATGGTACTAGGCAATTGAAAAGTAAAGAAAAATTTTTTTTGATTTTCACACAATTAAAAAAATTTTTTTTTCTTTAGTTTTTAATAGCCTAGTACCATTTTATAAAGTTGTCTCCATAAGCCTATCAAAGAATTGTTTCAAACGATTCAGGGATACAGGAGAAATTTTCGAATTACGCCCACCTTAATGAAAAATATTCAAGGTGAACACAATAAAAAAATGCAAAAAAAATGTGACGGAGGACAATAATGGCATGTAGTTAACGTAGGTAAAGCTATTTGCAGGGAAAAAATTTTTTGTACTTTCCATGAAAATTATATAGGATGTTCAACTCAAAAAAAAAGTATTAATTAGGATAGGACTGAGGAAAATAATACGCGGAATGTAGTTAAGACTATTTGGAAGGGAGAAAACCGGACGTACTTTTTTCTTAGGGTTTATTTGTATTTTACCACTTTCTGAAAAAAATATTTAAAAATTTGAATGAGAGAAATCTCTGTGCCAAGCAGAGGCTGGTTTTTAATACTTCTAGTACAAGGTGTCTCTGATGTACTTCTATTGAATAAAAATATGCAGTTGTTCACCCAAAATAAAAAAAAAATAATGGAGAAAAGAAAGAGAGATGAAAGTTTTGTGTAAATACTTTAATAAATTTTGTTTAAATAAAGAAATTAACAACTTTGTTTAAATTCTTAGCATTCTATTCAAATATTGCCAATTTTCGTATAAATTTCTGAGAATAAGAAAGTTTCAAAATTAAATTCTGCATAACTAGAAATTAAACTTTTGCAGATTGGATGAATGGGATGGAAAATTTCTACACATTTTTTTGAGGGCGATATCTCATGAGTGCAACGTGATATACTTTAAGTTAAAGCGAGACACCTTGTAAAAGAAAGAGTGTAGCCTTTAGGGTGAGTGTGGTGGCGAGTACAAGGAAAAATACCGGAAGAAGGCGTTAAATCAGAGAGGGTAGCAGAATGACAAGTGAGTTTTAGAAAGTATTAAAGAAAAAGAGGTAGAAAGCTATACTCTATGAAGTCTCTCATTAGTTTCTATAGAAAAACTGTTTTAATATAACATTATATATTGCATACATTCTTTATATTACAAAGATAAGTATATTCTGGATAAAAAAGTATACAGTAGTGTGATATCACCTAAAAGACCACGTGTTTGTGGAATTAGAAATGTCATAAAAAGCGATGTTCTTATCTTATGAAAAATATTTAAGGTTGACACAATAAAAAAATGCAAAAAATATGTGATGCTGGACAATAATATTTGGCGTGTAGTTAAGACTATTTCCAAGGAAGAATACTTTTGTACTTTCCATGAAAATTATATAGGATGTAGTATTAGTTAGGATAGGACTGAGGAAAATAATACGCGGAAAGTAGTGAGACTATTTGCAAGGAAGAAAACCTGATGTATTTTTTTTTCGTTTTATTTGTATTTTGCCACTTTGTGAAAAATTATTTAAAAATTTGAATGAGAGAAATCTCTGTGCCAAATGGGTCAAGCAGAGGCTGGTTTTTAATACTTCTAGTACAACGTGTCTCTGATACACTTTTATTGAATAAATATATGCGGGTGTTCACCCAAAATAAAAAAAAAACATAATGGAGAAAAGAAAGAGAGGAAAGTTTTGTGTAAATACGTTAATAAATTTTGTTTAAATAAAGAAATTAACAACTTTGTTTAAATTATTAGCATTCTTTTCAAAAATTGCCATATAAATTCCTGAGAATAAAAAAGTTTCAAAATTAAATTCTACATAACTAGAAATTAAACTTTTGCAGATTGGATGAATGGGATGGAAAATTTCTATAAAGTATTAGGAATGGCCCTCCCCCAACTCATTTTTTTGAGGGCGATATCATCTCGTGAGTGCAACGTGATATACTTTAAGTTAAAGCGAGACACCTTGTAAAAAAAATAGTGTACCCTCAGGGTGGGTGTGGTGGCGAGTACAAGGAAAAATACCTGAAGAAGGCGTTAAATCACAGAGGGTAGCAGAATGACAAGTGAGTTTTAGAATGTATTAAAGAAAAAGAGGTAGAAAGCTATACTCTATGAAGTCTCTCATTAGTTTCTATAGAAAAACTGTTTTAATATAACACTATATATTGTATACATTCTTTATATTACAAAGATAAGTATATTCTGGATAAAAAAGTATACAGTAGTGTGATATCACCTAAAAGACCACGTGTTTGTGGAATTAGAAATGTCATAAAAAGCGATGTTCTTATTTTATGAAAAATATTCAAGGTTGACACAATAAAAAAATGCAAAAAAAATATGATGCTGGACAATAATGTTTGGCGTGTAGTTAAGACTATTTCCAAGGAAGAATACTTTAGTACTTTCCATGAAAATTATATAGGATGTAGTATTAGTTAGGATAGGACTGAGGAAAATAATACGCGGAAAGTAGTAAGACTATTTGCAAGGAAGAAAACCTGACGTATTTTTTTTAGTTTTATTTGTAGTTTGCCACTTTCTGAAAAAATATTTAAAAATTTAAATGAGAGAAATCTCTGTGCCAAATGGGTCAAGCAGAGGCTGGTTTTTAATACTTCTAGTACAACGTGTCTCTGACGCACTTTTATTGAATAAATATATGCGGGTGTTCACCCAAAATAAAAAAAACATAATGGAAAAAAGAAAGAGAGGAAAGTTTTGTGTAAATACGTTAATAAATTTTGTTTAAATAAAGAAATTAACAACTTTGTTTAAATTATTAGCATTCTTTTAAAAAATTGCCATATAAATTCCTGAGAATAAAAAAGTTTCAAAATTAAATTCTACATAACTAGAAATTAAACTTTTGCAGATTGGGTGAATGGGATGGAAAATTTCTATAAAGTATTAGAAATGGCCCTCCCCCGACTCATTTTTTTGAGGGCGATATCACCTCATGAGTGCAACATGATATACTTTAAGTTAAGAGTGTACCCTCAGGGTGGGTGTGGTGGCGAGTACAAGGAAAAATACCTGAAGAAGGCGTTAAATCAGAGAGGGTAGCAGAATGACAAGTGAGTTTTAGAATGTATTAAAGAAAAATAGGTAGAAAGCTATACTCTATGAAGCCTTTCATTAGTTTCTATAGAAAAACTGTTTTAAAATAACACTATATATTGCATACATTCTTTATATTACAAAGATAAGTATATTCTGGATAAAAAAGTATACAGTAGTGTGATATCACCTGTTTGTGGAATTAGAAATGTCATAAAAAGCGATGTTCTTATTTTATTTTTCTGCACTGGGATATCAACTCGAAGTCAATTTTTGCAAGCTATGTCTATTCTAATTTTAAGATAATATATTAATTTTAATCTAGCCTTATTATCACTTTTAAAAACCCCACAGAATTAATCTGTAGGTTGTTAATAAAAACAAACTATTTACTATCAAAGCAATTCACAAATTTTACCCTACACTAAGGCCTACTTACTATTCTATGAATAGTATCTTCAACGGGTTAGTTCATAAGTATTAAAGTAGGATTATTATTGTATTAAATAATTTGAATGTAGGTATTATGTAGGTCTATCTCCTTTAATATGCACGTTGAACGGAAGAAACCCGATATCTATTTAGAGGGTGTTTCCATCTAAATGGGGTGGATAAGTTACTTAAAGCTCAATGTTCTAAAATGTTATTTAAACCCACAATATTTTGATCCATCAACGGTATCATAACAAAAATCTAACTTTAATTATTATCACAAATATGCCACTCAGAATTGTTTACATAAAATTCTTGGATATTTTCGTCATATCCGAGTTATTTACAAAAACAAAATATACGTGAATGTGAATGTTTCTTTTGTAAAATGACACCATCAACCCCTTCGTTAACAGTCCCAAATTCCCCGCTCTCACACAGGTTGTTATTGCAATCGGCACTAGAATACTTGTAGCTAAAAAAATGAACTCACTGGCAATGTATTCCACTGTATATCAAAGGTATCACTTTTGGTGGGTATGGTGATTTTTAATTTGCACTGTAATTGGGTTTTCCGGCCGTCGTGTTGGCCGGTCGGCGTTTGGTGGACTGCAGGTGATGTCTACGGGATTCGCGTCTAGTGGTCCACTTGCCAAGTTTACTAGTGTCGAAATAGATTCGGGATGACTATTATAAAAAACTCACGCTCTCTCTACGCTATCTTTATATATTTTTTGATTCACTGGTATGAAGCTTATTTGGGATATCGATTCAAAAATGTAGAGTAATAGGTTCTAAATATAGGTTATGATGTTCTATTTATTTCCATGAAAATTTAAATATAAGGTGGATTAGAAAATAGAAAGACGAGTTCAGTTTTTAGCCAGCCTAGTAAACATTTTCGTTTATTTGTTTTATTTACTATTTTATTAAGTTTTGGCTTGATTTTCTATTACTACGTGAAGGGGGGCGTTGCAACCTTTGACTAACAGACATGACTGAAGCAATTTTCATAAGCACAAAAATATTGGCTAGTACAGTAGACACGTGTTTCATGAATCAAGTTGGTATTATCAGAAGATAATTAAAATAGTTTTAATCACCCACTTGTTTTTTAAATATTTTGTTCTCGAAAAGATTGCACCCTTTATGTGCTCCTTTGGATCCCAAAATAATTATATGTTAACTATTGAAAGTGCGGGGCTAACTTAACGCTTGTTGGTCACATTGACAAAAAATTGCAAAAATAGTCTCAAATTATAAAGACCAGCAATCGCTCTTTGGTGCCTCCAGTAAAAGAGCTAGGCATTTTCTGAGGTCATACTATAGGAATAAACATATGAGAAGGAAAAGTTTTCTTATCTTTATTTTTTTTTCTATTATAATTCGGTAGAGGAGGGCTAGGCATTACTTGCGTCATAAATGCTAGTGCACCAACTCTTAATGTGTTATAGTTATCAATATTTTCCAAGATATATGAAAAGTTAGTATCTAAACGCATAAAAACATTCTTACAATCTGGCACCATTTTATCTCCAATTCTACTTGGATTTAGAGAACACCAGTCAACAATAACATCTCTATTAAGTTTTTTGAATTTTATATATAAAAATTTAGATCAGGGACATAAGGTAATCGCATTTTTCAAAGATCTGTCTAAAGCATTTGATCTCGTAAATCGCGATATAGACCAGTCGATGAAGGTATACCCACAAAATTTTGCAAACTAAGTAAACTTTTTTAATAAGTTCGTGAAAGTGTATAGAACAATATCCTGAAAAGTTTACATTTCGCTCGGATGCAGAACATAAAAAAAAGTGAAAAAAAATTTTTTTCATCAATTTTTTCAAAATTTTGAAATTAAATCAAGTTGGAAAAAAATAAAAAATACGGATGGATAGACACGTATTTATGAACAAAAAATGTCCTAACAAAATTTATCGTTAAAGCCATGGTTTTCCCGGAAAAAATAGTCAAGTGTAACGTTATAACTCGGAGCGAGATCCATGCGTGTACGCGCTTGAATACGCATGACTATAACACCGACGTACTGAATTACATGTCACTAAATCAGAATTTGTTCAATCTATACGAGTGTTGGTTCATTTAAAAGATGGCAATTGTAGCTTTCTGATGCTTTTTGTTTTAAACAATAGAGGCAAAGGATGGCACAGTGGGTCAGGTTTAACGTTTTTTGGCCAAAACTCTGAAACTCCTTGAAACGCCCCAAAATCAACTGGCGTTGAGAGGAAAAATAATGAAAAAAATCCCATCGATAAATAGGGGTGGGTTTCAGGGGTGGAAATTAAAATAATCGAATAAAATTGTGAAAGTTTGGATTCGAATAGAATATTGCCTCCAAATTTTAGAAAAAATGGTTAAAAAATTCCACTGATATATAAGGCTGGGTTTCAGGGGGTGGAAATTGAAATAATTGGATAAAATTGTGAAACTTTGGATTCGACTAGAATATTGCCTCCAAATTCGAGAAAAAATGGTAATAAAAATCCATTGAACGATTTCATGAATTGAAATAAATCAGTCATTACAATATCACTAATTATTTTACTCCTAAAATTGGGTATTTTTAACCTGCATTAACGTATTCAAAACGAATTAACTCAAAAAACGGTAGCTAGGGGGAGCTGCAATTCACAGAATATATAGAGAACACTATATTCAATATTATAAAAAAATTATAAAGGTAAAGCTTGCGAAAGTTTAGTGTAACAAAAATGAAAAGTTTAATTTTAATCAAAATTTACGGCTGAAACCGCTCACTCGCTAGAAGGCTATAATTCGGACACCAAATAAAAAATAAAGTCAACTAACTGCCTACAATAAAGCACTTGCCCTGTTCTATGCCAGATATGGCCGATTCGTTCAATTGAAGGCAAAAAAAACAAAAATTCACAGTCGTTTAAACGCTAAATTTTTACTGCACAATTTTAAACTTGAACGCGTGTTTCCTTCTCGAGCTGTAGAATGCAAATGCGGCAGGTATAGGGATCAAGGCCTTTTGTTTCCCCAAGAATAACGTCCACCCTTACCAAAAAGCATGTTTGTTACTCATTTTTCGGAAGTTGGTGAAATTTGGTTCATTTGAGTTTTGGCCAGAAATCTCTTAAAATGACCCACTGTGGATGGATGCGAAAAATATACATCACGCTCGAACTCAATCGTCGCAATAAACAATATAGAAAAAAATAAAAGCCCTTCAAAAAAATTCTTTCTTCATTGAGAACTGTTGAAAAGTATGTATACTTCATGATTGTTATGGTTTATTAAGTTGTAGTAACGAGGATTTAAAAAAAGGAAATCTTAAATCATTTTAATTTCCTTGCTTGATTATTTTTTTTGATAAATAGATAGATGTAACGAGAGGTGTAATGGACCAAGAATTTTGGAATTTTGAAATGGTATTTGGAGATTGAGTCCTGCTTGTTGTAAAACTAAAGTATACCAAAAATGACTTGATTTGGTGTTCTACAGGGTGGGTGTTTTATAAGCAAAGTTGTAAAAATCACCACTAATAAAGTACCTTTATTTTTCAAAATATGAAAAAATTCCACTAAGAAAAGTTATTTAGAATGCAATTTTATACCCCTACACCAAATTTGAGGAATATAAAATTATTTTTTGAAACTTCCCATTTTTTGCGAATTAAGAGTTGAATTCATATTTAAAGTTGTGTAGGAGCAAATGTTAATCATCTCAAAAAGTAGGCTATTGGTAAAAAAAAATTGAATATACGAGATGTAAGAAGGTATAATGTTAATCGAACTAATTGTAAAACAAGAAACAATTACTAACAGAAGATTAATGAGGTTTAAAAATAAAAAAAAATAAAAATTTTTATTCCTGAACTTTGGTATGAAGGTATAAAATTGCATTCTAAATAACTTTTATTAGTGGAATTTTTTCTTATTTTGAAAAATAAAGGTACTTTATTAGAGGTGATTTTTACAACTTTGCTTATAAAACACCCTGTAGAACACCAAATCAAGTCATTTTTGGTATACTTTAGTTTTACAACAAGCAGGACTCAATCCCCAAATACCATTCCAAAATTCCAAAATTTTTGGTCCATTACACCTCTTGTTACATCTATCCTGGGACACACTGTATCCTGGGACACACTGTATATTGGAGGCTGTAACTTGTCGAGAAATTGACCCATTGGAAAAAATAAAATATCACTATTTCGGAAAAAATGTATATTTTTCGAACGTTCAAATAGTAAATCGTTTATTTGTATGCATTTTTTCACGATCTCATCCTTATAACTATGAAAATATCTTCGATTGTTTTGAATACAAATTCTGGAACTTTTCCAATGCATTAACAAATGTATAAGGAATCCATTGGATATAGCTGAAAAGTGGATAGATGTACCTATAATAAATAAACTACAGTAAAGGCACGTAAAAATTCATGCGAGCGATTCAGCGGCTATGTGTGGTGTCTGTGTATGCATTGATAATTAAATATTTTCCCTCCATACTCACTATTTATCCTCCTATTCACTAAGAAAAATGTTTAAAACGTGTAATCAGAAAGAGAAAAAAGCTTTATTTTACTCAATAGAACAGCTAAGATTTTTTAGAGGTTCCATAGTATGCATTTAACCGTGCGCTGGCCGCGCAGAGTGACAAAGTTAATTCACTATTTTTTTCCAGAAATACCGTGGCTTTAGCGATAAATTATGTTAGGATATTTTTTGTCCAGAAACACGTGGTCTATCCATTTGTATTTTTTATTTTTCCTACCCTGACTTAATTTCAAAATTTTGAAAAAATGGATAAAAAAAATTTTTTTTCACTTTTTTTTATATTCTGCATTCGAGCGAAATGTAAACTTTTCAGGATATTACTCTATACACCTTCACGAACTCATTAAAAAAAATTAATCAGTTCTGTCGTCGCTTTGTCGTTTGGGCTAATATTCTTTTGAAATATATTGAATGTTATGGTATACGAGATTTCTGTAATAAACTCTTGAAATCATATAACAACAGAAAAAAAATTGTGGATTTTCTTGGTGCTAAATCTGAGGAGTTGAATGTCGATGTTGGCGTAACACAAGGTAGTGTTTTGGGTCCATCGTTGTTTATTCTTCACACAAATAATTTAGACATCTATTTATCAATATTTTATGGTGCCTTTGCTGAAGGATACTGCTCACAAATTGAATTCCAATTTACTTACGTTGTCTTATTATTTCAACAACAAAAAACTAGTAATAAACCAAGATAAAAATTTTATTATGCAGTTTCATCCTGTTGGAAAGAAATATACATCGTGTCTACTAGTTAAGCACAACAAAAAATCAATTCAACAAGTCATGTCACATAAAGTTTTAGATATTAATATAGATTTATCTCTAGATTGGTAGACACATTTATATGCAATAATTATGTGTTATTGTTTTGCATTAAAATGATTATACCATAATATCACCAGTTTAGATACTCTTAAGGTACTATTTTTGTATTTTCGAATCTCGAAATCGGTATGGAATTATTTTCTGGGGATATACAGCATTTGCGAACAGAGTATTTGAATTGCAAAAAAGAGATATACGTCTATGTTTGGAATGAATATCCGAGAATCTTGCAGAACATCTTTTGCCCAAAATAAAATTTTGACCCTGCCTAGTCTGTATATTTTTGAAATATTAAAGAGGGCTAGCGTTACTTCCCAAGATTGTTACGTTGGTTAAACCTCGGTAGTTAACCAAATAAGGTAGAGCCTTTAATCATCTTCTACTTCCTCTAATAGCGGAGCATCGAAAGGTTGCCGCACTCAGGTCTTGTAGCCTATTGTGCTTTCTCTACCAATTTAGGGAATTACCCCATTCAGGCCGGATTCTAACCCAAAGACCAAAACTCTTCTTATGGGAGTATTCCTTATTTCCTCCAGCATTAGAAAAATAATGCCGAAGTCTTTTTGCCTTAAGCTTATAAGTTTAGGAAAGGAAGTTGCGAAGAATATGTGGATGAAAATCTCTTCCTCTTCCCCGCAGAACATCCAGTATACAGGTGTTTTCTAAGAGCCGTGTCCAGTTAAAAAACCTACCGCGATTCTGATATGTTTCTTGCTTATTCGCAGGATTTGTCCTGCTCGCTTCGGAAAGGATCCTGAGATAAGCTTCACTTGCCGGAGTAATGGGAACGAGTCAAGTTTTCTATTGCCTTCTTGGCATTTCATCTAGGGTAACCGAGAGCAGGCTCTAGTTAGGGCCCTTATTCCTCAATTGGTCGACGTTAGGCTGATTAAAACTCATCACCTCCAGATGATGCCAACATGGTAGTAGTAGCGGTAGCAAAATGGGCCATAAGGCCTGAGTGCAGCGATCTTTCGTCGCCCTGCTAAAGGAAGAAGAAGAAGATAGTATTCGAATGTAGTGCTGAAATGTTTTGGTGTTTGTGGAAACAAATTCAGACAGTACAGTTTTATCAAGTCGAGCGTTAAAGGCGCTAGAACAGGTGTGGAACTTGTGTGATGTATTTTGATTCACATGTCTTAATATAGGTCAAGCTATAATTTCGTGGGTGCCTCTTGGTACAATGAATTGGACAACAATAAGTAGACGATCTTATTAAAAGCATGCCAAGCATATGGGCGTACAGCTGTGATTAATACCGCAGGTGGCTACTCAAAGATAATATTTGTTATCGATTTTCAATTTTTTGGCAGATTACATTCCTTTGATTTGAAGCGTTCAAAAGTAAAATACTAAAAGTAATTTACGGTGATCTTGATTATGAATATTATTAATATATTTATATTTTTATATATCTATTGGCAATGTAACAGTTTGTTTTTGTGACTAAGCTAGTGAAAATATCTCGCTATAATATAAATAGTGTTCTGTTAATTCATATAAAATGTTTTTTGAAGTAGGAAGAAAATGCAATAAGAAACTCGTTGTCTCTTTCACTGCTAGGATATTTCGCAGTATTCGATACAAAAGTCGCCGCCACTTAGGCCTTGTGGCCCATTATGCTACCCCTACGAGTTTCCCATTAAGGCCGAATTCTAACCCGAAGGCCAGAATTCGTCCTACGGGGGCACTCCTTATTTCCTCCAGCACCGGAAGTTCATAAGACTAGTAAGTTTCTTCCTCGTCTACGTAGAATCTGCAGTCGGGGGTGTCGACCACCTCTATAGTGTGCAGGTGTTTTCTGAAAGAGTCGTGTCCAATCAAAAGACTTACTACAATTCTAACGTGTTTTCTGCTTAGTCGCAGGATTTGTTCTGCTTGCTTCGGCAAAGGTCCTGATATAAGGAGCTTCGCTTACCGGGGTCATGGGTATGACGCCCAGATGTCAGAGAACATGGAATGTGACCAGTTCTCTATTGACTCCTTGGCAGTTGATCTTGGACAGCCGAGAGCCGACTCTGGACCACTAAGAGCCCCTTCTGCCCAGAGCATCTGCTCCCTCGTTACCCTCGTTACCCTCATTACCCGTATGTATATGTAGCGATAGTCAAGCGAGGGGAACATCTCAAGGAAATGCGTTGGAGTATTTCCTTCGGATATTCTCCTGTGCATAGACTAAAATAGTGAATATTTCAGACTGGAAAACTGTGGCAAAGCTATCCAGGACATGAAAAAGTTCAACCCTGGGTCTTACACTTTAGATCCCCGCTCCAGCACCTTCCTCAAACCTGGATCTATCCATGAACCAGACGACATCGTCAGGCCTGAGTATCTCCTGAAGAGGGTTCCTATTGATCAAGGCTGCGGTGGAAGCCGTGCTTATTGCTCCTGTGGCTCACAAACAGGCTAGCCTCTGGAGTTGTATCAGCTTTTGCTGGATATATGATCTGTTTATAGCGGGCCACCAAACAACCAAAGCATATGTAGTCATTGGTCTTACTATAACAGTATAATACCACATTGTTACGCTGGGGTTTAACCCCCAAGTATTTCCAAAGCTCCTTCTACACATCCAAAGAGTTGTAGTCGCCCTTTGTATTTGTCTCTCTATATGATCACTCCAGGTCAGTTTAGAGTCCAGGGTGAAGCCCAGATACTTCATCCGTAATTAGAGTAGTGTCGCAGAGTACGGGTTCGTCAAAACCGTCTAACCTGCGTCTCCTAGTGAAAATCACCAGCTTCGCGTTGGTAGGTCTAGGTCCAGCAGGGCCTTTTGCAGGAGCCCACTAACCGTATTTGGGAATTTTCCCGAGATGATAATTGTCAGGTCATCTGCATAACCTTGTGAAAAATGATCCTCATTCTCAAGTTCTTAGAGCAGACAATCGAGAACGAGGTTCCGTGGCTGAAGAGAGACTTCCCTCTGTGGGCAGCCTCTTCTCACT
This sequence comes from Rutpela maculata, assembly GCA_936432065.2. NCBI lineage: Eukaryota > Metazoa > Arthropoda > Insecta > Coleoptera > Cerambycidae > Rutpela > Rutpela maculata. Next base: position 239,971,970 of record OW386286.2, on the reverse strand, counting down.
GGAACCCCGACTGCCGTTTCTTCGTTAGCAGCTATAATTTGCCTAAAAGATTGCAAATGTAGACAATCTTGTTTCGAAATTAAATAGTAGTTTCAGTTGAGTAAAATTTACATATGAAATAGAAACCAATGGACAACTATCATTTGTTGATATATTAGTAGTTGAGAATAGTAAAAATAAATTGGTATTTGATATATACAGAAAAGATATCAGCATTGAACCCATACAATAAATAAATAAATAATAAATAAATAAAAATGCCTTTATTTAACCTGACGAGGTGTCAGCTCACAAAGCTGCTTTAAATACCAACCAAGCTGGTACTTTTGACTCTTCCTCTATTAAGTTTCCCTCGGAATGTAGATATAAAGATTTGTAAAAGAAAAACTTTTAATTACGAATATACCTAAAGGTAATAGACACCATGTATCTTTAGCTGACAAATTAAGGGATGCAAACTTAAGGAAACTACTGGGAGCTCTACAACATTTCAAATCGAACGAGATAATTCAAAATTCGTATAAATTCCATATGAACCCCGATTTACGAATGGTCTAAATAGGATTTTTAAAAACTTAGATTTAACTGTTGCCCATCGAGAAATAAATTACAGCAACTTTTAGGAATTTTAAACAATAAAATTGAATGAAATCAAAGGACTGGGAATTATAAATTAGTTGTGAGGATATTGTAATTTGAAGTATATTGGACAAACGTAAAACCAATTGTAACAAGAATCAAGAAGCATCTCAAATATAGTAAAACCGAAAAAGCGAATGTTGCATAATATGGCTTTGATAAACTCATAGAATAGATGTCAATAATTCAAGGTTCATTAGAAATATAACAAATAGTACGAATATTGATTGGTGACAAAGGGCCTCTCCCAAATAGTCCGTTTTATTGATTAGTAGGTTATGATTCATCGAGCCGAGACAGAGTTTAAGTAGGGAGGACAGGATTTGTTGATTTTTTCAACCATGAGATTAGTTTAGGGTAAATATAGATTGAAATGAGGAGAATCAGGTTTAACTACGAGAAATATCAGGAAAAAACCATTAGGTGGGACAATGGGACATGTATCGAGAATAAATGACACGATAATATCAAAGAATACTTTCAACGGGAAAATAGAAGGACGCAGAACAACCGGCTGGCCTTGAGAAAGATGAGAAAACTGAGTTGCGGAGGAGGAAAGGAAATCTAGTTGAATAATGAGTTTTTATAGCGTCATCGCTTTTATCCGTTCACGCGAAATATTCTCAAAATATTTGTATTTTACACAGATGTAAAAATAGTTCTATGACTAAATGAAATGATTACAAAGTGTCTAGATATTTTTAGTGTCAATTTTAATAGTGAAGTCAAATTATTAGTTTTCTCGAACTTGTTGCAAAAATTACAGAAACACTTTTGGAATAAATCCGAGTCCCAGAAGACACTTATTTTGTTTTAAGAAAAGAGTGCTCAAAATTGTTTCTTTTATTACGCCCTTTTTCTTAAATATATCTGGCTTTATTACTCCTATTGTATTAGGTGCAGCATTACGCTGCGAAATTATGAAGAAAACTAGATTTTTCCGAAATTTTTTCGTCAATTCATTAAGTTGCAACAAATGAAAACAATCAAGATTTGCCATTTGCCATTGACGATAACTTAAATAATAATGCATACACTTAACGAAACTTTAGTCAAATTTGCTTCTTGTAGAGATAAATCATCAAATATTTATAACGATGCCTGAGAAAAAAATTACGTAGATTTTTCACGTACTTTTCAGTGGTCTTAACAAACAAACGCGAGCGCATATTTATAGATCACAGAATAATTACTAGGCTAATTTTCAACTTGAAATTAATTCAAAATATGTTTAAACACAAGCATATTTCTACATCTTATCCAAGTCCAATTATTATCGATTCCTAAACATTCCAAAAAAAGATATGAACGAACATTCTTTATATAACTGTTTACTTTTATACAATGTGTTACTGAAATTAGAAATATTGCAAATTATTATTGTAAATTTAAAAATAAGTGTAAAAAGACAATATTGATTTGTAATTAATTTTTTTATACAAAAGTCTATTTAACTGACTTAAAAAAAATAAAAGAAAGAGGTTCTTAATTCGACCCATATGTATGTTTTTCTGTATATATGTTCAACAGTGTCGGACTGGACAGAGGGACTAGGAGTCAAGAGACGGAGCCTTGACTCCTAGGGACAAATCAGATTCCGGGGCTAAACCTCGAAATAAAAAAAAACGTAAATTTTTATTAATTTTACAAAATTAAAATTTTAATCGTAATTTTGTTTATACAAATAAAATTTATGAGCAGTTTTCATTGTTGGATCCGAAAAATTTTGGAAAATTCAGTGATAATATCGACTTATCGAACATAGCAAATAATTTAGAAATAAGTGCTCTAGAATTAAAAAAGGAACTTATAGAATTTGCCACTATTTTTTAAAATACTAAAATTGTTGTTGCCACTCAACTGTGATTTAACAAGAAAGATGCTGATAGTTGCTTTGGGTGCGCTCATTGCTATTTCAAGTTTTTGCGAGAATATAACCACAAAGGGCAGTAACTACACAGAGGCGAAAGCAAGCTTTCCCACCAAAACCAAATCTCATCTGCATTTTTTAAATGGTATATCTTTTTTGTGTTGTCGTTTATCGTGTTAAGTTTGGATTTGTAAGTTTTATTTTCACTCATTTTGGGAAGTTGGAAACATTAACCGAAAATTAAAATTCCCATAAATAAAACATTAATATTAATATTCTTCAGTCCAACTCGAAATACACTGTTTTTTTCAATGTATCCTTAAATTAAAAGAAATAAATTAACAACACATTTCTCACAGTGTAGGCGCAATTGGTACATAAGGTCACAGAAATAGAGTCATCAAAACTCAAATATACCACCAAGGTCTTCGTCTCTGTGTAGTTACTGTACTCCGTGATATAACATGCATATGTCAGTTTTTTCAAATCTTTACATCAGATATACATATATATCAATCCTCTCATGTACCCAGGTTGCATGTGAAAGGTCATTTTCTTCCTTAAAAATTTTTAAAACCAGGTTATTCTTGGACAGGAGTTGTTAAAGTCATCAGCGTTATTAAATATTGAAATATATTTTACAACAAATTAACCCCGAAGAGATTATGGACAAACTTGCAAGAACTAGCAGCACATTTTTTAAATTGCTAATGGAATATTATTTTTATTTATTTATTTATTTTTTTTGAGTTATCTACGCCCAGTCTTCAAGTACCTGTTACCTGTTTTTGTATGTTAAACTACTAGCAATGTATTGTACATTTAGTGGATTGTGTGAGTCGGACGACTATTGTCTGATTTAATGAGATTAGTTCTCCTCCCCGTGGTGGTGGTAGAATTTCTCGTTGGCAAACGGCCAAACACCACCTCCAAACGGGGTCAACCGCGTATTATAATTGTTTGAGGGACTCTTACTTGGTGATCTCCCATTTTCGAGGATGCTGAACACCGTGGTGGTGGCAGAATTTCTCGTTGGAGTGACCTCCGCAAGCGGCCAAAAAACATTCCCAAACGGGGTCAAACGCGTATTACAATTGTTTGAGGGACTCTTACTTGGTTTCGAGGATGTTGAACACCGTGGTGATGGTGGAATTGTTCCCCGGGGTGATCCACCTCCTTAAATGTCCATAACAACCCTCCAAAGGGGTGAGAGTGCATTCTCCGACCCCCTTTTGAGGAAAAAACATTAAGATGTTACCTCGATCTCGTCAACAAAGTAGTCATCTTCATTTACTATGAAGCTGAAAAAATATGAATGTATATTTGTACATATTTTTTGGGAAAATAGGTTTATATAATAATTGAAACATCTGATTTATTTAATTATAATATATTGTATAAAATATTTTTTATTGATGCAAACAATTACTGCATATATTGTTACGCTGGCTTTTCTTACATTATAAAATACTATGACTCAAATAAAAAAAATTAAAGCAATAAAATTTATTTTTTTTTTATTTTGAATTTATTTTTTACTTTCTTTGAACCCGAGCAGTTACACTTATTTTGAAAATGCGAAGGAGTATTTTTTGCCATTGAGAGATGAGGAGGGGGTCAAGCATTCGATTCTTGGTCCTCTCCGTGCTCGAAAATGGGAGGGAAAGTTTTTTGTCCAGTGGTATGATAAGAGCGCTCTCTCACCCATTTGGAGGGTGGTTATTGGCCGTTGAGGAGGTGGGCGGGTGTCAGGCACGCGTCCCAGGGTCCTCCCCATAATTGGTATGCTCAAAAACGGCGGATTAAGTTAGATTCCGTGAAACATGATCAAGACACGTTTGGGGTTAGTTTTTGGCCGTTTTCGGGAATGGGTTACCCCAACGAGAAATTCTGCCACTACCGACGGTGGAGTAAGAGTCCCTCAAACTAGTGTAATACGCGTTAACCTCCGTTTGGGGATGGTTTTTGGCCGTTTGCGGGGGTGGGTCACACCCCAGCGAGAAATTCTGCCACCACCACGATATTCAGCATCCTCGAAAACGGGGCATCACCAAGTAAGACAGTGGCGGCTGGTGAAATTTCAATATTTTTTTTCTCGTCTGTGGCGCATGGGACCCATACGAAATTTGGGAAATAACATCTAGAGAAGCACTTCCCTAATGACCCCTAAAAAATTTTGAAAAAGCAGTTTGCGAAAAAATTTTTGAAAATTCGTTAGCCTCCCCTGGGTCTAGGGACTCCTGTTTATTTTTATTTTTTTTTGTCATATGCATTTGACTTTTCATAAAAATACAATAGATTTTGGAGTTTGCGAAAATATTTTCATTACTAACTGAAATACAATGAACTGAAATTTTGTAATTTACAATTTAACAAATTACAACATTTCAATTCGTTGTATCTCAGTTAGTAATGAAAATAATTTCATAAACTCCAAAATCTGTTGTTGTATTTTTATGAAAATTCAAATGCATATGACAAAAAAAAAAATAAAAATAAACACTACACCCAGGGGAGGCTACCGAATTTTCAAAAATTTTTTCGCAAACTGCTTTTTCAAAATTTTTTAGGGGTCATTAGAGAAGTGCTTCTCTAGATGTTATTTCCCAAATTTCGTATGGGTCCCATGCGCCATAGACGAGAAAAAAAATATTGAAATTTCACCAGCCGCCACTGAAGTAAGAGTACCTCAAACTAGTATAATACGCGTTAACCTCTGTTTGGAGCTGGTTTTTGGTCGTTTGCGAGGGTGGGTCACCCCAACGAGAAATTCTGTTACCACCACGGTGTTCAGCTTCCTCGAAAAAAAAAAGGGGGGGGGGGACTCATCTCATTAAATCGGACAATAGTCGGGTTTTTCGTGTTATTTTCCGACTTACACAATCCACTAATTGCTAATGGAATATTTTCTTATTTTTATTTACCTATGTTTGAACATTTTATTTGAAAATTTTAATGTTGTTTTTTAACTGTTAAAACATGTAGGTGCATTGGTAAGTATTGCAGAACTTATGTTAGTGTTTTTTTTTTTACCGATTTCTAGTCCCTTTGTTCCTTATAAAAGTTTTGTAGTTTCTGTTTTTCTTTAAGGATAAAGGTTTTGCTTAAAGCTTTTACAATTTACGTTTGCAACATATACAGGGTGCGCCACTTAAAACTCCCCAGACTTGTAACTTTTTTATTTTTGAAACGATGACCATGTTAGGCACATTGTAGACATTTTTAAAACCTTTAAACATGCATACAGAGTGATTTAAAAAAAAATTGAAAAATTTGTTAAGAAAGGAAACTTAATTTCTTTGAATATTTTTTACGTCACCTTGTACATGAAATGTGTTAATGTTTTCTTATAAAGGTTTTAATTAGCTTCAATTTATGTCATTCAAAAAAATTTTTTTTTAAATAAAAATTTTGTAATTTCCTATTATTTAGTACATTTTGTTTTTAAAAATATTTATTTCTTTTGTTTCATGTTGCTGTTTTGTGACGTTGAGTATTGTTTGTGATATGTCTTTTACAAATAATGCATAAAATTATTATTTACGTCTTTTCAGGTATTTTAAAAAAAATCAGTTTGGAATCGGAAGGAGTGTTTTAAATTTCTGTCTCTAATACCAAAAAGAATTTACAATATGACGTAATAACATAAATTGAAGCTAATTAAAACCTTTATAAGAAAACATTAACGCAGTTCATGTACAGGATGAGGTAAGAAAATATTCAAGGAAATTAAGTTTTTTCTTAAAAATTTTTTAAAAAAATTTTTTTTAAATCACTCTGTACACATGTTTAAATGCCTTAAAAATATCTACAATTTAATGTGCCCAACATGGTCGTCGCTTAAAAAATAAGAAAGTTGCAAGCCTGGAGAGTTTTAAGTGGCGCACCCTGTATATTGTTTCTGTTTGTCTTACCTTTTTTGTTGTTTTATGTATAATAATATTTTTTAGTGCCCAATAAAAATATGTTCGTATAGTAAACCGCAGATTTAACAGGCACTCGAAAAATGTCAGCATCTTTGGCTCTGCGATGCGGCGTATTTGATGGGTCAATGGCGCCGACATTTTTTGAGTGCCTGTTAAATCTGCGGTCAATTATATTATTTTCATTCAGTTTTTTATTGTCTTGTAACCAGTTTTAAATAAAAACTTCTAATATACAGATACGTTATAAGTCTTTTATCGCGTTTAGTGTACTTAAAATAGCTTTTTCTGTGTGGCGGGGCAAAAAAGTTTCCCTGTGCGCCGCGTCGGCGCAGGGTCAAATGGAGCCATTCCGACTCTGATGTTCAATCATTACTCCAGATTGGCTTAAGCGACTTCTGTGAAATCTTTCTCAATCTGCAAGGTATTTTTTGGTGGTGGTCCTGTTGTAGAACTCTCCAAAATCGTCCTAAGTTGAAGACATAATCAAAATTCGACTTAGGCAAAAATTTCATTTGAAGACATTTTTGGGAGTCTGCAGAGGCGCAGATCAGTCCATAAGGACCATTTTGGGTTCTATAAGGCATTGGGAATGACCAGGTGAAAATTTGAAGAAACACCGAATTTTCACTTAGGAAAAATGTTTTTGGTTCAGAATATGAGAGCAGAAGTATATAATGACAAAGATTTATGAATAATATACTTTTTCAAAGGTACCACAAATTGGACTTTGAAAAATAATATTTTTGGAAGGGCGTCAAAATTTGGCTCAGGAATCGATTTATCGAAAGTACGCCAAAATTTCACTTGCAGACTAATTTTTCAACACTGCGTTGAAATTTGGCTTGAAGATCGATTTTTCAAAAGTACGCCGAAATTTCACCCGCAGATTAGCTTTTCAAAAGTACCTTGAAATTTGGCTTGAAAATCGATTTTTCAAAAGTACGCCAAAATTTCACCCGCGGATTAGCTTTTCAAAAGTACCTTGAAATTTGGCTTGAAAATCGATTTTTCAAAAGTACGCCAAAATTTCACCCGCAGATTAGTTTTTCAAAAGTACCTTGAAATTTGGCTTGAAAATTGATTTTTCAAAAGTACGCCGAAATTGGTCTTAAAATAGATTTTTCAAAGTACCACAAAGTCAGTTTAAAAAGTATCACGAAAATATACTTTAAATTATTTTTTATTTTTTTTTATTTTTTTTTTATTCCTCAACCAAAGACATTGACATTTGAGGTACGGTCTTTGAAAGCCCAATTCTAAAGTATGAGCATAAAATTTTAACGATGCACTGCATCCAAAAGGCAAAATAGAAGATTTTGACAAAGCCGGCGTAGTGCCGATAAGCAAAAATTGATAAAAATCAATGCACATGTACAAGGCCGGTTTCTCGCATGGAAGGAGTTTGGATTAATCCAGCGGCTCGCAGTTTGGTCGAGCGCGTTGAGTGGTCCAGACAAAGCAATGGTAGAAAAGCCAATAACAGGGCTTTTCAAATGACAAAGTTATAGAGGAAAACGCCTTGTGCATAAAAATCCAAAAATTCAATTCTGCCTAAAAGTCGCTCGAAGGTGAGTAGCTGTCGTATCGATAATATCGAACGAGTGTGATAAGGGTTAGTAAGTCGTGGACTGATCGAACGCCATTCAACTTACGCAGTAATAAGTCCTCTGAATGTGTTTGAGTACGTGAATCTCCATGATACAAGAACTAGAAGCTAAGTAGTCTCTAGCGAAACTAAATTCATTTAGTAAAACTTTTTTAAGTTAATTTCAGTCAGCCTTAATTATTCATTTACCCAGAGTCTAAAACGATTCAGAAGCTCGCATTTTGCTTCTGAGAAGGTATGTATGAATCTTTTCTACCTAATCGATCGTTAGCGTGAGCGCTCTCGCTTGTATGGTCTGAAAGTCACTACCTTGATTGGGGAAGGCACGATTCTTATCTTGAGAATTTTGTATAACCAATTCTATTAAATAAACGGATTCTTTGAACTATTGTTTCTTGATTGATCTTGAGGCCTGTTGACGGTCTATAATCCCTGGAACTTTCGTATAGAAAACCGGATGTGTCGAGTTAATTCACATTAACGTTCGACCTTCTGGTTGCTTTACGGAGGTTTGATAGGGATTTTTTTATGCGTTTTTTGAGAAATAGATTCCGTTATTAATGGACCAAAACGTGGTTTCCGCGTACCAAAACTAATCCCTCCGCAGAGAAATTCTTCGGTTGGGATTTTTTTATGCAAAAATTCAGGAAATTATGAGGTGCTTAAACTCCTAACGAGGGAATTCGAGTCCAGAGAGAGCGTCGTTTCCGATCTATGGTAGTGCAGCCTTGGTTAATTACTCGGCTACCGAAGTACATCTTATCTCGAACCCGCCTGGGAGGTAGAAGAACGGGGTAATACGCGACTGGCGCCCCCTGAGAAATAAATTGGTGTCGTGTCATTTTGACGCCCGGTAGTGCGTTCTTCTACAGTCCCACTATAATTTTATCCAGTTACGTTTAGCGTAAGGTGAGCAAAAATTTAAAACAAGATGTAACTTAAATGGTCAATAAATGCTATTCTATTCCATTCTACGCCAATGTTATGCATTATTTTATTACCATTTATTTCTATTGGAATGTATCCCTATTAAATTTATTTTTGTATCAGGAATGTGTGGTTCCCATCTTGCACTGCGACCTGGTGTACGAATAAAAAATAAAAAATACATTGCGTCTGTCTTCATATTTTAACAGTTATTTTAAAACTTTTATTAACTTACAATCTTCTAGGAGGAGCAGTAACCACAATATTTTTCATTCCATTTTACTTATCCTTACTTTCATAACAAAAGTTTCCTTCTACAGCCCATTTTATTTATCCTCAAGGATTAGCTGCCGCCCTTAAAAAATATTCAACAGCCTAAGAAGTTTAATTTAGCTCCATTTGTGGACCCATTTTCGTATAATGGCTGTTTTGAGCTCTTATTTTTCCTTATTTATTCACATAGACTTACACAGTGTATATCAAATTGTGGGTGGATGTAGTGTTTGCTCGCTTATTAACGCAAATAGAACAATGGTCAAGGGAGGAAAATTGTGTGATTTTTGAGGTCATTTTTTTTGTGGTAATTTTAATAAGATATTTTCAAAATTTATGAAGAGAAAGTTAATAAAGATAAACTTTTAAAAAGCTAGTCGTTTGAAATTATTAATATAATAAGGGACTTAACTCATAATAGTATATTGTGTATTTAGGTGTGAAAGCAATACATTCCCGGACGACGATGCAAATTGTTGGCCGAGGCGCTAGCCGAGGCAACAAGCATCGAAGTCCGGGAATGTGCTTTCACGCCGAAGTACACATACTATATTTTTCTGAAATCACAATCAATATTATTATAAATTAAGGAATTTGTATTAATGCATAACATTTCTTCATTACAATCTAACTGCTTACTAATAAATGCAATTTTAATGTGAGTTGGTTTGTCTGCGTGTATTTATTTACTGTTTAAAACATACATAAAAAACCGTACGGGAATGTTACTGTCCCGGCCTAGGCCAGGAAAGTAACATTCCCGTAAGGTTTTGTTGATCGTTGCTTGGCAACGGATTTTTTCCGGTCTGTTTTCTGATAGTTTTTTAGCAAGGGACTAAATTAATGGAATTGTGCATTTTTCGATCTGAAATCGCGCCGAATATGTAGACATTGCCGATCGATTTCATAAAAACACTATTTTATTTACCCACCGACATTGTCGGTTCCGGGGCTGGGGCTCGAATACACTACAAGATAGACAGTGCGACCAGCATATTCGCCACACAATATGCTCTATTCGACTGAGACATTGCAGTTTTAAAATTTTTCTTCATACAAAACCTTACGTTGAAATAATGAAAAAAATTTGTCCGATATGTAAATACTTTAACCGCTAAGGCAAATGCATATACGAACACCAGAATACGTGAACATTTTCTGAAATAACAATTCAAATTATTACAATGAAAAATGCAATTGTTGTGGTTATAAAATGGCTCCACATCAATAATACGTTTATTTATTACAAATACTCGATTTCTAAAAGGATTTAATTAAAAATCGAATTTTAAAATTATTTTTTATTATAGAAAAACCCAAAATATTTAAAAAGTAGGTAATTAGTTATACGTTCCTTTTGATTCTATAAGCCTATCTTCACAGAAAAATAAAAAAAAAGGAAAAAAATCTTCAATCTTTATATTGATTGAACTGACGCTTTAACTGTCTAGCCCAAATTTTCACTTGGAATGAAATTTTTGCTGAAAGTTTGTTCTTATTGGTACAAATTTTCAAAATCTTGCTGTTTCATTGGTTCTTATAATGCGAGGGAAATAGTCGCTGAAATTTCTCTATCGACGCGTCGACATATTTATCAACAGTAAAATCACAAGAGCTTTTTTTTTATCGGATAAATTTCTCTTTGTAACGAAATAATTTTGCCAATCAGTGATCTTATGAGGAAAACTGACATGAAAAAATCGCGAGACCGGAGGTCGAGCGATTTTGTCAAATGTCAGTTTTTCGAGCAAAATTACTGATTGGCAAAATATTGAGTTGAAAAGAAATTTATCCATAAAAGAAAAGCTCGAGTGATTTTTGGCAAGATAAATTAATGACAGAATATGTGAACGAACAACAATTAAAAATAATTATAATTTTCTCAAAACGACTCATATCGTACCTCCGATTAAAGAACTTATATCTAGATATATAACAGGCTATCTTTTCACCATATACCTTGTTTGCTCCTAACATAGTCACATTATATGTCCATTAAAATGGATAAATGAACATCACATCCCATAGGCAACAGTGGCGTTGTGTGTGTAGAAAATGTGTAGAATGGTAAATATTTTCATTAAAATGAATTATTGCAATTCCTGCATTACCAGCTCTTTATATAACGTGATGTAAGCATACGATACTACAGTAAGATAAATATGTATTGAAAGAATAGGTATTAAAATTTAATTGCTATTTACTTTATAACTGTGGACTATGGAACGATCGATTTTCTTCTTTTCTAAACTGCTTTCTGCAAACGGCACAGCACTTTACTATTTATTTGCACTAAATATATTGTCAATAAACTGTGTAAATATGAACAGAGAATATTATTTAGGTATTGAACAAATCACAACTTAAAATAAAAAGACTTCTTCACCACATTTTGATCGAAAAACACGAAAAACGCTTATTAACATTAATGGCGGATATACTGTCAAAAGTGTCAAACTGAGATTATGATAATCAAACTGAACCGAAGGTGCCCGAATCGGTCGCGAACAGATCGACTAGCCAATCAAGAACTTACGGGAAGAAGTGCCTTAGATTGTGAATCTTTCGGGATCACACAAAGTAATGCCATTATGTATCTAGATATAAGTTCTTTAATCGGAGTATCGTACAGTATAGTTTCCACAAGACTTAAAAATTATAGCCGACAGTACAGATTTTAAAATGACGTGCGACTACTAGATATACTCTGCTTTTGAGGAACAGGCATTTTTATCGTGATAAAAAACGATGCACCTTTTTTTTCGCTGTCAAAGTGACAAAATGTGACTGTCAAATAGACTTTCTTATATAGGAGTTAATTTATCGTATGTAATATCACTAGTGCTTAAAATTTTATCGAAAATTTTTTCGAAAGCGTGTTGCCTGGTAATATAAAGAGTGCAAATTGGCAGTTTATTATCTGATTAAATCCCGACCGCTTTAGCGGGAGGGATTTAATCTTTGATAATAAACTGCCAATTTGCACGAGTTATATTAACTAGGGGTGACTTAGCTTGAGAAAAAATTTTTAGATAAAATTTAAAGCACGAGTGGTATTTGTGGAGAATATTTCACGAATAAATAATTCATTAAGTATATCTTCAATATTCAGTAATTAATTGCCTTCAGACGTTTCCTTGTTGCTTTTTAGAGATTACTCACTCACCTTTATCTTCAATTTCATCATTTACGTTACATAAAAATGCATTTCCAAAGCGATTCATCTAATAAAGAACAAAGTAGGTTTAAATTATGACAATCAAGAAAAACAATATACGTTAAACCATAGGTACTGTAACTTATAAGACTAGTCATCACAACAAAACACGCTTCGACCAATCACATTATCGGTGAAATCACAGAAATTGCATATTACCAATCTATCCCTTTTACGTTCTAAGGCTGCCGGCTCAGATGGTATGGTACCGCCATCTAGTAACGCTAGCTTAACTTAGTTACTAGCCTAAATAGTGAATTGAATTATTATATTAAAGTGTTTATTAATATATATTTATGTATTTAATCCTTATTTCTAATTTGAGAAGTTTGATAGTTAAGTTAAGGTTTACTTGTTTAAGTAGAGAGACTTTAAGTACAACGAATTATAATGTATATAGTGATACTGCAGAGTTTTGATTTTCCAAATAAGTGTTAGCTACTTTGTAATGATTGATGAATTACCATACGTAAGTAACTACATTTGTGTATTTATCATGAAATAACTGATTTGTTTGCTTCGTAGATATTCATATTTAATTTTATTTGTGAAAATTATTTTGTAATTATGTTCGGTATTAAGCCATTGAAAGCTGTGTACCTATAACTTGTCCCGAACCTATATAAGTTCCACACAGCATTGGCTTTTTAGGTTATTAATACAATACTACAATTTACAATTTACGTTAACAATTAGTAATAAGCTAGAGAAGATATTTATAGATAACATTTAAAAGCACGATTTGTCCTATTTGCCGAAAATATGTCACGACACAAAACGTCAAAAAATTTTCGCAATATTTGCCGCTGCAGCGACCTAAAAAATTAGAGCGATAAATTTTGCATGTAGGTCCTGTCAAAAGCAGATCTAGCTTGAATTACCACTAATAATGACGTTTGATTGGTGCAATGTTGTGAAAAAACGGGCTCTCATTGGCTATAGCGTTAATGAGTGAAATAATCGCGGTAATATTTTGACATATGTCACGTTTTCTTTCGTGAAATATTTTTCGCAAATATGATTACGTGCTATTAAATTTTATACATGTTTTTTCTTCTCTAGCTAATAGTCGGAGAGCAGCCAATCTGTAGGAAGCATTTTAAAAGTAGTCTATACAACTCGCGAACACCCACCTAAAAAACGGATGATATTATGTAAAATGACCTCCTGGATTTGATTTTTGAGTTCGCCCATTAATTTGAGATTGCCAAATCGGTCAATTCGCAAATTTTTTGAAAAATTTTAAAATTATGTGTTAATTTTTGTTTTGCACATAACACATCATATCTTTTTTATTTTAATTCCGATTTTGACCAATATTTTACACATTATCCCTCCAATATTCTTGGACAGGCTGACGGCAAAGAATATAGTGTAACTAATAATATAGTGCCTAAAAAAATATAATTACCCTCTATTGTCGCGGTTTTTTAAAATTTGCGTTGAAAAATACCCGATCGAGGTAACTTTTTTATTTTTAAAGAGAGAGTTATAGTATAAACGAGAAAAATGTTCCATATACTTTAAACAAACTTTTTTATAAAGATATTTTTTGGAAATTCGGCTCATGTAACGAGATGGCGCTGTTGGAAGCGGCCGCGCAACTCGTCCGCATTAATTTAAAGCATAACTTCTGTTAACGTCGCCCATCTGTGGTGTCGTTTAAGCGATCAAGTAAGTCTACGGATTATTTAGTTTCTATTTGCAATTAAATGTTATAAAATTATATAGATAATCCCGAAATATACACATTAAAAAATATATTTTCATTAATTGTAACAGCAAGTGGGTACTAAAGATTACATTTTCCTTCGCATAAACAACTTATGTTACATTGCGCGTTTGCTTTGCTACACTTGCAGCTTGTAGTACAGTTATATAATTTACATTTACAAAATGGAGTTAACTCAATAAAATTGGGTTTTGGGCTTTTTGAAATCATCTTTGGAAATAAGATTTTCTCCTTTAGGTACTTTCCAAAATCTAAAACATTTGGAATTCTGGGCTTAATTTGGTAGGCTGTCGTGTAAATAGCACATTGCAGAAATGCCCTTTTTACTTGTATTCTCTGTACTAGGATTTACAATTTCTGATTTTCTTTTATAAGCAGTTCGGGTATACGATCTTCTACATTGTGCATGGTAAACTGGATTTAGTGATAAAAATAAATTTTTCTGTTCTAAATATTGTTTTGGAGCCATAGAAATGTCATCGGATTTTGCATTTGATCGGTACATTTCTAAAGCCGTAAATATCGCTCGCAGACAAAAAATTTTCATACCATTGAGTTAGTGAAATGTCCGTCTGTCTGTCCGTCCGTCACGTTTCTTGTAAGCACGATAACTGAAGAAAGAAAATTCCGATTGTACTGAAATTTGGACAGTAAATTAGTGTTAGCTAGAAGAAGAACCCTATTTGAACAAAATCGATCGATAAATAAAAATGTTATTACTTAATGATTTAAATTTGATAAATTAACTCCTATATAAAAAAGTCTATTTGACAGTCACATTTTGTCACTTTGACAGCGATAAAAAAAGGTGCATCGTTTCTTATCACGATAAAAATACCTGTTCCTCAAAAGCAGAGTATATCTAGTAGACGCACGTCATTTTAAAATCTGTACTGTCGGCTATAATTTTTAAGTCTTGTGGAAATTATACTGTACGATATGAGTCGTTTTGAGAAAATTATAATTATTTTTAATTGTTGTTCGTTCACATATTCTGTCGTTAATTTATCTTGCCAAAAATCACTCGAGCTTTTCTTTTATGGATAAATTTATTTTTAACTCAATATTTTGTCAATCAGTAATTTTGCTCGAAAAACTGACATTTGACAAAATCTCTCGATCTCCGGTCTCGCGATTTTTTCATGTCAGTTTTTCTCATAAAAGCACTGATTGGCAAAATTATTTCGTTACAAAGAGAAATTTATCCGATAAAAAAAAGCTCTTGTGATTTTACTGTTGAAAAAAATTTTTTTTAATTTTTATGTTTTTGTAATTGAATAGAAATCTGGTGAAATATTTCATTTTAATATTTCTAATTATTTATATATTTTACAAATATACATTTCATAATGTAATATACAACCGTGAAAATATGATTTTATAGCTCGTGTCTTATAATGTAAAAATTTACATTCTTCTACGTGTAAGGTGGTGGTGTAGTTCTTTTGACTCGGAATCGAAACCCAAATGGGGTTTGGTATAGTTTTTTTACCAACTCTTTTACCAACTAAGATCGTACTATAAAATTAAAAATGTCTAAAAGTAACATTATTTACAAAAAACTGCGAAAAGTATCCTATTGAATGTATAACAATTATATAAAAATCCAGTTAACAGGCGAAGAGTACGTTTTTAGCTTGTTTCCTTTGATTTCCTATCCGAGTAATTATAATTTATTATGCCAAACTATGTGTTTATAACGCACTAAATATAAGGACTTTCAACTTAACATAAATGGATACTGGAAAATAATAATCACCCGGCACGTGTCTGCGTTTAGCTCTAGATGCGATTGCGGCCGATTCATAGTAGCGCGCCTTCGTTCGGACGCTGAAACAATTAATGAATATTTCGATAAGGGAGCAAAATTTCAAAAAAAACTTCTTATAAAAGATTTTATTTAGTTCATTCGGAACATTTTCTTCGATTATAGTAGGCACCTAACTTTAAAAATAAAAAAGATACCTCGATCGGACATTTTACTCTGCAAATTTTAAAGATTTTGCGTCAAAGAAAAGTTGTTATTTTTTTTTGCCAACTAATTATTTTTTAGGTAAAATTTTTAACTTTCAACATATCAAAGAATAGTTAGAGAATATTATGTAAAAAAATTTAAAAATTCTGAAGTAAAATAAAAAATATATGACGTGTTATATGAAAAACAAAAAATAACACATAATTTTTATTTTTTTTAGAAAATTGCCAATTTGGTCATTTTGGCAATCTCAAATCAATGGGCGAATTCAAAAATCAAGTTTAGCGGGTTATTTTACATCAGATTACCTATTTTTTAGGTGGGTGTTCGCGAGTTGTATAGAGGGTGTCGAATTCAGAGGGTCTGGTCTTCCACTATAAATGCTTATTGCTTATTGTTAACGTAACTTGTAAATTGCAATATATTGTATTATATATGTTGTAATATAACAATGTGAACATACATAAACACACCACATATAGTAGACAACTCCCAGTTCCAAAGCCGAGGCTGCCTGGAATATATAGGTTAGAAGTAAGTTAAACATAGTATTCAATGGCTCATAATAACGTTGTTGCAAAATAATTACCACTGCGGCACTAAAATTAAATAGAAATGCCTACCAAGCAGACAAATCAATTATTATATGGGTATCAGTTAAACACACTCGCTCTGGTAACTAATAAACTAAAAGTGTACTTACAAACGGTAATCCATCACGAAGTAACAGCACGTTAACAATTTGGGAAATTAAAGCTGCACGCTGTACATTATAATTCGTTGTACTTAAAGTTCTCTTTGCATTAACAAGGAAACTTAAACTTAATCATTAAACTTGTCGAATTAAAAATACGGATTAAATAGGTAAATACCAATAACAATATAACGATTCTTGAAAAATTCATTAGAATATATAGTTGGCCGTGTGGTTCTAATGTAGCGTTACTAGATGGCGGTACCAAAACAATATTTCATTTCTATTTCCGATATGGGCAACCTTAGAACGTAAAGACGGGAGACTGGTAAATGCAGTAGCGCTCTATCTCTGTCTGTCTGTCTACTCCTAATGTGATTGATCGAAGCGTGCCCGAGAACTTTACAGTGAAGGCTTCTTGGCAGTTTTGGACCAGTCTATGCATTACAATACCTATGGTTCATTGTATTTCGTTTTTCTTGATTGTCATTACATTTAAAATATGGCGATTTCCTTGGACATTAAGTTTCTGCAGCTGCGTTTGTTAAATATTTATACCCAGTTTGTTTTTACTAGATGAGTCGCTATGGAAAAACATTTCTATATGACATAAATGATGAAATTAAAAGTAAACACCAAAAAAATGACAATTAAAGATATTAAAGATATGTTTTATGTACTTCATGAGATGTTTATTCCTGAAATATTTTCTTCAAATACCACTCATGCCTTTAAATTTTATTTAAATTTTTTCTCAAGCTAAGTTACCAAAATGTAATATAATTCGTGTAAATTACACTCTTTGTATTACCAGGCAACAACGCTTTCGAAAAAATTCTAAGCGTTATACGATAATTTTAGTTACTCTCCAGAAGATTGCAGCACAAACAATTATTTTCTAAATTTATTTTAATATATATTTTTTTACTTTTAAAACTAAGTAAATACAAGAGCATTGTATTATATATGCATATTCTTAATGTATTTAAATCCAATTTTTTGATTTAACAGCTCAGAACTAAAAATTATTGTAATCTTTATAACAGATAGTTTTATCAACATTGTACTTTTTGGTAAAACTATAGTTTTCAAACCATTTTTGACTAAGTTTCCCTTCCTCACCTCCCACCCTCGGCTGGTGATATGAGTTGTATCTCGATAGTGTATAACATGGTCACAGTAATGATAGGTATATGCGAAATTTCATGCTAGCATTCAAGTATGAACTGTCAACACTATAACAATATACACTATGTAACTTGCATTGTGAATTATCCTAAAATTGAAAATTGATTGTATTCCAATTTTCGACGTGCATTCTGTTTATTATTCTGCGTAATATTTTTGTGATATACGTACTGTACTAGATAAAATCAATGTTACACAAAATGTTTTGCGAGATGAGCAATTTTAAAGTTATCGACAACATGTCATCACTTCCATTACAGAGCTAATTCAAGTTGATGTAAACAACGTGCTGAAATTTTTGCAGTAAAATTCGATCTCGGAGCATATCGTATATACACTGTGATTCACTTTTCATGAGGACATTCTTGTATTTTAGGAATTAGAAACCTAGTTTATTTCAAATCTGGGTGGTAAATATGGACTCAAAATGTGATTATTTTGACCTGATCGACGTTGATATTGCTCATTGGCGTACGAGCCTATTTGGAATAATAGTGGTCGATTATAAAAAAATAGCGATATTTCTATAAAAAATCTTCTTACACCGAATTTGAACAAAATATTTAGCTGACTTTTCGAAACACGAGCCGTCAAAAATATATTTTTTTATTTAAAAGTGCGAAAATTTCGAAAACGGTTGTCTATCAAAAATAATTATTTATTTTCATTGTAGATTATGTAAGAACAATTATTCTAAAACACATTTTTATAAATATATTTGGAGGTCTTTGGGGTTGTTTTCAGTACTTAATTACAACTCCTTCAACAATATTTAACAAGTTATTTAATGTTGTAGGTGTTTCTCACTGGCAATAACACAGGCCTGCATTAAAAGTTGTTTTTGTTTCATAAGATTATCTTAATTAACCAAATTCTTTAAACTACTGGTTTCAGTTTTTTCTGCAACGTATCTTACAAACACACTGCTAAGGAACAACATGTAAAATACTAGAAAAAAAATCTTTATCTTTTAAGTTAATGTTAAAAATATAAACATTTGCTTTGATTATTTTTTTTTTATTAAAATTCAAAAAAAAGTACATCTCAAATAATTTTAATTTCCTTGCTTGATGATTTTCTTGATAAATATATACATTGGAGGCTGTAAGTTGCCGAGAACTTGACCCATTGGAAAAAATAAAATATCACTATTTCGGAAAAAAATGTATACTTTTCGAATGTTCAAACAAAAATTCATTTACTTGTATGCATTTCTTCCGAAAATATGATCAATCAGATCATAAAAAGAAATTGCGATTTTCACGATCTTATCCTTATATCTATGAAAATATCTTTGATTGTTTTGAATATAAATTCTGGAAATTTTTCAATACACTAACAAGTGTATAAGGAATTCATTGGATATAGCTGAAATGTGTGTAATAAATAAAATACAGTAGAGGCACGTAAAAATTCCTGCGAACGATTCAGCGGCCGTGTGGTGTCTGTGTATGCGTTCATAATTATCTATTTTCCCTCCATACTCATTATTTGTCCTCCTATTCACTAAGAATAATGTTAACAATGTGTAATCAGAAAGAGAAAAAGCTTTATTTCACTCGTTAGAACTGCTAAGAATTTTTAGGGGTTCCATAGTATGCATTTAACCTTGCGCTTGGACGCGCAGAGTGACAAAGTTACTTCACTATTTTTTTCCAGGAATACCGTGGCTTTAGCGATAAATTTTGTTCAGCCATTTTTGTTCAGATATATGTGGTCTATCGACCTGTATTTTTATTTTCTCCTACCCTGATTTAATTTCAAAATCTTGAAAAAACGGATGAAAAAAAATTTTTTTTCACTTTTTCTTATGTTCTGCATCCGAGCGGAACGTAAATTTTTCAGGATATTATTCTATACACTTTCAAGAACTCATTAAAAAAAATTATTCATTTTGCAAGTTTTTGTAGGTTTAACTATAAAATGTTCTCCGTCGTCTGGGCTATTAGTTTAAAGGACGTAACTGGGCACTAGCTCTCCACTACAAAACTAATAAAAATAACATTTTTGAAGGCATGAAAACTTGAAAACAGTAATAAGCTATCATATTAACAATTTATCTTCCCTGGTACCTTCTTTCCATCTCATTGACGTTCTCTTGAAATCTTTCGCCCTGCTTCGCGCATACAGCCCCGAGATTTTAAGGAACATAGTCCAAGTGAAAGTAAGGAAAGTAAACTTCTGAGCTCACGTTCTAACATAACTGTTGTAGTGTTCAAAGCCAAGCACGCTGCTTAAAATATCTTTATAATTTGGGTTCTGATAATTTCTTAAAATTTGTTTATCATAGATTTTGAAGCTCTCTCTTTCAACCTATTTCATTATTCTTCCAAATTGTTCATGTTTTATTGTTTTTTTTTTATTTGAGTTCCCAAGAATATATAAGTTTTGCTTCTAAAAGATTAGGAACGTGCTAACGCAAATACTTAAAACAATCTCCGTTTTTGTCCAACGCTTTTTAAAGCTGGTTCATGAGGCCTAAGTTTATGCCAAGAGGTGGAATATTTTGTGGCTCAAATAATTTTTCAAGTACGATATTTTTAGTTGACTCTTTGAGACTATCTTTTTAAATCCAGTGTTGATCTTTTGCTCCTACCTCACTCATACAGAAAACATGAGAACTTTGTATAGCCCGATCGCTGTTCTGATAAGATAAAGTCTTCAAGTCCCCATAGGGAAACTAGTTTTAGTCTTAAATCTAATTTTTGTTACAAGTTCTAGATTTTTATAAGTTTCTTGTAATTTATACCGAATTTTTAACAAGATCTGATGCATATCGTTGTTTGAAGAAAAATGCGTTTCAGAATTCTTTTAATTAAATAGTGTTCACTGATTAGATTAATAACTTGGAGCTCACTGTTCAAGCTAAATGATCCAGAAATATTGTTTTCAAAAAACTACATTTTCTTGAGAAATGTATTTAATACATTCTGATTTTCCATTTCAAGACCAGTAAGATGATATCTCTGGTGAATTCAAATTCTTAGTATGAAGTTTCGACTCCTAGGATTTGATAATGGTTGTTCAAAAGACCCAAATCTTTGACCAAATCATTTAGTATCTTATGAGTAAATAAATAGTTGGGTATTATTTGAATCTGGCGGGTGAAAACAATCGCTGATATTTTCCGTACTACTTTCAAACTTGGAGCTGAGGTACTTGGTGGAGCAGGAATAGGTATTAATCCACTGCATTTAGTGAAAAATGAGCCGCATCTCAAAAGTCCCCGAAGTGGGAGTGTAAGGATAAAATTTGGCAACGCTGCAAAGGGCTAAAATCGTGCTCGGAAACGAATTTTCGGTTTTTATTGCCTCTACGACAAAAATACATCAGGACAAAAAGAAAGCTATGGAAATTCTCTATAAAAAAGATAGAGGGTCTTTTTTTCGTATAAGCAATAGTTTTCTTGAAAAATTCCAGTAAGTCATACCCAAAATCAAAAAATTTATTAGTGGCAGTTTTTATTGCACGGAGGGTTAAAACATAAAAAAATCCTGGTTGGCTGTATCCTTGATACAGCCGTAAGTTTTACGTGGATACGTCTATGCATAAGGGGATATTCGGGTATTTGGAAAAACAATACAAATTAATGTTTCAAACTGAGTTTATTAAGCACAGGTCGATGATACGAAAAGTATAAAATATAACAAAATAGGTTGACTTTTAAATTACGTGTGAAAAGTTTGAGGCAAATAATTATATTGTTAGACATGCTGAAGATGATGCTGACATTTTGATAGTCGAAACAGCCCTTGAGGAATCATGTAAAAATACTACGGTTGTGGTTGGGGAAGATGTGGATCTTCTTATAATTTTAACTGCTCGTACACCTATTAATAAAGAAATTTTTCTCCTCAAACCAGGCAGAGGGAAGGTCTAACGAAAAATGTATTCTTCACGAAGCTTTGATCACCATAAAGATATTCGGGATCACATATTGTTTCTGCACGCATTCTCTGGGTGTGACACTACATCTGCTCTGTTTAATAAAGGCAAGACTGCAGCTTTGAAAGTGATGAAAAAACGGCAGTACTTGAAACTTTTAGCTGAAGTTTTCAGCAAGACTGATACTTCTCCTGACATAGTTAATTCGAATGGGATACAATTTTTCCTCGCAATCTATAACGCTCCAGTTAAAGAAGTTTCTATCGATAACTATCGGTATTCTTACTTTATTAAAGCTTTGAGCAAAAGCAAACCAGTGAAATTGAATTCATTACCACCCACTCATGACGCAGCTCAACAGCATCTAATTCGTGTTTATTTTCAAGTACAGAAATGTTTGGGTAATGTATTGAATCCTAAAGAGTGGGGATGGAAGTTGAAAGATACCATATTGTGGCCAAAAATAACATTCCAACTTCCTGCGCCTGATTGCCTTCTGAAGATAATTTTCTGCAACTGTACGAAAGGTTGTGAACCATTGTGTGGCTGTCGGAGGTTGGGACTTAATTGCTCACTAGTTTGCGGCAACTACCATGCAAAATCTTGCTTGAATGCTGAACCGATTGAAAACTCGTCAGAAATTGAAGCCGTCACTGAAGCAGAGACTGAAAGTTCTCAGATTGACTCGGATTTCCTCGAACGAATCGATGAATTTATAGACGGAGAAAACGGACAAGAAGGAAATTATTAATTTGATAACATTTTAATAAGTATGACAGTCGTGGATTAGGCCTACCGGAGAAACCACATAAAAAAACGCGACTAGTACTCAACCTCAAGGGTGATGTGGAATAGAGTACTTAAATTATCCATAATATCCCATAAGTTCAAATTCAATGCAAGATTTTCAAGAAAACTATTGCGTATACAAAAAAACACCCTCTATCTTTTTTATGGAGAATTTCCATAGCTTCCTTTTTGGCCTAATGTATTTTTGTCGTAGAGGCAATGAAAACCGTGATATCTCGAAAAATTCGTTTCCGAGCACGATTTTAGCCCTTTACAGCGTTGCCAAATTTTATCCTTACACTCCCACTTCGGGGATTTTTGAGACCTTATATTAAGGACACCCGAACCTACCTGGAAAACCAACATTTGCTTTTGTATGAATTGGTCTGAAGAAAAATCCTAAATGCAGTGGATTATATGGGGACCGTGAGTAACGGGCTGTATAGTAGATGGAATATTTAGGAAGACTATGTCTTGATATTCAGTTTAACTTTACGTACGAAAAAAAAATGTCATAGATTCAAAATTGCAAAAAAGTTTGGAATCAACATGCAAAACAAATGTATGCAAAAAATTAAGCTTATAACGCAGTGATTCGATGGATATTGAAACAGAAGATTTGAGTTTGTGAAAAAATAGGACATGATGGAATTTTTAACTATTTTTAGTCAAATCAGCACCCAAAAATTTGTAAAATCAGTGTTCAAACATTTTTTCTATCTCAGGCACGTGTAATTATTTCGTAACATTTGTTTACACGGTTTACTTAGTGTTTTTTAAAATCTCGTATTTTGAGAAAACAGTGAAATATTGTGCTCGAATTTGGGGGATGGGGTATCTGATAATGGTGAATACGAATCTGAAATCAAAATTTGTAAAAAAAAATCGCTACTATTTTTCTGAATCAACCTCTGTTTCCCTTTTACGTGAAATTATTCTGGATTCTAATTCATGAGTGCAAAGATGCACCTTATGAAAAGAGGATCACAGTGTATTTAAATGCGAATCAGGCAAAACTTTTGTAATATACCTGTTAATATTACATTCGCAATCGCGCATTAATGAAAATAGACGTGAATGTGAATGAAAAATTCGTGCCGATCTATTTTTAAATATCACCTGTAGGAGGTATTTCCTACACGTGTAATACTTTTCGTATTACTAAATTTCAGAAATAGCTAAATGACATTACTCAGCATTTTTACTACAGATAATTGTTGGTGTTTGTTAAAATTTTTAGAAAATTTTAAAACACTTTTGGCTATCATGACTCTCCCAAAAATACATCGACATTGATTTTTGGTTTTCTTCAGATTAATATGCAATTTATGAACCTATTGAAAATTCCAACATCTACTCTTTTTTTATACACGGTGCCTCGGTTAAGCGAGTATAGAGCACCTACGTGTAGTTTAGAGTAATACCAAAATGTAATGATTTGGAAGACGTTGTTTCATTTTTAATCGACAATATACAGAAGTAAAAATGGATTCACTATTGTTTTCTACATAGCACCAACGAATGAAACTTATAAATCACCAAAGGGCGAACGCAGATCGCTCTTAACTATACTCGTATCTCATTAAGAAACGTTAGTCGCGGTTAAACTTGAAAAGCTGAAGGCTGAAAGGGAAACTACAGCGACCTCGCCCCATCTTCTAACGGCTTCTATATCATTGTATACGCTGAAGCTGTGCAGTAATGGGCGAGGATTGCATAGTGGACATACCTTTCCTCGGAGACCATGTAAGGCAGCCTGTCTCTTTTCTATTAAATGTTAGGTGAGTAAATTATCCCCACTCCTCTTACGAAAAGAGGTTAGGCAAAATTTCCATGCTGGGGGGAGTTGGTCTCCTGACATCGTACAGTAGGCATAGATTAACGATTTTTTTGTCAAAATTCTGATGAAACTGATCTCGTATAAGTTCGCGATTATGGAAAAAATAATTTTAAACATCCCATTTTCCTTTTATGAGGTGAAAATTAAAATGTCTAAATAAAACTTGAAATTTTAGATTCATATAAAATTCGGCACCGAATCAACGAAATATCAGTGAAGTTATTTTGATGAAATACGGTAGCTTCAGGGGGTGGTAATCGAAATAAAGAGAATGAAAAGTTAAAACTTCGGATTCATATGGAGTTTAGACCTATAAACCAACGAAAAAATAACGAAAAAAAACTTTTATTGGAATAAAGTAGTTTTTAGGGGAATTTTTGCTGGGTGCTTTACAACGTGTTACTATATTTGCATTTCTTGGTAAATGTGACAAAAGAAAAAGTTAGCTTAGCCAACCCCCCCCCCCCCCCCCCCCGCATTTTTAATAACAACTCGAAAACGGATAGAGTCTTGCTAATTATTTCGGGGTGCAAATGAGCGCATAACGCAATTTTTTTTAGAAAAAAGTTAAAAAAAGAAGTGGGTATGTGGCAATTTAACTCACTTGTGTACTTTTACTGTTGCAGCTCTTAGCAGGTTTTTACTTTTATCGATACAGGTTTGGTATTACTTCTACATCGTGGAAGTATAGTAATCGTAATAAAAATTAAATTTAGAGTGCCATGTAACGTCGAGATATTAAGTTTGAGTGACAGAAAATTTCTGTCTGTCTGTAACTTTTTTTTGTGCGCATGATTACTCTGGAATGGTTTATGATATTGACTTGAAATTCAATACACCTATGTAGTATGTATTATAGTGAGATCTAGAACTAGATTATATTTTGATCTTATTGCGTTGAAGAGTTAGGGGATAAGTGGGTGGTAAATAGGTAAAGCAAGGAAGTAAGAGTCCATAAAATTAGGATTTAGTGTAAAAACGAGAAGTCAAGACCTCAAAATATTTTTGGCTTCAGCCACTATCACCCCCATTATTAAAGGGGTTGAAAAAATTAAATTTATGATTTAGTGTGTGTACAAGAACTAAAGTCCTTAAAATTTATTTTGATATCAGTCACTCCCACCCTATTATTAAAGGGGGTAAAGAAATAAAATTGTGATTTAGCGTGTTTATAAGAACCAAGCACCTCAATTTTTACTTTGACATCAGCCACTCCCACTACCCCATTTAAGGGGGCAGAAAAATCAACTTATGATTTAGTGAGTGTATAAGAACCAAAGAACTCAAATTTTTTATTGGTATCAGCCACCCTCACTATCAACCCCTACGGAAATTTGGATGTGGAAGTAGTGATTCCTTAGGTAGCGGATTTTTACCGGTAATATGACAATTATTGTATTATCTAGATGCCAAATATTAATCATCCGTCATATTTTTTTTATTGTGTCCACTCTGTATGTGTTTATGTTTTTTATGTTTTATGTATATTTTTCAAGTATATTCCATTTTTCGTTGGCAGTAGCGTCAACTATCTACTAAATATTATTCTTCTCCATCACATATTTTTGTAGATAGACAGACATTCAACCAGACGGAATTGAAGGACCTTATTTTTCGAAATCTACATAGCCTAACCCGAGGAAATATAACTTAGTATAGTTATTTTAAATCGTAATATTGTCATGCCTAAATATGTCAAATTAGGGCATCTGAAAGAAAGTGACAAATTAGACAATTACAACAACAATATTTATCTTACAATCGCAATATTGAAAGTAAAAGTAAAATATCCTGCAATATGCAACCCAAGGAGCAGTGGGGCTCTTAGGGATGCATCTGACTGGCTATTTCGTTGGAAGCATATCAGGAACCACGCTGTGTCTCGGGTCTATTTTCCATTGAACATCCTCACGTATCTCTTTGTAAACACTTGAGACAAATGATGCAGCACTTTATAAGTATAGATGAAGTCAAAGTTTATATTGTTTATTGACACTGACCTTATTTACGTTTGATGAACGTGTTTGTTTAGGTTTGACTCAATCTACACGTATTTGCTATATGTTCACTTACTTAAGAAGCACTCCATATAATTTTGTCAAAGTGTGCTTAGTTTTAATACTTAATGATAATAATAATAAATGTCTTTATTGTAAACATACAACTTGTAATATTTACAAATGGCGAAGTTCAAAAATAGTTACAAGTAACCTTCTGCTCTTCCACTTAACCAGATAATTAACCTAATATATATCTCCACCTCTAATTTAAGATTTAAAATATAAACAATAGATAAATGCACTACAAGGTTTGAAAATAAATTCCTACAAACAACATGAATTTATTGCAAAGTAATATGTAGCGAAAAGAAAGAAAAAGAGAACAAAGTGATGAAATTTACACGTTACTGAAGAGTATTATTGCCAGTGATTTCTAATAATATTTTTCTTACTTCTTTTTGAATTTATAATGAGAAACTTCTATGAGATAGGGCGGTATCCTATTATACAGTTTGCAGATATTATATGTAAAAGATCTCTGAAAAATCGCAGTGTAGGTGGTTAACAAATTTTTAAATCTTAAGTTGATGTTATGTACATCTGTACGAACGCTAATTTTTTTGGTACAGGTAAAACGGACATGTATATTTAATTACATTATTATATAACTCTAATGAAGGCAGGGTACGTCTCTTTTCCATATTTAGCCACTCAATTTCGCGAATTTTTTTACATATACCTGATTGTTTTCTTCTAATACCACAAATAAATCGAATGCATGAATTTTGCCTCAATTGCACTCGATTTGCGTCATATTTTGTCAGAGCTGATGTATTCAGTAAAGCGCAAATCTGTATCGATAACTATTCCAAGGTTTTTAACTGAACTCACAGCATTTAATTTAATATTATTTATTTTTATATTTAAAAGGTTTTCACATTTTAATTTAGATGCTCTCGTACCAAAGATAATTATTTTGGACTTATCTGGATTTATGGTCAAACAGTGAGACTCTGACGCTTTCAGTAAGGCGCAGGCGTCCAGGTCCTGATTAATTTTATCACTGCTATGTTAGCTTCATTTGGTTTAAATGAAAAATATATTTGCGTATCGTCAGCATACAGATGAGATAAACAGTATTTAACACATGATATTAATTCACTCGTGTACAGTGTAAAAAATAATGGTCCCAGAATTGATCCTTGATATATTTTTTGATTCGGAAAATTCGTCTTAGAGTTTCACAATCTGTTGTCTACCAGTGAGATAGTTCCTTATTAGTTTTATAGAATTTATGTTAAATCCATTATATTTTAATAGGGCTAGAAATAAGTCGTGATGTAGTCGATCGAAAGCCTTAGAGTAATCCAACAGAACCAATACTGTTATTTTATTTTTATCCACAGATAGATAGAATGTTGGCTGCGATTTAGTAGTTCTTAGTTTCAGGCTACATTTTATTAAAGAGTGATCAGAAATGTTCAGATTATCAAGAATTTAAAACGAGATTAGTGTTAGACCACACTATCACATCTAACAAAGTTGAGCTAATATGACAGTAGTATGTGGGTTCATTTATAATTTGAATTAATTCATAACCTTCTAATAGAAACAAAAATTATTGAGCATTTTTATTATCTATGTTCATAAGATTAATATTAAAGTCCCCTATGCATATAAGACGATCACAATCAGTTAACAAATTACATATAACCTCCTCAAAACTGTTATAAAATTTCAACACACCATTAAATCCAGGAGGGCGATGCACAACTCCAAGAGTAAACTTTATTTTGTCAATTGAACGTTATCCAAAGTTGTCCAAAGAATATATTTATACTCTTTCTAATTCTTTTTTTAATACTATTTCGAACGAACAATAACACACCCCCACCTCTACCGTCTCTGTCTTCCCTATGTTATAATCTGCAATACTAATCACCTCATTCTCAATATCTGCTGACAACCAGGTTTCTGTAATGGCAAAAAGTCATAATCGTTAATAGAAATATGATTCCTAATAATATCTAATTTTGTAAATACTGATCTAGAATTAATATGAGCTAATTTAATGTGATTTGCCATATCAAATTTTAAAGTGCACAAAACAAAACAAAAAAATATGTTCATTTATAATTAACTATAATATTTAACTATTTAAAAAAATATAATACATTAAAATACATTAAATTTATTACAATTATTTTTTCTTCTTTTTTATTAGGAGTTCGGCGATATATTTCTCACATTTGTTTTCTGAAAATTCTTCTTTTTGCTGCTCGGATGTTCACCTTTTCTTCTCATTTTTTTTTCCACGTGGGGCACTTCGTTTGCTTGGTTCGATATTTTCTCTAGATTTCTATTTCCCTTAGCTTCTGTTTGTAGTTTTTCTGTAAACAAACCCGCTGCAGCTTTTCCGGGCAACGTTTAATTATGTATCTTAAGAGAAGTTGGTGTAGCAGGGTTGCTCTTTGTTTCGCGTGGTAATGAAGTTGATTATAATTTCTATGGATATTCTCTGATAATGTGGGATCGAATGTTTGCTGAAATGCATTGAGTTTTAGCTCTTCTGCGTCACATAATTCTCGGTTTATTAGTAGCTTATTTTTTATAATCTTTGCTGAATTTGATTTAGTAGTCTAGTCTAGTCCAAAAAAAAAATAAAACTAAAATACCACTGCAGTACGTTCTATGACTTAATCCTGCTGTACTGCAATAAAGTCAGTTTCATTAGTAATTCCACATGAAATATTTCCGTTCTCTTTTACCGTCTTGCACCTGAACAGTAAAATTTTGCACTAAATTTGCAATGATTTAACGGATTGATTCAATGGGATGTGAAATTGAATTGCATTGTATTCAGCGATGTGTTTTAAAGCTACGAATTTCGTTCGGTATATGTGCCAGTAGTGAGCGAATTAATATTTCAAAAATAATTGACAAAGCAAGTTATTTCAATAGTTCGTTTCACAAATAATTGCGATTTGGATATTGTAATAAATGTTTTAATACGTGGAGTGTTAATCATTAAAAATAACGACACTAATAGCTGGTAACCAAATAAAGCAAATAAGCAAAGAAGGATAACTTCACGAAAAATTAGAATATGTGGTTTGTTAGTGAACCTAGAAGGAGCTTGACTAAAATGTGATGAAAAGGGTCTAGCCGTACTTCCATGGCGAAACTGCCCCCGATAGGAACCTATATCATAACCTATGTTATATTGTAGAGGGCGCTAATAATAGTTAATCGAGTAGATATTAGCTCTATATCTTAGTTAATTGAGGAGCTATTTGAAAAAAAGTGTCCGGAGGCGACTTTTTTTCAAAGCGATATATCTTAGTTAATTTTAAAGCTAGGAAAATAAAACTAAATGGCAGTGTTATGGTACACTTTACAGTTTATTTTATAGCATTTCCTATGAGCCAAGCCTAAATAAAAGTATTCAAAAAATGCAAAGAAAAATTTTGTCAATCGATTTCTATCAGATCTAATTGAATTACCACTTTGAAAAAAATATATAATAATAGTCTATGTCTTGCCTAACAACATGCCAAGTTTCATTAAAATCCAAGAGGTGCAACATCCCGAAAAAAAATTAAAAGTAAGTGGACTGACTACCTTACGACCACTATGTTGACGCTTTTAATTTGCATTACATTTCAATAGTTGCGTTTTGACAGTTCATAAAAAGTATATCAACGGTTGGTGGTGTCAACTAGCCTATTACAATGTTTTTTTGATCTACTTTTATAGTGACTGTAGTCGGTCTCAATTAAGAATGCAGTTGTTTTCGTTATGAGCGGAGCACAGTTTACACAGGATATGGGAATTCCCAAGTAAGTAGAATCCCCTCATGGCCGACTCAAGCCAGTTGGTACATAAAATAAAAATTAACGGTTTAAATTAGGGTGACCATACGTCCGGAATTTCGCTGGAAAGTCCAGCATTTTGGAGTACTCTCCAGCATTTACAAGTGTCCAGCGAAAGTCCAACATTCTGACCATATGTCCGGAATTACGCTGGAAAGTCTTACAAGTGTCCAGCATAAGTTCAGCATTCAAGTTATAGTGATTACATTTTGTTTGGAAAAAAATTTTTTTCGGATACTTGCTTGCTCATCAAGAAATTTTTGTTAGATTTCTCCCCCCGCTCATCAAAAAAATTTTGGGACCAAAAAACTTTTTTTCGAATTTCTCTCCCCACTCATCAAAAAATTTTGGGACGAAAAAAAATTTTTTTCCGTATTTCTCCCTCCCCGCTCATCAATTTCAATTTTCGAGGAAAAATATTTTTGCTATTTTCAGCCCAAGCTCAAGGCCCAGATCCGCCATTGAGTGCCCCCCCCCCAATAACTTTTCTGGATCCGCCCTTGGAAAAAGTGTCCAGCATTCACTTAATAAAAATCTGGTCAACCTAGTTTAAATTGGCTTTTATTTGGCATTTGGCTCTTTTATAAATACATTGAAATTATTTAATTCATATTTCAGCATATTTTATTTAGATTAATGAAAGCTCATTATAGACGTAAATCCTCTGAAAATGTCAAGTGTTATAAGAAATGGGTAAACCTACTACTTGCTTGTGCTCGATATCAGGCGAGCTGTTCTTGTCTCTGCCGTTCTGAACTGTATCTTTGATCTCTCTCGCGCAGCGCACATCGCACATCGCACATCGCACATCGAAGTTTATTTTATTGTTTTATGATATTTATGAATTGTTTATATATTGTTCGGCTATTTCCTTCCATTTTTATTAAAATCAGACTGCTATAGTTATATTTATCTCTATTGTTACAAATAAGGATTCACAAACACGGTATATCGCCTGTGCTAAACGCTGTGCGATGTGCGAAGCTCAAGTTGTTGATTTCATCACTCTCATTTAAGAGCATGGTTCTATATAATTTTATTGTACGATGTGCGAGGGGCGTCGATATGGCCACTCTCAGTTAAAATAATGGTTTATTTAATTTCAGTGTGCGATGTGCGAAGTGCGGTGCTATGTGCGCTGTGCGGTGCTATGTGCGCTGTGCGGTGCTATGTGCGCTGTGCGGTGCACCGACGCGACGTGACGACGTGGTCATGCACTTACATGGACGTTATGATATTTGTGTACACTTTTTAGGCAGGTATATGAGAGAGATCAAAGATACAATTCAGAACGGCAGAGACAAGAACAGCTCGCCTGATATCGAGCACAAGCAAGTAGTTGGTTTACCCATTTCTTATAATGCTTTGACATTTTAAGAGGATTTACGTCTATAATGATCTTTCATTACTCTAAATAAAATATGTTGCAATATGAATTAAATAATTTCGACGTATTTATAAAAATTTAGAAAAATGCCAAATAAAAGCCGATTTAAACCGTTAATTTTTATTTTAGGTACCAACTGGCTTGAGTCGGCCATGGGGGGATTCCACTTACTTGGGAATTCCCATATCCTGTGTAAACTATCCGTGCTCCGCTCATAACGTAAACAACTGTATTCTTAACTGAGACCGACTATAGTCACTATAAAAGTAGATCAAAAAAAACATTGTAATATTCTAGTTGACACCACCAACCATTGATATACTTTTTGTGAGCTGTCAAAACGCAACTTTTCCAAAGATTAATGAAATGTAATGCAAATTAGAAGCGACAACATAGTGGTCGTGTAAGATGGTCCACTTACTTGAAAATTTTTTCGACATGTTGCACCTCTTGGATTTTAATGAAACTTGGCATGCTGTTAGGCAAGACATAGACAATTAATATATATTTTTTTCAAAGTGGTAATTCAATATCTCGATATAAAAATATAAGGAAATGTCAGGCCAAAAAATAACTCTAGAGGATCTTTTCGAAAAACTAGAGACGCTGAACCAAAAGGCTGACAAAACTCAGTCGTCGCTGGAACAAATAAAAGGTGAACTACAGGGTGTCCAAAATAAGTTAGATAAGCTTGAAAAAGAAAAGAAAGAGCTAACAGAAAAAATACAAATACTAGAAAATAAAACAAGAAAAAACAATATAATTGTAGTTGGGTTGCCAGAAGCAGAAAATCAATTAGATCACATTAAATATTTAAAAACTATACTTGAAGTAGATTTAGATATTAGGGACATCAATAATATCTACCAATTAGGAAATAACCATAGTAAAGGAGGAGTCAAGCCCGTAAAAGTTGAATTTACATCTTACCTGAAAAAGCTAGAAATATTTAGGAACGCTTATAAATTAAAAGAAAAGAACATTACTAACGTATTTATTCAGAATGATCTAAGCATAGAAGAGCAAAAAATTCATAAAACGTTACGCCAATATTTAAATATTGCCAAATCAAACGGTAACAAAGTTGCTATTAGAAAAAACAAACTGGTCGTAAACGAAACTGTCTATTCATATGAAGAACTGATCAACAACCCAAATATAAATTTTAACGGGAAAGAACAAAAAGGCGAGGAAACTCATTTGGAAGCAGGCGCAGACGCGACTAATAAAGACATATATTATACACAAACTAATAGGGATATTGGAAAGAATAACGACAAGGGACTATCTGAGAGCGTAACAAAAAAATTGAAAACTGACACATCGAGACAAACACGGCTAGCATCAAGAAGAAATTAGAGAACTGTAACTGTATTTCTTTTCATCTTTCCTTATCTATGTATGTATTATTAGTCTATTAGTAGAATATTATTAGGGTATTTTTAGGGTATTTCATATCATTGATTTTTTTTTCTTGAAAAATAAAAAGAAAAAAAAAATGGATCAATATATAAGAGATTTTAATTATGAGCCTCTGAATACACTTGTGGTTGAAAATGTTAAGGACTATAATAATTTAATCACTTCGGAACGAATAAAACAATCAGACTTTAAAATATATCATCAAAATATTAGAAGCATTTCACATAATTTCAATGAGCTCTCTATTTATTTAAGCCAATTAATTACTGAATTTGACTGTATTATTCTCTCCGAAACATGGAATATATATAATATTGATTTTTTTCACATAGATGGCTATGACCTGGTATACAGTGAAGGATCTATAAATAAGAGTGATGGAGTGGTAATGTATATAAAAAAAACTAATAATTATTCTTCTAAAATTATATTGATTGATGAATGCAAAATAATTCAAACTAAAATTATATTAAATAATAAGAAAACTGCATTAATTACAGCCATTTACAGACCACCTTCTAATCACGCTGAAAATTTTCTATCACAATTGAAGTTATACCTAGAACAAACTAAAATATTAGTGTTAGACTATCACATAATAATAGGAGATATAAACTTAAATATACAGTTAGACAATGAAATAGTTATGGAGTACCTTAACTTACTGGCTGAATATAATTTCACATCCGCTATAAATAAACCCACAAGAGTCAATGGTACATCTGCAAGCTGTATAGACCACATTTTCGTGAATAGCACGGCTGAAAATCTAAATAATAGTCTACCAGGCATACTAAAATCTCATATAACAGATCACTACTCTACAATAATTAACCTACCGGAAGTAGAAGCGGAAAACCTAAGTTTAAAAGACAATATTGTTAAAAATATAAATTATTCACAATTGAGAATTGATCTGCAAAACTTTGATTGGGGTAAATTATACAATATAGAGGATGTAAATGAATCAACCACATTTTTCGTGAATACACTGCTCGAACAAATTACCAAAAATACTAAAAATATTATACTAAAGAGAAAAAATTTAAAACGAAAGGAGTGGGTTACAAATGGATTGGTAACGTCAATTAACAGAAAAAATGAAATGCACAAAATATATAAAGAAAATCCTACAAACGAAGTAGTCAAAGAAGAATTTATTACTTACCGAAATTACGTAAATCGCTTAATAAGATTGGCCAAAATAAATTATTATAAGCAAGAAGTGAATAGAAACACAAACAGTGCAAAACATTTGTGGAAAACAATAAAAAGTATTAATGTAGTAACTAAAGATAGTGAGGTACAGCAAATTTTGACCGAAGAGAATGATATAACAACAGATGATCTAAAAATTGCTAACACTTTTAATAATTACTTTGCCACGATTGGTAAGGACCTTGCCGAAAAAATTCACAAGCCGCAAAGTATTCCTACAGAAAGACGAGTGTCCCAGTACTCTATATTTCTAGAACCTACTAACAAAAAAGAAATAATAAGTATAATCAAATCATTAAAGGTAAATAAAGCACCTGGTATAGATGCAATAAAAGCAGAAACGCTACAAGAAATTTGTGAAGAAATTGCGTCGCCATTAACATTCATCATAAACACAATAATTGACACAGGAATTTGCCCTTCTGAATTTAAAACAGCCGTAATAAAGCCAATATTCAAGAAAGGAGATAAAAATAAACCTTCTAATTACAGACCTATATCTTTGATTACGAGCCTAACGAAAATATTTGAAAAAATCTTAAAAGTACGATTAACTAAATTTATAGACAGATATAAACTAATATCAGATAAGCAATTTGGATTCAGAGAGGGCAAGTCAACGCAAGACGCAATTTCTTGCTTAACGTCTGAAATTTATAAAAGCATGGACGAGGGAAACCCCTCATTATGTATATTCCTAGATCTTGCTAAGGCCTTTGACACTGTTAGTCACAAACAGCTGTTGGAGGTCTTGCAAGATATGGGGATAAGGGGGAATGCCCACAAATTAATCACAAGCTATTTAACTGAAAGAAAACAATATGTAAAAATACGTACAAAAATAAGTTCAGAAAAAATGGTAGAATACGGCGTACCTCAAGGGACAGTGCTGGGACCTCTGCTATTCTCAATATATTTAAACAATTTATTTACCATAAGAACATCCGGGATGATCATAAGTTTTGCGGATGACACTGCAATTTACTATAAGGAACAAACTTGGGTTGAACTAAAAAATAAAGTTGAAAACGACATGAAAATAATAATTGATTGGTTTAATCATAACATTTTAACAATAAATTTCGAGAAGACAAAATTCATACCGTTTACCTGTAATAAAAATAGCTTACCTGAATTTCAGTCATTAAAAATAAAAATAAATGATATAACTAACTCCATAGAGATAAAGTCAGCAGAACATATAAGATATTTAGGTGTTACGATTGATAAACATCTAAGGTGGAATATACATGTTGGTAATGTATCCAGAACGTTAAGAAGTATCTTATACAACTTTAAGTATTTTAATAAAATACTTGATACGTATCATATGAGAATTATATACTTTGCCTTAGTTGAATCAAGATTACAATATGCAATATTAGGATGGGGAGGAATCTCCACTACTCACCTAAAAAAGTTAGATGTATTGCAAAAAAAATTTTTGAAAATAATGTATAATAAGGAAAATACTTACCCATCAGATCTCTTATTTATAGAATCTAAAATATTAGACATTAGGCAACTGTATTTTTGTAGTATTGTAACCTATATTTACAAAAACAAAACCGCCTTACAATATATTGACCACTCTTACTCGACAAGGAAAAAAATGAATCATCAAATAAAAACAACAAAATCAGAAAAAACAATAGGTCAACGAAGCCATACTTATCTTTACTCCAGAGTCTTTAATTTTTTGCCAGAACAACAAAAAAATCAAATTCATGACATAAAATCTCTGGGATTATTTAAAAAGAAAATAAAAAATTATGTTTTAAATATAGAAAGAATTAATATTCACAACCTCATAGATCCAAGAAATTATTAAACTTCTTTCTCCCTTAGGTTACTAAAATTTATTTTAATTTACTCAAAAATACTATTGTATTGACCTTATAGTTAGTTTTTCTTAGAAATGTAAATCAACTACGAAACATTGAATAAACAAAAGCACATCTACGCGCAACCTATGGTTTTTGTAGATTTCTTTTCATTTATTTATGTGTATTATTTTATAAAATGGTATTGTAAACTATATTATATTATGGTAAATAAATGTTTTTATTATTATTATTATTATTATTATTATTATAATTAGATCTGATAGAAATCGATTGACAAAATTTTTCCTTGCATTTTTTAAATACTTTTATTTAGGCTTGGCCCATAGGAAATGCTATAAAATAAACTGTAAAGTTTACCATAACACTGCCATTTAGTTTTATTTTTCTAGCTTTAAAATTAACTAAGATATATCGCTTTGAAAAAAAGTCGTCTCCAGACACTTTTTTTTAAATAGCTCCTCAATTAACTAAGATATAGAGCTAATATCTACTCGATCAACTACTATTAGCGCCCTCTACAATATAACATAGGTTACGATATAGGTTCCTATCGGGGGCAGTTTCGCCATGGAAGTACGGCTAGACCCTTTACTATTTTGTTAATTTTGTTTTAATTGGATTTATCCAGTTTTCCACTGAAGATATAGTTTTATTAGGTTTTACTCGATTTGCTTGAAAATACAATAAGGCGTTTATATCTTAAAGACATTGGAAAGGCTAATAGAACGGGTGGGCCTTTGGTGTTAATGTAGAAGCACCCTACATACGGCGCCTGAAGGACGCGGCACTAATTTATTTATTAAAGGGCGCCAGTCGCGCTCTTCCTTGTTCATATGTGGTTTTCCACTCCCAGGCGGGTTCTATATATAGAGACTTTTGACAGACGAGAAAGGTAAAAGCTGCACTTACTGTATATTGCCAACGGCGCTCTCCCCAGAATTGGTTTATCTCTTGATACACTTTACCTTTTTTACCTATCAATTTAATGGATCTTGTGACTTAGAGACCTCTGATTTTCCATCATAAAAAAATCCCCTTCGAGTCTTCGTGATGCGACCGGTTATTGAGTTACAAACTTATGGATATCTGAAGACGCCCGATCCTCAATTCGGGCTTAACACACAAAAGCCCTTGAGGGATAAGACTGAATGTTAACCATTCAATCAGTAAAATGATTAGATTCAAAATAAATACAAATAATATTATATAATGTTCTATCTAAGAGAATCTATATATTTCAATGAAACACCTCCCCAAGTAAGGCAAGGACGAGTGAGGATTTTAATTTTGCAACTACCATTTAATTAAGAGCGTGCAGTAGCAATAGATTAGGTAAAACTATTCACACAACTTCCTCGGAAGTTTATGTATGCACTTTGGACTGACTGAAATTTTACTCTTTTATTTTTTCAAAATTTTGGGACACTAGGACACTAGTGGTTAGCTTTATGGTTCCTTTTAGTGATTTCATCATTCACAATAACGGAGTTCAATTAGAGTTCTAGTATTTATGAGTTATTACAGCTTCCGGCCTCGCGACGTACCGGCCTTCATATAGGTTCAATAGTATATATGTGACATGACTTCGCCTTCGAGAGACCTTTTTTGCAAATCACCTTTTTATCTTACTTATGCACAAGGCGGCTTTCTCTATAACTTTACTATCTTTAAAGATATGCATGCTACCACAGCTTTCTGCCGATTCTCCAAGTCGATTTTTTTTTTATTCTTCGACTTAGGTCGATTCTGGGTTGTTCTATAACATTATAGCCAATTCACCCAAATCAATATGCATACCAAGCCAGAAAGTCTGTAGCAACGGCACTTCATCAGATCGTTGTTAGAGCTGAGAAGGCGCTAGAGCAGAAAAAACTAGCATTGCTAGCTTTCTTGGATAGCGCAGGAGCGCTTATTAACCCGATTCTCTCTGTCAAGCAGTTGCGAATCACGGCGTTCACGGCACTATGATTAAATGGATATCCACGCTGAGGATTCGCAACATCTAAATCACGTTTCACATCGAAACGATTAGGGCCAAGGTGTACAGAAGCTGTCCATGGGGTGGGATACTGTCCCCACTACTGTGGAACCTCATGCTCCTCGGGCTTTTGGCCGAATTGGGTGAAGCAGGCTTCCGTGCGCAGGCATATGCAGGCTATCATGATAAGAGGCCGATTTGAAATGACTATTGCAGGGCTCATGTAAAGGGCTCTTAACATCAAAAGTATGCAAAAGTTTAAAATTAATATTTTATTGGAT
The DNA here is from genome assembly GCA_936432065.2 of Rutpela maculata. NCBI lineage: Eukaryota > Metazoa > Arthropoda > Insecta > Coleoptera > Cerambycidae > Rutpela > Rutpela maculata. The sequence goes on along the minus strand of OW386286.2, from coordinate 239,933,404 downwards.
AGATTTTCTTTTGATTTTTCATACATTATTCCTTCTGCTGTTTGCGAAATCCTAGAAAAATATACTTTACTTGCTCTCAATATAGTTCTATTATGGAGTAACAGACGCGGGACTCTCTGTCAACCCTGGCAAAACAGAGCTAATGCTGTTCATTAAAGGGAGAAAAATAAGTGATTTTTAGCTTCCTTTTCTTACGAGGCATGCGTCTGTGTCTTTCCCGTGCAGTGGAACTGTACGGGAAAGACAACACTGTCGTGGAAGGACCACGTGATACCTCAAGCTAGGAAGGCCTGCACATCTCTATGGATGTGCAAGCCTATCTTCGGCCTTAAATGAGAAATAAATCTCTGAACGTACACCGTCATGGTAAAACTCCTCGTATGGTGGCACTCCCAGAAATGCTCCACAATTAGGCGTCGTCTATGTCAAGTTCAAAGGTTAGCTTGCCTAGGAATAACAGCAGCAATTAACTACCACAATGGCTGCAATGGATTGGATTTACTCCCTTGCATGTCGAAGTGGAACTGGAAGCTAGGAAAGCAGCAAATAGACTGTTTAGACTGTTTAGACTGTTTAAGAGTGAAATATGGAATTCGGCTGAGGCATAAAAGGCCTTGGCTCTAACTGTTAGGGACTAAGTCTATAGTCTCGTCTATAAGTTCACTATTCCGTATATACTATACGAGACGACTGGGAACGTGATAAAATGCACCTTCTGAGTCCTCCCTATTACACATAGTGATTGAAGACTCCGGAGGGAACTGGTGCTGGCGTACATGGATGCAAACCAATCATATATCGGCGCCTCTTGGTAAGTATCCTAGAGTATTCCGAGATATATACTATTTTGCTGTGTATAAGCGAAAACCTCAGAAGAGGTTTTATCGCTAAGCACATTTATACATGTAGCGACAGCCAGGTGGTTTTGAAGGCTCTTACATCAAACGAGGTGACCTCTAAACTAGTGCTGAATTGTCGAAACATTCTGACAGCTGTTAAAAATCATGTGGGTATCCGGACACAGTGGCGTCGAGGGCAATGAAGAAGCAGTCTATTTGGCGGAAGAAGGAGCAAAATCTCGTTTCCCTGGCCGAACTGCCAAGAAACCTGATTCAATCAGGTCAGATTAGACACAGTAAAGACTCCATATAAAGGGATCTTTTCTTTTGTAGAGAGCACTGATCTTTCCTAGGGTACCCTAAATGTCACAAACATATAATGGGTCAATATTCCTGAGTACTACGGATCTTCGTTTTTTGCTAGTGTTTCGAATAATAATGGAGATGGCATAAAACCATCAAATACTTTTTATATGGCCTTCAAGAATGAAACTGTTCTAAATTTTTTGCAATGGATCTTTTATACTAACAAGTCTACCTGTTAAGCCTGTATAATAATTTTCTTTTGTTATAAGCAATCAATAATAAACAATTTATGCCAGAAAGCTTTCGCAGTTGAGTAAACTAGTTAAGGAACAGTGCTACTCTTAAGGTAGCATATTTATATTTTTGGGCTCGCTGATTACTAATCTGAGGTTTAAATTAAAAAAAATCATAATGGCGGCTCCAATATGGCGGGTGGAATTTTCCAAAGCAAGTGTTTTAAATGGAGAAAAAAAAGAGTATCTAGACCATGCTATATATTGACGAAAAACAATATTTGAATTTTTTTTTAATTACTGGGTAATTACAGTAATAAGATAGCGACATTTTTATTAAAATATTTGAAAGCTTCATTAACAATTTTAATTTTCTTTAGCGATTTCAGCATAATATGCGGTAAAGTTTCTGAGATATTTAACATTTAAACTAAATGCATCGTCTTATAATCTAGTAAACTCTAACTTGGCGTGTGTATGAGTTAGTAACACACGTACGATTTGATATGCGCTGCGCATAAAGCCATTGCAGTGACGCAGAGGGGAACTAGTCACGTATGTCTGATTATCTTAGTTTGTATGATGAAGCGACGTTTGGATCCACGAAGTTAAGTATATCTTTAAACTCTCCGAAACTATTGATTGGATATAAATGGAAAGAACAGCTTTATTTTCAGTTTATGAGCTTTCTTTTTAGTTTCCACCATGTCTTTGCCAAAACTAATATTTATTGAGACATTTACAAGAAAATTACATGCAGAGAGGCAGAGGCAGAGGCAAATAAATAACTTTAAGAGGGATCATACAATAAATATTAATAGAACAAATATAAACTGGGTACAATCTGCGAAAAATTTAGGAGTAATTTTAGATAACCATTTATTATTTGAGAAGCATGCCGTTCATATCTTTCAAATCACATTTTTAAAACTAAAGTCAATGTACAAATTTAAATATCAACTAAATCAAAACGTAAAATTAAAATTAGTCAAAACATTGATTTATTCGCATATAGAATATTGTTGCGCAGTGTATTACACTTTTTTTACTTAGCACAATCAATTAAGACTTCAGCGCACACAAAATGCCTGTATACGATTTGTTTGCTGCATACCATTTCGGGAGCACCTAACATCTTGTGGCTCGAAATGAATTAAATGTCAAAAATAGAATTTATAACTTATTTCCCATCTTTTTAAATAAATTATTAAAAAACAAAACGCCTTCTTGTTCTTATTTATTTAAACTCCTTGTTAAGAGATGACATATTTATGTAATCAATATAAGAGCAAATAACTTTACAATTCCTCAACATTCGACTAGAAAATATGAAGGTAGTTTTTCTTATTTGGCATATGTTTTGTTAAATAACGTTGATCACTTAGATTTATCTCTCAATAAATTTAAGAATAATGCAAAAAGTTTTTTGTCAGATGCAAATTAAATACATATACTATACATAATATATTTTAAATATAGTAACGTAGGTAAAAATTTAATTTTTTTTTAATATCTTCCTGTGAGTGAATAATTTCTCTCCCTCTCTCTCTTTCTCTCTTTTTATTATTAATATTATTACACAATATACTATCGCTTGTTAATTTTCTTCAGTTATAATACTTTAATAGGGTATTTATGATTAATATGTAGTTATACAGTTTCATGTCATTAAAAAAAACTGGTCGTGGGGAACGACTAGACGAACAAAAAAACCTTATATAACATAGTGTTAGAAAAAATAAATAAACAAAAATTTCGAAAATTTTCAATAATATTGTTTCAGAACTGCTGGAATGTTGGGATAAGTGTAGGCTATTTAAATAAAATATAAATAAACTTTAAGATTTTAATTTAGATTTCAAAAAGTCATTTTCATAATAATAAATTGTTTTTTGTTATTATATCCATCGTGATATTCCTATACCTATATGTATGTAGGCTAGTACCCTACAATAGGCTTTGTCGGCGCCTCTAACCATCAAATATGCTAATACGGCTCTTTCAAAGTGTTCGCGCTCCTTTGTTAGAGACCGCGAGTCGGCAAGGACACAAGTTAATCACACTTTTTATGATTTTTTAAAAGTAGGTAAGGTAAGGTCTTTAGCGGTGAGGTAAAGGTGCAAGACGTCGGCGTTTTCTGAGTGCTTAGTAGATCTGAAGGAAACTATACTCTCCCTTGCGCAATATTTTAGTTTCTGTGGGCACTTAAGTACACACGTCGAACCTGTTCGTTGTTTTTGTATGTTTCTTTAGTTCTTTCCGAATTTTGGGCCACGTATTTACAGTTAAGATATATTTTATTGAACTGTTCAAGTCGTTAAGTTCTTGATTACGTACAGACACTACTTGTTCGTTTTTTTCTGTTGCTTTTTGGATTTTGGACCAAGTATTTATTTTTATTTTCTTTATTGACAACGTTAGTTGATAGTTTAGTGTGGTATTTTAATGTGCGCAGAAACCATAAAAAATGATCCTAATTTACCAAATGTGTTGAACGAAGTGCGTATGTCCTTAGTTCGACGTGCCGAAAACTGTATTGATGCAGACGGAAGCCATTTCGAACAATTTATGTAAATCAAGAATAATTAATTGGTAAGTTCTAGATTTATTTATCAAATATTTTAGTTTTCGATACCTGATTGGCAATTCGTTCAATAAATCAGATTTTTTCCTTAAAAACTTAAAATACACATAATTGTTTTCTGTTATCGTATCTCAGATGTCTAACTCTTTGTTTCCCAATGCCACGCAATGATTACACGTTTTTTAAGCTTAACCCAGAACACCCATTTAGGTTACAAATGTTAATAAATCACATTTAAATCTGAAAAATTATAAAAAACAATAAGAGCTTCAATATTTTGTTCTAAATTAAAAAAACACACATGTAAAGAAATGCTGTGTTTAAACCTCTACGCCATCATTTGCTTGCAGTTCTACAAAAAGAGATAATGAATTATTTACATTTTTATAATTGGTTCGATTCAGGCGATCATCAAAGGTGCCACCCTTCTTTACTTTGAACCGTGGGCCGGCGAGAACGAGTCGGTCGGTAATCTTTGTACTTTTTTATGACAGTTTAAAAGTTGTGTAATTGGGAAATACACGTCCATTGACCCAGAAAGGTAGTAGTTCTCAAATGTTTCGTACCCTAATATTCAAATGGTTGACCTAGATCAGTCTTTTTCAAAGTGACCCTAGAGGAAAATGTCATAAAGGTTTTTTGTTTGTCTAGTCGGTCCCCATTACCAGTTTTTCTTAATGACATGAAACTGATTACACCCTCTATAAGTTGTAAAATGTAGACATTATATTTTGCAATATTTTAGATACAGACTTTAATTTATACTACTTAAATCTTACTGCAAATTTAGTAATATACCATTTCACTTTTGGTAATTGATAGAATTATATAAAAATTTAGTAGGTATTTTCGGTTTAATGTAATACTACGTATATTAATATTTTTCCTAAGGGGAGGTGAAAGATAGTGGAAGGCAGTTTAGGCTAACCTCTCCCTTTTGTGTGTAAACTATTTTCTGTACAATAAACGTTTATTTATTTATTTATTTATTTATTTATTTATTTATTTATTTATTTATTTATTTATTTATTTATTTATTTATTTATTTATTTATTTATTTATTTATTTATCTATCTATCTATCTATCTATCTATCTATCTATCTATCTATCTATCTATCTATCTATCTATCTATCTATCTATCTATCTATCTATCTATCTATCTATCTATCTATCTATCTATCTATCTATCTATCTATCTATCTATCTATCTTTTTTTTTTTTTTTTTTTTTTAAGTGGGGACGTAGGGGTATTTATTTCCACTATCTTCTTATTATTTTCCGCCTCTAATATTAGTTTCCTATCTGACAGGTAGGACGCTATAATCCCTATAAGGTTTGGATCTATACCTCTTCTTTTCAATTCTTCTAAAATGTATTGCCAAGATGCGCTGTTAAATGCATTTCTGACATCCAGTGTGATCATTGCACACAGTCTTCGGTGTTGCGGAGCGTAAGCAGCTGCTTGCCTTGCGATTCTAAGCACTTCCCCGATTGCATCCACTGTTTGCCGACCTTCCCTAAATCCGAATTGTTTATCGGATAGGCCTCCGGTTCGTTCTAACTCCCTGTTGAGTCTCGCGAGGATTAGATACTCGTACAGTTTGCCCTCTACATCTAACAAGCTAATTGGTCTGTATGAAGTGGGGCTGTCGAGAGGTTTATTCCCTTTTCTTAATAGTACAAGTCTTGCCTGTTTCCACTCAGCCGGGAAGTTAGTTCTTGCAGCCAATTTATTGTAGACTGCCAGGGTATAATCAGGTTTGTTTAATACTACCTGCTTTAAAATTTCTACCGGGATGTTTCCGGGCCCTGGGGCTTTTTTATTTTTAAGTTTATCACACGCTGCTAGCAGTCTATCTATCTATCTATCTATCTATCTATCTATCTATCTATCTATCTATCTATCTATCTATCTATCTATCTATCTTTTTTTTTTTTTTTTTTTTTTTTTTTTTTTAAGTGGGGACGTAGGGGTAGCAAGCTACCCACAAGTGGCCCCCCTGACACCGAATCGCCACCCTGGTACCGCTTTCGCATTTCTTCGGGGTGGTGACTGTTTGCGCCCGGTTGGGCTCCGCTTTTTATGATCGCCATTTCCCTACGTCCCCCATCCTCTGTGAGATTAGGGGTTCAGGGGCGATTTGCTTAGACATTGTTTCTCTCGTCCATATACTCAACCAGTAACTACAAATCTCTACAGTCACCCTCCTTAGTCGCTATTATTTGTCGGACTACTTTATATGCATGTGTCCATGTCTCTTCTGACTCCACTAGGCTTGCCATCATATTTATTGCATTAAACACATTTCCTGTTGCCTGTTGGTACACAAGCCTTTCTGCGTTCCATCGCTGACACACAAAGAGTGTGTGCTCTGCGTCGTCGACTGCCTTGCAGTAGTTGCAGTCGCTAGATTCGGCTCTCCTGCGGTCGTACAGATATTTTCTGAAACATCCGTGCCCTGACAGTGCCTGCGTAATGAAGTAGTCCACTTCTCCAAAAGGTCTATCAAGCCATTTTTGAATTACAGGAATTAAGCTCCACGTCCATCGTCCGTACCGCCCGTTGTCCCACTTCTCTTGCCATCGGGTGGAAAGATTGCTTTTTGCATTTGCTGCCTGTACCCCGTTGTATTTTTCCAGTCTTTCCTGGATCTGTAGCTCCACGGGTGGTATCCCGGCAAGAACACCCGCAGCTTCTGCTGATATTGTCCTGTAAGCACTACAGATTCTGATAGACATCATCCTTTGTATTCTGGAAAGTCTTTGAGTCAGCTTTTTGTTTCCAGTTACCTTGTGCCAGACTGGTGCGGCGTACAGCAACTGCGAGTGTACTACACTGCCGAGAGCTCTTCTTTTTGATGCCCTAGGGCCTCCAATGTTTGGCATAAGGCAAGAGAGCGCTGTTGCGGTTTTCTCCGCCTTTTTGACAGACTGGTTAACGTGTTCTGCGAATGTTAGTTTGGTGTCCACCCACACTCCCAGGTATTTCACCACTTTGCTTGGTGTAACCAGGTTTCCACAGATAACAAAGTGTATTGGGGAGATCTTTCTCTTTGTGGTTAGGAGAACCGCCTCTGTTTTTTTTTTTTTCCGGCGCCAATTGCAGTCCTTTTCCCTCCATCCAATTTGCCACTTTCTGCAGTCCCGCGTTTGCCATGTTCATAAGGGTCTCTTCATTTCTTGCTGTCACAACCATTGCCACGTCATCTGCGAAGCCAATTAGTGTGACTCCACTTAGCATGTTCATACGTAGTAGTCCGTCATACAAGATATTCCATAGGGTTGGACCCAAAACCGAGCCCTGCGGTACACCACTATTTATTTCCACTATCTTCTTATTATTTTCCGCCTCTAATATTAGTTTCCTATCTGACAGGTAGGACGCTATAATCCCTATAAGGTTTGGATCTATATCTCTTCTTTTCAATTCTTCTAAAATGTATTGCCAAGATGCGCTGTTAAATGCATTTCTGACATCCAGTGTGATCATTGCACACAGTCTTCGGTGTTGCGGAGCGTAAGCAGCTGCTTGCCTTGCGATTCTAAGCACTTCCCCGATTGCATCCACTGTTTGCCGACCTTCCCTAAATCCGAATTGTTTATCGGATAGGCCTCCGGTTCGTTCTAACTCCCTGTTGAGTCTCGCGAGGATTAGATACTCGTACAGTTTGCCCTCTACATCTAACAAGCTAATTGGTCTGTATGAAGTGGGGCTGTCGAGAGGTTTATTCCCTTTTCTTAATAGTACAAGTCTTGCCTGTTTCCACTCAGCCGGGAAGTTAGTTCTTGCAGCCAATTTATTGTAGACTGCCAGGGTATAATCAGGTTTGTTTAATACTACCTGCTTTAAAATTTCTACCGGGATGTTTCCGGGCCCTGGGGCTTTTTTATTTTTAAGTTTATCACACGCTGCTAGCAGTTCATTCGTCGTAAAACTAATTAAAAACCTATCGTCTATATCACAGTTGAATATCACATCAGGATGAACAGGGAATAAGTGATGGACCACTTCTTCCATAGTTTCCATGGTCATCTGGAGTCTTGGCGAATACCCTAATCATCCTTTTCATAACTATTTTGTAACCATCTCCAAAGATATCACAGTCTACGTTATCACATAAGGTTTTCCAGCACGTTCGTTTGGATTTTTTAATGGCGTTTCTCAGTATTTTTTTGCTCTCTCTATAATCTTCCCATAGGTGCTGGTTTGCCGGTGTTAGGTTTCGTCTGGCATTTCTGGTATACGCTCGTCTCTTTCTTACACAGTCGCGGCGTAGTTCTGATATTTCCTCTGTCCACCAATATACTGGTGCTCCTCTAGGTACGATTTTTCTTTTTGGCATCGTTTTATCACAGATTTTGACTAGATTATTTGTAAAGCTTTTTGCAGTTATTGTGCTTTCGTCCGATTGGATTTCATCCAGTGCTTGACCTAGTTTTTGATGGTTGAGTTTTCTTACTTGCCAACCTTTATTTTCCTGTTTCATATTAGAGGAGTGTGTTGTTTCTGCTATATCAAAAATGATATAGTTGTGATCACTGAGGGATTCTCTATCACTTACTTCCCATTTGGTAATACGGACACTTATATCCTCGGTAGCGATTGTTAGGTCCAGGATGGATGAATAGTCCTACCTTTGGAAGGTCGGTTCCTCACCTTTGTTGACAATAACTAGGTTGTTTTCCGCTATCCACTCGGTCACTATTTGACCTCTTCTATCTGAGAAGGGCATGCCCCACTGTGGTGATTTAGCATTGAAGTCTCCCGCGACAATAGCTCTCTCCTTGTTAAGCCTGATTTGCCTGCCAATTCTGTCTAAGGTTTCTTCCAGTTCCTCTATGTCGTCATTTCCAGATGAGTAGCAACTGTATATTGTGAAGTCTCTCGTAGTGATATATGTGTATCCTGGTCCATGTCCTTGTTTTTTTGTTATTAAACCCTGATCCAAAATTTTTATTGCAGTATCCAGAGGTGTATCGTATTCCCAATCATTTCTGTCCATAATCGCTTTGCGGTTCGGTTCACTAAGCAATATTATTCCCGCTCCAGTATCTTTGGCGGTGGCCAACGCCATATCATGGGCAGCGCGGCTTCTATTAATGTTTATTTGGAGAATTCTAGGCATAGCTAGAGTTTTCCTTTGTTGCCTCCGTCAACTTTTTTTGGTTTTTCGGACATCTGGGGTTTCCTGATTGGTGTCCTTCTGCCTTACAGTTCACACAATATGCCGGATTTTGACATTCACTTAACCTATGCCCCTCCTTTGCGCACTTTAGACACAGGCGTTCTCTATCGGGACCTTCACATTGTGCTTTGACGTGTCCATATTCCCAGCACTTGAAGCACCTTAAATCTTTCTTCCTTTCTAGGATTCGGCATACTGTCCACCCAATTTTGATTTTCTCCATCCGAATTAGCTTCACGGCATCTACTTCGGGCATTATTATTGTCACATTTTGCTTATTTCCGTAGGCCGGGCGTAGAGCCTTTACCTCGAAGAGTTCTGGCTTCACAGTCGTTGCTTTAGAGACTGCTTGCCTTACTTCTTCCTCCGTTGTTACCTCGTCTAGGCCCTTGACGTGTATAACTTTCTTGTTTACCAAGAGGGATGTCTTCGCTTCCGGGAGCTTTTCCCTAATTTCCCTTCTTAGGACCTCTGCTTTGTCGAGACCATTCTGAATAGTAAGAAGTAGCTCTCCATTTCTTGTCTTAATTATATCCTTGACATCCACTCCTATCTTGCTAGGGTTTACAGTTTGTTTCACCGTTTTCAGTAGATCTGCGTATGAGCAGTCCCTCATTTGAATTAGAAGTGCCTCGTGTTTAGGTTTCTTGGGTGTCTTTGCGGTAGAGCCAGTGTCGTCAGTGATGGTGTTTAGCCTACTTCTGTTGGGTGTTTTTGCCGCCCTGGCCGAGTTATGTTTACTCAGTTCCGTCTTTCTTTTGACGTCGTTTATTCTGTACATTGACGTTTGTACTGCTGTATCTGCGAAGAGATACTCTATAATTCGCTTAAATACGATCCCACCTACCCCTTCTAGTTTGGGTATGGCCAGTTTGGTCTTTCCATGTTTTAACATGTGGTCTTTCACTGTTTGCAGGGACTTAAATACAATTTTGTCGTCTGCTTCTTCCTGCTCGTTTGTAAATATGGGATAATATATATCTCTAGTCGTATATGACATATTACCATCGCTATCTGGAAAGCCCAGCGAGTGTGTCATCGTAGCTACTTCGCCTTTTGTTTTATTTTGTGCTTTGAGGCCCTCTCTACCACCAAACTTGTTTATGGCTATGCCGACGGATCTGTTATTTGAATCAAAGTTTGCATTACACGGCAGTATAATTTCGAAGCCACTCGGTACTTCCCATATTTGGCATTCTAGTTCAGGAACCTTTTCAAAGATTTCATTTTCCCAATCGTGTTCAGTTACTCTCTGGAAATTTTCAAAAGTTTCTTCTTGTTTTAGTGAGCACCTTCGGTTTGCTTTCATTTCTGCTATTTTGCAATTTTCACATTGCACTTTGTTTGTTCTTTGAGAGTAGGTTTCCAGTTGCCTATATTTTTCTTCGAGTGTCTGTAACTGGTTTCGTAGTTTACTGTTTTCTTCAGCCAATGGTTTTTCCGCTTCTTCGGTTTTTGATCTACCGGTTGCTTGTATGAGGCCATCGGTTAAGTCCTCTCTCTGTAACTGTTCAGCATGATAGCTCAATATGCTCGCTATTTCTTTGATTTCTTGCTTTGGCTTGTACATGCCGTAGAGGACTTTGTTGAGTCGATCTATTTGTTCAAACATCTTATCTAAAGTGGCGTTATGTTCGTGCATTCTATGCCTTATATTTTTGTCGGCATCTAGGTTCTTTTCGGGCGTTTGCTCCGTTCTCTTCCTCTTATTAGGCTGATCCAGATTTGAGGTCAGGAGTATTCTATCCGTTTCGTCAGGAAGGGAAAAAGTTCTTAATCTCGGTGGAGTTCTCTGTAACGAATCTCTTCTAGCGAAGGGATCCGATACGCCACTTTCATCTCCCGTCTTGGTGCTTTCAGATTCTGCGTATTGTCTCGTAACTTTATCTGATGCGTTTGTCGTTTGATTGCTCCCCCCAGAATCCATGGAGCGGCCTGAAACTTCAGGGTGGGATTCTGGACATTCCGTCCTACCCACCTGGGGTAATATATTTTTACCAGACGACATTTCATTTCTATTAATTGCATCTGTCTATCTATCTATCTATCTATCTATCTATCTATCTATCTATCTATCTATCTATCTATCTATCTATCTATCTATGTATTTATTTATTTATTTATTTATTTATTTATTTATTTATTTATGTTTAGCATGTATTGCAACTTTTTAAGTAAGTCTGTAAACAGGTAAAAAAAATGAGAATCTAGGTAGTGCTACATATTAATGAAAGACAAATATTTGATAATAATTTTTCTAATTACTGGCTAGTAACGGTAACAAAATATTTTCATTGGACAAATATAAAGCAGCACATTGTTTTGCTCATACCATCTTTGAAATAGACTTGGTGAAAAATATACAGGATGGACATCCTAAAAAAATAATTAACTAGAAAATATGAAAATAGTAATATTTGGCATGTAGTTAACACAACTGTCAAGGAAGAAACATGTTATGCTTTTAGTGAAAAATATACATTGTGGTCACCCTAAAAAATAATTTATTAAGAAACCATAGTGGAAAATAATCTTTTTAATGTTGTTGAAACTATAGCAGGGAAGGAAATCTGATATACTTTTAGTGAAAAATATACTGGGTGGTCACTATAAAAAATAATTAATTAAGAAATGACCGAAGGAAATATTATTTGTAATATTGTCATCATTAGTGACAGGAAGAAAATCAGATATACTTTTAGTTAAAAAATATGCATATACAGGGTGATCATTCAACAAAAAATTAAATAAATTTGCTAAATAAAGAAAGAAATTTAGTGTAAATAGGTTTTCATATTTATTTTTAAACTAGCTGTGCCCGCAACTACGTTCGCGTGGAAATTTGAAAATAATTAAAAAGCTTCTTTGTAAACGACGCTTGAGGACATCTACACTGTATATCCCCACCACGGATTTCATTAGGGAGCTTTCTCGTCGTTCGGGATAACTCTATAATTTCCCAGATACATCGATATTGTTAACCAGAGAGTATAATTTACTTTCTGCTTTACGGCTCTGGAATATCCCAAAACATTCTGCACTCTGTTTGTCCGAAATGTTCCATAATTTGTTGAAATCTTACAGAAAATTCTGGAATGTTCCAGAATGCTTTCGAATTTTCTGGAATATTACAGACCATTCTGGAATATTTCAAAGGATTCAAAAATTTTCTGGAATGATCCAGAATATTACAGAAAATTTTGAAATATCTCAGAAGGTTCACACATTTTCTGGAATATTTCAGAGTGCTCTAAATTTTTTCGGAATATTACGGAAAATTCTGGAATATTTTATGCATTGAAATTTTCTGAAATGTTCCAGAATGCTCTCGAATTTTCTCGAATATTACAGAATATTTTGGAATCTTCCAGAATACTCTCGAATATTATGGAATATTCCAGAAGATTAGTCGTGCAAGTTTATGCTATGCAAATACACTTATTAAACTTAGCACAGATCAGTTTTTTGCAAATATTAACAATGTACAAACGCGCCAAATTTACAGATTTATTATATGTATAGATGTCTATTAGTCTCTTGGAAAACACTACTTTCCAATGCACCAGTCGAACGTAAGGAAACAATTTACTGTGAACATAATAGTTCACTGAAAACTAGTTGCCAAATAAAATGAAAATATTTACCCACATTCTGTTGTTCATTCTTGTAAACATTTTAATATACAAATATAGATCCTTTGTATATTAAAGTGCGTATAAAATATCCACATATAATTCTTATAAGTTGATGAATACTATTTTGCCAGAACATTCGTAGATGGAAGCAAATAAGAGAACGCGAGTGATATATCAAAACGTGTGTCTAAAACGTCAGTTGTTGGACTTGACGAGGGTCTTCCATACGCCTATGCACACTATAATAATTGATATAATGCCGTTCAATCAAACTTTCGCCAAATTTACCGCTTGAATTATCAACATATTTAGTTGCGCTTCAGCATTAATAATTGAAGGGCCTTTTCGAAACTAAGCGAGATTCGCTATTCATTATTAAAAGTTGAAAATAGTTTATATGCAATATGCAGTAAGCACATGAAGCAGGATAAATGATCAAATAGTGTATTATGAACAGGTCATTAAAACTGAGTGAGTGTTTGGTATGAGAGATTTAACACAGTTGTCTTAACTTAATTATTATATAAACTAAAACTTGATAGATATCCAAAAATGTTTGGCTCTGGAAACGATTTAGATCTTAGACTTAGAAATACAAGATGCATAATAAAGACGAGTCACATGTAAAATCGATGCTACTCTGCAATTATCTGTCTTGTGACCACGGATATTTCCGAGAAGAAATAAAAACTGTTATGGTAGTTTCTATATATAGAAAAGGGGAACACTTTCAGTTCTCTCAAAGATATCTGAAAAATCATTCGAAGAAAGATTGAACTAATTTCTTGAAAAGTACAACCTGTTAATACCCTGCCAATATATTTTCCGAGGTTGTTTACTGTTTTACTGTTACTGTTTACTCTAGCTGCCGTAGTGCACTGCTTTGTGACACTATTTTCTGATGATATTTCAATGATCATAAATCAGAAAATTTATTATTAATATTATTATTATTATTTTTTTTTTTAGATAAAAACCAGTAACCCTTCTGTGGCTCCGACTCTCACAGAGGGGAGCTGGTAGTACTGGCAGCCACTCCCCACAGCCGTGGGGTAAGTGACTACTGGGTCCGAGAATCGTGTGCCCTGAGCAGACGTAATGAACCGAGGATGACGGCCTTCTGCACTCTGCCGGCTAAGACCTCTGCCGAATTTCGGCATGCCGGTATGATCTTAAGTTCTGAAAGCAGTGTGTGTCTCGTTGCACCGAGGACTCCTATAATCAGTACCACTATCTTAACAGTATGATCTGGATAGAGTCTGCGGAGTTCGAAGAGCAAATCTCGATATTTTGTCCGTTTTTGCTCCTCTTTCAAGACAATGTTGTTTTCCGCGGGAGCCGAGAACTCTACGACAAACATTGTCTTGAGTTGGTGGTCGAGGAGGACTACGTCAGGCTTGTTGGCTTGTATTTGCCTGACGGTGGGAAACGAGTAGTTCCAATAAATTAGACACTTCTCATTTCCCACAACGGACTCAATATCCCCCGGAGCGTAAGGCAGCACTGGTGTCTCGTCTATCCCATACGAGTGCCTTAGGTGATAATAAAGCACTCGTAATGCTCCGTCGTGCCTCTGGATATAGGCCGAGACTGCATATGTCGGACAAGCCGACAACAAGTGCATTAAATTCTCTGGCGCCCTGCGGCAGGCCCTGCAGCTGACATCAGGGACCTCTATACCCATGACACAACTTCGATAGACGAGAGTGTTCAATACACCGTCCTGGCAAGCCATTATGAATCCGTCGGTCACAGACTTCAGCCCGGCTGACCTTAAGAAGGCAAAAGTCAGACTTTCGGATAAGCCAAGGTTCTCTATATTTTTATAGAGAACTCCATGTATTGGCTTATCCGTGTGAAGCTGCAGAAAGATGTTGTGTTCTGCAGCTTTAATTTGGGCTTTTCGTCGAGCAGGTTCCAACTTGGTGACAGAGTCGGGATTTACCCGCTCGACGTCGAAGGAGAGACCAAGTTCATCGGCTGCTCTCTGTGCTGCCTTAAACAAAAAGGCTCCTATTCCTGCACTTTCATGATCCCGGACCATTATTATTATTATTATTATTATTATTATTATTATTATAACTACGTTAACCCAAAATACTTAATCTAACATTACCAATATGCTAAACTGGAGCAACGATATTTACCTCCAACTAAACTCTAATAAAACTAATTTAATGACATTTTTACGAAATGAAGTAAAACAAAACAACAATCTTCTGGTGCATTCAGAGGGTAAAAGCATGGTTAGTAGTGAGTGTTATATTTTTAGGTGTTTGATTGGATTCCAATCACATGCAATTTATATATAAGTAAACTAGAAAAATTATTAGACACCAAACATTTTTCTATAATATATCTAACAGTTTTAGTGGATATATCAATGCACTAAAAGCAAATTATTATGGCTCTATACATTCCGTAACCTCATACGGCTTATTATGTTAGGGTAACAGCAGTGATATAAATAAAACATTCACTTCAAAAAAAGAAGACAATTCGTAATATGTTTAATTTGCCGTTTCTATCCGCTTGTCGACAAATATTCAGAGAGCAAAGTATATTTACTGCGCATTACGTTTACATTTACAAACGTTGTATTATGCAGATAAATTAATAGTTTAAAAAATAAAGAAAACATGCTTTTATAAATACTGCACTAAAAAGCAAACAATAATCATGCCCTCTCTATCTACCCTGTAAGGGCCTTAGTGTAAGCCGTGTTTGTAATTAAGTATAATATTGAGTATAAAAGCGTGGGGCGTTTTTCGAACGCTATTTTGAATAGGTTCGATAATTAAAACGCTGAAGACATCATTAGATTAAATGAAAAGCGCCCCACCCTTTTATACTTAAATATTATACTTAATTACAAACACGGCTTATACTAAGGCTCTTACGGGGTTGATTATTTTTTGCTTTTTAGTGCAGTATTTATAAAAGCGTGTTTTTTTTTAGTGTTTTAAACTATTAATTTATTTTTTTACTTTTTAGTCTTATATTTAAGAAGAGAATTTTGGCACTTTCGACATTTATGTTAAGATTTCGACTAAACATTTATAATCCGCAACCTCGGAAATTCCCAGATATCGGTTTTCATACGAATCAGACCATAAATTACAAAACTTATCAGTCATTTTGACGCAACCATTTTGAATTGTTAAATTTGGACAGATAATTGTAATCTGCAACCTCGATAACCCACAGATATCGATTTTCAGTCGAATAATTGATAAAACCTATTCGCCATGTTGACGCCGCCATTTTGAATTTTTAAGTTTTGATCCACTGAACTCTACTATATAAATGGAAGGCTAGTATAGGTATATGCGCGTGAACAAAATACGGCGATTAAGTGATTGTGGATTCAAAAACTGTAAGCCATGCGTCGAGAAAGTAGTAGGGAAATTGATGTCTGTGCTTGAACCAAACGGCTGTCTACGGGAGTTATGCGCCGACGCTAGACTGACACAATTCTGTGTTTTATTTGTTTCCCATAGATTCTGTAGCGTAAGTCTTGGATTAGATGCAATTTCCAGAGTCGGTGACACTCATTTTATTCTTTGTTTATTCTGTCGTTTGTGTAAAGTTGTTATAAATTGATTATTTTGTGTAATATTTTGTGACTGTTATAAACAGAGTTAATTGAGACAATATGGTGCAATCTTGTATGGTACTGTGTTGCAAGAATCGGGACAAAATCCCGGGTTTTAAACAGTTGCAGTAACAATTAGATCGGCTCTGATGTATTTTGTAGTGCGATTGCGCTCCTCCTGCAGGTCGCCATACTTGCGCGAGGTTCAATTTGGCGTAAAAATTGATGTGGATATTGACCTTCCATTTATATAGTAGAGATCAGTGTTTTGATGATATATTTGTTTTCTACTTATCAAGCCCTTTCTTTTGATATCCATATCAGTGGGGGTTGTAAAGAATATGATAATCCGCCATCTTAGAGCGGCGGCCATTTTGAGCTTATTATAATATTACCAAAAAAATCTATAACTAGTCTAGGGGAACTTCGTCCCATTTCAATTTTACCTATCTTGTCCGAGATATTAGAAAAGATTATAAAATTTCAAATTTGTTCACATATAAATGAATATAAAATACTTCCCATGAGGCAATCTGGATTCAGGCTAGGTCACAGCTGTACCACTACCTTGTTAGATGTTACAGATGATATACTTAAGGACATTGATAATGGTATGTCGGTAGCTTTAATTTTACTTGACTATTCTAAAGCTTTTGATACCATTAATCATATAATTTTATTATCAATTTTAAACTACATAGGGTGCTCCACAAATGCCGTAAAACTTTTCAAAAATTTTTTGGCCTGTCAAAAAATATGTTGTTACATCAAAGGGCACATCTGTTACGAAATTTATGGGTTGTGGAGTGCCTCAGGGTTCTGTGCTTGGTCCTCTAGTGCTCATCAACTTCATATTATTCCGATAAAATCTAATGTACTTATCTTCGGCAAATTTAGTCATTTTATTCAGGATCAGTTAAAAGTAAGCATCAATGGTAATGTTTTGCCATGTACACCGTTGCTAGAAATCTAGGCCTTGAGCTAGATACTGACCTGCGGTTTAAGAATCATGTTAATAAATGTTTGAAGAGAGCATATAGCAATCTTAAAATGCTTTATCCGAATCTTCATATTATTCCACGTTCCTCTAAAATATTATTAACGGATTTACTAGTTCTAAGTCATTTTAATTTTTGTGATGCAATATATGACTCTTGCCTAGACTTTAAAAATTCTAATAGAATGCAATAGTGCAAAAGTCGTGTTTAAGATTAATTTATAGTATTCGTAAATTTGATAGGATTTCACACAATCTTAAAGATGCCAACTGGCAGGGGCGGATACACGATTGACTCCTGGGGGGGCACCAGAAGTCTGGAATACATCTTATATACGCTTTTTTAGCCATATATTTTGTCTATTAAAAATTATATTAGGTATATTTCACACTTCTTGGGGGGGGTGCACGTGCCCCGGTGCCCCCCCTAGATCCGCCACTGTCAACTGGCTAGATATGAAATCTCGCCGGGAATTTCATGCTGCTACACTATTCCATAGTATTATTCGGTTCAAAACTCCTTACTTACAGAAGTGATATTCATAATATTGTACATTGTAGATAGATAGTTCGGTAGTAGTGAGGTCTACCTAATAAAAGTATGTTAAGAAGTGAGATCATTATGTTGAAACAATACCGCGTATTTCTCAAAAATATGAGTTTTGGTAGCAAGTTCAAAGGTGTGCTCCTAAAGAATAATTTCTAGTACAAACATCCCCATTCCTTCGAAATTCGTCGGGCTTAGCTGGTATTTATTAATTTTTAAAAGATATACTTTATTATGTGTATACTCTAATAAATTCACATTTGTGCGGATGGTATTTTTAGGTCATTTGTTAGACCCTACGTTATTTATGAGTATAAGAATTTTTTTGTACATTTAAAGAAAAATTCATTCGTACAGACGCATTAGGAAACTGGATCGGTGACTCTAAATTCCTACGCAAAGTCGTCACTTTCACTTTACTGCGAACCGCATAAACTACAAGCTTAAAGGAAAAAGGGGAGAGCACAAAACACACTCTATTAATCATGATAACAAACAGGTAGATAAAAAAGTGCAGGCTTATCTGAAAATAATAAAAAAGCCCCACATAGAAATGGGCCGCTTGATAAGAAAAAATACATTAGCTACTTATGGTGGCATGGCATTCAAAATGAACGATGTGTAGGTTGTTATTTTATTGTCACTTATTACCTTTTTTATTTCACTTCTATTGCGGGAACATTTTTGTCTCGTAGCACGGGAGGCTAACAGTTTTAATCTTTTGGAAAATTTGATGTATTTTCTGTTTTTATTACCCTGGAAATTAGAATTTTAAATAATAAAATGCTATAGTCGAGTAAACTTTAACTTGGCGGGTCCAAAGTTCGCTTCATCATATAAACTAAGATCAGACATACGTAACTAGTTTCTCTGAGCGTCGCGTCGTTGTAATGATTCTGTGCGCATCGCAAATCAAGTCATACGTTGTGTTATGAACCCATACACTCGCCAAGTTAAAGTTTACTCGACACTACATGACTAATTTCAACTTAAGGCAGTGGCGAATTTAGAGGGGCTATAGGGGCTATAGCCCAGGGTAGCAAAATCCAGGGGGGCAAATTTTTTGAAAAATACCAAAGGCGCATAAAAACAAAAAAATAATATTATTAGTATGTACTATCAGAACATTTTTAATTTATTTGAGAACGTGTTTTTTATTTTAACCAGACAAAGTTCCTTATTATAGTCAAATGTACAGGGTGGTCGCGCGAACGTTAAAACCTCATTTAACTTCGTTATTTTTTTAGTTACGTAAAAAAGTTCAAGAACGAAAGTTATGAGAAATCACATGTATTTTTTAAAAATACCATTTCAGAGAAACAATAATTAAAAGTGAAATTTTGGAGATATGAGCTTTACCTTGGTTTTTTTAAATGGAACATCGTATATATTTTTACATCATTTGAAGGACCATAAAAAAACCCTTTCAATGATGTATGACACATAGTATTTTTCTCAAAAACTATAGTAGGTATTAAATTTTATATTTTCTTACATTAAGTCATGGTAGTCCGAAAAATATATATCAATTATTGAAATTCTCCATTTTATTTCAAATAAAGTGAAATTAGATACTAACATGTATTTTGACAGAACTAACATATTGTTTATTTTAATTTACATACTTTTGTTTTCCATGGCTAATTTGATAAATAATTATAAAGGCCATGGCAGGTTAAGATAAGTGTCCGTAACCTTTTTGCGTGTGGTTTGAAAATCCAAAAACCAATTTGTTTGTATTTCACATATATTGTAAATATACTCAAGACAATTTATTACTGACATTTCCATGAAATCTTTTCATGAAGAAAACAAAAATTGATGCTTTTGAATTTTTCGAAAAATTTATATACGTACTTACCCGTTAGCAACCACCTCTATTTTTTTTACTAATTATACACCATATAATAAGCTATAACATGGTAACGTAGTCAAATTGTAATAATTACAACAAATAAAGAAAAAGACTATAAATTGGTTAGAAATTCGATATATTAATAAATATATAAATGAACAACTGCTTGGATTACACGAATTGAAAATTTTTTTGTTTTTTTATTATGTATTCTTATTATTAAATACATAATTTTTTTTATGTATTACCATTTAGATGAAGCTTTGTAGAAAATGTATATATTGTGAAAAATACATCTCGTTATTTCAAAAAAATACGTAGGCTGCTCCAAAAAATTTTCAATGCGTATAATCCAAGCAGTTGTTGTTCATTTATATATTTGTTTTTGTTAATATATCGAGTTTCTAACCAATTTATACTCTTTTTCTTTATTTGCTGTAATTAGTACGTAAGTGAATACATTATTGTTTAGTGTTACCCTGGTGTTATAATTTCCGAACCCACGATACAGGGTGTTTACTAATTTGTAAGCACGTAACATTATCTTTGCCAATTTGACTACGTTACCCCTTCGATA
The DNA here is from genome assembly GCA_936432065.2 of Rutpela maculata. Classification (NCBI taxonomy): domain Eukaryota; kingdom Metazoa; phylum Arthropoda; class Insecta; order Coleoptera; family Cerambycidae; genus Rutpela; species Rutpela maculata. The sequence continues at coordinate 239,913,048 of OW386286.2, read as the reverse complement.
GAGTCTTTTAAAAAATATATGTTATAGCTTATTGTATGGTGTATAATTAGTAAAAAAAAATAGAGGTGGTCGCTAACGTGTAAATACGTATATACATTTTTCAAAAAATTCAAAAGCATCAATTTTTGTTTTTTTCATGAAAAGATTTCATGAAAATATCAATAATAAATTGTCTTGAGTATATTTACAATATATGTGAAATACAAACAAATTGGTTCACTTGATTAAGAACAAAAAATTTTTTTCGGATTTTCGAAAAACATTTTTTTCCCAGATATTATGAAGTTTTTGAGGTCAAAACTTTTTGTGGTAGTATCTTTATCAAAAATACATCCCTGGAAGGAACCACACGCGAAAAGGTTGTAAAGGCACGAACACTTATCTTACCCTGCCATGGCCTTTTTTATAGTAAATTAGACAATTCTTTTTTAAGATAAATACTATGTATTATATATAATTAAAGCGATTTTTTATGGCCTATCAAATGGTGTAAATATATGGAGTGTTCTATTAAAAAAAAACAAGGTAAAGTTCATATCTCCGAAATTTGATTTTCAATTGCTATTCTGAAATAACTTTTGGAAAATACATGTGATTTTCTAAAACTTTTATTTTTATAGTTTTTACGTAACTCCAAAAATAACGAAGGTTCCTACATAGAATTTTACATAGTACATAGATAATAACATAATTTTACATAGTAGTACATAGAATTTTCTCAACATCTGTTATAGAACTTAAATTAGTAGGAATTGTTTTGCTAATTGCTGTTAAGTTTATCTAGCCTAGGCCTATTTGGCCTATGTCTAAATGAATAACATTTTAAATGCATACCAAAGTTTATTTCAAATTTTATTGTGTTCTCATTATCATATGATAAAATAATTAGTATTTTATATAACAAGTGGGTAAAATGGTCTTCTTTTTACAAGTGGGGCGCTTATAGTACGAGCCGAAGGCGAATTGAACTTTAAACCTTCTCTTGCGATTGCTCCACGAAAACTGTTGAATAATGAATATGATCTCTTCTGATTGGTTCAAGTCTGTTGAGAATAATGAATATGAACTCTTGTGATTGGTCCTAGCGGCCGTTAGTAATGAGACCTATTACATGTTAAAAAATGTTATATATCGAACTGGCTTTTAATTTATCCAAAACTGTTGCTAGTACTAATGATTTTGTGTGCTTTGTGCTATTGGCAAACCTATGGGGAGAAAGCGTGAAAGGGAGAAAGCGTAAAAGGGAGTGAGCGAGGAGGTGTAGAGGGAATATCATTGTTTACTGCTGAGGCAAGGAGCGGAGAGTGGGAAGGGGGTGGGAGGGCGACAAGTTTCCGATAGCCCCTATAAATCCACCACTGCTTAAGTGGGTTGCAACCTTCGGTAATATAATTATTCATATACAGGATGTCTCTTAAGAAAGTGCAAAATGAGCATGGAGTAACATTGTTGAGATCAATTTTTGGAGTCGGTTGAAAAGTACTACATTTAGTAATTGAAGGGATAAGAAGCAAAAGAGTACAGGTAATAAGTTGATTGCAGATTTGTATAACCAAAAGTTCAAATTGTTTGGTAGCAAAAAAGATACAAGTGAGTTTCTACAGATTGACGTGATCTATGAGCTGGTGAAATTACTATGTTATTGAAGTTAGTAAATGGAACAAGAAGCTTTTCTATTTTTCAATTTGGCGGCAAAACGGTACAAGTTCCATTTAAAAAAAATATACTGATTTTTAAAATTTCACTATTAACTCTAAAATTTGTACCGTTTTTACCATAAATTGTTGAAGAAATATTTAATCAAGCATGCATCCAGATTATTAGAAAATGTAAACACCTTAAAGCTAGTTTTCTCCACATTTAATTTTTGGTACTTATATCGTTTTGTTTCTTACCACTTAAATTCATTTTTCTAGAGGTACGCTATGTATCACACCAGGACATATTTAATACAATATACTTTTTCAAATAATAAATGTTTTTCTGCCCACAATAATCCAGATGTGTTGTATACAAGCAAAAACTGTCAACATAAATCTGCTTAACTGTTGCTATTTATCTCAACACATAATAATTATTGGGTAAAAACAAAAACTAAACTGACATATTGACAAAAAATAAATTTCCACCGATCATGTAATGTTCGAAATATTCGAAACGTACATATATCAAAATATGATTGATATTAATATTATTGCGTATTATTTTTATATATTAATTTCACAAAAATGTAACCTTTTCTGCGTCAGTGTTGTAGGTATTTTGCCAAATTTTATATTTGGATGCTTATTAAAATACGAAAATAAACTGGAAATGTATTGGCCATCAAAGAAAAAAATAACATTCCTTTTAAGAGGTAAACAAGAGAATCACTGTTTTATTAATATAATTACGTTTCTGAAGTAGGTTCCTCAAAACCACAACACTTGAACTTTACACTCGAATACTATCACTCGACGCACGTTTCACCAACTATGTTGGCATCATCTGGTGATGATTAAAAATTAATATCATTGCCCTGTAAATATCATTACATTTTAAATATCATAAAGTTTTTGTATACAAATAAAAGATTATCTGTATATATAGAATAATACTCTGACTCACGGATCTATCAACGCACAGTTCAAACCACTGAGTCTAGAAACTTCAAATTTTGCATAGAGGTTCCTCGAATGACGTAGGAAACCACTAAGAAGAGATTTTTCGAAATTCGACCTTTAAGAGGTGTAATATTAGCTTGGTCAACTGGGGAATATTTTAATAACTCTAGAATGGTTGAGTTCTTGACTATGAAGTTTTACTATAGGATTAAATGGGATAAGCCCAAACTGACATCATCACTTACAAATTAATTTATAGAATTAGACAAGTTAATATTCCCTGTATGACACAAAACTAATTTGTCTGGTTACTTAAAGTGTTCAAACACACAAAAATAATAACCTATTACCAAAACAAATTAGGCTCGGCTAGCCAGTTTTTTTTAGGGGGCCGAGGGCCATGGGTAAGCGTAAACAACAGTCTCGCTAATGCGGCCAAGAGTGAATAAGTCGTAAAATTTTTTTTAAAAAATTTTGAAAAAATTAAAATTTTTTTTTTTTATCAAAAAAATTAAATATTTTTTTGTAAAAATTTTGAGTTTTCGTCTGCAAAAATTCAAGAGTACCTTAAGCGCCAGATTCTATAGGAGAATCGTGAAATAAGGAAGATACAGCACAAAACAAGATATTAAAACAAAGATATAATAAAATTATCGATTTAATATCGATTAAATAGTACATACAATTAAATGGTTAGTATATCTTTCCAAGATCCACGGTTAATTTATCGATAAACAACACTTAATGCTAGCCTTAAATGTATACAAGAGATAGTTGGCGTCTAACACCTTCTAGTGTGTTACAAACTCCCCGTAGAGATAGAATTTACAGAAAACCTCGGCCAAAACTATTTACACAAGCTAAATATTTAAAATTGTCGAAACCACACATAACACGGTTAAAAGAACAAGGCGTAAAGCCTAAAACTGACAATTGATAACTTGTAAATGCACCGGGGCAAGTTGGTGCAACACAAGATGGTGGCTGAAGGCAAAACAGGACGCTTGTCTTACAATGTTATCAGGCAAAATAGGACACTGGTACTAGGCCATAACAAAAAAACGGCTTAAATTCAAGAAAAGTTTTGCATGATAACATCAAATACACTAGAGCAAATAATCGCATAAAGTAAAGCCAGACCCTGACATGAATTTAAAATTATATTTACACGCTAAAGGATCTAAAAAAATATTTAGTACGTAGCCACTATAAGTTAACTCAAATAGCCTATAACTATAAAATTACACCCAGTTTAAGGTTATAATTACGCGCAAAAAAATCTAAAAAAATATTTAGCACGTAACCACTATAAGTTACCTCAAATAACCCATGACTATAAAATTACAACAAGTTTAAGGTTATAATTACGCGCAAAAAAATCTAAAAAAATATTGAGCACGTAACCACTATAAGTTACCTCAAATAGCATATAGCTTTAAAATTTCACAACAAATTCATTTATAAATATATATCCTGACTAAGCAGATCTAGGCTAATAAATAGCAAAAGAATTTTGTGGGAAGGTAAAACGCCCCGTGGCGAATTTGACTGCACGGTCAGAGAAGTAACAGCAAATCGCGCCCCTCAGGTTAAACTACCCCTTTGGTAATGCGATGCGTTACCCTACATACAGGCCTAAAGCCCAAAACAGGCCTAACTCCTAATAAATCGCTAAAAAAAGCAGGGCACAAACCCCAACAAGTGATATTGTAAGTTAACCCACAAAATTACAAATATTTACATAAGCTCTCTGAGTTGAGTGTTGGTATATCACAACAAATTCATAAAAAATATCCTGCCTAAGCAGATTTAGACTAATAAATAGCCACAAAAAATTTTGTTGAAAAGGTGGTAATTAACAGTAAATTTAACATGAAAGTTACTTAACTCATCAGTCGTTGACGTGGAGATATTCCAAAATGGCCGGCAGGGGACTTCAAAAAAAAAAAAAGGTAGCTCGTCTGCGAATAGGTGTTACCCACGTGGTTTTTTCTTGGCTTATTAAGGAAGTTATACCAATGTCAGGACGTGGCTACTCTTCTCCGAACTCCCCTCAGAAATAATGTCCATAACCCTCAATACATTTTTCCAGAAGGAAAATCGACGCTCGTCATAAATACATGAACGATAAATCGATGCAGTTAAGAAAACAATGAAATTTTATCTAGGCATCAACCCGACGACCAGTTACGCTAATGGCATCCCATTAAAACAATTTTACGCCATGTTGGTTGTAGATACATCTCGTTACATTTACCATTTCACGTTTTCGAATTTTCCAAGTTTTCGAACTTTCAATCAAAATCTCTAAAATCGAATAAACAATCGCGATTAGCCCCACAGATGATAAATTACTTGATTAAAAACGGCCTACCTTACAGAATTTCTGTCCAACTAAGTGATTGAAATTAGTAATAATAATAATAATAATAATATCTCTTTATTTTCAATAAGACTTGTACAAACAAGTATACAGAATATTGTCAATATCTAAAACTACAGAAAGAAGCTGAAAAAAAGAAAAACAGCAACACAATATTTAAAAATCTTCGTATAAAAACATATATATGTATGATATATCATAATAAAACTATTACAATAAAACATCCACTAAAAATCTGAGCAATCAAGATACTCTGACACAGAAATAAAATACGTTATTTAATAGTAATTTTTTTACGGTTTTCTTGAATAAATAAATATTCGTTATTTCTTTGACGGAAGTTGGAAGTTTATTAAACAATTTTATGGACATAATAAAAGGTCCTTTGGCAACCATGGTTAAGCGGTGTTGTGGTAAGTTTATAATATTATTTATTCTTAAACTGTAGTGCTCAGAGCCATCCCGCCTTTGTACAAATTTGTCAGGGTTCGTTTTTATAAAAACAACACAGTGTAAAATATAAATAGCTGTAATAGTTAATATTCCAAGCTCTTTGAAAAGTTGCCTGCATGAGAATTGAGGTCCCTTAAAGGTCATCGTTCGTATGATTTTCTTTTGCATGACCAATATATCATTAATTCGAACTGAGTTTCCCCAGCATATGGTACCGTAATTTAAACAGGAATGAATATAAGCAAAGTAGTACAATTTCAGTATGTTCAGACTAACTTTAGTTCTAAGTTGCCATAGGACAAAGCAATGTGTGGTAAGTTTTTTTACTATCATTTCTATCTAATGGTTCCAAGATAGTTTGGAATCAATCTGCAACCCAAGAAATTTAGTAATGTTCGTTTGTTGGATGGTGTTATGATCCATTTTTACTAATAGACTTTTTTCTAGCTCACGAGTGGTGAAAACCATTAATTCAGTTTTTAAATTATTGAGAACTAAACAATTATCTTGGCAATATTTTTGCATGCTAGTAACAATGCAATTTGCGTTTTGGCTTAACTCACCGAAATCTTTTCCGGAAACAGAAGCAGCGGTATCATCTGCAAATAATGAAATGTAGCAATTGCTTAAACTTTGTGTAATATCGTTAATGAAAATTATAAAAAGTAACGGCCCCAAAATACCCCCCTGAGGCACGCCAATGTTTATCGCAAGAGCATCAGATATGTAAGTTGTGCCATTTTGTCTTAAAGTTACTTCTTGGCTTCTGTCACTTAAATAAGATTTTATCCAAGTTAGTGCTGTCCCGCGTATACCATAGTTATATAACTTGTTTGTAAGAATTGCATGATCCACAGTATCAAATGCACGTTTTAAGTCGAAAAATATGCAAGCAGTGATTTTACTGTTGTTTAAAATTGATAAAATAAAATTATATAGGTATAGTACCGCATCTTGGGTTGAGAGACCTTTCCTAAACCCATACTGCTGTTTAGCGATAATTTTTTCTTTCTCTAGGAAGTCAGATAGTCTGATGAAGTATGCCCTTTCAAGGACTTTTGAGAAAGCTGATAACAGTGCAATACCTCTATAGTTGGTAATGTCATGAATATCACCCTTTTTGTGTATAGGGACAATGAGGGCTTTCTTTAATAAAGATGGAAAAATTCCTTCCTGGAAAGAAATGTTTATTAACATAGTAAGGGGCTCTAAGATATAATCAATAACTTTTATTAAAAGAGAACATGGTATGTCATCAAAACCTGAAGAGTCCTTTGTTGAAATAGACAGAACTATATCATAAACCTCATTAGTAGTAACAGGTGATAAAAAGAATGACTTACTATAATTCTTATTGATTGTCCCATAGGTAACTGAGGCGTCATTTTGCGTCTGAACGGAGGATGCAAAGTACTCATTAAAAGAATTAGCTGCAATGTGAAAATCATGTATTTCATTTCCGACAGTATCAGAAAAGTGATCGGGGATACTTTTTCTATGTTTGATGTTTGATTCATTTTTTATTATAGACCAAGCTGCTTTTGACTTGTTTTGAGAATGAAAAATTAAGTTATCGTGATAGTTTTTTTTTTGCAAGTTTTATTTTCTTCTCATGATTAGCTTTAATTACTTTGTACCTTTCATAAAGTACGCTGTCATTAGTCAATTTGTAAATTTTAAATAAATCTCTAAGGAAGCTTCCTTGGTTGATTATATCGTCATCAATCCACGGTTTCTGGTTTTTACGTTTTGATTTTAATTCAGATTTTTCTAGAGGAAATGCTGTGTGACAGAGCTCTATAAAGAGAGTGAAAAAAGTGCTAAATTTGTCTTCGAACTCATCCATGGTTTCCAGGAAGGACCAGTCTACGTTGGAAAGCAATTGTTTAAATTTGTTTAGATTTTTATCCCTATTGAAGAATCTCTTAAATCTAACATTTTCTACAGTATTACAACTTGTGAAATTAAATGAAACATATTGCATGAAGTGATCTGATATATCGGAGTAAATAATTTCTGAACTGAGTAGTATGGTATCAATATTGGAAAAAATATTATCTATAATGCTTTTTGACTTATTACATACACGAGTATATTCATTTATTGTTTTATGGAGACCAAAAGATAAAAATATATTTACTAGATCTTCAGCACACTTATTGCTCACAGCCGTATCGAAATTTACATTAAAGTCACCGCACATGAATGCAAAACTATTAGGATGTAAGACCCTGTTTAATAAGTCCTCCAAGGACATTAGAAAAAGTGGAAAGTCAGAAGAAGGAGACCTATAAAAACAGCCTATCAGAAAACTGAGATTGTTTATATTTATTTCAATAAGAGCATATTCAAAATGAATTTCAATTTTTTTACAAGTACAAGGTGTTATTTTGTAATTAATATCACTTCTAATGAAAATAGCGACGCCTCCGCCTTTTGACTTTTCCCTACAAAAATAATCTGCGAGAATATAGGGCTGCAAACTTATACACACTATTTCTTCTTCACTACACCAGCTTTCAGTTATGCATACAATCTCTGGCAAGTCCAATGTGTTTAGCAGTAGAATCAAATCATCAGTCTTATTTCGGATACTTCTTACATTAATATGACAGACAACCAAATGACCTGCCTCATGACTTTGAGTGTTTGCACAGTCATCACTGATACTCTTTTTACATCTAAATGAATTATCGAGTGAATTACACAGTTCAGCTTCGGTTAATCCTTTTGAGTCTCCGAGGCTTCCTTCAGAAAATTTTCATTCTTCGATTCTTTGGGGAAATAGTACCTGTTTATATGGGCGCCTTTAGGCCATATTTGAGGATCATAGACATCTCTAACGTGTTCAATTGGAAAGCTTACGATAAAAGATCTTGCCTGGGCTGTTTTGTTTAATTCTTTAAAACTGAAATTTATATCAGGGGCAGATTGTTTTAAAAAGATTTGTAGATCACTAGTATTGGTGTTGGGATCCAAGCGGTACACATGTAAGTACCCGCATTTAGGAACAGTTTTAATAGATCTGTCAGCATTAGAACCGATCACAGGTTTACGGAGGTTGGTGGGAGCAGGCCGGCGCTTTGGCGCGGTGACCTGGGTGACCGCTACTGCCTCACTTACTGCTTTATTCATTTGACTAAGTGTGATTTTGGGATTGTTGGCTACGCTAGCATATGATTTAGAATTCGTCGGTGGACGATTACTGCGGCTGTCAACAGGCGGTTTATTAGAATATTTGCTAGATGTCGATGGTGCTATATATTTGGTAGGTGAGGTGTTAACAACACCACAATTCGGATTAAGTTCCGGGTATTTACTAGTAGATGGCACTAGGTTTTTGTTTACATTATTTTGCACATTTGATTGTTTTAATAATTCAATAATTTGTTCTTGAGCATCGAGGCGTTTTTCCATATGTAATATGGTTTGTTTATACAGTACTATTTCGTTCACCAGAGATTCTTTACTTACTTTGTTCTTAATACATTGAACATAATTACATTCATGTTGATGGACCTCAGGAACATTCCCTTCTGTTTTCTCAACATTCTTCTGCACGTCACAGAAACTTTTAAAAAACTCACTTAACACAGTATTTGCACTGATCTGATCGTTCAAGTTTTTGTAAACAAGAGTATTTATAATGTCTTTTTTGTTAATTTTATTCAGCTCAGTTAATAACAGGTCGACACTTTCGGCCATCTTGGCCCTTTTGTGTAGTTGATATCGCGCAGAAACACGCGCTTTGTTTGAACACCCAGCTCAAAGAGAGCGATGACCCGTTCCCCGAGTTTCTGTAAAATCGTTTTTAACTACTGCGATGAGTACAGTAACCCAATGCGAACTTTAGCCGATATTACCGGATTTTAATTAAGTTATCTTTCATGTTGCGTCAATTATGCCTAGGTGGAGCGATATCGACTTGGTATCGCTACAGAGAGTGAAAAAGAGGGTTGAAGTTTTAGGGTTTTTAGGAAACGATTAGATCTAGATGCATGAAATTTGGCAGAAATATTTTTTGTTGAAATCTATTAGATAAGACGAAATTTTGATTTTCCCCTTTTGAAGGGTGAAAACGGTGGTGGTAGATGGTTTAAAGCACACCCACCCGTATTTTTGAAATCGCGTAAGTCAGAAACGTGATTATTCTAGAGATGGACTATTCTGAGGAAATAAGAAGACACGTTTTCGACGGTTTTCGACGGTTTTCAAAAAGAGACCCCCGAACGGGTCAACGGGGAGGAGGAGGTTTTCAAGCTTTTTGGAAACGGTTAGACCAAGAAGTATGCAATTAGGCAGAAATTCTCTTTATTGGAATCTATTAGGTGCGAGTAAGACAAAATTTCGATGATCACTTTTTGAAGGGGCAAAAACAGAGGTGGTAGACAGTGCTGGATTACCCTATACGCTAATTACGCACGTGCGTAAAGCGGCAGATTTTTAGGGGCGGCTAGGGAAGATCAGAATAACAATTCGCTCGACTGCATATTTTGCACTTATAACTTTGTAACTTATAACACATGAATGGACATAATTTATTATGCCGCTATCGGTTGTCGGGTGCTGTCCATCAAGGCGGTGCCGCGGTAAGTTCTTTTCACCTAATTGTTAGATACCTGCTTGTTTCTGTTTTTTAGGTTTAAGGATTTAGGAAATTTTAGGTTTGCGTAAAGCGGTAAATAGTTTAATTCGTCACTGGTGGTAGATGGTCTAGAGGGTAACCGTATCTCTGAAATCGCGTAAGTCAGAAACGTGATATTCCGTAAACGGTATTCCAGCGATAGAGAATTCGACTATTTTCAAAAAGAGACCCGCGAACGGGTGAACAAGGAGAGGATGTTTTTAAGCATGGAATTTGACACATACCCGCCCATGTGCTCTATGGTCGATTAAAATAATTATTTTTTCATTTTACTCGCTCTAACACAAAAATAGAATTGATCAAATTTCAATGCGCAGTGGATTTCCTCGAATACAATGGATGCGCAGTACTATGGATGTGCAGTGGGTTTCCGCGAGTATAATGATTGCGCAGTGTTTCCTCGAGTGTACTTGCTGAGTACTATAGGAATATTCAGTGAGTATGTAGTACTTCTTTATAGGCATAAGTTAGTATGTCAATGTTCTTAATTCTTGCAAAACGACAACATTTAGGGGATGTGTTTGAATTTAGAATTTTCTAAATCAATCATTTTTAGTAGAAAATAAAATTTGAGTTTTAATAAAATATTTTCACAAGCTGACTGGTTAAAAAAACTAAATGTAAAAAACTTTTTAAAAACAAACTTTTAATATTATTTTGGTGTACTAAAATGAAAAAAATAAGTTATGTTGAATTAATTCCTTTAAAAGCTTGTCGAGCCCGAACAGTTCATGCAGGCATTAATTTTGTTTGACATAAATTGTAAATACAAGTAAGTACTTTTTTTCCATTCACGTGGCAAGCTTATAAGACAATTAATTCAACATAACTCATTTTTTCATTTTAGTACACCTAAATAATAATAAAAGATTTCTTTTAAAGGTTTCTTTACATTTAAATTTATTTTTAAATTTTTAGTTATGTTTTAATTACACAGGCACACAAAATAATAAATGAAATTAAAAATTTTTAAAAACCCCCGATTAATGTATCTAATCGTACCAGTTTCATATGACCGAATCAAATTGAGGCCTAAATCATGTTCGGCTACCATCATTGTCTGCACAATTTCAATTTTACTTCAATCGGACAATTTCTAGAGAACGTCAACATGGCGAATTCAAGATGGCGACCAAACATCAAAATCTAATATGGCCTATAACCTTGATTGATTTACCAGCGTGCGGTAGACATTGCTGCCACTCCCAGGGTTATACATCGGGGCCTGCTATGTCCACGCTGTGTTTGACTAAGGTCATGCTTGTTGCCAGCAACGAGAGCTACATGGCGCATGGTAAAGGAGCATGGGATGGGAGGTGTAGGTATTTATGAGATGCGTTACCGCATTGTGTCGTGAGGGAGCGTTTAAGCTCCCTTTTTTGTGTTTTTGGTTCTGGGCATCTGCCTCTTCTGAATCTTCGTGTGAAATATGTGCTGTGTCTTGATATGGAGTGTTTATGCTCCTCTTTTTGTGTTTCTGCTTCTTCATATCTTCTTTTGCTGAGTCTTCTGATTCCTCGGTTTCCGATGCTGGGTTGGATTTGGGTCATGCTTGTTGTCAGCAGCGACAGCCACATGATGCATGTTTTTTCCTCGCTTTTCTTTCCTAGTTTTTTTTTATCCTCTCGATTGTTGTTTTCCACGTGTAACATGGCCTCCCTATTTTTAGTTTGCTGCTGTTCAGTGTTAGCGCTTTCTCTGCTGTCTTTTTTGCTTTAACCTTCTTGATCCTTGCCCTTATCTCTCTGCTTACCAGGGTATGGTCCATTTGTGTGATTGAGCTTCCTTACTACAGGTGTCAATGCAGGTTTGATTTTTGCTCCATGTATTTCTTATTGTTAAGTCAAACATGTGTGCTAGGTTTTTCAGCGCGTTTCCATTTTCGTTAGGCCATGTGTAGAGTATATGTGCATTGAAGTCTTCCTAATAGTATAATGGACATTTTTTTTGATTTTTTATAGCGATAGTGTGTGCCGGTTTTCTTTTTCTAATTGATGGCTTAGTGCTCCATATAGACAGTCCTCTCTTCGGTTATTACTGATTTCTTTCTCCTCTTTGCCGCCTGGCACGATTTCACTGCACTATATATACCATTATTTACTGCGTTAGAGGGGAAGCACTGTGTAAAGTTTTGGTTTGTATACCTAATTAAACACTATCTAATATTTCTTATCAATTGCTGAAAATGTTCCGAGATATGTATTATTTTACAAACACATCCACTTATACTTTTTTTAACTATATTTTTTACACATTGTCACTATTTAACTTTTATAAACTTTTATGGGTATCCATTGGTGACAGAGCATTATAAAGCAGGTCTGGTTGCCTCGACAGCAAGATGACAAGTCCAATGTGTTGTCGCATTGTGTTCGTTATTTAATGTTTATGCTCCTCTTTTTGTGTTTCTGTTCCTACAAATTTTATTCTTCTCCTTCTGAGATTTCTGGTTCTGGTAGGGTATATAGCTGCGATTTCTTTGTGGAGTTCATTTTTCTCACTCGCTTTATTTTTCAGTATGTTTGGTCGCTTCTCAGTTTGTTCATGATCCTCTTAGTTGTTGTTTTCCACGTGTAACCCGGTTTCCCCATTTTTTTTTTCGTTTCTTCTGATTTCTTGAGTCAGTTGAATGAATACCCTTGCTGCTGTCTTGTCTTGTTCCCGTTGTGTTCTCTGCAGAGTTATTATTGCTTGCTTACTTTTTGCGTATTCTTACGGACCTAAACTTTTTTAATAAAACTCCTTAACCTTACCAAAGCCGTACCAAATGTGAAGTGTAGACAATTAGTATGTTCTTATAGCACGCATGAGATTTTTTAAATTTTAACGGCACCGAAACCGAGCTAATAATGGGCAACAATTTTATCCAAGTTTTTATTATTTTTGAATTGATTTGTAACGATCTATTTGATCATTACAACAATAATGCTATATGCGAAGCACTCAGCAAGCTAGTAGGTTCTTTCATTGTAAATTGGGTTGCGTATCTGCGGACAGGTCGTTCTCATCGAGAATTATTAATTTAATTTTAGACCAATACGCACACCTCATTAAACATGGTAATGGTTAATTGGGTTGCCTATGCGATATATAAGCCAAAGTCACAGCGCTCTGCTGTAGTAATTACCGACTAGACATGAACCTTTTTTTGAAGTAGGAGCCTTTATTAGGATAAAAGAGGAGGAATATATATCTTCTATCGGACATGCGGGAATGGGAATGCGATAGCGGAAAAGGGTATCGTGTTAGCCATTTTACTTTGTAATGTGACCTAGTAAAGTTTTAACGGGTGTATACAGTTTGTTCGATTGTGCCATATTATTGTGGGATTTTCTCGTTAAAACTTAAAACTTCATGTTTCCATTTGTTTGGAGTTGCCGTGTGGCATATTTTGTGGAGTATTTTGGAAACTGTAACTCTTTATAGAGGATTTGATTTGCTAGGCCATATTCCCTCATTTATTGAGCCACACCACCATAGGCCTTGGCTTGAACCAAAAGGTTCATTTGTTTGGGAAGGAAACCCTCGAAAGAGGTAAGTCTTAGTTTTTACTCCTGCTCTGGCTATTACGTAACAAGCTATTTATTTTAGGGTTTTAGCATTCGGTTTTAGTATTTGGTTAGTACTTAGTTTTAGTACTTGAGTTTAGTATATCGTTGGAGTATCAGATTGTATGTACAGTTTGGGTGTACATGTTAGTACTTGGATCGTTACGTATGCCACGACGACCTATTTTCAACCCTTAGCTCCGTGTATTTTTCTGGTGTCGAAAGAAGCCTATTAGTACCATAATTTCTACCTGTTTCTACCTGGAGTGTTCATAATTCTGGATATACCCGAGGATTTCGCATCCTCTAGGGATCACAAGCTTCAGATAAGATTGCATGCTTTTTATTTTATGGTTAAATTATGATTGTTTAAATTATTTAAATGACTAAAACTGACTACCTTAAGTTCTGGTAAATTAAATAATTAATTGTAAATTACACTACATTACATAAAGTGTAAACTTTACGTGCGCACGTACGGTAACTTTTTATTGCCTTTTTATTTAAGTATTTTACGATATATTGCTCACGCAAATTGTATGTGATACAGTACTCGCACATAACATTGATTTTTGTGTCATGTCGTTTAAAATATCTATTACAAGGAAAACATATCAAGTATATAATCACGTTATTTGAATATCTTTCATATTTTACTGTTATTTGCCAATAGTTAGTAAATAAATGTCTTAAATTTTGATGTTGACTTATTCATGATAAAAGTATGCATTTCTAAGAAGTTATCGATTCTTGAACAAGAAATTCACGGAGCCTAGGTGTCAAGGTAATCATTTTTTGCATAATTGTTACAGCTCCTTTTTTGTGTAAATTAGTTGACTGAGTTTGCCACTTACATATATTTATATATATATTTTTTTTGGAACGGATTCCTCTAACAACAGGGGCTTTTCTAGTTTAAGGCGGAGTGGGAATAAACTAGTGGCGCCCTCAATTTCTTTTTTTAACCCACCCTACTCTCTGATTGAGCTCGGGTAATATTTTTTTTTTTGCCGCGCTATCACTCATCCGGGTCCAATTAGGTGGCATTGCACGAAAAGCGCGTCGCAGATTTAATTTGGTGCGGTGTACTGTTACTCTAATGGTGCACCCCTGGTAGTATTTGCTGGAGGAGAATTGTTTATTAACTTATTTCTAATTTATTGCATTTCAGGTATGTTTATGAAATTCTTTAAGTTGTCTACAAGTACTTAAGACATAAATATTTTAAGGGTAAAGTGGACTTATCCTGATTGATTTATGGCCTTTCCTTCCATCGGGTCGGGTACCTACTCGATATTTGTCGACTGTTTTCACTTTTTTACGCTGCACTGAAAGATTTAATCACTCGTATTAATTAAATATTAGCACTTATCACTTAATTGTTGCTATTCGGACACTACCACCGCATGCACAATTTTTCACTTCACAACGAATGTACTTTTGACCTATTTGGGCCAGCTTATTACCTGTTTTTCTTCCGATTTAAAGGGACGTTATATAATAGGCGTCTATTCACCGTAACGTCTATAGAGGGACTCCCTCTAATATGGCCTATAACCTTCTCGACAAAATACTCTTTCAAATAAAAAAAAACTACATCAAAATCGGATCACCCGTTGAAGAGATATGAAGCCACAGACAGGCGGACAGACCCGCTCTTTTGGGGTCGGGGGGTTAAAAAAGTCTGCTACTGGAACTCCCTATGTATTTCTACGTGCTGGACACGAATCGGGTGTCCGTTTAGTTTTATTTTTAGCTCAAATAGCAATCCTAGTACATTCGCCCATTTCTAATCACGTGTGCTGAAAGAGCCAATAAGAACAAAATTACACTGAAAAGATCCCTAAGGGGCTGTCCATAAATGATGTCACGCTTTTAGGGGGGGGGGGGGAGGTCTGAAAGTTGTGACACTTTGTGACAAGAGGGGGGTTCAAGAAATTGTGATGTCACAATACAAGAAAATCTGAGAAAGTATTTTTCCTTGCAAAATATTTATCATAGTTCAAAATTTATAGTTTTTATTAATTTACATAAATGTTATAGTGTGACGTGACAGACAGGGAGTGGGATCGGGCAAGCGTGACAATGTGTGACACGGGGGGGCAAAAATTGGCAAAAAAAGCGTGACATCATTTATGGACGGCCCCTAAGGGATCTTTTCACTTGTGTCATGCAGTTTGACAGTAATGACAGTTCAATAATTTAAAATTCATTTTTTGACAATGTCGATTTGGAACTGCAAATAACGATTTAATGAATACAATAATAGAGGAAAATCCACCAAATAATGCATAATACATAATCTACATTTAATTTTACAAATTTCTTTTTTAATAATTATGTTTTTAATAAATAGTTTTGAACAAATAAATAAAATAAATTGCAAAAAATTTTCTAAGTGAATACCACTCGAACGTTGATAAATAGCTCATAATTACATATTATTATCAAGCAAGTGCTTTCGGAAACTGTGATAAAATTATGTCGTATTATCAACGTCCTTGGGATATTATAGCTGATAATATCTTTTACATTAAGCAACTTAGAGTGAAAAGCATAACTTTTGTACGAGAACCTCGTGTATTTTTTATAGTCAATACACAACTGCTGACAGGTATTTTCGTGTATTTCATACAGTTTACTAATTCGTTACTAAGCGTCGTTTGGTTGCAATAAATCATGATACATGGCTCACTGTGCAAGTTGCTTGAATATATTTGCTCAATTTTCTTGAGGGGAGCAAAGGCGTGTTGTGATATTTACTTAGTCATTATACTGGCAACGGCCAGAAAGCCAAAAACTGCGTAACATACAGATTGGTATAGTATTCGCCACAGAGGATACATTTTTCTGCTGGTGTTTGTTCCGATCAAAGTTTTGTATTGTGAATTTAGAAATAACGTGCGTTGTTCAATGTATTTTACAATAACGTATCATTATTTAAATGTGCTCTTAAAGAACTTAAAGAACTACTGAATAGTTAGTTGCACATAAGGGGATACAAAGGAATTACTGAAAATATATGCAACTCTCAAGATTCCTGTCAGCAATTACCATGTGTTGATTATAGGTATTTTCATGTATCGTTTCTTTTAAACACCCCGCCGATGCGCAAATGAGATATATAAATTTTAAATTTGATGTTATTAATTTTGATGGAGTGTCTTAAGTTGAGTGTTCTGCTACAGTTGATTTTATGAGGAGACGTATTTCGTGTGATTGATGTCTTTTTAAAATATTCGACTAATGCGCATTCTCTGCGAATTGGGCCGAAATTTGAAATTCATGGATGAGGCAATTTCTTTTTCCGAATAACAAATTACTAATCGATGGCGAATAAAAATTATTTGGATAAAAAACTAATTCCAAAAAATTTTTTATAAATAATATCAGTACTATTAAAAAGATCAGTTGTAGATAAAATTAAGAAAGTAATAATTGCATATTTTAAGGTAAGGGGGGAAATATATCAGTGGATCAATATGATTAAAGATTAATCGGTAAATCAAAAAATCAATATAATATTATTCCAAATATTGCAAGAGTTGTCCAACTCCCGGCCAGGAGTCAGATGTTCAAAGGCAGTAGCACAGTTTCGATTGAAAAGCTGAACGGGTTTGGCTTTTGAAAGCACGAGCATTCAATTTTAACTTATGTAATATCACTGGTGCTTAGAATTTTATCAGTAATTTTTTTTCGAAAGCTTTATATTTATTATCGTATGTAATATCACTAGTGCTTAAAATTTTATCGAAAATTTTTTCGAAAGCGTGTTGCCTGGTAATATAAAGAGTGCAAATTGGCAGTTTATTATCTGATTAAATCCCGACCGCTTTAGCGGGAGGGATTTAATCTTTGATAATAAACTGCCAATTTGCACGAGTTATATTAACTACGGGCAACTTAGCTTGAGAAAATTTTTTTAGATAAAATTTAAAGCACGAGTGGTATTTGTGGAGAATATTTCATGAATAAATAATTCATTAAGTATATCTTCAATATTATGTTCAGTAATTAATTGCCTTCAGACGTTTCCTTGTTGCTTTTTAGAGATTACTCACCTTTATCTTCAATTTCATCATTTACGTCACATAAAAATGCATTTTCAAAGCGACTCATCTAATAAAAAACAAAGTAGGTTTAAATTATGACAATCAAGAAAAACAATATACGTTAAACCATAGGTACTGTACCTTATAAGACTAGTCATCACAACAAAGCACGCTTCGACCAATCACATTACCGGTGAAATCACACAAATTGCATATTACCAATCTATCCCTTTTATGTTCTAAGTTCTAAGGCTGCCGGCTCAGATGGTATGGTACCGCCATCTAGTAACGCTAGCTTAACTTAGTTACTAGCCTAAACAGTGAACTGAATTATTATATTAAAGTGTTTATTAATATATATTTATGTATTTAATCCTTGTTTCTAATTTGAGAAGTTTGATAGTTAAGTTAAGGTTTACTTGTTTAAGTAGAGAGACTTTAAGTACAACGAATTATAATGTATATAGTGATACTGCAGCGTTTTGATTTTCCAAATAAGTGTTAGCTGCTTTGTAATGATTGATGATATGTAAGTACCTACATTTGTGTATTTATCATGAAATAACTGATTTGTCTACTTTGTAGATATTCATATTTAATTTTACTTGTGAAAATAATTTTGTAATTATGTTAGGTATTAAGCCATTGAAAGCTGTGTACCTATAACTTGTCCCGAACTTATATAAGTTCCACACAGCATTGGCTTTTTAGGTTATTAATACAATACTACAATTTACAATTTACGTTAACAATTAGTAATAAGCTAGAGAAGATATTTATAGATAACATTTAAAAGCACGATTTGTCCTATTTGCCGAAAACATGTCACGACACAAAACGTCAAAAAATTTTCGCAATATTTACCTCTGCAGCGACCTAAAAAATTAGAGCGATAAATTTTGCATGTTGGTCCTGTCAAAAGCAGATCTAGCTTGAATTACCACTAATAATGACGTTTGATTGGTGCAATGTTGTGAAAAAACGGGTTCTCATTAGCTATAGTGTTAATGAGTGAAATAATCTGATTAAATCCTGTATGCTTTAGTGTGAGGGATTTAATCTTTGATAATAAACTGCCAATTTACACCAATTTTATTACCTTTGCAAAACTTAGCTCGAGAAAAATATGATTAGTCCAGTCAATGAAGGATTTGTAGAGGACATGGAAGGGGGATAATTTTCCTCTTCAGGAATATGTTGGGGGTAGTTAGGAGGTAAAGATATTAAAAGTCCCCGCCCTTAGCCCTGCTGCTTCAGGGGGTGAAAGGTCCCTTTTTTCGATTCTTGGCTTATAACTCAAAAACGATGCGTCGTATGGAAAAAATTATCCTATGCAAAATTAAATTAAATTGAATTTCCTACAAGAATGTCTATATTCATTTTCTTCCTATGTGTTATAGTTTCCGAGATATTCGCCAGCCAAAATCAATAATTAATAAACAAATTAATTAGGTATCTGGAATTTTCCTATCCAAGCGGTTTACCGTGGTCTGCTAATAAATCACTGTCACAAAATAATCTTTGTTTTACAACACTCGACGTATTTACTAACGTAATATTTTGTCGAAAATAAAAATCATATTAGACATTTTTATATCGGAAAATTTTATTAATAAAACTTGTTCAGAGTTGTCCAAAAACCTTGGAGTCCAAAACTTAATCAAAATAAAAAAAAATTAAATTTTGATAAAGAAATAATTTATTTAGTAAGTCCCATACTACAAAACTAAAAGCATTTTCAATGTTAAAAATTTTAAAAGAATGCTTCGGATCGGCGTCAAAAACTGTACAGCAAATTCACACTGTAGAGAAGGAAACCCATTGACGTTCGTCAGTTTAAAAGAAAAAGAACACCAAGTTTTTTTAAATGTGATCTCAGGACAATGAAGCTATTTGAACCAACTAATATACAGGGTGTAAAGCAACTTACCCGAAAAATTTTAACCATACATGCACCTTTAAATAAGAAGTAGACTTCATAAAAAAAAAAATTAATAAAAGTCCAACACAGAAAAAATACACATTGTAAAAGTTACAAATGAATGGAAATGTTAAAATAACCTACTACCCATTTAAAATTAAAATTTTTAATTAAATTTTTTTTTAAATTTTTTTAATTTTTTTTAGGAACTTTTTTTTTTAATACAACAGTCCTTCAATTAAGCAGAGTTCAATAAATTACCATTTTCATCAATTCGTAACTTTAACAATGTGCATCTTTTTCTGTGTTGGACTTTTATGGTTAAAATTTTTCGGGTAAGTTGCGTTACACCCTGTATGTTATAGATAAGATTTAAAAGCAGGGGTGGTATTTGGGGAGAATATTTCACGAATGAATAATTCATTAAGTACATGAAACATATCTTTAATACTATGTGCTGTACTTAATTGCCTTCAGACGTTTGCTTGTCATTTTCTAGACTTTACAAAGTGACTCATCTAGTAAAAGAGATATACATATTTAACAAACGGAGCTTCAGAAACTTAAAGTCCATGGAATTCGCCATATTTTAAATGCAATGACAATCAAGAAAAACAATACTTATAGATAGTATAATGCATAGACTGGTCCTGCTGAAAAGTCTTAGCAAAAAATAGTTCACGGGCGTGTTTCGACCAATCACACGAGTAAAGACACACACACACGCACGCACGCACGCACGCACGCACGCACGCACGCACGCACGCACGCACGCACGCACGCACGCACGCACGCACGCACGCACGCACGCACGCACGCACGCACGCACGCACGCACGCACGCACGCACGCACGCACGCACGCACGCACGCACGCACGCACGCACGCACGCACGCACGCACGCACGCACGCACGCACGCACGCACGCACGCACGCACGCACGCACGCACGCACGCACGCACGCACGCACGCACGCACGCACGCACGCACGCACGCACGCACGCACGCACGCACCCACACACACACACACACACACACACACACACACACACACACACACACACACACACACACACACACACACACACACACACACACACACACACACACACACACACACACACACACAAACACAATCTCCCGCCTTTGCGTTCTGAGGTTGCCTATCAGATGAAATATTGTTATAGAACTGCCATCTAGTAACGCTACATTAGAATTAACTCTGTACTTCTATGAATTTTTCAAGAATTACTATATTAAATTGTTTATTAATATATATTTATCTATTTAATGCTTATTTTTAATTTAAGAAGTTTGATAATTAAGTAAAAGTTTGCTTGTTTAAGTCGAGAGAACTTTAAATACAAAGAATTATAATGTATAGTGCATAGTTTTGATTTCTGAATCATTAGCGTGTGCAGGTACATTTTTAGTTTCTCTGTTTCCAGAGCAAGTGTGTGTAACTTGTTCACATGTAATAATTGATTTGCCTGCTTTGTAGGCATTTCTATTTGATTTTAGTTGCTGGAATGATGATTATTATGTAACTACATTATTATAAGCCATTGAAAATCGAGGGGCAAACCGCGAAGGAAATTTGAGGAAATCCGGAGGAAATCTTTCTTTTTCCGATTTCTCCCCCCGCTCTTCATTTTTTTTATCAAAGAGGAAACTTCGAGGAAATCTGTGTAATCTTCGTCAAAGAGGAAATCTTGGATACAAAATTTGGGGTCGTTGAAAGCTGTGTTTAATTTATCTCTATATATTCCAGACAGTCTTGACTTGGGGATTGTTGTAGGGATTATTGTGGAGGTATATTATTTTTATATTACAGTATTGTTATATTTTTACTGCTAAAAGTAAAAACAAATATTTTTTAATTGTTTATTGTTAATTTAATGATCACACACTTAAGTTATTCATAAATTTTTATTATTTTTAAGTTCAAACCACCCTCTTATGTGTGTTATGGGTTCCTGTCGGTTTGCCACCATTTGGCTTTGTGCAAAGGTTAATTTAAGCATCGTTATACCTTTTCGATACCCTGTTTTGGTGATAATTACAAATAAAGTTTTTCAATGTACAGGTATGCACTATTTTCTTACTTATAAATATGGTAATAATTCTATCAACATTTAACGCTTACTACTAATAAATTTAACTGCAGTGCTTTATTTTTATGTCACAATCCTGCCTTCAGCCTGTGATTGGAGTGCCTCCGCATCTCACAAGCACTCGTGCTTAAAGTAACCACCATCAGTGACGTTTTGTGCTTTATTTTGTGATAAAATTCTGATTTTATTGTTTGAAATGAAATGGTCCAAATCATTATACTGTTTGGGGAGAATATTGTGACATTATGCCTCTTAAGTAATAAATTTTGACACGTGTGAAAAATTTATTAGTTCTGTCAAAAGGTTGCAAGATTCTAGACAAACAGACACACATGCTTTTTATTTACTTTAATATAACTTGTTTAACCTGGGTCATATGGGTAGAGCAATCCTACGTGGAATTTGCCCCTTATTGACTTGTTATGAATGTTTCGTAATTCATAGGTATTTTCATTTATAACTTTGTTTACTTCGTATGGTCCTTCATAGGGATACTGTAATTTCGTGCATATATTGTTACTATAATCAGATATTTTTAGTCTTTTAATGATGACCTTATCCCCTTCTTAAAATTTGACCTTTTTGAGAATCTTCTTGTTTCCTCTCTCAGTGTATCTTTTTGCATTGCGATCTATTCTTTCTTTTACCTTTCTATGGACATTTTCTAGGTTTAACCTTTCACTATTCATCCAGGGTCTACCTGGTGATTGACCTAACATTATTATAATTGGAGAAGTTTGTGTGACCGTATTAGGCACATTGTTTATATAATTATCCACATCACCCACGGCTAATGGCCATTCTTTGTGGTTGTAATATGCTACTATTCTTAGGAATCTTATAACTTCTTGGACACAGCGTTCTGCTGGATTCGCGTTGGGTCTCCTAATGGTAGTAAAAACTAAATTTATCTGTCGCTTGTTCAGATAATTTATCATTCTCTTGTTTAAGTTTTCCTCTAGCGTGTTAATTTTCTCCCCAATATTCTGTACCATATCTTCTCTGCTTTGTTGCATTTGTTCGTTTATTTGTACTATCTGCTCTTTGTTTTGTTGCATTTGTATATTGAATTGTACATTCATGCCTGCTACCATGTCCATTAATTTTTGCAACATGTTAGGGTCTTGTTGTGTGGTCCCAACTTACTGTGTGTCCCCAATTTGCTCAACTTGTTGTGAGTTCATAGTTTGTTCCTCTTGCTGATGAACCGGCTTCTTGTTCTTGACCCGACATATTAACTTTCTTACCTGACCTTAATTTCATGTATGTTTATGTGAATTTCTCACAACTATTGCCAGAACTATTAAACTTTTTATTGAATTTCTTATTGAACTATTTATATAATATTTGAAACTTTCAAATTGGCAAAATATTTTTAATTGATCATTTTCCTGATTGTTTTTACTTTAAAGTTGACTCTATTTGACAGAAAATGAGAGTTATTTCTACCTAGGTTGGCTAGGCGTAAATAAATATTATGTTTTAAGTTTTGGCAAGCCAATGAGTGTTATATTTGCCACATGTTGGTAAGCGACAATAAATGTTATATTTTTATTGTTAAAAAGTGAAAACAAATATTTTTTAATTGTTTATTGTTAATTTAATGATCACACACTTAAGTTATTGATAAATTTTTATTATTTTTAGGTTCGAACCACCCTCTTATGAGTGTTATGGGTTCCTGTCGGTTTGCCACCATTTGGCTTTGTGCAAAGGTTAATTTAAGCATCGTTGTAACTTTTCGATACCCTGTTTTGGTGCTAATTACAAAAAAAAGTCTTTCAATGTACAGGTATGCACTACTTTCTTAATTATAAATATGGTAATAATTCTATCAACAAATTTAACTCTTACTACTAAATTTAACTGCAGTGCTTTATTTTTATGTCACAATCCTGCCCTCAGCATGTGATTGGAGTACCTCCGCATCTCACAAGCACTTGTGCTTAAAGTAACCACCATCAGTGACGTTTTGTGCTTTATTTTGAGATAAAATTTCGATTTTATTGTTTGAAATGAAATATTCCAAATCATTATACTGTTTTAGGAGAATATTGTGACAGTATATTATAATACAATTCTACAATTTACACAGCACGAGTAATCTTATTTGCGGAAAACATTTTACGAAATAAAACATGCCATATGACAAAATATTACCGCGATAATATTTGTTGATGTGTCGATAGAGAAAATTAGAGCGAACATTTTTGATGTTGGTACTGTCAAAAGCCGATCTAGGTTAGGTTATCATTAGTAATGACATTTGATTTATACAATGTTGTCAAATAACGGGCTTTCATTGGCTATCACGTTAACGAGTGAAATAATCGCTGTAAAATGTGTTGCAGCCATTGACATATGTCATGTTTAAAGGCTGGCCCCTTGCCTAGCTGTAATTATTTCAATTTCCTTACTTTTATATTTCGAATTCATAAATTCATAAATTGCCGGGCTAGCGACAAATTATATAAAGCTGCATATAGATTATATGGACACATGTTAAATACACAATTCGCAACTAATTCTTGAGATAAAAACCGCTGCCCAAGGAATCACTACTTCCACATCCCAATTGTCTATCCAAGTCACTCACAACGAAAAGAATTTGTATGTGGAAATAATTGCTTATGGAACATTAATAATATAATATTTGAAATCCTCTACCCCAAAAACCTATAAAACGATACCCCACATCGGTAGTGGGGTGGGGGTGGTGATAGGGGGTAGTAGTGGGGGTGGATGAAGTAAAAAAATATTTTGAGGTTTCTGGTTCTTGTACACACACTAAATCACAATTTTTTTTCATCCCCTTTAATAATGGGGTGGGGGTGGTAATGGGGGTGGCTAATGTCAAAAATTTTTTTGAGACCTTAGCTTCTCTTTAATATACTAAATACCAATTTTCTGGACTCTTACCTGCTTAATTTACCTATTTATCCCAAATTTACCCCAATTTACCCCCAACCCTTCGATGGAACAAGATGAAAATATAATCTAGTTCCAGATCACGTTAAAATACATAAGTGTATCAAATTTCAAGTCAATATCTTAAACGGTTTCAGAGTAAACGTGCGCACAAAAAAAAGTTACAGACCGACAGACAGAAATTTTTTTCTCGCTCAAAATTAAAATCTCGACGTTTCATGACATTCTAAGCCCATTTGAACAATAAAAATTTTTAAAAAATTTTTTGTCGTTACTATACTTCCACTGGATGTGGAAGTAAAACAATGTATACAATGTAAAACACAATAAAATTCAATAATGACCTTTGTTAACCTTTCAGAGAGTACGCTCTACTTAACTAAACAGTTTTAACTTAATTTTAAAACTTATCAAATAAAAAATAAGGATTAAATGAGTAATAAAATTTAATCTAATAATACTAATAATAATTCTTGTGCCATTTTTACTGTCATACATTTTGGAAATAGGAGAATGCAGACCGAGCTGCGCCCTCTAACTGGATTTTTATTAACTTCTTGTGACATCGGCGTGACTACTGATCACTGACGTGTGATATGTTTATGGGCGAGATGGTGGTCAATTGTACTAGTGCTATCTTTTCTTTTTCACGTCACATGTTTGGCCGAACCGTGTGAGAGTAACTCTATGCAATAAAGACTCTGTATAAAAATATCTATGGTTCTAAGGTGTTATTTTGTTACTTAGTTGTCACAAATACCATCACATTGCATTTCAAATATCGTGAGTTCCATGTAGGTACCTTGAAATTATTTTAAATGCTTTTTTGTCTATTAGAAGACAAACTTTGTACATTAAAATATCTTCTATTTATTCAATTAATTTACTCGTGAAGTATTCTCTATATATGATTTGTACTTTTTCCGAGCCAAAAGTAATACAATCAATGTATATTGAATGGTTTATTGTCAAAGATGAAATCCCTCACGTTCGAGATTTAATCAAATAATAGACTGTCAATTTACAGTTTTTATATTACTAGGCAACTACTGTCTTGAAAAAATTTAACTCATAAAATTCCAAGGCTTTACTGATATTATGTATAATGCAGTATTATTTATGAAAACTGCATTATGCCGAGAATAATAGCTGCATATCCAAGACATACATTTTGCTCCTATCAGTGTAAATATTTCCTAGAATGCACCATTAATAATTTTCATAGACATTTTATAAACATTGGACGTCTATGGTGTGTACATACGTAGGAGATATTTACATTTATGTTTCAGCTTAAAAACCCGTACAAAGATAAGGTTTGGTAGCTTGGTACTGCACCTTCGCATCTTCGTGATGTTTCGGAAATCATTTAGTACAGTAAAAATAGCGTATTTGCAATATCAAGGAAAAACTGAGATATCAATAAAATAGTGGGGCTAGAAGTCAAGACAAAGAAAGCGTCTCAGGAGGGTTAATTTTTTTGCAGTAGTCTGAAGTACACATAAAAAAGATTTTCGTTTTTTTTTTTTGCAAATATCTCTGGTCGCATTGATCGAAGTGCAAAAATGAAAAATGGAGATTGTTTAGAATAAAAATTTCTAGATATACAAGACGTCTAATAAATATGTTCTTAACCTCAAAAATAAAAAAAAAATAAAATAAAATAAAAAACCTATGTACATATTTTGAAACAATTTAATATATCTGCAAAGTTTTATCAGCTCTAGCGCTTACTATTTCGTTTTCCCTGAGCCATTTTCGTGTCTCATAGCTGAATAAATTTTAACTACTTGTAAATAACACTTATAGCGGTACGTCGGGTACACCAAAGAAAGCTGCACTTTTTGATTGGAATATGCCACTTTCTGTGGTCATAGTTGATGCCAAAAGGTAACTTTCAGATATGGAGCCACTTGAAAATCCATGTAGAAAATCAAAATGGCGACCATTGAAGATGGCCGCCATTAGCCACACTAAATTACTTCCACGTCCAGTGGAAGTATAGTAACGACAAAAAAAAATTTAAAAATTTTTATTGTCCAAATAGGCTTAAAATGTCACGAAACGTCGAGATTTTAAGTTTGAGCGAAAAAAAATTTTCTGTCTGTCGGTCTGTCTGTCGGTCTGTCTGTCTGTCGGTCTGTCTGTCTGTCTGTAACTTTTTTTTGTGCGCACGTTTACTCTGGAACCGTTTAAGATATTGACTTGAAATTTGGTACACATATGTACTTTAACGAGATCTAGAACTAGATTATATTTTCATCTTGTTCCGTCGAAGGGTTGGGGGGTAAATTTGGAACCAGAAACCTCAAAATATTTTTTTACTTCATCCACCCCCACTACCACCCCCCTATCACCACCCCCCACCCCACTATCGATGTGGGGTATCGTTTTATGTGTTTTTGGGGTAGAGGATTTCAAATATTATATTATTAAAGTTCCATAAATAATTATTTTCACATACAAAGTTTTTTCGTTGTGAGTGACTTGGATAGAGAATCTGGATGTGGAAGTAGTGATTCCTTGGGCAGCGGTTTTTTTTTTATATCTCAGCTCCTAATAGTCCGATTTCGATTTCCTTTTTTTTTTGTTTAAAAGCTCTTGTGAAGAAGATACTTTTTGTCCCTATAGTGGAATAAAAATTAGGGGAAAAGTCGCTTCCTTCTCGAGTTTTTTTTTAATCTTAGAACAAACTGAGCCATATACCATTTCGTTAAGTAGGTCGATATTCAGAAATCATGAAATACGACATTTTATAGTGGTCACGGACATTGTTATTTTTAAAAAGGTGTGAAATTTTGTTTTTTTTTTTTTAATCATATGCCATATCTCAAAAACGAATGGAGATATCAACATGAACTTTCTTTGTTATAAAACACACACTTAAGCGCTTCTATCTGTGTATAGTATTGTTAATTAAAACATTTTTAAGCGTGTTATAATCTTGAAAGTTCAGAAAATACGCAGTCAAATTTTCACTAAGCTACAAACTTTTTTGTTTTTGGAAATTTTGTATAACATGCTGCGAAGAAAATAAAGCCAAAAGACCAAAAAAGTTTTTGATAGCATAATTCTTATTGTCTCTTTGATAGTTTAGGTACAGTGATTTTTTTGGAGCGCGCGAATTGCAGAAATTGAGTATTAATACGCCCGCGTCCACTAAAACTAACTAGTCTCAGGGGGTGTACGATCAACGTTATTCGTTTTCGTCGAAGGTCAAATTATAAAACCGCTGCCCAAGGAATCACTACTTCCACATCTAGATCTTCTATCCAAGTCTCTCACAACGAAAAAAATTTGAATGTGGAAATAATTGTTTATGGAACTTTAATAATAAAATATTTGAAATTGTCTACCCCAAAAACCTATAAAACGATATGTCACATCGGTAGTGGGCCTGAGGGTGGCGGAAGGGGGGTGGTAGTAGTGGTGGATAAAGTAAAAAAAAATTGAGGCCTTTGGTTCTTGTACACACACTAAATGACAATTTTATTTTTTCGCCCCCTTCAATAATGGGAGTTGGTAATGGGGGTGGTAAAAATTTTCAGACCTTAGCTTCTCTTATATATACTGAATACCAATTTTATGGACTCTTACTTGCTTGACTTGCCTATTTACCCCCCATTTACCCCCCAACCCTTTAACGGAATAATCTAGTTCCAGATCTCGTTAAAATACATAGGTACGTGTACCAATTTCAAGTCAATATCTTAAACGGTTCCGGAGTAATCGTGTTACAGACAGACCGATAGACAGAATTTTTTTTTTTGCTCAAACTTAAAATCTCGACGTTTCATGACATTCTAAGCCTATTTGGACAATAAAAATTTTCAAAAATATTTTTATCGATACTATACCTACACAGAATGTGGAAGTAAAATGTGTAACGATATTCTTTCCCTTATTACCACTTGTATTATATTGTAGAAGGTATGGCCATTGTGCGAATTGTGCGTGGATTATCTGCTAAAAAAATATTTAACATAAAAAAGCAATCTAAGTTTCATTGTAAAATGGAGTGGATTTTATGTGGCGTAGGAACGATAAACATGTGCACAAGCCATGGAAACAGGGTTTCTATAATTAGAGCTGCGGAAATTAAAAGAGACTTAATTTAGGATATTTTTTTCTTTTTTGTTACCTAATTTAGGCGCAAATAACACGTTTACTCAATTATTGTGTGGATCTAGTGTAAAAATGCAATGCATGGGAGTTTCGGATAGGGACTCTGACACAGGAAATGTCGGATACAAATATTAAGATTGCCACGTTCAAAAAAAAGTGCTTTAAGAAACTGTCTTTTCTATTTAGCTCCAATAATAACGCAAAAAAGAGGAAAATTCGATAGTTTACTTTTTATCAAAACACTCCAAAATTATTACTTTTCCTAAACTTCTGTTTATGAAATTTTATTAGCCCCCTAGTTGCGCAACTTTTTTTTCCATTTACTATAATATTATTTTTTACCAGATACTCTATTTAAATATTGTCTAAACGTTGGTTGTGGCATTTTCTTAATTTTTCTCTATTCTTATTGGGATGCTCTGCCACATGTATTCTTCTAAACAATGTCTGAAATCTACAAAATAATACAATTAACCAGTATTTTACTGGAAAATAACCTCTACGCCTGTGACTTTTACGTCAAAGGATCAGTTAGAGGGTGGTTTTGACAAATAATGAATAAGAACAAAAATATAAAAATGACGTATTTTGCTGACGTTTCGGAAAACGAATCTGTTTCCTTTCTCAAAGCGTATTATAATATTTGTGGGCTGTGTATATTAAATACACAGCTTTAAGAATATAACAAATATATTCTTAAAGCTGTGTATTTAATATACACAGCCCACAAACATTATAATACGCTTTGAGAAAGGAAACAGATTCGTTTTCCGAAACGTCAGCAAAATACGTCATTTTTATATTTTTGTTCTTATTCATTATTTGTCAAAACCACCCTCTAACTGATCCTTTGACGTAAAAGTCACAGGCGTAGAGGTTATTTTCCAGTAAAATACTGGTTAATTGTATTATTTTGTAGATTTCAGACATTGTTTAGAAGAATACATGTGGCAGAGCATCCCAATAAGAATAGAGAAAAACTCTATTTAAGATTTTTAATTCCTTCTTGCCTTCAACCTTAGTCCTTAATGCGCCACTGGAAAAAATAAGTTATCCTTTCAGATCCTAAAACGTGATAAAACATTCCTAAACATAAAAAAATAATAATGAAAAGTTCCGTTACACACAATACATAATCATTATTATTCTTAAGTGCCGCGCGCGTACGCTTCGACAATTCCTCCATACTAAAAAATTCGTAACAAGCAAACTATTGCTAATAATGAAAATATTTTTTTTCTAAAAAATTTTTTAGTCTATTGACTTCATTTTCTTCATAGCATGTTACACAAAATTTTCAAAAACAAAAAAGTTCCTCGCTTAGTGAAAATTTGATAGCGTATTCTCTAAACTTTCAGGGTCATCTACGTTTTTGGCATGTTCACATTTTTTTTTATTAGCAATCCTATGTATAGAAAGAAGCGCTTAAGTGTGTGTTTTATAACAAAAAAAAGTTCACATCGATAGCTCAATTCATTTTTGAGATATGGCAATAGATGTACAAAAAAACATAATTTAAAAAAAAATTAAATTTTACACTTTTTTTTTAATTAAGAATATCTGTGACCACTAAAAAATGTCGTATTTCGTGTTTCTATGTGTAAAATGATGTTGTCGGTAATACCCACTGTGTCTGATCTTGTTCTAAGCCGATAAAAAAAACGACACAATTTTACCTCTTTTTCGCTCCTCTACTACACATTTATCACTTCACCTTAAGGGTTCTGTGCAATTTTCATAAAAACAAATAATTTTTAATTTTCACGGACTTTCAGAGAATACTGTGATACGGAATTCAAAAACAGAATTTTGAATGATGCTGAGAGGTTCCATGCAAACAGAATACACAATTCTTGGGATACTTACTCAAAAAGAAAACCTGTCTGAAGAACCGTGTGAGAGATAAGAGAGGCGTTGGTTTTCGTCGCCAAGTAGCACAAGAAAATATGCCACCAATAAATTGGAATGACTTCCTCTGCTGCAATCAGACTAAGACAGAACTCTTCAAGTTTCTTGGAGAACAAACATTTTTGAAGTTTGATTGGGCTCACATCAGTACTGAGATTGATGGCATAATTCATTTATCTCGGCCGGATGAAACTTCAATTGATGAAGTACAATCCAGGCAACAGGAAGAAGCAGACGGCAGGATTTTTCTCCACGTTAAAGACAGTGTTGAACATGGAGCAAAAAAATAATTATTTGCATGTAGTGTTGTAGTTGTTTTGGCAATCTCTTTCTTTCACATTCTCAAAATTGCGGGACTTCAGGAGAAGTGGATTCTCTTTGGTGCTGGGAAGGGTCAGAGATACATGAGCATTAATGCCATGTTTATAAGTGTGGGTGAACATAAAGCTGTTGGATTGAGAGGATTCCATGCATTCACTGAATCAGATGTAACGCCAACCTGCAGAGAACTGGTTAAGTGTAGTTGCTCCGAATGCGGTACACGATGCTCCTATTCAAAGACCAAGGTTCCTTGCACGCTACTTAGCACGAACTGCAGCAATAAATACAATAAAAGGTATACGTTTAAATGATTATTTTAAAATTCGTTTCACAGTTTCAAGATTGCTTTGTTGATGCAGTGCCTTAATATAATAATAATAATATATAATTATTTTGTTCCAGGGATGAATTGGAAGATGAAGAAGACGATTGCGTGAACTAGAGTCATAAGAGCTGCATAGAAGCAGTTCATTTACATGAGTATTTCTTAGTATTTAGTCGTTTTTTGTTTGTATAAAGGACCCCGGAACAAAACCCATGAAAATGTTGATTCGGTGGAATCGGATGAAATTTTGATATTTTGTAGTTCAAGTTATGCTGATCAAAAGTTCTTAGCACATCGAGCCAATCCTATGGACAGTTCTTGAGATATAGCTTGTCAAAGTTAGGTAATTTGCGTCATTTTATACATTCAAGAACTTTTTACTCTTAAACTATTAACTTTAGCAAAAAGTTGCAACGGTCGAAATATTTTGTTCAACTTCAATGGAGCTCAAGAATTTTTTTCAGAATTTTTTAATCAATTTTTAGGTTAGGTAAAATACATATGTCATATTCCGGCATGATTCGGTGGGATTGGCTGAAGCTTTGCTATTTTGTAGTTAAAGTCATTCTGATCAAAAATTCCCATTGCACTGAGTCTATCCTATGAGTGGTTTTCGCTCCAGGAGTGCCTGAAGGTCTTAACAACGAGGTAACGGGTAATCTATATGTACGTGTTTATGAATGGCTTCCAGCGTGTTTGTGTACTGTGTGTATGCGTTTGTGTGTATGTATGTGCCACTGTATACAGAGTTCTCCGGAAATATCGATGGCAAACTTCCGGAGCAGATTCTACAAGCAAAAATATGTTCGCAAATACCTTGAGCTACGGCCCTTTGAAAATGGCACCCAAAAATTGATTATTATATTTATTATTATTATTATATTTCAGTAACCTTTTGATTTACAGGGACGCGACTTTATACGCATATTGAACAATAATACAAGCTTATTTTTCTAGTATTTTTTAAAAATATTTTTTACCGTAAGTGGATGATATTAAGGGGGGCTGTCGATATTTTGCATTAATTTCTTGTCTTTTATTTTTTTTTTCACTTTGGTACAAGAATTTCATTCACTAATTAAAAATACACAAAAAATGTCCTCTTTCACTTCAGTCGTAGGACTAGTGTGAGTAAAATCGTTCTAATGAGTTTGATGCGGAACCGCTGAAAACACAAGCGTATTATGGTTTTTGGGGTACGCACGGCATGAAAATCACATAAAATATCCATCAATGATTCTTCTTCGAACGATACATGATGCTGGAAACAGAGCACTTGTTCCTGAAAATCCTATGGATGTTCTCAATATTTAAAAACTAAAAAGAAAATATTAAAAAACAACAAAAAGTAAAAATAAACAGAGAGAAAGTGAAACCTAAAAAATGGGATCAACTTGGTTGGCAATGAGAACGCTCTCATAAGAAACACAGTACCGGTAAGAGCAGGTTCTTTGATAAAAATAATCACACACACATGCACGCACGTACACAAACACGCTGGAAGCCATTCATAAACACGTACATATAGATTACCCGTTACCTCGTTGTTAGACCTTCAGGCACTCCTGGAGCGAAAACCACTCATAGGATAGATTCAGTGTAATATGAATTTTTGATCAGCATGACTTTAACTACAAAATAGCAAAGTTTCAGCCAATTCCACCGAGGCATGCCGAAATATGTCATATATATATTTCACCTAACCTAAAAATTGACAAAAAAAATTCTGAAAAAAATTCTTGAACTTTATTGGACTAGAATAAAAATATTTCGACCTTTGCAATTTTTTGCTAAAGTTAATAGTTTAGGAGTCAAAAGTTCTTGAATGTCTAAAATGGCGTAAATTACCTAACTTTGACAAGCTGTATCTCAAAAACTGTCCATAAGATTGGCTTGATATAATAGAACTTTTGATCAGCATGACTTGAACTACAAAATACCAAAATTTCGGCCGATTCCACCGAATCAACATTTTCATGGCTTTTGTTCCGGGGTCCTTTGTTTCCTTAATGTAACAAATGTTTTCAAAATAATTAAAATCACTGTTGTGTATGAAAACAAGTCTTTCCTGACATAATCGGAACCCCACAAACATAAACCTTTTTTTGCAGGGAAAGAAAGGGATATTGAGCACAATTAAAAACTTACTTATCAATAAAATTCGTGAGAAACGTGAAATTTTCAGATTTTTGAAAATTGCGTAGAACCCTTAAGATCTAATGATAAAGGTATAGGGACAAAAAGTTTCCTTTTCACAAGAGCTTTCAGGCAAAAAAGAAAATCGAAATCGGACCATTAAAAGCTGAGATATAAAGAAATTTAGTCTGACTAATGGCGGCCATCTTTAATGGCCGGCATTTTGGTGTTCTGCACGGATTTTCAAGTGGCTTCCTATCTGAAAAGTTAACTTTTGCAATCAGCTATGACCACAGAAAGTGGCACGTTCCAATCAAAAAGTGCAGCTTTCTGGCTTTTCTAGCCATGTACCCGGCGTACTATTAGGTGGTTTTTTTGAACAGTGACCACCCTACATTTGACAGTGAAAAACTCATCGTCCCTCGCTTACCGAAGGAAAATATCGTAATCGGATGTTTACGTTTCAGATTACGGAGATTACGAAAATTAAGGCATTCCAATTGCATCAGTCTGTCTTTCTGTAGGTCTGTCTGTCGGCGCTATATCTACTACTATTTGACGAAGAAACATAATATTTGGTAGGTAGTTGACGTTATTGGCAACGAAGAAATGGAATATACTTTTAGTGAAAATATTCAGGACAAACATTCAAGACAATACTATTTTTGATATGTAGTTAAAACAAGTAGCCTATTTCACATTAGAAAGTTTGTTAAAAGTCTCATGACGAAAACAAAATTAGTGTCACTAAAAGTTACTGCATGTCCTGACAGACCCCAGGACGAGAAGTGTGTGACCTCCTTTTTCGTCATCTTCTATATATATTCTCCTCTCTCTCGTGTTAGGTTAGATATAGACATAGGATATTTTCTCATTTTCTCATACTTATCATAGTATTCATGTATGTTGTATAAGCAACAAATTAATTTAAGATTTTAATTAACTTTTAAAAAATTGCGGCTGGCAGTATGGTCCTTGACCGAACGCCATAAAAAAAAGTTACTGCACATGTTAACCAACTCGTTATTTCCCAAAACTGTAAAAATGAAACACTTATAATATAATAATTATGTCATTGTTTTCATTATCTTTAATATTGAGTCGACTCTGATTGATTAGAGATCATCTTCATTAGTTTGCTTTGTAGTTTACAATTTTTAAAATAAGTCAAATTGTACAATTTATCACTGTATCAGAGTTGTCAGTTTATAAATTAGGTATTTAATTTTTACAAAGTTTGGAAATTGGACGAGTTGGTCAAATGTGCAGTGATTTTTTACGACGTTTAGTAATGCCTAGTTTTCACCTTGACACGTTTTACCAAACTTTGTAACGCGAAATAGGTCAATTATCAAGAAAGAAATCTGCTATACTTTTGGAGAAAAAAATACGATGAGACCGTTAAAAAATAATTAATGAAAACATGTGACAATAATATTTGACCTATTTAAGACCATTGTCAAGCAAGAGATCTTCTATACTTTCAGTGAAAAATATACAGGATGGTTGATAATAATATTTGCAATGTAGTTGACACAATCACCGAGGAATAATGTTACGGTCGATTTTTACATTTAATAATGGCCAGAGATTTATGTACTAATTTTAGTTATTTTCCCAAATTTTATTGTACATTTGAGCCTATTGGTACCGTCCTTCGCCAATAGATAATAATAGAGTATAACTGGTGGCATAATAGCACTACCTGATGGTTCATGTCGGCCATTGAATGCGTTTTTTTACAGGAAGTACGGGTGAGTGCGTTCAGATATTCATTAAGAGAGTGTATTGCAGAAATGCCCTTTTAAAGCTTCTACAATGGCTAGTATTGTTGATTAAACCTTCTTTGGTGGGTAGATTTATGAGGGGACGGCTTTCAGAGTATATTATGATAATATTTGTGGATATAAACGAAGTTAGGAAAATATATTCTAGTTGTGGTACGCCGTGAAGTGGAAATTCTGAACGTACTGAGACGGAAGACAAGAACTTGACATTTTGATAGGGGACATTTTCTTGGTCATTTTTCCTTTTACTGCTAGAAGATTGAGTCGTCTGAATACGAGTTTTAGCAATATTGTAAGTTTTGCCCATTTATGGGATTTAGTATTCGTTACGACAAGATTAGTTGTATTTCCACTTGGTTTTTAGTATCGTTTTGGGGAAATACAGCTACAGATTTCCGGATAAAGTCAATTTTCAAAGCACGTGGCGTCGTCTGAATGCAAGACTTTGGAGTGCCATTTTGACGGCAAAGGACCTCTTTCAGCCCACATCACATCTCAGGACTGTTTGTTCGTTCGTTTGTTAGTTGTTTCCTTGTTGAGTATGTTACAAGTATTGGGATCTATTTGTTAGTTTATGGCTATATGAATTGATAACCTTATGATTTTACTTGGATCTGTTATTCGTATTCTACTTGAGCTTTTATGTCACATTCTACACTTTACGAGGGACTTCCAGCCTGGCTCTGGTTTCAACTTCTAGTCCAGATTTTGATGTCTAGATGGTGGATTATTGACTGACATCTTGTGTATGTATGGTACTGGGGATCTCGACACGTTACCTTAGACTACACGTAGATGGTCTACCACCTGCGGCTGTTATCACCTAGAATTACGCTACCCTGGTAGGACAGGAAAAGGTCAGACACTACCAAAGGTAAGCGGAATCATATTCTCTTAACGAGGGATCCGGTACATCAACTCAACGTCCACGGGACAGTAAAATAAATTTTCAAGGAATATTGGTAATATTTTGCTCGTAACGTAAATCTCAGTAACATTTTAGATTTCAGTAATATTTGGTATATTTTGTGTATCGTTACTTCACTAACTGAATAGTTTTGCCTTATTTTACAAATAGATGTCAATAATTTTAAGTAATTTTATGTTTTACCGTACCTTGGGTCACTTGTAGTTTTTTGTCACGCTTCTGGCATATGACCTTTTGTACATTTATCAAAGATTTATTATTTTGTAAGATATTTTGTGTATATTAGGTTAAGCGTGTGGGCCCCACTTACTAGTGCACTTTTTAGAGTATATTGAGTGTACTGCGTACCGAGTTATCGGTGATACCTAATTGTGAAATATTTTGTACTACGTACCCTTATATTTTATTAAATGTTTAATTACAACGACGTTGTCTTTTATATCTGGCCCCCTACACCACCCCAATTATCGAAGCCACCTCCCAAGGACCTGACTAGTCGGCCGTGTGAGACTCCCTCCTCTGTATTGCAGAGGGGGTACTGCACGTAAAATATTAAAATTTTGTTCAGGGCACAGGGTGACTACCCTATCCTGCGTTCGAGGTTTAGCAGCCTTTGGGGCCCCCTTTTATAAGTGCGTCTAGGCCCGGTAACAATAAACCTGATATATCTTTAGTTACAAAAATATACAGGATGGTCATCCAACAGAAAAAATATTTAATAAAAAACCGCTGCCCAAGGAATCACTACTTCCACATCCAGATTTTCTATACAAGTCACTCACAACGAAAAAATTTTGTGTGGAAATAATTGCTTATGGAACTTTAATAAGATAATATTTGAAATCCTCTACCCCAAAAACCTATAAAACGATACCCCACATCGGTAGTGGGGTGGGGGTGGTGATAGGGGGTGTAGTGGGGGTGGATGAAGTAAAAAAATATTTTGAGGTTTCTGGTTCTTGTACACACACTAAATCACATTTTTTTTCATCCCCTTTAATAATGGGGTGGGGGTGGTAATGGGGGTGGCTAATGCCAAAAATTTTTTTGAGACCTTAGCTTCTCTTTAATATACTAAATACCAATTTTCTGGACTCTTACCTGCTTAATTTACCTATTTACCCCAAATTTACCCCAATTTACCCCCAACCCTTCGATAGAACAAAATTAAAATATAATCTAGTTCCAGATCACGTTAAAATACATACGTGTACCAAATTTCAAGTCAATATCTTAAACGGTTCCAGAGTAAACGTGCGCACAAAAAAAAGTTACAGACCGACAGACCGACAGACAGAAATTTTTTTTTCGCTCAAACTTAAAATCTCGACGTTTCATGACATTCTAAGCCTATTTGAACAATAAAAATTTTTAAAAATTTTTTTGTCGTTACTATACTTCCACTGGATGTGGAAATAAAAAAAAGGAGTCAATCTAGACAGTGAAGTTTTGCATAAATACCTTTGAAGCTTTTTTTGCTTCCTTCCCATACCGAAGGCAATATTGTAATCATGAAAAAACCGCTCTCCGAGATGTTTTGCGATTTTCGCGTTTCAGATTATGCAAATCACGAAAATTTAGGTTTTCCAAATCCGTCAGTCTATCTGTTAGTTTGTGATCTGTCATATTTGAAAATCTGTTTGATGAAGGACAATGTGTGACGAGAAATTAATAGTTACCAATGAAAAAACATGCTATATTTTTAGTGAAAAATATATAATAACTCATTGAAATGCTTTATTTAGGGAATTATAAATTTCCCATTTTGAAGCACAGAGAAAAGCATTTTATTTTTTGAAAACATCATGGTGAATTTTGTCTCTGTGCAGACACTTTTCAAATCTTGAGCAGCAGAGAAACGGGCATTTATAAAAGCCGGCTTTCACGCCATTTCAATGTCAATCGTAATGATTCAGTGCCG
This sequence comes from Rutpela maculata, assembly GCA_936432065.2. Lineage (NCBI taxonomy): Eukaryota > Metazoa > Arthropoda > Insecta > Coleoptera > Cerambycidae > Rutpela > Rutpela maculata. The sequence goes on along the minus strand of OW386286.2, from coordinate 239,874,951 downwards.
TGTAGTCATACCATTAAGACATAGATTAAAGACTTTGAAAAAACTGGTTTTGCACGAAAAAAAAAAAAGGCCCCGAGATAAAGAAAGAAGTGTGCATATGCCAGAAAACATCGACTATCAGGACCGCCGTCGAACGTAGTCCACGGCATTCTACACGTTGTCATGCAGTTTCGTCAAACATACGGGACAGGAGTTTATGACGCATTTTGGATAAAGACTTAAATTTCCACACATGCAATATCTAGATAATGTAAGATTTGAAAGATCGCAATCACTTTAGCCGCCCAAATTTTCGTCGTCAGCTCTTCGTGATTTTTATCATTTTTATAATTTCTTAAATTAAACATTTGAATGAGTTACTGAGCCTTTAAAATGACCCATTTCTCTGCTGCACCCTGTAGAACTGAAAGTTTTTCATAAATACTTTTTTTTTCGAGGAGGGGAAACCCACACGGGCTTAGTTTGCACTGTTCATTTTAATACTGCTGTATCACTGACAAAGTGATGCAGGTCTGAAAATGAGCGAGTTAGGATGGTCTCCGGGTCTGGTTGTGATTACCCGTAGATATTATAACTCACTCTACCCATTTTTCCTGTGCCGTTGGCAGCAGGTCTGTGAAAATTGGCAGAGTGGTAGTTGCCAGGTCCATTATCTTTCCCCGTTGATATTATATCCTGCAGTCCAGACCCTGCAGTTGTATAATATGCTTAGTCAGCAACGGCTTCGCTACGCGGCGTTCCTCGCTGGACACCACCCCTGTCAAGTCCTCGTCGCGCGCGACGTCGCTCTACTTCGGTGCTCTGTTTGGCGACAGCCTCGCCACGCGGTGTCCCTTGATGGCCCATAACCCCGTCAAGTCCACTCCGCTGGCGACGTTGCTTCACTTCGCACCCCTGCATCACTTTAGTGAGGACCGCTGTAGCCTCCTCATTGTGATGCAGTTTTATCTGAAATGGACCTATTTTCCCATTCCTTCAACCTCTTGAAGGTTGCTCGTCCAGGCTATGCTCCTTGTCAGCAACGGCCTCGCTATGCGGCATTCCTTGATGGTCCGTCACCTCAGTCAAGTCCTCGCCGCTTGAGACGTTGCTTCACTTCGCACCCCTGCATCACTTTAGTAAGGATGTAGGTTTATCTGCACCATTAGCTGGAATGGGCCTATTTTTTCCCCTGGCTCGGGAACCCAGACGAGAGACTCGGGCGCTTTGGAAGGTCCTTGGTGTTGACCGAAGTCACGGACACCCCCTTCCTCAGCTCCTTCACCTCCCGCACTATGCTTGTGGCTTTGTGATGGGGGGATCTGCACAGGACATGCCTTACTCTCCACGAGAAGGGGAAAGGATGGTCGCCACGCACGGAGCCCCTTACATACGTGGAAGGCATTTATGCAACGGGGTGCGCCTGTGCCCCGAGGTTTGTTACTAGTGGTCGAGCTCCCCCCGACCATGCGTCCCATCGGCGGGCACAATACCTTGGGACTGGGGAAATTTTTATGGTGGTACTTCATCCACGTGGTCAGGGCGGTGAAGTCAAGACCCCCGTGTCCCCTGGAGAGACGTGCCCCTGACCTGGGTCGGGGGTCATTGCCACTCAAGCGGTTTACGGTGTGTGAGCTGGTCCACGACGTGGTTTTAGCCGGGGTGGACTGGGTTATTAGCCTTACCCCCAGCAGTATGACCACGTTAACCCGACTCCTCGCGGAGTCTGGCCGTTCTCCTATCCGCCACCTGGGGACGCGCCTGGAAGATGCTCAACCCCCACCCTCGTGAAAGGATGGTACCAGGTTCATAAATACTTACTTTAAAACCTTCAGGGTTTTAAAAAATTATTGAACATTGCTATTTAAACCGATTACTGATTTTTTTGAACAAAAATAATACACTTTCACATAACCAGCACGGATTCTTAAATAACACAGGTTGACAAAAAAAAAGTTTTGATCTGAGAATGGGACCTATCATGCCTTAAGTATTTTTGTGTGCTGAATCCGAATTTTCAATTAAAAAAATTTTCTACAGCGTAGATTTCGAGTAAACGTCAAAAATAAGAAAACCGCATTTTGACGATAAAAACCGGGATTTACTCGAAATTTACGCGGTAAAAAATTTTTTAAATTGAAAATTCGGATTCAGCACATAAAAATACATAAGGAATGATAGGTTTAGTCCTTGGAACAGATAATTGTTTTTTGTAGATCTGTGTACAGGTGCACTTTGGGCACAGTGTAACGTGCTAATTTTGCTGGGTCTATTACAATTAATTAAGTTCATATATTGTACCAGAAATTGTCTTTTATGATCAGTTTATTATTTATTGATTACCGAAATTTGTCTGAAGCCAGCTCTGTGCTTATACCTGAACTTGTTTACCTCTAGGCCAGATAAATAAATTCTGCCGTGGAAGGGGATATGCCCCATATTAGGTCATGTGAAAATGAATTGGATTGGTCACGCGAAACCGCTTCATGTTGCTTGGTCACCTTACGGGGGAAATGCGTAAATATTCCAGTGGAGAGCCACCATGTTTAATTCCGGGGCTGGCAGCGGCCGGAGATGTTATGTGGCCGGCGTACGTCGGCCACTTAATTTGATAAAGTGGTATTTTTTGAGATTTGTATCGTACCGTTTGTTGAGATCCCAGTAACTAAGCGAAAGGTGAGGAGCAAGAAGTAAATGACAAAATTAAAGAAGAGTAAAAATTAGAGAAAGTTCGGTAGTGAAGTTGACTCGAGAATTAGTCAAGTTAATTTAATTACTTTTACGAAAATGACATATGAGGCCTTGTCAAGAATGCAGTTCTTTATATAGCTTAGGCTGCCCCTTATCATTATATAGCCAAAATTTTTTTCTCAGATTTTGGGAAGTGCCGGGCATAATTTTATTCCAATGGGTCTAAAAATAAGTCTTACCTAATTTTAGCTCGATCGAACACTGTTAACCCGTCGCGCTTGGCGTCTAACGTAATGAGAATCTATGCGCAAGTGTATTCGTAATGCTTTTCTATCGCAGAATCCACAGAACCTTCTAATTTGCTATGATTTTGTAGTATATCGAAGGAATAAAAGAGGCATACAAAATTATCAATGAAATCCGACAAATGACATCCCCCGGGTAGCTAGGAGTGACTGGAGAAAACGATTACAGAATTTTCTTAGTTGAAATTAAACAAGAAATTAATAAATGGCATCGATTATTATGTATCCATTCATGTGACTACGTATTTCTTAAAATAATTATTCCCACTTATATTCAGTAAGATTTAGACAAATAATAATCACTGTGAAAAATAATTTAAAGAAATATTTACCTTATTCTCAATGCGCATTTTGGAATTTAATAGAAAAGGTACAAGAATCTAGTTTTGACACCACTGCTTCAAATACGGATAGAATTAAAGGCGCTTGTGCGCTGTTAGAACAAGAACTTGAAAGAAATATATTATTTTTTGGTTCCCGTCACCTCCCATGTTTTCGAAATTATTTTGGCAACAGTTTTTGAAAAAAGCAAATTTACTATTTTAGGACCAGATATTCCATTATTTAAATGATTTAAAAATTATTGGTCTAGAATCAACGGTCAAAATTTCGTTCCAGCTGTGGTAAACCCTGAAACTAAACAAATTGTTAGCGAAACTATTCTAGAAAGTATAAATGATGCGATTTCTAAAAAGTTTCCACGAGAAGACTATCTGAATCTCGTAATTATATTCCTAGGAGGCTAGAGGAGAATTGAGAAAGCCGGGTGCTTACCATATGGCCAGGTGGATGGCAAAAGCCATATATTTCTTAAAAACCATTTTATTTCCAACAGAATTCGATTTAACAAAAGGCCAGGAAAAATCACTTTGCCAAACAACATGCTTCATTGTAAAATGCTAAGTAAAATACTGGATTTATGCGTCAGAAGTAATATCTGCTTCACTAATGCATATCAAATTCTTGCGAGAATTAGATCAGTATAAACAAATTGATAAAAATATCGCCGAAGTAGCTATTGGGAAATTTGTGAACCATTTGTATTATTTGACTGATTAATGTGTCGCTTGATGACTCGATTACAGAAAATACAAAATTAAAGATGGCACAAAATATTTTAGAAGAAGCAGTAAATGTAGAAGTTGAAAATGAAATTAAAGATGAAACAGAAGATAACTAATTTTAAGAAATTGCCAAAGAGGAAAGAGGACATTTTCGAATTCTTAAAACTCTCTGATGATGAAATTTTAATAAAATTACTTAGTAATAAGTCAATAAATTTATTTCACAGATTTAAAATAGACAATTTTTTACATTTTCATCCATCCGAGTGAAAAAATTCTAATGAGTATAAACAAGGACAGGTAGTCATTGGAGAATTAAAATTAGTAAATGACTTCGTCGAATGGGGAATAAAATTAATTCAAGATTTTAACGAAAAAGTTACAAAATCCCAGGATAAAAAACAATTTTTATTGCAGGTGGGTCATTTTTTCATTGATATTTCCAAACTTTCTACAAGATTCGTTTTCTCAATGTATTTGTCCCTTTGATTTTCTTTTTGGACTGTCCAAGATTACCGCCGTAAATATCCTCAGACAACCAAAAAAGTATTGCAGAAAACTTTCGAAATGTAGAACTTTAGATTATGGACTAGTTTTAAAACTTTGCATTCTCGAATCAAACAATAAATAAATTAATAACTTAACATGTATATATGATTTCCAAAAAGTAAACCGTTTTAAAAGACGATGTAGGGCTAAAAATAAAATAAAATCGATAAAAAATTAATTTTTGATTTTTGAAAATTTTAGGCCACGGGCGACGTGTTACTTATATTCCATTAAGCTAAAAATTGGTGGGGATTTTTTTTAAACATAATGGAACAAAATTCCGCCCAGCACCCCCTAAAAATTAAAACTTCAAAAATAAGGGGCACCCTATATAGCTGTTTACGTTTTGCAGTTGGTTTGTAAATTAGATATACAGTGGGTGTGCTAAGGAGATTGCTTTCGTAAGTAACCATTAAACATTTTCTTCCGGCGTCCAGAGACCTGTTACTTTAATTTCGACAACTCACCCAATACCCAAGGTGGTTATTGTGCAGTGTCGGTGTAATGATTTCGTTACCTTTTGTTCTTGTGTAAAAGAAAGATTTCCACATGACACAAACTTTTGTACTGGTGTTTATGTGCTAAAAGTTTTTTTTCAATACTCAGACGATGTCTGCCAATTTTGTATATAACTGATAAAGTTTTTTTGATTTACATTTTTTGTACCTAAACTTTTCTGATACATGTTTATTATTAAATTCTGTTTAATGAATGAGTAAATTAACTTTAAGTTAATACGAGTTTCTGCAGGTCGGCCGGCCATTATTAATATTTTTGTATACTTGTTTATCATATGGCATTATGTTAATATCTTGTGTATTTGTCTCTTTATGGTAAAAGCGATATTTATTTTTTCTCCCACACCCTGATGTCAATTGCTCTTTGTGGTATTTTGTAATATATTTTCGTTATTAATTATGATTTTATTTCTAACTCCTTATAATTAATGAGCTAGTCGTGCAACCTTTTGTAGAGTAAACATTATCTTTTAAAATAACGTAGGGCATTTTGCGAACGTTATAACAAACAGGTCTACAAAAAAAAAGAAAATTCTGTTCCAAGGACTAAACCTATCATTCCTTTTTGTGTGCTGAATCCGAATTTTCAATTTAAAAAATTTTTACCGCGTAGATTTCGAGTAAATCTCGGTTTTTATCGTCAAAATACGGTTTTTCGACAATAATAACCAGAATTTACTAGAAATCTGGTAGAAAATTTGACTTCGACGGATTCGGTTTCAGCGTGTCAAAATACGTAGGAAATGATTGTTTTTTTTTAAACCCGTGTAATAAATCAACTTATAGTGCAATTCAATCGTTTCATGAAAAGATAATAACGTATGTCGAAGCAGGTGAATGTCCTGTTGGTATCTTTTGCGATTTAAGCAGGTCATTTGACTGCATCAATCATAAAATACTTATCTCCAAACTTTTTAAGTACGGGGTAATGGGCCTTAGCCTTAGACTGGGTTGAAAGTTATTTGTCATGTCGCAATATTACGCGCAATACAATTGATTCTGTAGGAATTAATATGGGCGTGCCACAAAGGTCGGTACTATGTCCGATATTATTTTTATTATATATTAAGGATCTGGATGGTTTCAGTACTTTAGCATCTATTATACTATCAGGTAAAAATGTTGATATTTTAGAGATGAACTGTGATACTTTATTGGAAAACCTTAGTAATTGGTTTAGTGAAAATTTTCTTTATTTTAATATTGAGAAAACACAGGCTAGTGTTTCACGATAGACCGAAGAAATGTGATTATCCAAATATTCAACTTGGTAATTCGTCAATATCAACAAGGAGGTCCAATGTAAAATTTTTAGGCATAAATATTGATAGTTGTTTAAACTGGAAAAGCCACTGTGAATTACTGATAGCCAAATTACATTCGGTAGTTTATCAGTTCAAAAATCTAAAAAATGCTCTAAACATGGCTCAACTGAGAAATTAATATTTTGCTGAGGTTGATTCTCGGTTAAGATATGACGTTTGTTTTTGAATAATGTATTTTTAGCCCAAAAGCGTGTGATAAGATGTATGATAGGCTTATCCACAAGAGAAACCTGTAAAAATACATTTAAGGACTATAATATATTGACACTTGCGTCAATTTTAAATTTTGAACTATTTGTCTTTAAAAACAAGAGTAAATTTGTTTGTAACAATCATCTACATAATGTAAATACCAGGCAAAAATACGATCTTTATATGCCCTTTAGTAAATTAAGTATCTCTATAAATTCACCCAATTGTCAAGGACCTAGGTTTTAATCACCTCCTTGTAGAAATAAAACATTGCAATAAACTTTCACTATTTAAAAAGAAACTTAAAGTATTTTTAATTAGCAGAACCTTCTACAAACTAGAAGAATATTTTAATATGTACAGTGCCCTATGATTTATTTCTTCTATTTTTTCTTCTCTCTTAGATATTAAGACTGACTGTTTCTATACAATATTGTATCATATTGTCATAAGAGGAAAATAAAGTTAAAGGATTATATTAAACAAAAAAAAGTTTATTATATTATTATTATATTATAATAAAAATTATTTTTGGTTCGCCTAATCCAAATAATCATGCCAATGTTTATTGAATACTGATCGAAACTAATCAAAATAGGAGAAATAAAACTGTTTATGTAGGAGAGGAGGTCATTAGAAATAGGACACGCCATATAACTTGACTTATTCTTACAACTCGATGTTTACATAACAATAGCCCAGATTTTACGATTGCTACCCTACACCACGATGACCCATGCCAGCCAATACCTACCCCAGTAGAACGAATAATTTTAATTGAAACTTTAATGGCCGGATTACTAAAAATAGACAATGCCGGTGTAAAAAGGGAACGACATTTTATGCATGGAAGTTGGCAGTGGGACACATAAAGGAAAAGTGTGCCTTTTCATCTGATTAAAATGTTTGTGCATTTGCCTAGATGCCTTCAAAAGTTCGTTCCTTTTGATAAAATCGCAGAGCTATCCCGCATGAATAGATCGTTAGACGTGAATATATTCTTCCCTTCTTTTCACTTGTCTTGAGTTTCTCCAGATATTGACACTTCACACTTGACTTCGCGGATAAGCCGTCATTTCGCCACTGCTCCCTTACGGTTGAACATTTTAAAATGTTACCTGTTAATTCCACTTATTATAATACTTACATAGCACTTATGCGATTAGTTGTAGCATGCCTACTAGCACTTGGTAATGTTAAGTATTATAGTACGGGAGACAGCGACAATTTTAGTATATTTGTTTAAACTTGCTTATCTTTTTATCACATTAACTTATCCTCAAAACAAACTCTTGTCGCTCCGTTAGCGAACCAACGTTTAGCAGCAGAATTTTAATTATGTTAAAAATGTGTCAATGCTATACATGTTTAAAGCTGAGATGTTTTGTGTTTTTTGCTGACATTACTGTATGATAGAAAAAGATTGCCTGCCACCTTGTAATGTAATTAAAATAAAGTCAATGGGCAGAAATCTTTAAAGCTGAATTTCTTTTTTTCAGAAGTTTATTGTTAAAAAACTTGTGCCTCCTGCCATTCGGCGGAACATGGCTTTGGCAGGAGCAAAAAAAGTCCTGTCAGGGATTGGCCCACTGGTGCGCCTGCAGGAGTCGATTTTGTGAAAACAGCTTAAATATAACACAAGAAATAAGAAATTCATTTTAGGCAAATCTTTCAAAATAAGAGTGTCGCCATCTCCCGTTCTATTAGAATATTCGATAACCACATTTGCTTCGGGTCCAGGATTGTGAAATGCTTTGCTCTCAAAATTATATTTAAATTTTACATGTAAATGAGTTATTAAAGAAAGCTAGAAAAGGTCGACAGAAAAGGGACATCAAAATGAACGAATTAATTATCACAAATTGTCAAGTCTTTATTAATTTAAAATACAACAAAATTTAGACATATGTATACAAGCACATACAGTTAATAAACAAATAATATCAATTAAATCCATGAAAATGTAATTTATGTAACTTAAATAATAAGATAAATGGATACTGAACAAACACATTTTATATGAACAATAAACAATACTCGTCAGTCTCTTTGGAGTGTAAGTTCATCTTCCGATGAATAAAGTTGCCCCCCCCCCCAACTTGTTTTGTTAAACTTGTCTTTTCTCAGAAAAGAGTGACCCCAGAAATCGCCCATTTTCTAGCTCTCGAATTTTGTTTCAAACTAAGCTAATAATTGAAACATCCTCAATACAAAATTTCAAGATAGGCGTATGTTTGATTTTTGAGATATGAGGGATTGAAGTTGTGATATGAGTGATGCTATCCAGAAATACACAGCCCCGCAAAAAATGAATACTCATCAGCTATGGCAAAGCATATTCTTAGTATTTTTGACGAATCTGTATATCCATTGATTAATTCAGAAGGGCCAAAAGCATCCCCTATATAAAGATGAAAATAGGGAAAAATGATGCTATTGAGTTCCATGAACAGAAATATAGTATAAGTCCAGTTTCTATTGGCTGAATGCATGAACGAAGGTGTTTACTAGGACTTAACACAAAATAATTGACACACACACACCCTTAAGAGGGTGAAAACTACCCCAGTATTATACAAAACTGCATAAAAGCTCCAATAACTGGCGAAAAGCTTGAACCCCTGTAAGCTTTATTAATAGGAATGGACCATAAATCTGTTATGACCTAGTTCACGAAAACAACCCATGGTGCAAAACTACCCGTTATCTTGAATTATGAACTTGAGTCAGTGAGAAGATAGTGAATATACCAGACATTGCATTCTGATTGCAATGTGTCTGGATCTGGAACGATATTCTCACAATAGTTTTTATACACACCTATGAAGGGGTGAGAAGACAACGCACATTTACGTAAGCGATCTCGCTGTGAGAATATTACATTAAAGTAAATTCTGTCACAAGGATAATAAAGGGCGCTCTCCATAAAATTAATATCCTAATGGTCTGTTTTCAAACTTCAAGTGAATTTTATAAGAAGGTGAGGGTGTGAGAGGGTGAATATCAGAGACATCGCAGTCGCTGTATCACATTAGCGAAAAACCTGTAGCAAGGGTTTTTAAGAGTGCTCTTTAGGAATGACATGGCCTCGTGATTATTTCTCGCTCGCTCTCTCTAGAGAAATTCACAGGGGTCAGAGGGCGGAAATCTGAGCAATTTTACAATCATTATATTGTATGGAAAAAGGTAAGTATCCCTTTGCCGGACGCTATAGTATACAGGTCCGTTTTAACCTTCAGTTTAACAGCTCTCTGTGCGGCCTCCGATCTGGGCGCCGGCACTCGATCGGCGAAGTTGAGTAACGTCGGTCGCTTGGATTGGTGACTCAAGTTCTCGTTGGAGATCTCAGTCCATATGTTGAGCTGTAAAAGCCTGACTGGACTGAGGCGGCTCCGCGAGAGAAAGACAGAGGCTGATAACCATACCTGGGGGTCCTTATCAACAGACTCGAAGTCTAGGAAGACCATGTTTGGATAAGGAGCCCTAGGCACAAAAAAGTTAATACTACAATAGACCTTATAGGTCGCAGTGGAAAAGGCCAATCGCCAGCTCCTTCAGAGTAATCTAATCTAACCGAGGGGGGTAAGGGTGCGAAGGGATGAATATCGGAGCAATCTCGTAATCGCTGCATTACATAAAAAAATACTGATGTAGCGGTTTCCAAGAGTGCTCTTCTCTTGTGTCAGGGCCTCTCGATTCCTTTTCATCCCACCAAACGATCCCGACGGGGGTCAGGTGAAGACCCACCAATAATTTTTCGTCCCGTTCTCTTACCTTATCGTAGGTGTGTCATGAAATAGTTAAATTCTAGTTATCGTCCCACATTCATACCTACTGCAATCAAAATGCGATATCTGGTGCATTCACTAATTTTTCCCTGACTCAAGTTCATGATGCAAAATGAGGGATAGTTTTGCACCCTGTGATGGGTTTTTTTCGTGAACTAGGTCATAACAGATTTATGGTTTATTCCTACTAATAGCTTTTTCGCCAGTTACTGGAGCTTCATGCAGTTTTTTATAATATTGGTGTATTTTTCACCCTCTTAAGGGTGTGTCTCAATTACTTTGTGTAAGTCCTAGTGAACATCTTCGTTCGTGCATTCAGCCAATAGAAACTTGAATTACACTATATTTCTCTTCATGGAAGCTCTATAACTCAATAGCATCATTTTTCCCTATTTTCATCCTTATATAGGGGATGTTTTTGTCACTCCTGAATTAATCAATGGGTATACGGATTCGCCGATATTAGATATGAATTCTGCGTCGAAAAATACTAAGAATATCTTGATTCCTCTGCCATAGCTGATGAGTATTCATTTTTTGTGGGGCTGTGTATTTTTTGATAGCATCACGCATATCACAACTTCAATTCCTCATATCTCAAAAACATCTTGAAATTTTGTATTCGGGATGTTCTCATTATTAACAATAATTTAGCACTTAGTTTGAAACAAAATTCGAGGGCTAGAAAATGGACGATTTTTGGCCTATATTTGGGGTCACTCTTTGCACCCTCTATGCATCCCTTTGCACCCCAAAATAAATAGCTGGCGCCCTAATCGTTTTCGAGTTGTTAACTTTTGAAGGTGGGGGAGGGGGCTAAGTTAACGCTTTTTTGGCCATATTTAAAAAACAATGTTTAAATGGGCTTAGAATGTTATGAAACGTTGACATTTTAAGTTTGAGCAAAAAAAAATTCGGTCTATCTGTCTCTCTCCCTCTGTTCGTCGTTCTGTCTGTAACTTCTTTTGTGCCCACGATCACTCTGGAATGGTTTATGATATCGACTTGAAATTTGAGCGCCTAGGTATTATAACAATATCCGGAACTAAATTATATTTTGACCTTATTCCGTTGAAAGGGGGGGGGGGGGGTAAATGGGTAAAGCAAGCACGTGACAGTCCATAAAATTGGAATTTAGTCTATGTACGAGAAGCTAAGGTCTTAAAATTTTTAGCCATCACCACCACAACACCCATTACTACCTACACCTCATTATTAAAGGGTATAAAAAAATAAAGTTGATATTTAGTGTGTACAAGAATCAAAGGCCCCAGAAAGTGCGTTAGATTTTTTTATGGGCCGGGCACGCAAAAAAAAATTTTATTTAGCGGGGAGGGGGCACCTTTTGAATTAAAAATGTTCACATTTCCTCACTTTTTATAAGAATTGCTAAAATTCCCTGATTTGCCAATACACTTTTGGGCACCTCCAGCGCCTCTCGCTGGATGGCGCCCGGGGCGGTCGCCCGGCTCACTCTGCCCTAAAGCCGGCACTGATTTAGCGCTTGCAGTCTTGGGGGGAAACGGAAAACGAAAACGTTTTCCCCTTCAGACTCTAGCCGTTTAACTACTTCATAGATGCCTTATTATTATTATCATTATTATTATGTTTACTTGTCTTTCAATAAATATAATAAATTATCAACTTATCGATGGCGTTTGTCTACAAAATTTTTGGATACAATGGCGGCACTTAAAAGTTGATAAAATTAATTTTAACCAAGTTTCCGTGGGTATATTAATCCTTAATGGGAAACACATGCCTAGAATACCATAGAGACGCTCGTAGGTGGAGAATGGAGATGTATGAGATGAACAATCCTTAGGGAAAATGTGTATATTGGTTGGAACTGTGGTCAAACCTTGGCCGTTTGTCATTCCTATCGGTCAGGGCAATCATCAGAGATATATTATTCTCGAGGCTGAAATGAACATTCAACAGTTAAAGAGTTATATAATAGAATATGTTCACGCTTTTAAATCCAACGGATATTGATTTACGGTGTGCACTAAGAAATTGGCTTTACGCATATTGAGTTTAAAAAAATAATTGCAATAAAACATATGAAGACTACTCGTTTTAAGGTGGCATTTTGACCAGGTATTCGACAGAAAAAACCGCTGCCCAAGGAATCACTACTTTCACATCCAGATTTTCTATCCAAGTCTCTCACAATGAAAAAATTTTGTATGTGGAAATAATTGTTTATAGAACTCTACTTTCACCCCCTTTAATAGCGGGGAGCGGGGTAGGTAAAGGAGGTGGCTAATGGCAAAAATGTTTTTGAGACCTTAGCTTCTCTTATATATACTAAATACCAATTTACCCCCTAACCTTTCAACGGAATAAGATCAAAATATAATTCAGTTCTAGATCTCGTTACAATACATACGTACATATATAAGTTGAAGCGAGGGAGGCTGAATTGGGGTAAATGGGGGATGAATAGGAAAATCAAGCAAGCAAGAGTCCATAAAATTGATATTTATTATATATAAGAGAAGGTACGGTCTCAAAATTTTTTTTGGCATTAGCCACCTCCATTACCACCCCCGCCCCATTATTAAAGAGAGGGAAAATGAAATTGTGGCCTCAACATTTCTTTTTACTTCATCCACCCCCACCACCCCCACTACCACCCCGCTACCATCACCCCCACTCTTACTACCAATGTGGCATATCGTTTGATGGGTTTTTGGGGTAGGCGATTTCAAACATTATGTTATTAAAGTTCCATAAACAATTATTTCCACATAGTGGAGTGTATATATAGTATTAGCATTTTTATCGCTGTGAGAGACTTGGATACAATCTGGATCTCGAAGTAGTGATTCCTTGAGCAGAGGTTTTTTAATATTAATTACCAACAACTCTCTTCATTGTAAGATAATTTAACTAGCCTCCATTCGGCATCTTTACAGATTATTAAGTGTACCGATTTGTCGAAAATCAGATTGGATTTTTCGTTAGAAATCCATACTGAAAAACTGTCCTTAATCAAAATTAAATTTCAGTCGTTTTGGGATGCCAAATGAGACAATAAATATAATATGAGTAAGACAGGAAATATCATCGCATTCATTTCAATTCATGGTCAGTAAATCACATTCTTAGTTTATAAAAATATGTGCATGTCTGTTTAATTCGTAATTTTACCTACCAAATCTGCACTTAGTTTACAATAGCTTATTTGTTTTTTTATTTATAAACTATTTAAAAGCGTATAGAGCATTATTTATAATTACTTCCACATCCAGTGGAAGTATAGTAACGCAAAAAAAAAAACTGAAATTTTTTATTGCTCAGTTAGGTTCAGAATGTCATGAAACGTCGAGATTTTAAGTTTGAGCAAGAAAAAATTTCTGTCTGTCGGTTTGTCTGTCTGTAACTTTTATTGTGCGCATGATTACTCTGGAACTGTTTAAGATATTGACTTGAAAGTTGGTACACGTATGTATTTTAACGCGATCTGGAACTATATTATATTTTAATCTTATTCCGTTGAAGGGTTGGGGGTAAATTGGGGTAAATGGGGGTAAATAGGTAAATCAATCGAGTAAGACTCCATAAAATTGGTATTTAGTATACACAAGAGAAGCTAATGACTCAAAAAAATTTTGGCATTAGCCATCCCCATTACTACCCCCACACCATTATAAAAGGGGGTGAAAAAGAAATTGTGATTTAGTGTGTGTACAAGAACCAAAGGCCTCACTACCCCCACTACCGATGTGGGATATCCTTTTATGAGTTTTTGGGGTGGACGATTTCAAATATTACGTTATTAAAGTTCCATAAACAATTATTTCCACATACAAAATTTTTTCATTGTGGAGTCCTGGTAGGAAATTCAATGTCCAAGTAAGATATGAGGAAGTCATTACTGAAATATTAAGATCACACTGAACCTATTGTCAATATCGAAGAAAATACTGAATTAAATTATTATTAATTTTAAATTGAGCCCATCGTATAATTTCTAAATTTAATGATAAATTTGCCGTAAAATCTCTGATGATAAATATCAATATAGTTTTATAGTAAAATATATCAAGTATTACAGATAATTCAGAGATGAATGTGGATCCAAAAATAATGTCATTTGTGGAGTAGGCGTGTGTAAATAATATTGCATGTATTGAACATTTTGTTAAAGTATTTTCACCCAACTGTACCTCTTCGGTCGTGCCTTTTACCGCCACAAGGCTATTTATTGTAAGAGAATACTACCACTCATTTTATTTCACTGCAGGAATTATAAACGCCCCATAACCTAGAGTAGGCATTTTGTTTCTTAGTTTTAATTCCATCAAGATTAAGTGGCGCCCCTACCAACACTGATTTCTGGTAAGTATATTATAACACAAGAATTCTTACCCACCATAAAGCCTCTGGCACGAGAGCGGCCACCTAGATTTTTTTTATGTTCAGGTAGTTATAAAATATATATTTGAATAATAGCTTCCTATCTGGACTAAAGTTAATGAATTGGTAATTGATATTTGGCAGGATAATTGCAATTAATTCTTCCTCTCGTGTTGTACTTATGGCTCATCAAGTTGATATTACATTTTTCACGATGTTTTCTTAGAAAATCATGTATTAAAATATGTACACACCTGTGACCGTTAGCAGATCATGCTTTCGAGATCACCCCCTGCAACTTTCAGTGGAGTTAATTCTAAGCATACATATAGCTTTTTCTGGATTTTAAATATTTGCTGTATATTAGACCTTCACCAAAGGAGTTTACTGAATTTATGTAAAATAAAAATATCGATAATAATCCAATTTAACACAGAAAACGTAACAAGTAGATTCTAATTATGATGTTAGGTTTAGTATTGTTGTAATTTCATTTTAAACATGAAACAGTATAAACACCCATGAGTTCAAAACAGTTGTATTTATCTGAGTATTTTTTAAGTTGGTCGTATTGGGAACATCGGTTTTATTATCAGCAGTTTTAGATGCATTGTGTTTTATCGATGTTTATATATTATAATTTGGATACCACATATCAATTTGACAGAATGTTTCGTCGCTTAGGATGATTATTGAAATACTTTTTGATCCAATTGATATATTGTAATCATCTGCATAACTTATTATTATATTTTTTATAATGCTTAGTGTAATGAGTACAGCATTAATAAAAATTTCTATAACAGTGGTCCGAGGATACTCCCCTGAGGAATGCAGAAGCAGGTATACAGTCTACTTGAAAAGGTCACAGAGAAGTAATCTCAATACCATTCTTTGGGATCTGTTCGTAAGGCAGTATTTCAGCCCAGATTATGCCACACCTCTAACACCATTCTTAAATAATTTGTTTAATAAAATATTGTTATATAGATAATTAAAAGCTTTGGAGAGATCAAGTAACAGACAGCAAGTAAGTTCCCCTCTCTCCACGGCGCGGCGCGGTGTTTAGTGTCGCCTCTGTAAATTCAAATATTGTAGTTTCGATTGGTCTGTATTTAAAAAATCCATGCTGGAATAAAAAAAAACAATTTGTAGGAATAAAAAAATAATAAGTCTGGGAGAAAATTATGATAGATCTGTAGTTTTCAACTAGCTCAAAGTTCCTCCTTTTGTGAACTGGAATATAGTTCTTTAGGTTGCTTGGATATTTTCCATCTTTTAGAAAAGTGTTATTTATATCAACCAAAGTAGAAGCTAGATATATTATGCATTTGCAAGAAAAGAGGGATTAGAATATATCCACAACATTTTTTGTTTTTAAAGCTTTTTACTATTAGGTGTAATTTTTCTTCACTCCCGGGTTCTAGATAAATTGATAGGTCGCTATTCTCTACTGATTAATTTGCCTCATTTTAATTTTTGAAACTTCACTGTATAAAATAGCTATTGATTGATGAGACTTGAGGGAAACGAGGAAAAGCACTGACAACTCTAAGCTCAGTTGGATCGAGTAAGATCAACTGTTTCCCGCAAATTCCACAGTTATTCGATAAAAGTGACACTCGTTTATGATTTATGCAGTTCCTTAAGTATGGGAAAAGTATATCTAATAAAATAAATAGGCCATCGGTAACGAGGTATCGCCTTGTTATAGATGAATGGAAAAAGGAACAGGGGTTTTCCATTAGCCATCGCGCGCTTTTAAGGGAATTTTTACCTAAGAAGTACATTTCCTTTTAGATTCAATTTTATGAAACAGTGCAAGATTATAAATTTCAACTTGTCCCCATCTGGCATGGAATTTCTAGTAAATAAATAATTTGCCAAATTAGCATATGAGGCGGGTACGATATAATTCTTGGAAATTGTCCAGACCATACTGCACAATGGATTTAAAATAATTTATGGTCAAAGAGATCTGAAATTATTAGTTCAGGAAAGGGAGATGTGATTTTTTTTTCTATGATATGCTCAAAATTACTCGGATTATGCAGTGAGAGTAATCTCAAATTAGGCTGCACAGCTGTAAGAAGGGTACCTTTTTTTATTAATTCAATCATTTGAAATACATTTGAGATACGGTACTTCTTTCTGGGATGCATGCAGTAATTAGATTTTTTATACAGACAGACAGACAGACAAACAGACATACAAAATTTTTTTTTCGTTCAAACTTAAAATCTCGACGTTTCATGACATTCTAAGCCTATCTGAACAATAAAAATTCAATTTTTTTTTGTCGTTGCTATACTTCCACTGGATGTGGAAGTAATAAGGTAATTTTTTTTAGCCACATTTTTTAAATTTTACATTCTTTTAGACTCCTTTCAGTGGGGACAACCTACTGAATAATTTTCTGAATGTTAAGGTAAATCACCCTATATAAGACATTCGGTTATTTTCAGATAATTTTAGACAATTAGGGAAAATAGCAATATGTTGCTTAACAGCATCACTTTAATTTAAAAAAAATATTGATAATTGCTTTCGAGGTGTGGGTTTGGAGCCGTTTGTTACGAATTCTCTGGACAACTCGTCGTATCAATAGCGTGATTCTTCAAGAAAAACGTCCCCAAAGCGACTATAAAGCATCCTAATCTCCCGAGTCCTCTCATTTTTCTTCCACATAACCGAACAGTGGACAACAAAGAGGGAAAATCAGATGACAAAAGGCGAAGAGGGCTGATATCACCAAGGAGTTGCGCAACAGCTGTCAGGCGTGCCATTCAGCAAATGCCAATTAAAATAATTCATGGATCACAAAACGTCTATAAAGATGTCATGATTAATAAGAAGAAGAATTCTAAAAACATGTTCAAATGCTTCTTAGCTGACAATTTGTTAAAAAAAGCTATTGAAGATTTCTAATTTTTGTCATTATTTTTTACATCGGTCTGTATTTTGTATGGATATTTCCTTTGTTTGTGAAACATCTTATATTGAAACTGAGAAAGGACCTACTTTCCTCAATATCAATTTACTAGGAAGTAAAAACAAGAGATAGTAATTGTAGAGAAATTTTTCTGAAAGTTTCATGGACGTTTTTTGCACTTTTTTGTGATAAAGTACTGTTTGCTTCAGGGCCCTTTTATTAATAATGGGCTAATGGAACAGCCAATTTTAAAAAAAATTCAGTAAAAAATTTTACATTCCTTCTAAGAAATGATCCCCTAGATAAACAACAGTACATGAATGGTTTGTGCGATTTTGTTCTTGAGATTCGCAATCTGTGCCAATTACATGGAGAAAACTAAAAGATCTCTACCCACCAAGCATTGACAGAGTGAACGTCGTATTCGTTTACGAAACATAAGTCAATTTGCACTTAACCGAAAACATGCCATATCCTCGCGTAGTAATACAATACAGATCTCATATTATAGCGAAAAGGAAATTAGAGGGTGAATAGATACTAATGGTTAAATACCACAGACAGTTGCTGTATGAGATACTTATTTTCCCTTTCTTTATACATTCCATTATTCAATTTCAAGAGATTATAGATTTCAAATTAATAAACTATTTTGGAGCATTTAAATTAAGAAAAATTGTAATGTGCTTCATATAATTTAGAGATGCATCTTTATTTAGTGAAATGCTTATCATTATTTAACTATTGTTCTATTTATTTGTTTATTATCTTACTTAGATGCTTATATAAAAAATTACTGAAAAATTGGGAGTCAGTATTATCCCAAGACAGTGTAAATACATGTTTTTGCAAAACAATAATTGGAAAAATAAAATATTACACGAAATTAATTAAAATAAAAAATAATAAAATAAATCGTAAAGAATGAATTACAAACGCTATAGTCTATAGTCTATAGTATTTAGATGAAAAAAGTGCGGTATTACGGAAATACCTTGAACCTAAGGGATTTGAATGCAACCTATTGCAACGTGCTTTAAAAACGATCAATTTTAAAGTTTACTCATTAAAACGTGTGCAAATAATTTGTTTTAAACTCCAAAAAAACAATATTTTATCAAAAAATATATTGAAACTGTGATAACTCAAACAATTTAAATGTTAAAATTACGAAAAAATTCATACATGAGTTTCGAGTTATTGATTCACGCAAAATTCAAAATGATGGATTCAAAATGGCTGACTTCAACTTGAAAATCATGCAAATATCAGTAAGAAATACATAAAAATATTCCACTTATTACAATACACATTTGAAATGAGAACGCTGCCAAAATGGTAAAATATGTGAAAAAAATGTACATGACTCAAAGACATTTTGGCATTCCATTACTACCCCCACACCATTATAAAAGGGAGTGAAAAAGAAATTGTGATTTAGTGTGTGTACAAGAACCAAAGGCCTCACTACCCCCACTACCGATGTGGGATATCCTTTTATGAGTTTTTGGGGTGGACGATTTCAAATATTACGTTATTAAAGTTCCATAAACAATTATTTCCACATACAAATTTTTTTCATTGTGAAGTCCTGGTAGGAAATTCAATGTCCAAGTAAGATATGAGGAAGTCATTACTGAAATATTAAGATCACACTGAACCTATTGTCAATATCGAAGAAAATACTGAATTAAATTATTATTAATTTTAAATTGAGCCCATCGTATAATTTCTAAATTTAATGAAAAATTTGCCGTAAAATCCCTGATAATAAATATCAGTATAGTTTTATAGTAAAATATATCAAGTATTACAGATAATTCAGAGATGAATGTGGATCCAAAAATGATGTCACTTGTGGAGTAGGCGTGTGTAAATAATATTGCATGTATTGAACATTTTGTTAAAGTATTTTCACCCAACTGTACCTCTTCAATCGTGCCTATTACCGCCACAAGACTATTTATTATAAGAGAATACTGCCACTCATTTTATTTCACTACAGGAATTATAAACGCCCCATAACCTAGAGTAGGCATTTTGTTTCTTAGTTTTAATTCCATCAAGATTAAGTGGCGCCCCTACCAACACTGATTTCTGGTAAGTATATTATAACACAAGAATTCTTACCCACCATAAAGCCTCTGACACGAGAGCGGCCACCTAGATTTTTTTTATGTTCAGGTAGTTATAAAATATATATTTGAATAATAGCTTCCTATCTGGACTAAAGTTAATGAATTGGTAATTGATATTTGGCAGGATAATTGCAATTAATTCTTCCTCTCGTGTTGTACTTATGGCTCATCAAGTTGATATTACATTTTTCGCGATGTTTTCTTAGAAAATCATGTATTAAAATATGTACACACCTGTGACCGTTAGCAGATCATGCTTTCGAGATCACCCCCTGCAACTTTCAGTGGAGTTAATTCTAAGCATACATATAGCTTTTTCTGGATTTTAAATATTTGCTGTATATTAGACCTTCACCAAAGGAGTTTACTGAATTTATGTAAAATAAAAATATCGATAATAATCCAATTTAACACAGAAAACGTAACAAGTAGATTCTAATTATGATGTTAGGTTTAGTATTGTTGTAATTTCATTTTAAACATGAAACAGTATAAACACCCATGAGTTCAAAACAGTTGTATTTATCTGAGTATTTTTTAAGTTGGTCGTATTGGGAACATCGGTTTTATTATCAGCAGTTTTAGATGCATTGTGTTTTATCGATGTTTATATATTATAATTTGGATACCACATATCAATTTGACAGAATGTTTCGTCGCTTAGGATGATTATTGAAATACTTTTTGATCCAATTGATATATTGTAATCATCTGCATAACTTATTATTATATTTTTTATAATGCTTAGTGTAATGAGTACAGCATTAACAAAAATTTCTATAACAGTGGTCCGAGGATACTCCCCTGAGGAATGCAGAAGCAGGTATACAGTCTACTTGAAAAGGTCACAGAGAAGTAATCTCAATACCATTCTTTGGGATCTGTTCGTAAGGCAGTATTTCAGCCCAGATTATGCCACACCTCTAACACCATTCTTAAATAATTTGTTTAATAAAATATTGTTATATAGATAATTAAAAGCTTTGGAGAGATCAAGTAACAGACAGCAAGTAAGTTCCCCTCTCTCCACGGCGCGGCGCGGTGTTTAGTGTCGCCTCTGTAAATTCAAATATTGTAGTTTCGATTGGTCTGTATTTAAAAAATCCATGCTGGAATAAAAAAAAACAATTTGTAGGAATAAAAAAATAATAAGTCTGGGAGAAAATTATGATAGGTCTGTAGTTTTCAACTAGCTCAAAGTTCCTCCTTTTGTGAACTGGAATATAGTTCTTTAGGTTGCTTGGATATTTTCCATCTTTTAGAAAAGTGTTATTTATATCAACCAAAGTAGAAGCTAGATATATTATGCATTTGCAAGAAAAGAGGGATTAGAATATATCCACAATATTTTTTGTTTTTAAAGCTTTTTACTATTAGGTGTAATTTTTCTTCACTCGCGGGTTCTAGATAAATTGATAGGTCGCTATTCTCTACTGATTAATTTGCCTCATTTTAATTTTTGAAACTTCACTGTATAAAATAGCTATTGATTGATGAGACTTGAGGGAAACGAGGAAAAGCACTGACAACTCTAAGCTCAGTTGGATCGAGTAAGATCAACTGTTTCCCGCAAATTCCACAGTTATTCGATAAAAGTGACACTCGTTTATGATTTATGCAGTTCCTTAAGTATGGGAAAAGTATATCTAATAAAATAAATAGGCCATCGGTAACGAGGTATCGCCTTGTTATAGATGAATGGAAAAAGGAACAGGGGTTTTCCATTAGCCATCGCGCGCTTTTAAGGGAATTTTTACCTAAGAAGTACATTTCCTTTTAGATTCAATTTTATGAAACAGTGCAAGATTATAAATTTCAACTTGTCCCCATCTGGCATGGAATTTCTAGTAAATAAATAATTTGCCAAATTAGCATATGAGGCGGGTACGATATAATTCTTGGAAATTGTCCAGACCATACTGTACAATGGATTTAAAATAATTTATGGTCAAAGAGATCTGAAATTATTAGTTCAGGAAAGGGAGATGTGATTTTTTTTCTATGATATGCTCAGAATTACTCGGATTATGCAGTGAGAGTAATCTCAAATGTATTAGGCTACACAGCTGTAAGAAGGGTACCTTTTTTATTAATTCAATCATTTGAGATACGGTACTTCTTTCTGGGATGCATGCAGTAATTATATTTTTTATACAGACAGACAGACAGACAGACAGACAGACAAAATTTTTTTTCGTTCAAACTTAAAATCTCGACATTTCATGACATTCTAAGCCTATCTGAACAATAAAAATTCAATTTTTTTTTGTCGTTACTATGCTTCCACTGGATGTGGAAGTAATAAGGTAATTTTCTTTAGTCACATTTTTTAAATTTTTCATTCTTTTAGACTCCTTTCAGAGGGGATAACCTACTGAATAATTTTCTGAATGTTTAGGTAAATCACCCTATATAAGACATTCGGTTATTTTCAGATAATTTTAGACAATTAGGGAAAATAGCAATATGTTGCTTAACTGCATCACTTTAATTTAAAAAAATATTGATAATTGCTTTCGACGTGTGGGTTTGGAGCCGTTTGTTATGAATTCTCTGGACAACTCGTCGTATCAATAGCTTGATTCTTCAAGAAAAACGTCCCCAAAGCGACTATAAAGCATCCTAATCTCCCGAGTCCTCTCATTTTTCGGCCACATAACCGAACAGTGGACAACAAAGAACGGTTAATAATTCAGGGAAAATCAGATGACAAAAGGCGAAGAGAGCTGATATCACCAAGGAGTTGCGCAACAGCTGTCAGGCGTGCCATACAGCAAAGGCCAATTAGAATAATTCATGGATCACAAAACGTCTATAAAGATGTTATGATTAATAAGAAGAAGAATTCTAAAAACATGTTCGAATGCTTCTTAGCTGACAATTTGTTAAAAAAGCTATTGAAGATTTCCAATTTTTGTCATTATTTTTTACATCGGTGTAATTAAATTTGTCTGTATTTTGTATGGATATTTCCTTTGTTTGTGAAACATCTTATATTGAAACTGAGAAAGGACCTACTTTCCTCAATATCAATTTACTAGGAAGTAAAAACAAGAGATAGTAATTGTTGAGAAATTTTTCTGAAAGTTTCATGGACGTTTTTTGCACTTTTTTATGATAGAGTACTGTTTACTTCAGGGCCCTTTTATTAATAATGGGCTAATGGAACAGCCAATTTAATAAAAAATCAGTAAAAAATTTTAAATTCCTTCTAAGAAATGATCCCCTAGATAAACAACAGTACATGAATGGCTTGTGCGATTTTGTTCTTGAGATTCGCAATCTGTGCCAATTACATGGAGAAAACTAAAAGATCTCTACCCACCAAGCATTGACAGAGTGAACGTCGTATTCGTTTACGAAACATGAGTCAATTTGCACTTAACCGAAAACATGCCATATCCCCGCGTAGTAATACAATACAGATCTCATATTATAGCGAAAAGGAAATTAGAGGGTGAATAGATACTAATGGTTAAATACCACAGACAGTTGCTGTATGAGATACTTATTTTCCCTTTCTTTATACATTCCATTATTCAATTTCAAGAGATTATAGATTTCAAATTAATAAACTATTTTGGAGCATTTAAATTAAGAAAAATTGTAATGTGCTCCATATAGTTTAGAGATGCATCTTTATTTAGTGAAATGCTTATCATTATTTAACTATTGTTCTATTTATTTGTTTATTATCTTACTTAGATGCTTATATAAAAAATTACTGAAAAATTGGGAGTCAGTATTATCCCAAGACAGTGTAAATACATGTTTTTGCAAAACAATAATTGGAAAAATAAAATATTACACGAAATTAATTAAAATAAAAAATAATAAAATAAATCGTAAAGAATGAATTACAAACGCTATAGTCTATGGTCTATAGTATTTAGATGAAAAAAGTGCGGTATTACGGAAATACCTTGAACCTAAGGGATTTGAATGCAACCTATTGCAACGTACTTTAAAAACGATCAATTTTAAAGTTTGCTCATTAAAACGTGTGCAAATAATTTTTTTTTAAACTCCAAAAAAACAATATTTTATCAAAAAATATATTGAAACTGTGATAACTCAAACAATTTAAATGTTAAAATTACGAAAAAATTCATACATGAGTTTCGAGTCCATTGATTCACGTAAAATTCAAAATGATGGATTCAAAATGGCTGACTTCAACTTGAAAATCATGCAAATATCAGTAAGAAATACATAAAAATATTCCACTTGTTACAATACACATTTGAAATGAGAACCCTGCAAAAATGGTAAAATATGTGAAAAAAATGTACAAGCAAAGTTGTAGAGAATAAAATTTTCCATAAAAAAAGCCAGTGAAAGCATACCTATGCGTCTTTTATAGAATGTGCAAGGAAAGCGTGCAAAGTGTCGCATCATACAGATTCATTGAATTTAGACGCTATTGCCAAAACAATAAAAGATACATATATGCCATATCA
This sequence comes from Rutpela maculata, assembly GCA_936432065.2. Classification (NCBI taxonomy): domain Eukaryota; kingdom Metazoa; phylum Arthropoda; class Insecta; order Coleoptera; family Cerambycidae; genus Rutpela; species Rutpela maculata. The sequence continues at coordinate 239,850,645 of OW386286.2, read as the reverse complement.
TATTACTTTTTATGTAAAGTATAATTCTCTACAACTTTGTTTCTATAGTTTTTCACTCCTCTTAACTTTTTGGCATCGTCTTCATTTTAATGTGGATATTGCTCTCTACGTTTAATATATATCTATGTATTGGTAGCCATATTGGAGCCACCATTTTGAATTTTGCAAATTTTTGAATTTCGGAAAGGTACGCCCTACCTCCATGCCAAATTTCAGCTCATCGAGAAGTGCCCAAACAATTCACCGCACAGATAAATATAGGTGAAAACTTTGTTACACTCTGTCTTATTTAAAAGTAGAGTGTAACAAGGTATGTACTTATGTCTGTGAATTGTTTGAGTACTTCCCGATGAACTAGAAAGTTGAAATTTGGCACGAAGATAGGAAGTATCTTCATGACTCCCAAAAAATACAAAAACTTAAGAAAATCAAAATGTCGACACCGATATGAGGTCCAAAATTTGAGTCAACCTTATTTTAGATTTACGCTCACTCTGTATAATACTTTGCATTTATAATAAAAATAATACACAATGAATAGGTTTGCCTTACTAAAAGTATTCGGAGAAGGTTAAGCATTTTTAATTAAAACTGCAGTGAATCAACACAAAATTGCAATTAAAGCTGAACCAAATTAATTATTACTCTGCAATTTGCCAACCACACGGGTTAATACATATTTAAATTGTTCAATTAGTAGGTAGTTAGCTATTCTGGATGTGTAAAAATTCCTTTTACTCGCTTTATCAAAAAAACCTCGACGTGAATATGTCTTAATGTAGCATGAATGAAAACTAGGGGTATTATTTTAATAAGAGTAACTAAAATATAAAATAAATGATTACTGTAATAAAGATGTAAAAGCCAATAATGGCATGTTTGTAACGTATTATTAGTGTACAAAATTTGAACAAAATCGTTACAGCCGTTTTCGAGAAAATTTCAGTGCTTTTATTAGTGAATATGTGAATTTTCTGGGGAAAGCCAATCAAAATCAAAATCATTTATTTTACCAAATTACATAAGAAATTTGATATATAGCAGATAGTGAAATAATAATGGTCATATTTACAATACTACAGCAATCAAAGAGTACTTAAACAAAATGTATACACAAGGGATTAAAAAAGACGAAAAATAAGAAAAAAGCTTTTAACAGAAAAAAATAGATAAGTAACCTGTAGGCTGATACATAAAAAAAGGGAAGTGAAAGGTTAAGTATGCCTTTAAAACAGCAGAGCTGGCGGTAGCTCAATCGGTTAAGGCGTATTGAGTGGCGAATACGCTGATCGACTCGCTACCGCGCTCTGGGCACAGACTAAAACAAATCAGATATTTCACTTATAACGTATCATGGTTTAGATAATAAATCAACTCCCAGCAGGTACCAATTTGAGTCGTGATCTGCGCATTGTCCAATCAGTCTTAACCAGCGAGTATAGTCACAGGAGGGACCTTATGATGCGTAAAGTAACCTAATAAATGCTCAAAAAACCACTTAAATGTATAACAGTAACAACTCTATTCTTCAATACAATACACCACATTCCAAAATAATTAATATCACCGGTGGAGCTGTTGACTACTTCCGTCTCTGAGATTTCAGTACTAAATACTCGCTCCTGTGAGATTATACTCGCTAGTCTTAACTTCCATGTCAACCGCAAGATTTCTCTGTTTATGTCTTCTGCGCAGAATCCTGGCAGGTAACGTCACATCACAAAAAATGAAACTGGTAACATAGGGAATACTATTGAGTGAAACATCTGATTTGTTTTAGTCTGTGCTCTGGGTTCGACCCCCAGCCCCGGTATTGACAACACCGGTGGGTTTGGTTGTATGTCTGCGTTTTTCCGAATGTGTAACCCCCTTCCGGACAGCCTTGGCTTTGGATTTGGAGGTTGTCTACTATCTGTGGTGTGTTTATGTTTATGTTTATGGTAAAAAAATACGAACTCATAAGTGGAATAAAAAGAGTAGTCTTATAGCCCGTCGGGAAGAGCGCGAAAAGCCTTTTCTTCTTTGACCCCACCCAATACTGAAGTATAACCAGACGGGACCTTCACTACTAATTAAAGTATATTGTTTTACATAGGATATCATTAGTCGAGACCGAAGATATAAGAAAAAAACTAAAAAAAAAAAGAAATTTCGAAATTTAAGTTTTAATCAAATGAAACTTTAGAACTAAAACAGATAAAAATAAAATTGTTGTTTGGTTTTGACAAGTAAACCTTGCTTTTTAATTTGAAGTATAACTTATTGCAATAATTAAAAAAATTAACGTAAAAAAACTGTAAAAATTCAAATGGATACACAAATCAGCAACATTTTTCTAATTCTTAACTCCCTATAACCCGCTTATATAATGAGCTATTTAATTTTCTTTTTCACCAAAAACTGCCAAATTTAATAGGCTTCATTTTTGTCTCAATTAATGCTGGGTCTATCTTTTTAACTAAAAGTACTACAGCTCTTTAAACACAACGAAGCACACTATATACTTATTAATACTTATCCAGACAATAATAGAGGCTGGCAGCCGATACGTTTCTTGATCTAGCGGGGGCGAGAGGGGAAGCCTCGCAACTCCGTCACCGTAGCGCGCTTCGTTGTGTTTAAAAGGCCGTAACCGCTTTTATTTACAAAGCTTGACCCAGCATTCATTAAGACAAAATGAAGTCTTTTGGCAGTTTTTTGTGAAAAAGCAGTCAAATAACTCACTACATAAGCAAGTTACAACGAGTTTTCAAAATTGACAGTTTGTGTACCATCTAAATTATCGTCAATCTCTCATATTAAAGTTATTATTTTTGTAATAAATTATACATCAAATTAAAGATAATCGTTTCTACTATGAAATTAAAAATAAAAATTAGTTTTACCTTTTTTCGTTTTAAAGTTATTCGTGGTTAAAGAATTTTGTTTTCATTTTTTTTTTTTAGTTTTTTTCTTGTAACTTCAGTCTCGACCAATGGAGAGTGTCGTCAAAAGTGATTTTCTATGTAAACAAATCTGCTGAATAAAATGAAATAGGTTTTATTTGGTTATACCTCGGTATTGGGTTATTGAACGCTAGAGCCAGCCATCCGACGTACTATTAACATTTTTTAAAATTTGTAGTTTAAAAAAATTATAATTTAAAAATTTCATTTAATTTGACAGTACATTATATAACTTGAGTTTCGACGAATCTTGTCAGCCGACACCTAGATGGCCTTAGGAAAATCAGTTTATCGAAAGTGTTAAAGTTTTTATGGACCAATAAACTAAGATAAACATATAACGATGGTGGCGACTAATGTGCAATGAAATAAACAGAGGTCTGTAATGATCTGTATATCCCACAATGGCAATTATTCTGATGTGTTTTTTGTACACGAAATATATTTATATATATCATATGGTGATGGCACAACTAGTGTGTCAGTGAAACAGATAAAAATAGATAGCTTTTAAGGTTTCCAAGTCCAAATGCCTTCTCAGTTTATGGCCTAGTTCTTCAATGTGGGTAAACCAGTTTAATTTATCGTCCAATGTGACACCCAAGAGTTTCATACCGGCATCCTCAGGCACTCTATTACTCGTAGAATATGAGCCTCTGCATTTTACTTTCGTTCGTTTTTAGCTAGTTAGAGACGAACCAGCTTTTGGCATGATTAGAAATTAAAGAAGTTTGTTGATGTAAAACTGTGAAAAGTTATCAATGTGGTGTAATCAACATTAGCAATACACCCATGAGGCAATATGAATTGAAATAAGTCATTGACATACACAACAAATAAAGTGGCCCTAGAACAGAACCCCGAGACAATCCATATTTTACCGGATATAGATTAAAAGTGACATTATATCTGGACATTTTTAATTTTATAGTACGAACTTAGTTGGTGAAATAAAAGAAAAGTACTATATCCAAAATCTTATATATTTTGAACCCGGAACCTTTGCAGAGTCAATCAAACAATCAATCAATATAAATTTATTTAAAGGTAAAATACAAGAATGCGCCTAGCCAGATCCTGGACTGGAGCCAACCAAACAACCACGGCGTGCGGCGCCGTGGTGAATGTGGGTTGGACAGGGCAGGTCCGGTTCGACTTGAACAGTAATAAATAGTGGAACAGTTGGGGCTTCCATCCGCCTGAGACGGGTTTAAAAACAACAATGTCGCTAACTACTCCGTCCACATGAGCCTAAAACTAAATAAGGACGAAAACTGTAAATTATCGTTATTACGCGCAAAAGACACTGAGAAAAAATTTTGATTGCTGACATGGGAAAAAGCTCAGCGGAAAAACCCGTTCGAGGTAATTACCGCCCTGCACCGGTGGTCTTCCTACCGCCAGAAAAGTAGAGTATAAAGAAGAAGAAGAATTTTCCAAGAAGTTATTGTTCGAGAGGTGAATTTTGGAACCAAAAGAACAAAAAGGATAAAACAATTAACGTACAGAAAAGGATAGAGAGAGGTAAGAGCTACACCACCACTTGTCACGTAGAAAAATGTAAATTTTTACATTTTAAGAGACCAGCTAAAGTCGTGTTTCCACTATTCTACCCTACAAACACTAAAGGTCGGCCTTTCAGCGGGCCATCATGAGGCCAGAGTTTGATTTCCGGCCTAATGATGGCCCGCTGATGAACCGACCTTTAGTGTTTGTTGGGATTATTATATTATGAAATGTATACTAGTAAAACATATGAATTTTATTAAAACGAAATATCATTTCACCAGACTTTTATTCAATTACAAAAAAAATAAAAATCAAATAAACCTTTTTTCAAATGTAAGTAATTAATAACTTTTTATTTGCTGATGGTTTTGATGAAAAACACTAAAACTCTAGCTAGCAGTAACTTACTGTCCAAATGTCAATATAATCGGATTTTTCTTTTACTTCCACATCCAGAGGAAGTATAGAAACGACAAAAAAATTAATAAAAAATTTATTGTTCAAATAGGCTTAAAATGTCATGAAACGTCGAGATTTTAAGTTTGAGCGAAAAAAAATGTCTGTCTGTCGGTGGTCTGTCTGTCTATCCGTCGGTCTGTCTGTAACTTTTTTTATGCGCACGTTTACTCTGCAATCGTTTAAGATATCGACTTGAAATTTGCTATACGTATGTACTTTAAGGAGATCTGGAACTAGATTATATTTTCATGTTGTTCCGAAGAAGGGTTGGGGGTAAATTTAGGTAAATTTGGGGTAAATGGGTAAATTAAGCAGGTAAGAGTCCATAAAATTGGTATTTAGTGTATACAAGAGAAGCTAAGGTCTCAAAAAAATTTTTGGCATTAGCCGCCCTCATTACCACCTCCCACCCTCTTATTAAAGGGGATGAAAAAAAATTGTGATTTAGTGTATGTACAAGAACCAGAAACCTCAAAATATTTTCTAACTTCATCCACCCCCCTATCACCACCCCCATCCCCCTACCGATGTGGGGTATCGTTTTATGGGGTAGAGGATTTCAAATATTATATTATTAAAGTTCCATAAACAATTATTTCCACATACAAAGTGTTTTAGTTGTGAGTAACTTGCATAGAGAATCTGGATGTGGAAGTAGTGATTCCTTGGGCAGCGGTTTTTTAAGTTGTCGTGCTTACAAGAAACGTGACGGACGGACAGTCAGATAGATATACCGACGGGCATGAAAGTTGTTCAGAATTCTTTAACTTACACAATGATATGAAATTTTTTTCTACGAGTGATATTTACTTTTTCTCTATTCTTATTGGGATGCTCTGCCACATGTATTCTTCTAGAAATGAACTACCCTTTTTAGATGTTTTAATTAAAAGAGTAAATAATATGGTTGAAACAAGCGTTTATAGAAAACCAACACACACCAACAGGTATTTGAATTTTAACTCAAATCAGTCGATGCATGTTAAAAAGGGTGTCATAAAATGTTTATATGATAGGGCCAAAATAATTTCTTCTAATGATGAAATATTAGACAATGAGAAGCGCTTTATAAAAGAGGTTCTTATAAACAATCAATACCCTGAAGCTTTTGTTGATAGAACTTTCACATATATAGAAAATAATAATCATGTACGACAAAAACCTGAACAACGGTACACGACGTTAATTCCTTATGTACACGGATTATCTGAAAAGCTACGCCGTATAGGCAATAGATTTGATATTAGGACGATATTTCAAATGGGCAATACATTGAGATCTATTTTAACAAAAACAAAACCGCTAAATCATGAGCAAAATTCAAAAAACTGCATTTATAGCATTCCGTGTGAGTGTAATAAACATTATGTGGGTGAGTCATCCAGACCATTCAGTGTTAGATTGGGTGAGCACAAGGGTTACATTAGAAAAAATGAGATTCAGAAATCGAAGATTTGCGAACACGCTTGGGAGAACGGACATAGAATAAACTGGGACTCGGCAAAAATTTTAACAAAAGAGACAGATAGCAAGAAAAGAAAAATTAAAGAAGCGGCTATAATACTATTGAATGAGGATAAATGCGTGTCGAATTGTTCTGTAGATGTTTGCACAACCTGGCTGCCGATGTTAAAAGAAGAACTTAACAAACTCAACATTGTTTAAAATAAAACTATCAATTAGACATATCAACAGTTCTGTGTAAGCAGTAAGTATCTATGGATACTGAATATAACAAATATATTCTTAAAGCTGTGTATTTAATATACACAGCCCACAAACACTATAATACGCTTTGAGAAAGGAAACAGATTCGTTTTCCGAAACGTCAGCAAAATACGTCATTTTTATATTTTTGTTCTTATTCATTATTTGTCAAAACCACCCTCTAACTGATCCTTTGACGTAAAAGTCACAGGCGTAGAGGTTATTTTCCAGTAAAATACTGGTTAATTGTATTATTTTGTAGATTTCAGACATTGTTTAGAAGAATACATGTGGCAGAGCATCCCAATAAGAATAGAGAAAAATTAAGAAAATGCCACAACCAACGTTTAGACAATATTTTGATATTTACTGTTTTAGAAATGTGGCGATCAAATGCAATATACTCTTCGTTTTAGTATTTGCGATGAGTATAATAAGTAGGTATACGAAGAACTAAAATATTAAGAGAAGATTGTAATTAGGTTCAAACTGGATTTTAGTTTTGCTACTGAGGATTCCCAGTGTTTTGAATTTCCAAAAAAAAAAAAAAATCTTTATTGTTACACCCGGTATTTAAGAAAAACATAATATTTACTAAAAATCATCATGGTTTTACATTCCAAAAGGCTGTACCTACAAAATGAAAGAAAAATATTAAAATCAGACTCGGTTTAGAAAAAGTGTCAACTTCAAAATCACGGCAAATTTTTAATGAGGCAATAATATAGTCTACAAGTGTATTTTAAGTTTTTTATAATATGGGCGCCAAGATTTTCCCTTGGAGATTCTCGCAATATTTCTCTGTGTTTTTTTTTTAATTTAGGATACTGATATGGATGAAAGATCTCCTTAGCGGAAAACTATAAGGCCGTCCGCACACGGGGCTATTCGAAAGAAACTGATTGGTGACTGCAGTTAGTAATCAATCACTCGATAGTCACTTCCTATGACGTTCTATCGAGTGCCGCACACGGTGCTACTAGTTAGTAACTAGTTGGTAATCGGTTTGTGATCAGTTTTGTGAAATCCTGCGTGCAGTCACTTCGGTATCTAGTTTCCGAGTTTCGAGAAGTAATTACAGAGTTTTTTGTGTGTTTACAAGTATCTTTTGGATGATTTCAAGATGAACGAGCAATTGAATGTGAATTTTGTGGCAGATACAGTAGCTTCGTGTGCGGAGTCCGGTTACTAACTAGTTAGCGATCAGTTTATATTTCCGTCACAAACCAGTTACCGTTTATAATGAGTAGCTCCGTGTGCGGAGCACCTAAATATCAACTAATCGCACGCACTTTGATGCCTGTCCTTCTTATAATCAACATTTAACTTCCTCAAAATAAAACTTGTTTGCTAATAAAACCAAATTAAATTACCGAACCAAAGAACTATTCCATCAATGAACCAACATTTATGTTTTGACAACACAGCTGCACTTTCAAAAATTCAAACCGCATTGTTTAGAAAAACAACGAACTGAATATATTAACAGACTAAATCCACGTAGGTTCCGTCCAATCCCTAGTTCATTATGATCGATAAGCCATGTAGTTTATATCCCAACTTAAAACAAACTTTTAGAGAGTTGTAAAGCGCATTAAATTTTAATCCCCATGACAACTTTCAACTACAAAACTCGTGGAAATTTTGAAGTAACATAAGTCTTTAAGTATATTATCCACTTCTGAGCAAATTAAATGTTTGTCAAATTTTATTTCATAATTTGTGGGTTGGCAACTTTCTAAATTCGTTTTAGTTAAATTTTCCGCAATTTACTTATTATTTCTCGGATTTAAACAAGTTAAGTGATTAAACTGCACAAGACATTGACTTAAAATGATCACCTGTTTGCAATTTTATCCAGAAATATATCTGTACAGTATGTCTACAGAAACAAAGTAAAAATAAAAAAGCTACAATTTTTATTTAAACTATTTTTCTCCGTCAGAATGGCGAAAATTTGTGCTTCGCTGCACATTTTTGTAATTATCTATGTCCTCGTTGTTCCTATGTAGTAATTAGTTATTACCAATATTGCAGATTATAAAATTTCCCAAAACTTTTTTTTCAACGATTTTCTTCCACGGTGAACTGTTTTAAAATTACAGCAGTTCGAAGTTTAAAATATTATGAAACTTTCGAGCTGCTCTAACTTGTAAACATTCGATAGGGCAAGAAAACTGTTGAAACACAAATTTTGAGACATTTTATAATCTACAATATTGATAATAGCTAATTACTACGCAGGGACAATGGGGACAGATCTAATTGTAATAATCTACAGTGAAGCATACATTTTCACATTTTTGCGTGAGTGTAAATCGTAGTGTTGGCAATAAGAAAAGTTTTTGTGTTTTTTGATTTGAGAAAACTCGAAAAATTCTAATAAAATGCATTCTTTTAAAGAAATAACACTGTTGTATATCAGATTCATCGACTATAGAAAATTAATAATAAGTATGAATAACATCGACACAACGGAGCAGACATTTTTCCAAAATTCAAGAATCTTTTACAAATTTCGAGCTGCTGTAATTTTTTAACAGTTGGCCATGGAAGAAAATTATTTAAAAAAATGATTTGGGAAATTTTATGATCTACAATATTGATAATAATCAATTACTATGTAGGAGTAGAGGGGGGAGAGATAATTGCAAGAATCTGCAGTGAAACCCACATTTTCACCATTCTCTCTGTAAACCGTAAAATATTAACAATAGGTAAAAATAGTTTAAACAATAGTTGTAGCTTTTTTGCTTTTCTACAATATTGGTAATACCTAATTGTAGGATAGAACTAACTAAATCTTTGATTGGCTATGCTATAAGGTCTTTAGATGTAAAATTTTAATTTCAAATTTGAAATATATGGTAAATATCCTGGTAGAAAACTTTCTATTGAAATCGGGACATAACAACAGTCATATCGGGTGATCGTCAAAGGCGTGTTGAAACATGCTATCCTTTCTGTTAAACAAGATTTTTACCAGCAGGGAAATGTACCCTTTTTTTTTAGAGACAAGCAAGCTTCATCGCCGGTAGCTCAGGTTTCGGTAGATGAGTAGTAGGTAACTGGATAATTATTAAACGATGAGGTGGTAAACACCGAGAAATCTTTCCTTTGTCGTTATTTATTTACCTAGAGAGAGAATAGGGGCGCCAATCTTTCTATTTTAAATTTACACTTTAGGTAGAGGATTGATTATTAGAAAGATTAACTATTCAAAGTTATGCCGAGTTTAGAAAGTTGTTAAAAGAAGGTGTAAATTACTTTATGAATTTGCTGAACATTAGGAGCAAGTAAATGTATCTTGCTAAAATATGGACAATTGTATGTATCACACTACTGAAATAAATTAACCATCATTACTTTTAAAATTGATTTTATTAGAAATCAATCAAACTGAGGCCTTAAAATTACTTTGAAATATTGACATAGGAACGACGATAGAAGAGAGCGCATCTAGGGAACAATACATTAATGTGCAGCTCCAAGTTAGGTCTTAGACTTCATAATATTCAAATAATGTGTCAATTTTTTATCAACAAACCTTATATTCTAGAAATTGTGATCACAAATTCCGCACAAGCGCATCTAGCTTGAGGTAAGTGTGATATAATAAATTTAAGTATATATAATGTAAATAAGGCTAGGCCTGTTTTCCTTAATGATAGTGATAATAATAATATACTAAAATTTCGAAATGATTCTCTGAAATTTATAGATTAATATGATTAGCATATATTCACAGTTGGTAGAATAAGATAATGTCAAAGGACATGAAATATTTGAATAATTTGCAAATAACACTTAGCTGGATATTCCTGGCATTGAAGTCAAATTTCCAAACCAAACTTGTCAGGGATGAATACGGAAAGATTCAAATCACCTACTTCGTGAGGCATTGCCTAATGCAAATACCTATGTGAACAATAAATATAAAAAAGGTAATAGTTGTGTACTTCCAGCAATATTTAATTAAAATGGGTATTCGCTTTTGGCCACGACAACAACTTCTACTTGTTTGTCTCATAGTCGGTATACCTGATAAAAAAAAAAAATTGTAGATTATTTTTGATTTTGAGTTTATTGAGGGTGACTCACGTACGGAGAGAGAACAATGTAAAACGGTTGATAGTTCAGGGGAAATCAATGGCACGAGGCGAAGACGGCACCCTCCAAAACGTCGCACAGTGGGGCAGAAATTCGAAAACGTGACAATAATTCTAATTTCCAGAACAATTCCTAAAAAAATCATTTATACGGATTTTCGAGGGTGCACATTTTAAATCTGATATTGAAATGTTAAAATATAGACCTGTCCGATATACAAAGATCAATCTGCCATCTTGGAAAAATAAAAAACACAAAAAATTGTTGAAAAAATCAAAATAATCTTATCTTATCTTTTCGATAAAAAGGACTAATTTCACCAAAGTTGGCAAAAATAAAATTTATCTATGGTCAAATATAATGCACTAAACCCGGACGATCTAAACCAAATAGAACGGTCAAAGATGGCGGACAAAATAAAATTAGTATCAGGGAGGCATTGTGCACCACTTTTTATTTTTTTCTATTAGGTACATGAAGGGGAAAAAAGTTCATTTTTTTTTATTTTCAAAAAAGTGCATTTTTTAATATGTTCAAAAATGCATTTTCTCCGACCCTTTTTTTTCACCCAATTTTCATCGAAACAAAATGAAATACACTATAGAAAGTCTCGTATAACTTCAAAAATTTAATACAAAATGAAATTCTATTAATTTGATAACGAAATTTATTAAGCATACGCACGGTAATAATAATAATATATGAAAAAAGGAAGTTCAAAGAAAATGCGTTTTTAAAAATTGTAGAAAATGCACTTTTATTAAAGATGAAAAAATGAACTTTGTCCCCTTAAAGTACCTAAAAGAACCTACAAACGAAAAGAAAGTGACTCAAAAAGCCTCCTTGGTACTTGACGAAGAATTAAAAATAAACCTTATTTCGTCCGCCATCTTTGAGCGTTCTATTTGACTTAGAGCGTCCTGGTTTGATGCATTGTATTTGACCATATAGTGCAGTGTAATTAGTCATTATATATGAAAAATTACGGAACCCAGCTATAGCGAATCGATTTGAATGATTTTTTTTTATTGGATTTCTAATGCCATAAACTAAAAAATTTACCCATTGAAAATTACCGCAATTTCGAAAATCCGTAAATAAAAAAAAAATAAAATTTTTTGGAATCTCAACGAAAAAAAAATTATCAGAAATTTTAAATATTTATTTTAAGAAAATAATGATTGTTATAGTTTTCTAAGATATTTATAAAGAAATTGTAAAAAAATTAAACTTTTTAAAATTAATTTGAAGATGGCAGAAGCTCCAAAAAGCGAAATAAATGAAAGAAACGTTAAATAATACAAATACATCGATTTTTTTATAGAAAATAATTTATTAACAACTTTTTATTTTTTTTAAATTAAAGGTAAAGAGCCCACCTTTCGATTAAAATCGGCCCGAAAAGAGCCAGGTTAATAGAACTTATTTCAATTTAGTTTAGCATAAAAAATGCGCTAGCAGCGGAAATACCGTCAACGACAATTTCGGTAAACTTCTATGTTAGATGTACTGGGAACTTAATTATTTTTTTAAATTAAAGCTAAAGAGCCCACCCTTCTGTTAAAAGTGGTCTAAAATGGACCAGGCTCAATTTTTTTGAATTAACATATTACTTGAGAAATTATGCTCTTGCAGTGAAAACGCTGTCGTCTCTTTTGCGGTTAACATTTACGTTAGATGTACTAGGGACTTAATTTTTTTTTAATTAAAGCTAAAAAACCCACCCTTCTATTAAAATAGGTCTAAAATGGGCCAGGCTATTAATTTTTTTTTTTTTATTAACATATTACTTGAGAAATTACGTTTTGTGGTAAACTTCTATGTTAGATGTGCTAGGAACTTAATTTTTTTCTAAATTAAGGCTAAAGAGCCCACCTTTCGATTAAAATCGGTCCGAAAAGGCCCAGGTTATTATTTTTTTTTAATTCAAGTTTTACCATTGGATATGTCGTAATGGTCCTACTAACGTGGCATTTCCAAACCATAGAATAATAACATATTATTCTAGACTGACACATACACATGGTGGCTCTCTTATAATAGTTAGTAATAAAATAAAGGCAAATCCAATTTGATCTATAAATAACTTATCCGTTGAATGTCATATAGAGATATGCGCAATATGCTGTATAATTGCTGAGACCAAGTACATTGTAATAATAGCATATAGGCTATCTAGTGGTGGTATTGATAAATTTGTTATGAACCTAAATCAGGCATTAATTATTGCAAATGATCTGTCTTGTAATGTGATACTGTGTGGCGATTTCAACATCCATGCAATAAAAAACTGCCATAATACCAACATTCTATTTGATGTCTTTAGCTCATTTAAATTACATTTAACCTCTGTAATCCCTACTCGCATATTTACAAATATAAATGGTGATAGACTAGTATTACTATGAGAAGATGCCAGGGCGGAGCCAAAATGCGCGAATATTTTTACCAGTGGCATAGCTTTATCTGGGGTATAGGAATGTGTAATTGCAATAAAAGTTTCGTGGTCAAGGAACTGTGAAAATGGAGTAGATTAAAACTTGTCAACTGTTACGAGTAACCTTTGTTCAGGAGAAGTGTAAGAAGAGTAAGTTCTACTAAACTTTGCCTAATAAAGTTGTTTTATTATTATTATTACCGTCGCCGCCGCTCTACTGCAGGGCACCGCCGCCACTGGTGTTGACATTGAATGTCACGTAATTCTTTCTCATTGGTTTAGAATGATGGAGCGCACAAACTCGTTTCTGCGCATATTTTTTGCTGGCATCTTCTCATAGTAATACTACTTTACTACTTCTAGTTGCATAGACTACATGGTTTCCAACATACCCGTTAAATATTCTAAACTTGAACTGCACAACCCGCACATCGCTGATCACTTCGCGCATATCTTAAAATTAACTAACGCCTTCGATACCGTAAATAATTCTTTCCATGAGCAAAAACTATATAGTATTGGAATAAGAGGGAATTTACTATCATGGATTAGCAGCTACATGAAAGGTAGGACCCTAAAAGTACAACTTAGCGACGCATATTCAGATACTCATGACGTCATGTTTGAAGTACCCCAAGCCTCTGTTTTAGGCCCCCTACTTTTCATGTTATATATAAATAATCTCCCGAATTACCTAACAACTGGTCATTTGACAATATTTGCTGATGATATTACAGTGACCCTATCAGCGGATTCAATAGAGCAGCTACATTCACTCGATCAAACATTTCAACAGATCACTACTTGGGCTCAGAGAGACAAACTAATTCTGAATGTGAATAAAACAACTATTATGAACATTGCAAAAACAATTGCCACATGGTTTCATGTTGCATGACAGTATTATTTTATCAGAAAATGCAAAATTGCTTGGTATTCACCTAGATAGCAAATTGTTGTGGAGCAAACATATCGATCATGGTGCTCACAGCTCAACAAGGCCTATTTTGCTATATTACAATTGAAAAGTACACTTGATGAAACGGGGTTATTGAATGTATACTACGCCCTTGCCTATTCTCATATCTCCCTCAATGTCATCGCCTGGGGTAATTCGAGAGATAGGTATTTATTTGCCAAAAAATACTTATTAGGCTTATATTTAAAATGGGATACAACGAGAGCTGCACAGAAATGTTTAAAAAGAAGAAAAATCTGACTGTATCATGTATATTCATTTTAAAATGTTTGACATACACTAAGAAACATATAGCATTATTCACGCAAAGAAAATATTGTCATTCATATAGTACTAGACATGGAGATCTACTTAGTATACCATTACACCACACAGCCAATTATAAACATTCTCCACAATACAATTGCATTTTGCTTTTTATTAGTCTCTCTGTAGAAATAAGAAATATGCAAAATTACCAAAAATACAAAACTATGGTTAAAGACATTTTACTCAAAGGTGGTTTCTATAGTATACAGGACTTTCTGAATAGAGAATCTGTGGCCCTATAGGACTTTAAATTAAATCTGTGATATATACTTTTGTACATAATTTTAATGTTCTTTATTATATTTATCTTTACTTGTGTGTATGTTATATTAGTTTCTTTATTCTGTGTAGATATTTTACTCAATATTCATATAATGTATATTTAAATTATATTATGCATTACTGTTTTTATGAATGACTTGCCATATATACATTTGTATCTGAAATGGTCAATAAAATATTATTATTATTATTATTATTACCTGAAAAATACGCGTTGGGAGCCAAAATTATTTTGACAATTTGAAGCTAATAGCCTTCTTATTAGCTCTTGGGTCATAATTTCTAGGTAGAAATGTTGATTATCATTATCTACGAATATATGTATTCAAAAATGCAAACAAAAAATTCTTGTTTCGCTGCTAAAATGAGTCTCGTAGGATGACTATGTCTATAGTTCTCAATTGCATTCTTATCACCTTTTTTTGAATATAGGGCAAATTTTGGGCCTACACCAAATTTGAGGAAATGTTTCTGTTTTAAGCAGTCAGCGGAAACGCGAAGATAATTGCGCAGTTTCTTAGTAGAAAAGATGGAATTCCATCAGGACCAGTAGTTAATTTATTTTTAGATATTAATGAATGAAATCGAAAACGTCGGAGACCATTAGTTTACATGATTATCCTTGTAATAAAAATTTATAATTATTTATATCATTAAAATTTATAATAATTATTATTTAGTATAAGTTGTTAATAAATAATTTTCTATAAAAAATTGATGTATTTGTATTATTTAACGTTTCTTTCATTTATTTCGCTTTTTGGAGTTTCATTTTCTTACAAATTCTTTATAAACAACCCAGAAAATTATAGCAATCATTATTTTCTTAAAATAAATATTTTATTTTTCGAGATTTCAAAAAATTTTATTTTTTTTTTAAATTTACGAATTTTCGAAATTGCGGTAATTTTCAATGAGTAAACCTTTTAGTTTATGGCGTTAGAAATCCAATAAAAAAAAAACATTTAAATCCATTCACTATAGCTGGGTTCCGAGTTATAAACCTAATAGCACTGTACTAATGGATGAGTTTTATTTTGCCAACTTTAGTGAAATTACTCCTTCCTATCGAAAAAACATCCAATTTTGATTTTATCGGACATTCTTGATGTTTCATATTTTTTCCAAGATGGCGGATTGACCTATACATTTCGGATAGGTCTATAATTTTGAAGAATTTTATTTCAAATAAGTCAGTCAAATTCCCATTCGATTACTAGTACAAAATATATTAAGCGTATACTTAGAAAATCCGCGAAAGTGCGTCAAAAAGTGCATATAACTTTTGACGCATTAGGAATTTTTGGCAGCAAGTATCTTTTTCGTAATCATAATACATAAGAATCAACAATAACATTTCTAGTAGAATATTGTCGCTGAAGGAAATTGAATTAAATCAATTCAACTGTACCACACGTTTCAGAAATATTCATGAAATACATTTTCAGGAATTCAATTTAAATTTTAACAAATACAAATGAGTACCAGTTTAACTTTAATTTTTAAACTAGAATAGTTCATCTATAATAATACTTTTAATTCACAATGGAGACGAATGCGGAAGTAAACTTGAAAATATGTAGTTTATTGATATATTTGCATGGGCTTGTTTTTGAAA
The DNA here is from genome assembly GCA_936432065.2 of Rutpela maculata. Taxonomy (NCBI): domain Eukaryota; kingdom Metazoa; phylum Arthropoda; class Insecta; order Coleoptera; family Cerambycidae; genus Rutpela; species Rutpela maculata. The sequence continues at coordinate 239,834,290 of OW386286.2, read as the reverse complement.
TTACAATTACTATATACCTTAAACAATTATAGTAAAATGACGTTTTGTATTGAGTATATATCTGATTCTATTGTATCCATAGTTAATTAAGTCAAAAACTACAGATATAAATGAGTTTTTCCACTTAAAAGTTTTATCAAATTTAGCATCGAGCGTACGCAAATACTACTTAACAATATCAGTTTCATAGAGGTAATAGTAGGCGAGGTGACCTTGAATGAAGTTAGATAGTGGCGCAAATGATACACTGATATGTTCTCTTACCATATTATGTCAACAGCATATAGTCCTTTAGCTCGTTTCATTTTACGATTAAATGGCACGTTTTCGAATTCCTGCCACTATATCACCATAGAGCTGATGGGAAAGAGTATTAATGAGACTATGCATCTAACAGGAAACCACGACAGATAGAGTGATGCCACCAGACGTGCTATACAGTAAGCGAAGGCCAACCAAAACAATTTTCATGAATCCAAAACATATGGAAAACATTGTAAATAAGAAGAGATTATTTTTTATTTTATGAGTTTCTTGAGAACGACTCACGTTTTATAAAATCTCGTTGTTTTTAATGAAGAATCGATGATCAAAGAATAAATTATATAAACTATAAATTTTATAAACTTTTCATAATAAAGTTTCCTTTTAATTAATTAAAAAGTTTAACATTAATTAATCAGTTAATTAAACTTTGTAAAGTCTGGCGCAACCAAAACATTTTTACGGACATGTCATAATGCAAAGTTTGTTCTTATAGAAGAAAAACTAAATCTCTGAACTACAGTTATCTTTTTATTCTCAACTTCCACGTTGAACATCTTGAAATAACTACCGCACCTACTGCTTACTTCAAACCAAAGCACACATAAAATGTACAGGGTGTACTCTACATAAGTGGATATGAAACAAACCACGTATGGCTCAGGTTGAAATATGACACATTTAATTTACTCTGTACCAATTTGCACACTTGAGGAGATATAGCTCTCTATGGGTGGGTGATTCCTAAAATTTCATAGAACTCGTCGATACATTCATGGATTTGTCAATGTTTTATTTCTGATTATAGACTGTGGAAGTGTTCTACTAGTTCTACAATGATATAGAAACTTTACTCCACACTATTTCAAACAAGGAAAATTGCCATTGTCATGAGTGATTTCAACGCTAAAGTCGGTTCCATACTTGAAGATGAACACCTGTGAGCTTTCGTTGGTAAATTTGGTATCCCAGAATGAAACGAAAGACGAGAAAAGCTCATTCGGTTCTACCTAGACAATACTTGTACGACAGTTAATACTACATTCCAACAATATCCTAGGTGCCTTCAAATTGTTTATAACCAGACTGTTTATATCTCAAACAGGTGATATGATACATATCATGATATATATCACGTTATAAATATATATCACGATATAGATATATATCATGATATTTATCACGGTATGGATATATACCATGATATATATCACGATATATATCATGAAATTTGTAGTGAAATAAATATCACTTTTCTTGACATTTATCAAATTTATGCAAAAATCCTTAAATGTGTGAGAATATGGCAACAGTGCTTTGAATATGTGAACTACTGCTGCTGCTGTTAGCAAAGAAGGGACTTCCCGTCCGCAAATCAATACCTAACCTACATTATTTTATATGCTGTCTGTCATAAAGTGTCTGTTCTATAGGAAGCTGAGAAGTGTCGTTGAAATATAGATATAACAATATATTAACTATTAAGCAACATGCCGAGAGACAAACATCCTGTCTATTTTTTTCCAAGATGGCGGATTGACCTATACATATCGGAGAAGTCTATATTTTCAAATAAGCCAATATTTTTAAAATACCAATCGGATTACTAGTACAAGATATATTAACCAGATAAGTAGAAAATCCATGAAAGCGAGTAAAAAGTGCATATAATTTTTGACGCACCAGGAATTTTTGGATGCAAATATTTTTTTCGTAATCAGGTCATAATATAGTAGAGTGCTCGGTGCCCAGATATACGCATAAAAATAAGTTCTGTGGGGGTTTCGTTGTCCTTAGAAGGAATGCGGATTTGAAGCATTTGAATAGATTAGATTAGAATAGATAATGATGTGGAAGAGCGACCGTGGCCTTCTAAAACTCCCGACATTAATCCCATTGAGAATGTTTGGGGAATTATGGTGAAGTATATAAAGAATAGTAATTTACGTTATAAGTCCGGTAGGTGACTTATTACAGTACGAGTTGTTTTACGGACGAGGCGACGCAGGAGCCGAGTCCGGAATATAAACGAGTACTGTAATGGAACCTACCGGACGTGTATCGTATAATATTTTATTTCATACTGTCCGGTAAATCCTTTTTAAAATGAATAAAAAGCTATAATTATTGAAATTTGAAAAATATTAGTTCGTAATCTAACAATCGCATCACCGTAACGATGTTATAGCCATTGTTTTCCATAGCTAATTATGATTGTCTTTAGCTTGTCACTGTCAACTAAATAAAACCATAATTTCTGCATTGTTTTGTATTTTATATTTAGTGTAATTTAAATAATCTGTATATTGGCTCCAAATAAACTTTAGAACTAGAGAGCTTTATTTAATCAAAATAAAATAAAAATTACTAATTTTAGTTAAGCAAAATATTAAAAAATTTTTAAGTAGAAGCCTAATCTGTAGTTACTTAACATTCTTCATTTACTAAAGTTGGTAGAAAAGTATGTTTTTTAAGTAGTGGTAGGGGCTAAAGTGCTTACTTCACAATAGTATCAATATTAATTAATATAAGTTCAAATAAAATAAAAATTACTAACTTTAGTTAAGCAAAATATTATAAATTTTGTAAGTTGAAGCCTAATCTATAGCTATGTAACATTCTTTATTTACTAAAGTTGGTAGAAAGTATATTTTACAGTAGAAAAACCGCTAAGTAGCGGTTAATGATTTTCTTCAATAAAATCCTTCTTGGGACACATTTTTATAGTTGGCCATGACTCCATTATTATGTGTTTCTTTGAATTATGACAGTTATTTTTGTTATAAATATTGAATAACCTATTAATAGATATTATTATATCCCGTTTTTCAACAATATGGCAAAAAGGTATACTCAGTTTGCATATTTTGATTTTGATTTCGTGATATTAATAACTATCATCGTCATTTAACGTAGGTACTTAACTGACTTACTTTGTAATTGTACTTTAGAAGCGGATGATAAAATGTTGTTCCGGAAAATTCAAGAGGCTCTTTTAGAACTTTCTGTCAAACAAGACGAAAAATCGAATTGTCTTAAGGTATTAAGTATATCAATTATATGAAACATAAACATTTGATCGTCGACGATTTTCATTCCACATATTCACCATTAAGGAGAGAAGTTCTGAAAGAATTTGAAAAGCATTTGAAAACAGTGTTAATAAATAATTGCTGTAGTTAGTTTAAAAATAAACTTTTCATGTATTAAATAATTGCTAAAACTGTGTATTTAAATATTTTATTTCTTAAATTTTTAGGTGAAAAAGTCAAAAGTCAAAACTTGCTTACTAATAACAATAATATGATAGTGTTGCTAGGTAACACATTACAGTATCAGATACCGTAATGTTAGCAAGTAACACATTACGGTATCAGATACTGTAATGTTCGATTTACCGGCCGCAAATGAGTCCGGGAAATAGTCATTTACCGGACAGTATGAAATAAATTAAATTATCGTCCTCAAAATGCGGAATAACTTCGTGCCATGATAAAAGATGAATGGTAAAGTTTATATAATATCCACATTGCAGACAATTTTGGTTTATCAGCGCCTAGGAAGCTACAAGCAATTTTAGATGGGGATGGAGCAATAACTCAATATTAATTGCTATCTATTATTTACGTTATAATTTATTGTTATTTATGTTTATTTGTTTTGAATTTTTATTCCAAATGTTATATTTAAAAAATTATTCCATTAAAAATGAGACTGTTTATTTATACAGTTATTATTTAAAATAAAACAACCAATATTACTGATAAATTTAGTAATCTCATCTTATGTTCGTTTCTATTTTTAGTCAATTTCCAGATTTTTTAAAAATTGTTATGAATATGTCGGTATCAACGTAACTACAACTGACTGACATCTATATTTACATTATTAAGTTAATTTTAATCATTTACTGTCAAAAGAACAATTTAGACAACTAAAAAAGGCAATTTTCTTATCTAATCTTTTTTTGAAATCAAGTGTACTGTCGTGAGCAAAAAAAAATAGGACAACTATTTTTTTTCCAATGTAAATTTGTCTCTATAGCCCAGGGTCGATCCAGGTCGATGCTCAACAAATTAGAGACAAGCTGAAATTTGGTATGGTGCTTTGTTTTGAAGTGCTAAATATACTCTGAAACCCCAGCGGCGAGTGGTTGAGCCCGTCCTCCCAAAACAACCCCCCAAAAGGGGTAAAATGGTCCATTTTTTTACCTTTTTCTTTATAACTCGAAAACGAAGCATTGCAGGAAAAAATTCCAAGAGGCCAAAGTTGAAGAGCAGAAAATTTCCTATCATGTACATCTACTTTGAGTTAGCAGTGGCGGAGCAATGAATGCATTTTCAAATTTAGGGTATTTTTCTAAATATTTCGAAGAAGTGCTAAATTATGTTTTTTTGGCCAGGTAACTTCAATTTTAATCAAATATATAGTAATACAGTGTAGCACTATAGGGCTATAAATCTTTGAGGGTACTCTGTGGTGGGTATAATAATAAAGATTAAATAAACCAAAACGCTTTAATTTTAAAATGGGATTAAAAAAAACAAACAACTTGTAAAGATCTTCTTCTTCGTCTATATCCAAATGGACCCCGGAACAAAACCCATGAAAATGTTGATTCGGTGGATTCGGCTGAAATTTTGGCATTTTGTAGTTCAAGTCATGCTGATCAAAAGTTCTTATTACATCGAGCCAATCCTATGGACAGTTTTTGAGATACAGCTTGTCAAAGTTAGGTAATTTGCTTCATTTTGGACATTCAAGAACTTTTTACTCTTAAACTATTAACTTTAGCAAAAAATTGCAAGGGCTGAAATATTTTTGTTCAAGTCCAATAAAGCTGAAGAATTTTGTTTCAGAATTTTTTATCAATTTTTAGGTTAGGTAAAATATATATATGTCATATTTCGACATGCTTCGGTGGGATTGGCTGAAACTTTGCTATTTTGTAGTTAAAGTCATGCTGATCAAAAATTCCTATTGCACTGAGTCTATCCTTGAGTGGTTTTCGCCCCAGGAGTGCTTGAAGGTTAGAGCAATGATAACGGGTAATATATGTATGTGTTTATGAATGGCTTCCAGCGCATCTGTGTGCTGCGTGCATGCATTTGTGTGTATGTATGTGCCAGTGTATACAGGGTTATACGGAAATATCGACGACAAACTTCTGGTGCAGATTCTACATGCAAAAATATGTCCAGATACCTTAAGCTACGGTCCTTTGAAAATGGCACCCAAAAACTGATTATTATTTTATATTTTAGAAACCTTTTGATTTACAGGGACGCGACTTTATAAGCATGTTGAACAATAATACACGCTTATTTTTACATTATTTTTGTGGGTGATATTGAGGGGGCTGTCGATATTTTGCATTAAAAAACAACAAAAAGTAAAAATCAACAGATAGAAAGTGAAACCAAAAAATAGGATCACCCTGGTTGGCAAGGCGAACACTCTCATAAGAAACATAGTGCCGATAAGAGCAGATTCTTTGATAAAAATAATCACACACACACGTACGCACGTACACAAACACGCTGGAAGCCATTCATAAACACGTACAACGTACATATAGATTACCCGTTACCTCGTTGTTAGGACCTTCAAGCACTTCTGGAGCGAAAACCACTCATAGGATAGACTCAGTGCAATAGGAATTTTTGATCAGGATGACTCTAACTACAAAATAGCAAAGTTTCAGCCAATCCCACCGAAGCATCCCGAAATATGACATATATATATTTTACCTAACCTAAAAATTCATAAAAAAATTCTGAACCAAAATTCTTCAGCTTCATTGGACTTGAACAAAAATATTTTGGCCTTTACAATTTTTTGCTAAAGTTAATAGTTTAAGAGTAAAAAGTACTTGAATGTCTAAAATGACGCAAATTACCTAACTTTGAAAAGCTGTATTTCAAAAACTGTCCATAGGATTGGATTGATGTGATAAAAACTTTTGATCAGCATGACTTGAACTACAAAATACCAAAATTTTAGCCGATTCCACCGAATGAACATTTTCATGGGTTTTGTTCCGGGGTCCATACAGCCCGGTTTAGAAAGTAATTCCATTGTATTGACTACATGCCATAGTGTACTTCAGGCCCTTTCGTTTGCATGCACATACTTTTTTACATTCTCCTGATGAACAACTACAAAAAAATTTTTGTAGAATCCATGTAGGCAATGTTTTGGTCGGAATGAATTGGCTGCAACTCTTGGTTTTTTAGACTCCAGCCCCAACCTTGCGGTGGTAAATGGTTATTTAACCACGTTTGTATCTAAAAAGTTGAAAAGATTATGACCTGAAGTTTTAGTTGCATGACTTTGACTTACCTGGTGGAAAACTCTAAAAAATCTAATCTAAAAAAAAAAAACACTTTGCGCTGCTTGAGGTAGGTGGTAATGTGGTCAAGTTAAAATCAGTACTAAGGTTTCGTTTACGTACGTACTGATGATAAAGAATGTATCTAGCACTATCCAAATCTGTATTTGATGAGTTTTTAACATATGCTGCTGTAAATAATTGCGTTGTGATTGCTTCTAATTTCTCCTTTGTAGCCTGAGGGTTATAAAATTCTTTTAGCAAGTTACCTAACTATTTTTCTTGGTGGTATTTACTAAATTAATTTTCCCTTTATTGAATGATGCAGACGTGGTATCACAACCGGACATAGCGTGCAAACTTAGAATATAAAACATCTTTTAGGTCTCCAAATTTTTGTTGTAAGGTTGGTATGTCGCTTATTTTATTTGGCTTTGATGATTTTCCCGGACGAACCATAAACAACCTTTTCTGGCAATAATGGATTAATAACACCATGAGGTCTGTATCATCGCTAACTACTGCTACCGCATCTTCAGAAGAATTCTCACTAATTGCTATTGCTGTCAATGCTGTCATTACAATGAGAGTATCGGCATCACCATCTGAGTATTTTACATTAATTCTGTTTTCAAACAACATTTTTCCGAGTTCACGTATAAAATTGTTTTTGTTGGTGCTATTTAACAAAAAATCTGCTTTTGGTACCCTCACAGCAGATAAATTCGAAAAAAATACAATAGGTACTATTCTTTTGCTCGTAGACCTGCGATTTTGCTCAACTATTTTGGTCCATAAAACCTTTTGTGCGCCACTGTATAATATTTTTGGATAATATTAATTTATCCGGTGATTGTTACATACTTTAATAATAATAATTAACAATAAAAATATATTAAAAATTCATTGCTCCGCCACTGCAGGTCAAAATTTCTAACAATAGACTTATTTGATAGGAAATTTTCTGCTCTTCAACTTTGGCCTCTCGGAATTTTTTCCTACAATGCTTCGTTTTTGAGTTATAAAGAGAAAAGTAAAAAAAGGACAATTTTACCCCCTTTTGGGGGTTGTTTTGGGGGGGACGGGCTCAACGACTCACCGCTGGGGTTTTAGGGTATATTTAGCACCTCAAAACAAAGCACCATACAAAATTTCAGCTTGTCTCTAATTTGTTGAGCATCACTCATATAACATGAGGAATCGACCCTGGGCTACTATTTGCACACTTGCAATTAATTTTGACAAATAACTGACAATGTCACAAAAACTAAAGTTAGATGTACACAACTAGTTTTTAGCAAAAATACGTTATAAGACTTGTCCCACCTCTTTTTGCGCACGACAGTACAATGTAAACTTATGTATCAAGTACCTTTCATGTTTATTAATTAATTACCCCCCTGTGTATTGTGTTTTCAGTTTCATTGTTAACTTTACAAAGAATTAAAGAACTAGGCACTACAGAACTTTATTATTTCAGGACATTAATTTTGTTTGGTCGAGCGAAAGTCTATATTTTTCGTTAAGACAAGCTTAAAAAATTGTTGCTTTTTACTTTTGGTGGAGTAATGTATAAAAATTCACTTACAAAACGTATTTTATTATCTTCTACCGACGGAAAAGAACAATTAATTACCCAAACTGTCAGAGCAACGTCAGGCACGAAATAATTAAAGCATCGAAGTTTGCTTGCTGGCACTATTGCCGAGAAGATGAAAAACTTTTCATATACCTACTTCTTTCTTTACCAACTTGGCTAATGATTATGAAAAATGTACAGCAACAATCGGCATTGTGAAATACTTTTCTTATAATTAATTGCTAACACAACAAAATGTGTACAAGATGATAAGTATATTTGGGCATATCATAGATTGGCTAAAATATTAAATCATTAAACGATATGCCACATTGGGAGTGAGGGTGACTGATGACCAGGGCCGGCCTTTAGGGGTGCGCGACCGTGCCCTGCACGAGGGCGCCATACCCCGGGGGCGTCACGAGCTTAATATAAATCGCTTTTATTTTTCGAGTAAAATTTATGAGGAATTTTTTTTTATGTTAAATCAATTTTGAGATGACGACGAAATTTTTTTTTCTGGCTTGACCAGAAAAAGGGGCGCCTTTCAAAATTTTGCACGAGGGCGCTTGAGGAACTAAGGCCGGCCCTGCTGATGCCAAAACAAAGTTCTAGCCTTTTGTTCTTATCCACACATTAAAACACATTTATTTATCCTCTTTAATAATATCATTAGTTGTGATGATCCTCTCACCTCACGGTCGCCTTGCAGGTTAAATTCGTGAGAATTTTCATTAACAAAACTCAACAATTTTGTTAATGCTTTTATTCTAAATTTCATCAACAAAGTTTGTCTTATCTTCTTATTTGATATCCAACATTTTTATATTTTTGACATCAATTAACCCTATCTGTCAATAATTATTTATAGCCTATATTCATTATGGTAAACGGAAAAAAAAGCCGCCGAAAAAAAAATCCGCGGAAATAAAATCCTGGAAAAAAATGCCGAAGGAAATAAAAGCGGCGGAAAAAAAAGCCGAGGAAAGTAAAGCCGCGGAAGAAAAGGCTGCTTTACAGAAAACAAGGTTTCTTTCACTTCGACGAATCTAGGAAAAAAAATCCGCGGAAAAAAAATCCGAAGAAAAAAAAGCCTAAACTCTGCTCCAAAACAGAGTAATATATAGCGAGTTTTCTAACTAATAAAATAAATATGTTCGTTATTTATCATACATAATTAGCTTTTACTTGTTGCCCATGTCTAATTTGTAACGTATAATACAGTTTTTCGCCATTTTGGATCCAATATGACACTCATTTCACTTGATTTTATTAAATTAATACTGTGAAATGTTATTTGTTATAGCAAGTGTGGAAACTAACTAAACTTTCTAAAAACGACGATTTTTTTTCACATAATTAACAATTATAAATATTAACCTCTTTCCTTACATATACATTAATTTATATATCTGTTCTTGTACGACGAAAACAATATTTATGTCCTTGTTGCTTGCCGAAAAATAATTCCTACGTCCTTCACTATATCGACTATTGATATTGTATTAAGTAGTCAAGCAAATTGGCATATGGAATGCGGAAACCAAACCTAGGCGAAATTAATCGATAATTACAAAGTACTAATTTTTGCAATTTTCTCAATATTTTCTTTCGATTTTTTCACAAAATTTGAAGAATACGAGTTAATATGTATTTCAAATGTTAGGAATAGTATAGATAGAGGCATTTGGGTGTTATTAACTGAAAACTATGGTGGAATCGAATATGAACTCCCACAATCCCGCACGATCGAATTAAGCATTTGGAATGGGAGTTAAAAATCACTCTCTTAAAGAAGCTCCTTGTACGAGTCTTTACCGTTGCCATAATTCTATTTTTGCATATCTTGTCTCATCGTTCATAAGTTTTTAACGTAGCTTTGCTATCAGTAGTTTTCTACGCGGCTTTTATTTCCGCCGTTTTTTTTTCCTCGGCTTTTTTTGTCCTCCTCGGATTTTATTTCCGTGGATTTTTTTTCCGTTTCCAGGATCGAATCTGTTTACATATATGATAGTTTCTTCGGTCAATGTGTTTTATGTAAAGTGGCTTTTTTATCCGCGGATTTTTTTTCTCCGGCTTTTTTTTCCTTCGGCTTTTATTTCCAGGATTTTTTTTCCTAGGATTTTTTTTCCACGGCTTTTTTTTCCTAGATTCATTAATTATATAGGTTGGAATTAGCCAAAAGAATTTTGAGACCCTGTCTTTTTGCACATACACTAAATCCTAATTTTAAATAATCTTACTTGCTTACTTTACCTATCTAACCATTTACCCCCAATCTTTTAACGAAATAAGATCAAAATATAATCTAGTTCCAGATCTGGCTATAATACATATAGGTTTTCCAAATTTCAAGTCAATATCGCAAACGGTTCCAGAGTAATCGTGCGCATAAAAAAAATTGCAAGTAGACAGAATTTTTTTGTACAAACTTAAAATCTTGACGTTTGATGACATTCTAAGCCTATTTGAACAAACACAATTTTCAATTTTTTTTTAAACCGTTACTATACTTCCACTCTACTACGAGGATGTGAAAGTAAAATCTATTTATGTGATAGCGAAAACCCATTGACTTATTCATCACCAATCTCCCAAACCCTGGCGATAAGTTGTTTGGCATATATTTTATTTTTTGGGTCTAATCGCGACATAGGAAGGATCTTTTTAGATTCGCCCTCTAAAGGGGTAAAACAGCTCCTTAAATGTTAAAATATTTGTTATCAGAACGGATGATTTTTTGAAAAAATGCTTGGCAAGTCAGTTTCATTTTAATTCCATATCAAGGAAGTATAACGGTAAAAAGAAATTGAATTTTTTTTTTCTTCAAATAGGCTTAGAATGTCATGAAACGTGGAAAGCATAAGTTTGAGGAAAAAAAATCTATTTGTTTATCTGTCGGTAGGTCGGTTGGTCTGTCTGTCTGTAACTTTTTTTTGTGCACACGATTACCCGGGAACGGTTTTTGATACCGATTCGAAAGTTTGTACACGTATATATTATAACGAGATCTGGAACCAGATTATATTTTGATTTAATTCTGTTGAGTGGTAAATGGGGGTAAATACGCAAAGCAAGCAACTATGAGTCTAAAATTGAGATTTAGTATATGCAGTATCAAAATTTTTTTTTTCATCAGCCACCGTCACTATCACCCCCACTACATTAGTAACAAATAAAATTGTGTTTTATAGTGTGTACAAGAACCAAAGGCCTCATTTTTTTTATTTTAATGTTAATAGCTATTGATCATATGTTTTACATACCGGGCTTATTTATAAATAATTCGTCATAACTTCATTATTTTTAAAGACAATGAAACAGTTGACTTCTCAGGTGAAAGATAATTAAATGTGCCTTATTATTGGTACATTTTTTTGTCTAAATGTTGCAGTTTGCGCTCGTCCAAACGTACCTAAATTTGTATAAACTTTGAACAAACACAATTTAGTTAACTTCTAAGATACAGCAAACTGAGAGCACTCAAATTAAAGGTCTTTTTATGAGCTACAGAAAAGATTCTAACAGTTTTTTTTATATCTATTATGGTTTCCGAGTTATATAAATGTTAGTTTATTTTGTAGTCCAATTTTTTTTATTGTTTATTTAAGCAACTAGATAATTAAAAGCGCAAACTTTAACTTTTTTTACTTTTGAGCGACGGGATGTAAGAGTTATCAGAAAAAAGCAAACACGGATGAAAATTATAAATATATTAATAATAAAATAAACCAATACACACTAAATATTGAATAACAATGTCTCATGCTATATTGATTACTATCGAATGTCTCCACTGCCAAATCCAATTCCTGGCGTTCTATGTTTTTGCTGAGAAGGCGCTTACGATGATGTCATCACCCAAACAATGCTCCTCTCAGCCTCCCGCCGCGGTAGCTGTCGATCTTGCAATCTCAGGCCGCTAACAGTCCGCCATCCTGATGACTCTGGTTGTCCTCAATCAGTTCAGAATTGAATCCAGAACCCCAACAGATATTAATAACAATTACTTCAATGCGGGATTGAAAAAACCTATTAGCATGTGCAAAGGCAATGAAGAAAGCATTGTAGTTGTCCAAGAAGTCTACTTAGAAATTTTTCTCAAATTTTGTTTTTATGTCACTCCTCGAGATACTAAAGAGTGGTTTAGAAAAAATGTCTGTGTGTGTGTATGCGTGAAGAAAGTATTGTAGTTGTCCCAGAAGTCTACTTAGAAATTTTTCTCAAATTTTGTTTTTATGTCACTCCTCGATATACTAAAAAGTGGTTTAGAAAAAATGTCTGTGTGTGTGTATGTGTCTTTATGAATTTCGCTCAGCCTAGCACCGAAACCAATTGACTGATTTCGTTTCAATGACATTCTAGAGTGCACTTATAAATATCTCCAGCCATGTTTTTCATTCCTCGCCAATAGTCCTGTCAATGAAGGGGTTCTAGAGGGAAATATCGAGATCCCAATTTTTTTACTTCAGGGCTGTGTTTGGACTAATTGAGAGGTAAACATATCAAAAGTCCCCGAACATAGGAGGTGAGGGAGGTGCAGGGGGCACGAAGAAGGTCCCGACTTTTGGTTTTTCGCTCATATCTCGAAAACGGTTAGCCCTAACCAAAAAGGCTATATGCATAATTAAAGCTGACTAAATCTTCTACAAAAATGCTTGCATTAACTTTTTCGTATCTGTTATAGTTTTCGAGTTACACGCTCATCAAATTCGCAAATTTTCGCAAATAGTCTTCTTCGAGATTAAAATATAATTTATATAAAACTACACATGCAAAAAGTTTGAAACTTTCCATTTTCTCGAAGACATCTTTAACGACCTTGCTTAAACTTTGGACGTTGTACATTATGAACCTAACACTATACCATTATTGGTGTTAGTCTCAAAATTTACATAAAATCAATTTATTGATGAACAGAAAAGTTGTCCGAGAAAGTAAGTTCGGTATTGTCTTACCATTATTAATTTTCACATTTAAACAAAAATTAACACGGTATGAACGGCTTCATTCAAATCCATTCACTACAGGATTCATGCATGAAATCCGTTCACAGATACTACGGGAGCCCACCCTAAATGTTCGTGCACCCCCCCCCCCTCCTCCTCCGATCCTTGGGGATAATGTTTTTCATAAAGATTAAAGCCTAAGAAACAATTTAAGACATGTCCCAAAAAAGAAATTGGCTGCACTTTCAAAATGGCGTCGTTGAAAAAAAATTGCAAATATTGTTTTTGTCATTTAACACAAAAACTAAAAAAGAGAAAAATGTTCTACACAAAAAACAAAGTGCATAAAATTTTCTACAATTTTGTTCTTATACAATATTTGGATAGGAGTTGCTATTTTCCAGATAAATGATTCAATTCTTAAAATAAAATATAAAATTCAATATAAAACGTAATACTACGGGAGCCAAGAACAATTTAAGACATGTCCCCAAAAAGAAAAACTGGCTGAACTTTCAAACTGGCGTCCGTTTAAAAAAAATTGCAAATATGGTTTTGGTCATTTAACACAAAAACTAAAAAAGATGGAGAAAAACTTTCTGCACAAAACACAAAGTGCATAAAATTTTCTAGTTTTGTTCCTATACAATATTTGGATAGGAGTTATCATTTTCCAGATACCATTGTTACCGTTTTCGAGATAAATGACTGCAAATTGCAACATTATTATTATTAATTTTTTTTCAGTTTATTTTATTTTTTGTTATGTTAATAAAATAAAGTTATATTATACGCCTTACAATAATTGTCACAGTTATTTCCTCTAAGGGATTTACCGATGAATTTCATTTTTTTTTCTTAATTTTGGACTCATTTATCTGGAAAATAGTAACTCCTATCAAAATATTGTATAGGAACAAAATTGTAGAAAATTTTATGCACGTTGTTTTTTTGTGAAAAAAAGTTTTTGTCCATCTTTTTTAGTTTTTGTGTTAAATGACAAAAACAACATTGGCAACAGTTTCTTTTAACATATGGCCGCCATTTTGAAAGTACAGCCAGCTTTTGTTTTTAGGACATGTCTTAAATTGTTCCTTAGGCTTTAATATTTATGAAAAATATTGTCCCCAAGGATCGGAAGGGGGGTGCACGTACAGCTAGGGAGGGCTCCCCGACAAAGATTGGACAAATAAGTTTCGCTTGAATGCATGAATGTAATGTCCATAGATACATTACATATAAGTGGATATCTGTTAATTAGTCATTTTTGTAGATCCTCGTTTAAGGGTGGGGGTGTTGCCATATGGGCGAAAGATAATGTAGAAGTAAAAAATATTGATATACAAGAGTTCTGCATTGAAAAGCAATTTGAAGCCTGCGCTGTGTGTTGGAAACAAAATGAGATCGTTACTATAATAGTTAACTGTTACAGATCTCCTTCTGGTGACCTAAACCTGTTTTTAGATAAGATAACTGATGTGTTAAATTATCTGGTTAAACCGAATATTGATATAATTGTTTGTGGAGATTTTAACGTTGATTCATACAATGCTTCAAAAGATTTTTATGCAATGTTTTGTCATGTTTTAATCAAAGTACCATTGTGAAGTGGCCTACCCGAGTAACAGATACCAGCCTTAGTACAATAGATCATATTTTTGTTAATTTCAAATGTGAAAATTCATGTTCTGTGTTTGATAATGCTGTGTCGGATCACAGAACTGTACTTTTTGATATAAGTTACAAGGACCATACTATAAATTTGAAAAATACGTCACTCTTGAAAAGATGCTGTAATGAAAATGCAATAAATAGTTTTGAAACAGCTATAAAAAATGAATCTTGGGAAAATCTTTATAATATTACGGATATTCAAGATGCATTTATTAATTTTAACAACATTTTTGTACACTATTTTAATTTACATTTTCCTCAAAAAAAATGTTATGCAAGACAAACTCTAGCTAAGAAATGGGTAAACGATGAAGTTCGCGTATCATAAATTAAAAGACCTTTTTATGTTAACAAAAGTATGCCCTAGCATGACTGCGGCATATAAGATGGCAAAGAAAAATCATAATCGTTTAATAAAAAATACAAAAATTCAAAATAAAATTATAAATTCTGAAAATCCAGTAAGGACCAGCTGGCGAGTCGTAGCTGAATTATCAAATAGAAAAAAAAGCCTTTCTAATATTGTTATAAATAATGAAGGAACCATATATGATGAGCCTCAAATAGTCACCTCACTATTCAATGAATTACTTCCACATCCAGTGGAAGTATAGTCACGACAAAAAAATTTTTAAAAATTTTTATTGTTCAAATAGGCTTAGAATGTCACGAAACGTCGAGATTTTAAGTTTGAACGAAAAAAAAAAATTCTGTCTGTCGGTCTGTCTGTCGGTCTGTCTGTAACTTTTTTTGTGCGCACGTTTACTCTGGAACCGTTTGAGATATTGACTTGAAATTTGGTACACATATGTACTTTAACGAGATCTAGAATTAGATTATATTTTCATCTTGTTCCGTCGAAGGGTTGGGGGGTAAATTGGGGTAAATTTGGGGAAAATAGGTAAATCAAGCAGGTAAGAGTCCATAAAATTGGTATTTAGTATATACAAGAGAAGCTAAGGTCCCAAAAAAAGTTTTGGCATAAGCCACCCCCATTACCACCCCCACCCCATTATTAAAGGGGATGAAAAAAAATTGTGATTTAGTGTGTGTACAAGAACCAGAAACCTCAAAATATTTTTTTACTTCATCCACCCTCACTACCACCCCCCATCACCACCCCCACCCCGCTACCGATGTGGGGTATCGTTTTATGGGTTTTTGGGGTAGAGGATTTCAAATATTATATTATTAAAGTTCCATAAACAATTATTTCCACATACAAATTTTTTTCGTTGTGAGTGACTTGGATAAAAAATTTGGATGTGGAAGTAGTGATTCCTTGGGCAGCGGTTTTTTTTATAGAGGCGCCGCATGTTACTATTAGGCAAATACCGAAATTAAACTGCGATACGTATACACATAGTAGAGTTCAGCAGACACATTCATTGTTTTTAAAACCATTCAGTGAAGAAAATTAACAAAAAAATTTAAAGCTAAAAAGTCGTCTAGCCCAGATGATATTCCCTGTTTTATAATAAAAAAAGTAATCCATTACATTATTAAACCATTAACATATATTATTAATTTATCGTTTGAAACAGGAACGTTTCGGAATAGCCTAAAGATCGGAAAGGTGATACCTATTTTTAAGAAAAATCATGCCCAACTATTGGAAAATTATAGGCCTGTAACCTTGCCCTTTGGACTTTCAAAAAATTTCGAATACTGTTATTTAGATAGGCTGGCAAATTACTTAGATACTTTTAAAATGATTACAAAACACCAACATGGTTTTTCTAGTGGCATGTCGACCGGTACGGCAATGCATTCTTTTTTAAATAAAATTTTAGAATTCATTGTTGGTATATGTTGCGATCTCAGCAGGGCATTTGACTGCATCAATCATAGTCTATTAATATCTAAATTATCTGATTATGATATACGGGGGTCTGTCATTAAATTGGATCACTACATTTCTCGAAGATCGGAGGCAATATGTGAGTTTAAGACATGAAAACGATAACACAGAATGTTTAAATTCAACTGTAGGTGTTCCACAGGGCTCTATTTTAGGCCCTGTGCTTTTTATTTTATTTATTAATGATATTGATTTTTTGCCATCAACCGCACATTTTACAATGTATGCTGACGGCATTTCTCTGATAATATCAAATCTATCTGATAATGTTTTGGAAGAAAATTGCAATGCTCTTTTAAATACTTTGGACCATTGGTTTTCCGATAACACTCTGTATCTCAATACCGAAAAAACTCAAGTCATCAGATTTCACGGTAGGCGAAAGGAATGTGATAAGTTAAATATTAAATTAGACAATACAAATATTACTAATACTGAGGAAAATGTTAAGTTTTTAGGGGTATATTTGGACGAATGTCTAAATTGGAAGCATCATTGCGAAGTTTGATCCAAAGTTTCTTCTATAGTATACCTGTTCCGAAATATTAGGGGAACAACTTATTGATTTATATCATGCCCAAGTTGATTCACGTTTAAGGTATGGTATCTGTTTTGGGGGAAACTCCACTACGCCTTCAAATGTATTTATTGCTCAAAAGCGTATCTTACCATGTATATTTGGTATACCGAGTACTCACACGTGCAAGAATATCTTTATAGAAAATAAAATTCTTACTTTACCTAGCATATATATTTTCGAAATTTGCATATATGTTTTTAGAAATAGAAATAGTTTTATTTTAAATAGTGACTACCATAATGTCAATACAAGGCAAAAAAATAAACTCCATGAACCTTTTGCGAGATTAAAGATCACAAGTGAGTCTCCAAGATTTATAGGCCCGAAACTATTTAACCGCCTACCGGATGACATAAAACATAAGGAAATAGAGCATTTATTTAAAAAAAAATTAAAAGTGTTCTATCAGATAAATGTTATTATTCTGTATCAGAGTTTTTCTGTATTTAAAGCCCACTAATATACAGCAACTTAACATGAACCTATATGTTCCGTTTCTTTTTTGTTTTTTCTTTTTACTTTGTTTTGTTTACAAATTTTATATTGTACCGTAGATTTTTCAGTATACTTTGTCTTCGTCCTATACAATTGTGTGTTTTACACTATATTTGATTTTTAGTATAAGCTTTATATTATTTAACTATTGTGTAAATAAATAAATATTTGAATTTGAAGAATTGTTAATAAACGAGCGTAACTACTAAATAACCTCAATAATTAATTTTCGGTCAATTTTATAAAAGAATCCCAATATATTCTTGTGACAAAAGCTGTACCTATAACTTTTTATAGAATCAAAGTTCAGCTCGGAATTATTTCTAAATTCACCTTCATTCAGATTATTGCGGTCAAGTGGATCATGGACAGTGATCGGATCGGATGCGATCCCTGTGGGATTTACTGTGTTCCTTTTTATCTGGGGATTTTAGTTCTCTTACTTACTAGTGTTTTCTGAATAATACATATTGATCACAATACTCCACGAAAGGGACAAAACCATTCCTGGCTAACCTAGGAAGAATAACGTATAATGAATGCATTAACAAAGTTTAGGTGTTTGAATTCGTAAATAATGGAAAAGATATTGCGTCACAAGTTGGTAAGAGTTATTTTGTTTTTTATTCGTTCTAATGGTATTACAGAATAAATACAGTAAAGGAAACATTATACTTTTCACGGATGTATGCACTTTTTATATAATTGTTGCACATTCAAGATACTCTCTGCAGCTTTTTGTAAATAATATTAGATTGAAATATTTTTAGTTTTATGATACTTAGTTGGTGAGTATAAAATAGAGTAAAAAAACAATTTATAATCTAACCTATTTGCGTCTCGATCCGACGACTCTTATGTTTCGAGTCTAAAGCGTAACCACTAGGCCGTCATTCTTTACTTTCAAAGGCGTTAATGTTATAGTATAATGTGTCTAATTGAAAAGATATTTCAATGATCGGATATTATGTTATTATGAAATATATATTAGTAAAATATGTAAATAAATAGTGACAGGAAATAACATTTCACAAGATTTTTATTCATTTAGAAAATATAGAAATGAAAAAGAATTTTTTTTTTAAATTTGAATGATTAATAACTTTTTTTTTACTGATTGATTTTGTTGAAAATCTACAGTTATTCCTGCACTCACCAATTTACTGTCTAAATTTCAATACGATCGGACTTTTCATTTTTTAAGTATCGTTCTTTAGTCCAATCAATCCGGCGTTAAAAAAAGTCAACCGCCAAGTCAACAAAAACTTTGTAAAAAGCTTCTTTGTGGACAATAATAGTGGAAGATCAGACCCTCTGAATTCGACACCCTCTATACAACTTGCGAACACCCACCTAAAAAATAGGTAAGCTGATGTAAAATAACCTGCTAAACTTAATTTTTGAATTCGCCTATTGATTTGAGATTGCCAAAATGACCAAATTGGCAATTTTCTAAAAAAAATTAAAATTATCTGTTATTTTTTGTTTTTCATATAACACGTCATATATTTTTTATTTTACTTCAGAATGATTTAATTTTTTACATAATATTCTCTAACTATTCTTTGATATGTCTAAAGTAAAAAACTTTACCTAAAAAATAATTAGTTGGCAAAAAAAAATAACAACTTTTCTTTGACGCAAAATCTTTAAAATTTGCAGACTAAAAGCCCGATCGAGGTATCTTTTTTATTTTTAAAGTTAGGTGCCTACTATAACCGAAGAAAATGTTCCGAATGAACTAAATAAAATCTTTTATAAGAAGTTTTTTTTGAAATTTTGCTCCCTTATCGAAATATTCATTGATTGTTTCAGCGTCCGAACGAATGCGCGCTACTATGAATCGGCCGCAATCGCATCTAGAGCTAAACGCAGACACGTGCCGGGTGATTATTATTTTCCAGTGTCCATTTATGTTAAGTTGAAAGTGCTTTTTGTCTCAGTCCTTATATTTAGTGCCTTATAAACACATAGTTTGGCATAATAAATTATAATTACTCGGATAGGAAATCAAAGGAAACAAGCTAAAAACGTACTCTTCGTCTGTTCACTGGATTTTTATATAATTGTTATACATTCAATAGGATACTTTTCGCAGTTTTTTGTAAATAATATTACTTTTAGACATTTTTAATTTTATAGAACGAACTTAGTTGGTAAAAGACTCGGTGTGAAATTAAGTAAAAATTAAAAAAAACTATATCAAATCTCATTTGGGTTTCGAATCCGGGACCCTTGGATTCCGAGTCAAAAGAACTACACCACCACCTTACACGTAAAAGAATGTAAATTTTTACATTATAAGACACGAGCTAAAATCACATTTTCACGGTTGTATATTACGTTATGAAATGTATATTTGTAAAATATATAAATATTTAGATATCAAAATGAAATATCATTTCACCAGATTTCTATTCAATTACAAAAACATAAAAATTAAATTTTTTTTTCAAATTTAAATCATTAATAACATTTTTATTTACCGATCGATTTTGTTCAAATAGGGTTCTTCCTCTAGCTAACACTAATTTACTGTCCAAATTTCAGTACAATCGGAATTTTCTTTCTTGAGTTATCGTGCTTACAAGAAACGTGACGGACTGACAGACGGACATTTTGAAAGTTGTTCAGAATTCGTTCACTAACACAATGGTATGAAAATTTTTTGTCTGCGAGTGATATTTACGGTTTCAGAAATGTACCGATCAAATACAAAATCCGATGACATTTCTGTGGCTCTAAAACAATATTTAGAACAGAAAAATTTATTTTTATCACTAAATCCGGTTTACCATGCACAATGTAGAAGATAGTATACCCGAACTGCTTATAAAAGAAAATCAGAAATTGTAAATCCTAGTACAGAGAATACAAGTAAAAAGGGCATTTCTGCAATGTGCTATTTACAAGACAGCCTACCAAATTAAGCCCAGAATTCCAAATGTTTTAGATTTTGGATGGTACCTAAAGGAGGAAATCTTATTTCCAAAGATGATTTCAAAAAGCCCAAAATCCAATTTTATTGAGTTAACTCCATTTTGTAAATGTAAATTATATCACTGTACTACAAGCTGCAAGTGTAGCAAAGCAAACGTGTAATGTAACATAAGTTGTTTATGCGAAGGAAAATGTAATCTTTAGTACCCACTTGCTGTTATAATTAATGAAAACACATTTTTTAATATGTATGTTTCGAGATTATCTACATAATTTTATAACATTTAATTGCAAATAGAAACTAAATAATCCGTAGACTCACTTGATCGCTTAAACGACACCACAGATGGGCGACGTTAACAGAAGTTATGCCTTAAATTAATGCGGACGAGTTGCGCGTCCGCATTCAACAGCGTCATCTCGTTACATGAGCCGAATTTCAAAAAAAATCTTTTTATAAAAAAGTTTGTTTAAAGTGTATGGAACATTTTTCTCGTTTATACTATAACTCTCTCTTTAAAAATAAAAAAGTTACCTCGATCGGGTATTTTTCAATGCAAATTTTAAAAAACCGCGACAATAGAGGGTAATTATATATTTTTTAGGCACTATATTATTAGTTACACTATATTCTTTACCGTCAGCCTGTCCAAGAATATTGGAGGGATAATGTGTAAAATATTGGTCTAAATTGGAATTAAAACAAAAAAGATATGATGTGTTATGTGCAAAACAAAAATTAACACATAATTTTAAAATTTTTCAAAAAATTTGCGAATTGACCGATTTGGCAATCTCAAATGAACGGGCGAACTCAAAAATCAAATCTAGAAGGTCATTTTACATAATATCATCTGTTTTTTAGGTGGGTGTTCGCGAGTTGTATAGACTTCTTTTAAAATGCTTCCTACAGATTGGCTGCTCTCCGACTATAATATTATCTACAACTTTTTATTATAATTAAGAAGTTATAAGCAAAAATTAATGAAAATTTAGGGGATGAAGAACTATTATTGTTAATAACTTTTTTTTATTAATTTTATGAAAAAAATGCGTCAGGGCTTTTTTATAGGGCATTTTACAACAAATAATTTGATGTAATGTTTTTTTTAAATTTTGATTATTTTTAAGAGTTTTTTAGCGTTGCAAAGAGAGGAAGGTCAAAGATAAGTGAGGTAAATAGGTAGAAAAAACTGATTGGTAGTTACTTTTTTTTCTACCTACATACCATTTATAATATTATATTATATATTTTTTATATTACAAAAATTTTGCTTGTCCTAGAAAGTAATAAGCTGTTGTCAAATTTAAGATAAATTATACGGGGTATTTTAAAAATTAGAAAATATGAAATCGACTTAAGCAAACTACCTTTCTTCACATTTTTATTGTAAGTTTTATTTATTAATTTTTTTTCTATTATGAAGAAAAGCTTAAATAAGAAAACAACAGTTTGTGTCCCCGGATAGAGTACCGTAAAGTTTCTTTTTTGATTTGCCAAGAAAAAGTATTTGAGTAATTGAAAAAAAAATTATTAAATATAATTTTCAATAAAAACGTAAAACAGGTGGTTTATTTAAAGTCGATGTCATATTTTCTAATTTTTGGAATGACCTGTATAATTTATATTAAGTTTGACAACTGTTTATGACTTTCCAGGACAAGTATAACTTTTTACAAAGAATTACTTTGCGGTTCCCCATCCGGGGACACAAATTGTTATTTTCCTATTTTGCAACTAAACTCCGTATTTAAGCTTCTCTTCATTATTGAAAAACTTTATTAAATAAAATTTTCAATAAAAATATAAAAAGGGGAGTTTGCTTAAAGCCGATATCATACTTTCTAATTTTCAGCATACCCTGTATAATTTATCTTAAGTTTGACAGCAGTTTATTACTTCCTAAGACAAGCAAAACTTTTTATAAAGAATGACTTTTTCTCGACAAATCAAAACTAAAAAAAATTACAAGAATGCTGTACCCCATCCGGAGACGGACTGTATATCAATAATAAATAAGATGATATTATTAACACGTTGACTGCCACGTACACCCATTTGGGTAGACAGTAGCCTTTCCACATATGTCAGACCACTTTGATAACTTATTCAAATTTTGCGAAGACGCTATTTTCCCTTCTAGTTAACATATATGAACTTTATAGATAGCTATCAAAATGTCTTTTATGTACAAGTCTGTAGGATTGACTATTACGTGTCTACCCAATTGGGTCGACATGTAATTTTTTGAAATGAAAATTTCGGTGTCCGCCCATACAGACCGACATTAAAAAGCAGTAAAGTAATCAACAAAACTAATACATCGTTTTTATAAAATTTATTCATTGACAAAAAAAAAGAAAAATAATTATCTCTCATGCACATCTTCGGAACAGGATAAGCACTAAAAAGGGTTGTCAGGGCATGATTTACAGAAGGTGCTAACTTCTCTTGGTTTACTCTTAGCTTCCTTTCGCCCAGAAGTTGTTGCTATGTTTTCGTAGCAGTATTTGCAATAACGGCGAATAGTCCTATAAAAAATAAATGCCTAAATATGGCAAGCAAAAAATTAAGTAAGTGGTATACCTTTTTGTGTCTCCTTTAGTGCACTCTTTGGTTTTCTCTAAATAATGGTTCGTTCTTTTTGCCAATCGAACACGTTCTTCGGTTTCTGGTATGCCCAACAAAGAGTAAATAAGCCTCATATGGAAATTAGAAAGTTGTATCTTGTTATTTTTTGTAATTGCCTTGTATACCAGATATGCGTTAACCACTGATGTTCCAAATATTATATCATCGGCCACTTTATGATACCACCTGATAGATTTACGTATAATAGCAGAATGGTAGGACGCCAACTGATCCGATATGTCTATTCCACCTTTCATGGCATTATACTTGATTATCATAGCCGGCTTCATGATATCTTCCCCGTTACGGTTTTTTTGTCCTGCAGGTAGAAGTTCCGAAGAAAATTTTGAGGAGACTGCCAAGACATCCCGTTTATCTTTCTATTTCATAGCTGATATGCCTTCAGGACTTTCCAGTACCGTTTTCTTTACTTCGCCTTTTTTGAGTTTGGCTGTAACCACATCCTTCGGAAATAATTTTTTCTTTTTCCTAAATGTACCAACAAAGAATGTTTTGCGACCTATTGCGATCGAAACAATATTTGTATCAATTGAACGCTGGTACAAAAGTTATCAGTACACAGTTCTGCCACAGTCTAAGTATGCATCAGCCAATGACAAAACTACATTTGTTGGAAGAGCCTCCTGTCTAGTATTCAGATCATTTTTTCCTGCATATATTTGTATTTTATAAGTGTAGCCACTCTGATCACAAAGTTTAAATAATTTTATTCCGTATTTATGGGATTTTCCAGGCAGATATTGCTTAAAATTAAGTCTTCCACGAAATGGAACCATAGACTCGTCAATTGCAAGGTATTCTCCTGGTGATTTTACACTTTGGAAG
This sequence comes from Rutpela maculata, assembly GCA_936432065.2. Lineage (NCBI taxonomy): Eukaryota > Metazoa > Arthropoda > Insecta > Coleoptera > Cerambycidae > Rutpela > Rutpela maculata. Next base: position 239,810,139 of record OW386286.2, on the reverse strand, counting down.
TTAGCCTGTATTTTGTCCATAATTGGTTTTACTTTATAAACTCTATCACCATCATCATTATTATCCGCAAAATGCCAAAATCGTAGCAGTAACTGAAATCTATTTCGAGTTATTTCATTTTTGAACAATTTTGTATCACTCCAGTATGATTCTAAACTAGGCATATGTACAAGTCCCATCCATAATCGAATTCCCAAAAAAGTCTTTAATTCAGTAGCATTAATATCTTTCCAGTCTTTCATTCGACTACTTCTTTTAATTCTATTAGAAACCAGATAGTTTGCTGCATTTTTATTTGTCTCTAGTACCATAACATTTATGACTTCTTCAGAAACAAACAACATGTAATAATCAATTGGTAGAGCAGTTTCGATATTAAATGGAACATTCAAGTTTTCATGACCAGTAAAAGGTATATTTTTTTGTTTACCTGAATATTCATCCCATTCTATTTCCACATTGTTTGATGTCCCTGGGGTTGGGACATTAACTGCATCAGTCAAATTGTCCTCAGCCTCAATGTCTTCCAAATCCGAAACACTGTCATCTTCAGAATAAAACGTCGAGTCGGACTCTGTCGAAGACTGCTGATATTCACTGCCGCTGTCTTGAAACGGCTCTTCCTCACTACTGTATAAATAGTTTTCTGCAATTTCTTGCAGCTCTGTTTCCGTTAAGGGTATTTGTGACTTTCGATCTGTATTAACCCGAACTAAACGTTTTCTTTTTGGCGTATCACTCATGTTCAACCACTAATATTCACCAACAAATAGTTAAAAAAATAAGATTATGAAACGTTTGAAAAAATCACTGTAAATCCATTTGGGTGGACACAGTCTGACAGAACATGACCTCTGTTATGTATTTTGAATACAAATATTCTATTAGTTTAGCTATTTACTGATAGATGGAATAATAAATAATATATTGAGAGTGTACAAGATTCTGTCTAAGATATTTTGATTTTTGTCAAAAGCTATTTTGAGGGATGAAATGTTTTTATGCACTAGCAGAGTCCATTTGTCATTTGTCACCACGATGTCCGTGTCTTGGTGGTAGTATACACCAACAGTGTTATTGATCGGGGTAATTTTGTATTGACAGAGTGCTGATCCGAACAGCAGGAGAAACCTGAAAATAAATTTAATTTTCAGTATATGGTTTCATTCTATCAAAGTTTACTTTAGTTTCTTGTTTTGTTTCGAGATTTAATAGGGTAGCAGAATTTTGGAAAATTTCGTTTATTTTAAAAGGACCGTTAAATTTGTTTTGTAGTTTGTTCTTAATTTGTGATTCTTTTACATAAACTAAGTCACCTATTTTGTACTCGGGGCGTTTTTGGGGAACATTTCTGTCGAAACGAACTTTTGCTTTCTCTTTTTGAGATTGTGTTCGACTACGGGCTATTTTATAGTAGTGGGATATTCTGTTGTTTAAATCTCTAACGTATTTGGTTATTAACTCTTTTTGGTTATATAAAGTTTCAGGTGGTCTGTTAGACGTATGACCAAAGATAAGTTCATATGGGGTGAAACCGTGTGTTTTATTTACTGAATTGTTATAGCATATTACTGCATATGGTAAAATTGTGAAAGGATGTTCGTTCGGATTTTCAGTTTTATGAATTCTTATCATTTCAGCTAGAGTAGCATGAAATCTTTCTATGGATCCGTTCGATTGGGGATGTCCTACGCTTGAATAAGTTAATTTTATGTCGTAGAGGGTGCAGAGATCTTTGAGCAAACGGTTGTCAAATTCGCCACCGTAATCGAAATGGATTCTTAGCGGGGTACCGTAATGTTGAAAGTATAACAACAAGGTATTTACGACGGATTTTGCGGATTTGTCCGGGACTGCATCGGCTTGTATAAATTTAGTTAACTCGTCGCGAATAGTTAAAACGTAATTTCGAGTTGGGAATTCAAATAAATCGATATTAATTCTTTCGAATGGTGTTCTTGGGGTTTCTGTGACTACTAGAGGGTTGTTAAGGTTTTTCCGGCATACTTTAGTCTTTTGGCAAGTTTCGCAATTTTTTATAAAATTTTCAACGTCTTTAGTTAGACCTTGCCAAGTGTATTTTTCTCTAATTCTTCGAATCGTTTCATTTATTCCACGGTGTAGATTATTTTTACCAAAATGATTTTGCTCCAATATAATTGGAATTTCATCTTCGTCGGCAGTTCTGACGATATCTTGACAAATTACTACTTTTAAGTCTTTTTCCGCAAAAATGAATGATAGGATTTCAAGAATGGGGAGGTCTAAGTTATTTTCGACAAAGTATGTCTTAGAGAGATCTAGGACATCTTGATTTTTAAATAATACCGAAAATAGATGTTCAATTACAGATTCGATATCAAAAGGTAGAGGGATGATAAAATATCTCCTATGTCTGACCGTTTTGCTTGATACAATATTGATTTTTATCTCAATTGTTGTCTACCCGTTTGGGTTGACGTCAACAAAATTGGAATAACTAGTGTTCATCCTTATGGGTGGACACGGCACACAGGGAAATATGGTCAAATTCGATCTGGCAGTCAAAGTGTTTTAATGAAAAAAAAATTAATAAGTTAATACAAAAAGCAAAATATAATAATACAAATGGTATGTACTAGTCCAGCCGGGTGGTAAATAATCGTGCACTTCAAGCAAAAAAAAATGAAACTTGGCACACTTGTAGATAATAACGTATACTTCAATTTTAAGATTAGAGTCCACTCGAAAATCCAAAATGGCGGCCGTAATTGTAAAAAGTTTGATATCTTCGTCAGTTTTAGCTGATTTTTCACAGAATCCTACTAAACGCCGACTTTGTAATAAAAAGTGGAATTTTCTTTAAGGAAATATCACTTAGTATGTTGACTATTTATGGGGATAACTGCATTTTTAAATCAAATCACAATTCAGGTGTAAAATCAAGCTATATATCAAATACTGCATTGCAGTTTTATACTTAGTCTAATTAATTTATGAACTGTTCGGCTCGCATTCACCACAAAAGCAAAGTTCACTGCAGTGCAAATTAGCTTTTCTACATCTGCAGCTTCTTGATGAGCAGCCTTTCTTGCACCCGCACCTCAATACTTCTCTGCATGCCTCTGATGCTGGAGGCAGTATCATCCATTTGATCTGATAAAAGACGAGACATATAAGGTAAATTAAATGTCAAGGGAATAAATTTTAAAATTGTAATGTACATTAGATTGAAATTGGATACGAACAACGTATACTCACTTCCCAGGTTCCGTCCGATGACTTTTCCCATCCAAAGGCCGTAGGTGAGGGTAAAACTAGACTTTGCAGTAAAGCTTGCCCCCGTATATGCCCAGCCTGATATGCCACACGTAGTGTATGTTGGCGCAACGCAATCTGAGTAGGAGGTATGTTTTCAATTTGCCGGTTTTTGTGCACGAACATGATGTGCCGTGCGACGTACACTGAATCTTCTGAACTTGTTCTGTCATACATGGGTACCACAAATCGTTCTATAGTTGAGAAACAGGAACTTACTGTTGTCAGTTCTGGGGTCTGGAAAAGTGCCTTCAAAGCCGTTGTTACTGCGGGAAAGCTAGACCACGACGTCCAGGCTGTTTGTTTTCCTTTTTCCAGAAAAAAGGACGTTGTGTCACAGCCTGATAGCGCATGAAATGCCATTATGGCTTCACATTTCTCACCTCCAAAATTATCAGCAATAACTGTTGCATTAATATATCTGGAGAATAAAAGTACCAAAATTATAAAGACATATTATTACTTCACATGAAATAAAAACGACCGCACTCACCTGAATGATTTCCCTACAGAGAAAGCGATCTCAAGGTGATCGCAATTCAGTTTTTTCGCGAGACTGACTGCCAGTACCACAACATCTGAATCTGATCAGCAAATTGCGGGCTCCTAGACTGACTCTTGGATGCATGGGGATAGTTCTGAAATGTCTATTTCATTGCAGTTGCTTGTGATGCCTTGTCCATTTGTGACTATTACTATTCCGGGAAATCTAATTTTTGGGAGATGTGTAGCCAAGTTCTTCTTGTTTTGATTCATTCTAAGAAAACCTTTCCAATCCTTCGGGAGATGTTTGGTGAGTTCCACATGCCAATGAGTTCCGTCCCCCATCTTCTTCCGCGTACCTGACTTTAAACTGTCCGTGTAATGTCAATCAAAAACGACACCAACTCGTCGGGACTGTAGGGCGTAACTGCTTGAGGACGTATTCTGAAATTTTTTTACGTAATTTTGGAATGTGTCGTCTCCGGTAAGGCTGATCATGTTCACAATGGCCGCTCCATCTAGCAAAACAAAATCGTAGCCATGGACAAAATCATCATCATTTTGCATTTCCTCCTCTTCTGTGGTGCGTTGTAATTTTGCAAAGCAATCCAGTATATCTGATTTTTGGCCTAATCTGATTCGACCGTAATCCGAAAGTGACACTGGATATGAATGATTCTCATGCTTAAATAAGTCTTCAAGATCGCATCCACGGACTTGACATCCAATGTACAGTTGTAAGAAAAGGCTTCTGTCTTCTTTCGATTTCAAGTTTCTCCCGTTTCTTTGGTTTAGACGGAGGCGTTTTAAAAAGGGGGAGTTTATTTTTTTTTAATTGCAACATCCATATTCTCAGACCGTGATATGATTCTTTCCTCTCAAAACGACTTGCACTGACTTCTACCGATGTTCTCTAAATTACGAATGGACTCCACAACACTGGGATTGACAATCTCCCTTGTATCCAAAACAAGAAGATCGCTGCTGGGATTGTAGAAGAACGCACTACCGGGCGTCAAAATGACGCGACACCAATTTATTTCTCAGGGGGCACCAGTCGCGTGTTACCCCGTTCTTCTACCTCCCAGGCGGGTTCGAGATAAGATGCACTGAAGATAGTCGAATAATGGACCAAGGTGGTACTACCACAGATCGGTAACGACGCTCTCTCTGGGCATGAATTCTCTCGTTAGGGGGTTAGGTACCTTTTGAAATTCTGGATTTTTACATAAAAAAATCCCAACCGAAGAATTTCTCTGGGGAGGGATTAATTTTGTACGCGGTATCCACGTTTTTGGCTGTTAATAACGGACTCTACACCTTAGGGATTTCTCAAAAAACGCATAAAAAAATCCCTATCGAACCTCCGCAAGGCAACCAGAAGGTCAAGTGTTAATGTGAGTTAACTCGACACATCCGGTTTTCGGTACGAAAGTCCCAGGGATTATAGACCGTCAACAGGCCTCAAGATCAATTAAGAAACAATAGTTCAAAGATTCCGTTTATTTAACAGAAATGGTTACACAAAATTCTCAAGATAAGAATCGTGCCTTTCCCAATCAAGGTAATGGCTTTCAGACCATACAAGCGAGAGCGCTTAAACTAACGATCGATTAGGTAGAAAAGATTCATGCATACCTTCTCAGAATCAAAATGCGAGCCTTTTAGGGAAGTCTGAGACTATTTGTAATTTCATAATTACGACTGACTGATTTTAACTTAAAAAAGTTTTACTAAATGAATTTAGTTTCGCTAGAGACTACTTAGCTTTAAAGTTCTTGTATCGTGGCGGTTCACGTACTCAAACACATTCGTGAGGACTTATGACTGCATAAGTTTGATGGCGTTCAATCAGTCCACAATTTACTTGCCCCTATGCAGTTGTTCAATATTATCGATATGGCAGCAACCCACCTTCGAGCGACTTTTAGGCAAAATTGAATTTTTGTTTTTTTATGCACAAGGCGTTTTCCTCTGTAACTTTGTCATTTGGAAAGCCTTGCTATTGGCTTTCTTACCATTGCTTTTTCTGGACCATTCAACGCGTTCGACCAAATTGCGAGCCGCTGAGTAAATCAAAACTCTTTCTATGCGAGAAACCGGCCTTGTGCAGGTGCATTGATTTTTATCAATTTTTGCTTATCGACACTACGCCGGCTTTGTCAAAATCGTCTATTTTGCCTTTTGGATGCGATGCATCGCTAAAATTTTATGCTCATACTTTAGAACTGGGCTTTCAATGACCATAACTCAATGGTCCATGTCATTGGTTGAGGAATAAAAATGGAAAATATTTCAATATTTTTTAAAGTACATTTTCGGAGTACTTTTTAAACTAGCTTCGTGGTACTTTTGAAAAATTAATCTTTAAGTCCAACTTTAGCGTATTTTTGAAAAATCAATTTTCAAGCCAAATTTCGACGCAGTTTTGAAAAATTAATCTGCAAGTGAAATTTTGGCGTACTTTTGATAAATCGATTTTCAAGCCAAATATCAACGCAGTTTTGAAAAATTAATCTGCAAGTGAAATTTTGGCGTACTTTTGATAAATTCATTTTCGAGCCAAATTTCGACGCAGTTTTGAAAAATTAATCTGCAAGTGAAATTTTGGCGTACTTTTGATAAATTGATTTTCTAGCCAAATTTCGACCCACTTTTAAGAATATTATTTTTCAAAGTCCAACTTTGTTACACCTCTTCAATCCTTGCCATTATATACTTTATAAAATACCAATAATTTTTTCTACCTAGGTACCTCACTTACCTTTGACCTTCCTCCCTTTGCAGCACTAAAAAATCTTTAAAAATAATCAACAAATAATAAATAGTATGTCAAATTATTTGTTATAATATGCTCTATAAAAATGCCCCGATGCATTTTTTTCATAAAATTAATAGAAGTTATTAAAAATAATAATTTTCATTAATTTTTGTTTATAACTTCTTAATTATCGAAGTTACAACAGAGTTGTTAATGAAAGTTGTAGATAGTGATATTATCTAAAAGAAAGCTCTCTTAAATTTTTTGTGGGAGTTATAGTTTTCAAGATATATGAAAAAAAAAATTTCACCCTTATTTTCAAGATGGCTGCCAAATGGATGCACGCACGCACGAACATAATAGAAAAATAAAATTGCACCCTACCCAAAATTTTACCTTTTTGAGAACCTCTGATTTTTTAAGAACTTGGCCTCCATTCCCAAGGCGAGGTTTAAACATCGGCTACCGTAAATCTATAAAAATATTATTACCCGCAATGAAAAGAAGAAATTAAACCAGTAGAAAAGTGGAAGAAGAGGAAAGCAGGATTTCTAATTTCTCTGTTTTTTCATTTAGACAATATTTAGCAGGATTTAGTGTATATAATTTTTAATTAATCATAATTAGTATGAAATACTTTCAATGTTACATTCAAGTGTTACTTTAAGACCAGTTATAAGCTATGTTATATGAATAAAACTTATTATTAAATGATTAACTTAGTCAATAAAATTATCATTTATATTAACAATAACTGTGTTATAAATAAATGATAAAATTAATCGACAAGAGATGCATAGAAAAAGTTTTAGAAACATATCTCATTTAATGCACAAATGTCATCTGTGAGATGAAATAATTTTAATACCACGATTTTTTAAACACAAAGGAAAAAATCTTGACAATTATTTTCCACTCTCACTTATAATGTAATAAATTATTTTTTTTAGCCAATTTGGACGGAAAGTCCTGAACAAAAACGGAACCAATTTATCCCTCTCGTAATATATTTTACTTCTTGTTTAGATACCCTGGCTAAGTTGAGTTTTATTTAGACAAATCACATAAATGATGCTCTATTTTAACAGCTCCAAGGAAACTTTCCTAATCAAAATACACGTCAGCCGAAAAATTACTTACTGTCTACGAAATAACGTGGAAAAATATTATATTTTATGCTGGAAAGTGAAATTCGACTTCATTATACAAAAGTTGGGGTAGTATAATCAATCTTACCTTGGACAAATTTAATTAAAGAAAATGCTTAAATTAAATTTCATTTTCTTATCCTCGCTTAATGCAATGAAATTTACTTAGGATAAATATTAATTTTTCGGTACATCTTTTTAGCCTGTTTCAGAATGCAAATTTGGGATTCATGAATTTTTAATCTCTAGTGTTTCCGAATTGTTATCGGGTGGAGTTGCTGGAATCAGTTGAATGTGAAATATCCAATTTTCTGAATAACAGGTAGTTATATTTTGCTTGTTCAAACATATTCTAGCAACACATTTAATTCTATATAGTGAATTTAAAATAAATTTCGAACTGTTTTGCTGCCGCGATTTTATGGTTTTAATTTGTTTCAGGTGTGACAAGTGCTATGTGAAATTTTGGGTTAAATATGCCCATTGCTTCGAATAAAATTGAAACAATTTAAACAAAATGAAAATTTTCTGCTGTTTTCGTCATCATCTCCGGTCCTAGTAATCGCATCGCAAAAATAAAAATATCGAATTGTTTGCAATCAAATTTCGAATAAAACTAGAACTAGGTACACAAAACTTTCTGATAATTTGTTGAAAAAATGAGAACCATTAAAAATTGTCCTTTTTGGAACATTTCAGTAACAGACTGTAATAATACATAAATCTTAACGAAAGTAGGTGAAACTTGCCTTTTATGGAAGTAAACCTTCCTGTCAAGTTTTAGCATAAAATATTTAACAAATAAATGTGGATTTCGAAAGGACCTCGCACGGAATGATAGAAAAATGACCCTCGGTTAAATTGCACCAAATTTTAGTGTGTTATAGGTCTTGGCCTCCTGAACAATAGTTCTCATGGGCACAATCCTCAAAATTCAATTATTCGGCCACCAGTGGCCTTTGAAGTCTAAAAATATAAAGTACTTATATAGTCCCTTGAGATGAACCTCAAAAGTTCTGTGACTGTACAGCAAGACATCTACTCCCCTGTTTTCGAGTGCGGAGAATACGATGGTGACAATATTTTCCAACATACCCTTCACCCACTACCACGGAAAAACCAATCCTTTTTCCGATTTTCCGGTGCTGGGTTTGCGAGGGCTTGTCGTATCGGTTTTTTTGTCAATTCGAATAAAATAAGTAAAAATTGACCACAGGTGACATAACCCATCCCCGGGGGTTGAAACTACTCCCACCCCCCAATAACGAAATACCACGAAAACAACGAAAATCAGCTTGAAAACGGCACACTCCCTTATTCGAGGACGGGGAACACATTGGTGACAATATTTTCGAACTACCCTTCATTCACTACCCCTGAACCTGAAAACCACCCCCTCTTCCGATTTTTCGCTGCTAGGCTTGCAAGGGCTTGTAGGATAGAATTTTTTCTCGTCAATTGGAATAAAATAAATAAACCTCGATCAAACGAGACCCAAACAACCCGGTGGTTCAAGCAGCCTTTACACAAAGTTAACTTTTCTATCAATAACTGTGACGTCCATTTCAACTCAGATGAACAGTGTGATTATAATTGTAAAATCGAAAGATCTATTAGCACAGAATGAGAATTATATATAATGAACCAGATGTAATGAATAATCATTGAATGAATAAAAACGTGAATGTTTTTACATATATGATCAATGAAAAACAAAAATATCTACATATACCAATGACCCATGTTAATCAATTCCCTACAAGCTACTGAAAGAAAAGTTTACTTTGTGTAAAGGCTGCTTGAACCCCCGGGTTGGTTCTGATCGAGATTTAACTTATTTTGTTCGAATTGACGAGAAAAAATCCTATTCGACAAGCCCTCGCAAGACCAGCACTGGTCTTTTCCGATTTAGAGGTAGTGGGTAAAGGATAGGTCGGGAAATATTGTCACCATCGTGTTCCCTGCCCTCGAAAACGGGGTCTAGCGTTTTTCAGCTGATTCTCGTAGTTTTCGTGGCATTTTGTTATTGGAAGTGGTGGTAGTTTCAACCACCAGGTTAGGACACCTGTGGTCAATCGTTACTTATTTTATTCGAATTGACAAAAAAAACCCGATCCGACAAGCTCTCGCAAGCCTAGCACCGGAAAATCGGAAAAAGTGGTGGTTTTTCCGGTTTAGGAAGGGTGAAGGGTATGTCGGAAAATATTGTCACCATCGCATTCCCCACACTCGAAAATGGAGGAATAGATGTCTTGCGTTCCAGTCACAGAACATTTGGGGTCAAAGCTTCACCTCAAGGGACTATACAGGGTGAGCCACGGTGGGTGGAGTATGAAAAGTATATGGAGAACGGATCAACAGATTGATTTGAAATTTTGGTTACCAAGATAATCGAGTATGATCTCTCCTACTAAAATATTTTCGAAAGTGTGTTGTTGCCACTTATACGTAAAACTGGCAATATCTTCGTTATTTTAAATGGAATATCCTGTATATTTTTGCATTTTTTGGATCGTCGTCTCTTTCTGAGTATCTTTTGTTAATATTTCCCTATACCTATCTCAAGCCGTTTTCGAGATAATAATTCTTTTCTGAATTTATTGCCAAAAATTTTACTTTCAGTAAATCGTGTCTTCTCCTACCTACACAGCAATTAAAAGATAATTTTTTAGTTGCGGCTAAGCAAGGCCTGAGGGCATCTCCTCCATTAATCAAATGTTTCGAATATCATATAGGGTGAGTTAGAGAACGCTTTCTATAAGTGGCCTAGAAAAATGCACGAAAGTCATTTTTAAATGGAATGCCCTGTATAATTACTGATTCGGAAAGATGACACATTTACCTATTTAAAAAAAGGTCAATACACCCTATACCTAATGCTCACCGTTTTCGATTTATACGCACTTTTCTGTAACCTTACCAAGAATATTAGTCTTTTGGTATATCGTAACGGGTGGGCCATGAAATTTTTATTTTGTCATTTTGTAAAGACGACAGAGATGGTATTTTTCTAAATAAACTTGACGTTAGTGATATTTGCACTTAATTTGAATAGCTGTTACACAAATATGGCAGAAAATAATTATACAAACACAGTTTTAATGGATTTGTTTATTATTCATGGAAAGTGCAATAAGATTATCAGCAGAACTTGTACAAGATTTAATGAGAAATATACGAATTTGCCTCAGATGAACAACAGAAAGTTTCTACGAATTCAGAGAAATTTTATAAATTTTGGTTCGTCATTAACAGAACAATAACTGTCAGTATTAGAATAAAAATAATACCTAAGCAGCAATAACAGTAACAAAGTCTAAAGTAGCAATAACAAACAAGCTAAAAACGTACTCTTCGCCTGTTCACAGAACTTTTTATATAATTGTAACAGATTCTATAGGATACTCTTCGCAGTTTTCTTGTAAATGATGTTAGTTTTTAGACATCTTAAATTTTGTGATACCATCTTTGTTGTGAAAAAAATTATATGAAAAAAAAAAAAAATGAAAAAAAAAAATTCAACCTGTGCGGGATTCGAACACGGGACCTTTTGATTGCAACGCAAAACTCTAGCCGCTGCGCCACCACATATTGCTACGAAAATTGACTGTCTGTGATATATATATCTTTCAACAATCATACATATTTCAACTCCTATTTCTATGAAATATATTAGTAAAATCCATAAACAAAAAGAAAAAAATATATTATGGAAATAATATTTCGCAAGATTTCCATTTTAGTACAAGCGACAAAAATTAAGAGAATATGTATTTTTTTAATTAAATAATTAATAACTTTTTTATTTACCGATCGATTTTCTTCAAAAACAATAGGGTTCTTCCTCTAGCTAACACTAACTTACTTTCTAAATTTCAATACAATCGGACTTTTCTTTCTTAAGTTATCGTGCTTACAAGAAACGTGACGGACGGACGGACAGACGGACATTTTGAAAGTTGTTCAGAATTCGTTCACTAACACAATGATATGAAAATTTTTTCTCTACGAGCGATATTTACGATTTTAGAAATGTGCCGATCAAATACAATATACTCTTCGTTTTTGCGAAGAGTATAATAATACCAATAATAGTTATACAAATCTTAAAACTGTAGTAATAATGGTTCTAAATGTAGACCATTAACTTCCAGACACTTTTATTTACGACGATGGACGACATGGACGACGTTTATTGTAGAAGCTCTTATTTCAGCGGGGTCCAAGTTTTCAATCTATGCAGTTGGATCGCCTTTTCGATGGTCGTTGGATTAGACATTTGGGATCGTGAAATTGGCCTTCGAGGTCCCCTGACCTTACCCGGTTAGATTTTTATTTTTGGGGTACTCTTGAAGATAGAATACAGGAAAGAATTAGAACGTCGAGTGATTCAAGAGATTGAAAACTTGAACCCCGCTGAAATAAGAACTGCTACAACAAACATCGTCCATCGTCGTACACAAAAGTGTCTGGAAGTTAACAGTCTAGATTTCGAACAATTATTACAATAGTTTTAAGAATTTTATAACTGTTATTGGTATTATTTGCTATTGCTCCTTAGACTTTGTTACTGTTAGGTATTATCTTTTCCTAATACTGACACTGTTATTATTCTGTTAATGACGAACCAAAATTTATAAAATTTCTCTGAATTCGTAGAAACTTTCTGTTGTTCATCTGCGGCAAATTCGGATATTTCTCATTAAATCTTGTACAAGTTCTGCTGATATTTTATTGCACTTTCCACAAATCCATTAAAACCGTGTTTGTCTAATTATTTTCTGCTATATTTGTGCTACAGCTATTCAAATTAACTGCAAATATCACTAACGTCAAATTTATTTAGGAAAATACCATGTCCGTTGTCTTTACAAAATGACAAAATAAAAATTTCATGGCCTACCCGTTATGATATACCAAAAGACTAATATTCTTGGTAAGGTTACAGAAAAGTGCGCATAAATCGAAAACGGTGCGCATTAGGTATGTCACCTTTCCGAATCAGTAATAATATACAGGGCATTTATTCCATTAAAAAAAATTGACTTTCGTGCATTTTTCTAGGTCACTTATAGAAAGCGTCCTCTAACTCGCCCTGTATGATATTCGAAACATTTGATTAATGAAGGAGATGCCCCCAGATCTTGCCTAGCCGCAACTAAAAAATTATCTTTTAATTGCTGTGTAGGTAGGAGAAAACACGATTTACTGAAAGTCAAATTTTTGGCAAAAAATTCAGAAAAGAATTATTATCTCGAAACGGCTTGAGATAGGTATAGAGAAATATTAACAAAAGTTACTCAGAAGGAGTCGGCGATCTAAACAATGCAAAAAGATACAGGGTATTCCATTTAAAATAACGAAGATATTGAGAGTTTTACGTATAAGTAGCAACACTGCACTTTCGAAAATATTTTATTTGGAGAGATCATACTCGATTATCTTGGAAATCTTTGAAAGCAATCGGTTGATCCGTTCTCCATATACGTTTAATACTCCACCCACCGTGGCTCACCCTGTATAAGAACTTTATATTTTTAGACTGGCGGCCGAACTATGGAATTTTGAGCATTGTGCCCATGAGAACTATTGTTTAGGAGGCCAAGACCTATAAGATACTAAAAGGGCATAGCCGGGTAAGCATGGTGTGACTGCCCCCAAGCGTCTGGCGCTTATATTTGTGCAGTAGGAAGCAATCTTGGAAAGTAGCAATTTCACAAAATATTAGCCCGAAAAAGGGACCGGTTTGGGGTGAGTAAGGGAGGGTTGATTTTAGCAGAACTATTTTTTTTCTAAGAAACGGCGCATTCAATCGTTTTGTAAAAAATATATGTTAAAGACCTACTGAGAAAGTACTAAATAAAAAATCATGCTCAAATTCCGAAAACAGATACAGTAAAAAAAACATATATATTATTTTCAAATTTTTTTTAGGGTAACTTATCCTGGGGTACCAGCCTGAATTTTTTTCTGTAGCATGTCTGGGGACTCACTTATGTTATGTTTTTTTCCCACTCTTGTGCGAAGATTACGCCATACTTAAAAAAAATGCCGAATTGTACAGTGTCGTATGCATATTTTGTCAACAATTAACCCCTTTCACGTAAAGAAGGCCAAAATGCAAAGTAAATATGGATACCTGAGTAGTGTATACATACTAGTGATTAGTGATTATGGAAATGGTGAACGTTGTAAGAGAAACCAATATAACGCTGCAACGCTGACAGTTAATTAGGTGATCAATAGAGTTTAACTCTCTTGCGCCGCAAAAATCAGTTTATGGCCGGAATGTTAAATATCATTAAGGGTAAAAACTAAAGTCAGCGGTACTATCGATATTACCGTCGGCGGGGATAAGAGCTTGGTCTTAACAGTCATGTGTTGTTAATAATTTGCAGCACTAAATCGTAGCATTACTAACCTGTGATGGATATGGATGTTAATCTTCCTCACTGTCATCTGCAATCACTGCACTCATGCTATCCTTCTGAAACAATAGAGAAAGAACTTCCGCCGGTTTAGGTATGCTTGATAGATATCGTCCTTGCGAAAGATAATGCACGACAGCAGCTACATGGGAACAACATCCAATAGTTCGATTCCCACTGGCACATTCAAAGAAATTGCAAAACTGCCTTTTGTAGATATTTCCAGCAAAGATGTACTGGACTTCCCAGAAATGACGGATTTAAAACTGTTTTTTACCGGATCGTATCAATATAAACAAATGATTTCGTACCTCGAAGTCATAAATGAAGACGGAACACTTAATATTCAGTACGCTAAGGACCAGTCCAATGTACTCAAAATACACGTTTGTTCACGTCATATCAAAACGAAGGTTTACCGATGTTTCCTCGACTATATTCCCCACAGTGTCGGCGTTAGAAGACATTTCTGTGAATGTGCCAATGGGTATCAAACTGTTGGATGTTGTTCCCATGTAGCTGCTGTCGTGTATTACCTTTCGTACGGATGATATCTAGCAAGCATACCTAAATCGGCAGAAGTTCTCTCCCTATTGTTCCAGAAGGATAGCATGAGTACAGTGATTGCAGATGAGAGTGAGGAAGATTAACATCTATATCCTTCTCAGGTTAGTAATGCTACGATTTAGTGCTGCAAATTGTTAACAACCAAGCTCTTATCCCCGCCGACGGTAATATGTGAATAATGACAGTCTTTGACAAGGTACTCCATAGTACCGCTGACTTTAGGTTTTACCCTTAATGATATTTAACATTACGGATATAAACTGATTTTTGCGGCGCAAGAGTCAACTTTATTGAGCACCTAATTAACTGTCAGCGTTACAGCTTTATGTTGGTTTCTCTTACAACGTTCACCATCTCCATAATCACTAGTCACTAATATGTATACACTACTCAAATATCCATATTTACTTTGCAGTTTGGCCTTTTTTACTTGCAAGGAGTTAATTGTCCACAAAATATGCATACGGCACTGCACACTTCGGCATTTTTTTTAAGTATGGCGTAATCTTCGGACAAGACTGGGAAAAAAATATAACATAAGTGAGTCCATAGACATGCTACAGAAAAAAATTTAGGCTGGTACCCCAGGGATAAGTTACCCTAAAAAAAATTTGAAAATAATATATATGTTTTTTTTATTGTATCTGTTTTCGGAATTTGAGCATGATTTTTTATTTAGTACTTTCTCAGTAGGTCTTTAACATATATTTTTTACAAAACGATTGAATGCGCCGTTTCTTAGAAAAAAATAGTTTTGCTAAAATCAACCCTCCCTTACTCACCCCAAACCGGTCCCTTTTTCGGGCTAATATTTTGTGAAATTGCTACTTTCCAAGATTGCTTCCTACTGCACAAATATAAGCGCCAGACGCTTGGGGGCAGTCACACCATGCTTACCCGGCTATGCCCTTTGGTGCAATTTAACCGAGGGCCATTTTCCTATCATTCCGTGTGAGGTCCTTTCAATCACTTACAAAAAAAAAAATTCTGCTCCGAGGACTAAACCTATCATGCCTTAAGCATTTTTGTGTGTTGAAACTGAATTTTCAATTTAAAAAAATTTCTATCCAGTAGATTTCGAGTAAATCCCGGTTTTTATTGTCATTTACGTATTTTACAATGTTTTTAACAAAAAGAAATTTTCTTCATTTATACCGTTTTCTTTGGAATTTGTTGTCTAAAAAATTATTATTAGAAATTTTATTGATATTTTCATTTTTGAGGTGCGATATTTGAGTGCAGATAATAAAGAGAGTACCGGAGAAGAGTATAGCAGAATAAGCATTGTAAAATGGCCCCAGAAGCGTTTGGGCCTCATTCGGTGTCAGTAAATCGACAATAGGAAAAGAAATCGAGTTTTGGCCCCCAGTCGCCACGGGTAACCCCTGTACCCTAATAAACATGACATTTCGTTTTCATTTTTTATCTCTGCAAGTTGTTCGTTAATTATTATGAAAAAAATAGACGATGTACGTGTAATTTAAGTGCATCTTAGCAAAAAAAATCAGCTGATTTTGCTGCCTCCTTCGAATAAAAAAAATATTTAAATATTAGAATATTTATATTTTCATGAAAATAATGATTCGCATACACAAAACTTTTACCAAAAATACATTGTTATGAATAATTTATTGTAGATTTTTTTCAAATTTTTTGGAGCGGTGCGCCATAATTAAAAAAAATAAAAACGACGCATTATTTAGTGGTGCTTAACCATTGAAACTTTAATTCACACAAAAAAAGTGCTCTATCCGGCGGACCAGACCAGTGTATCCGTATGTACTTGGATCCGCTAAAACCGAATTGTCAGATTGGATCGTTTTTCACCCCTAACCCCAAAAAACACTCCCCCCCCCCCCAAAAAAAATGGTCTGTCCAGCGGACCAGACCATTATATTCCTATGTATTTGGACCTCCTGAAACCGAGTCCGAAGTCAGAATTGTCAGATTGGCTCGTTTTTCGCCCCTTACCCCAAAAAACACCCCCAAAACAAAAACAAATTGGTCTGTCCGGCTGACTATACCAGTGTATCCTTATATATGGTAACCTGCTGGATCCAGATTCGAAGTTAGAATTAACAGATTGGCTCGTTTTTCACCCCCGACCCCGAAAAACACCCCCCCCCAAAAAAAAATTGGGGGGTTATGTATTCTTATATATTTGGATCTACTGAAACCGAATTCGATGTCAGAATTGTCAGACTGGCTCGTTTTTCACCCCCAACCACAAAAACGCCTCCAAAACAAAAACAAAGTGGTCTGTCCGGCGGACCATTCCAGTGTAAAAACAACCCCAAAAACAAAAAGAAAATGATCTGTCCGGAGGACTATACCAGTGGATCCTTATGTAATTTGACCTGCTGAATCCGAATTTGAAGTCATAAGTGTCAGATTTGCTCGTATTTCACAACACCCCCAAAACAAAAAAAGTGGTCTGTCCGGCGGACCATGCCAGTGTATCCTTATATATTTGGGCCGCTGAAACCGAATCCGAAGTTAGATTGCTCGTGTTCACCCTTTACTCACAAAAAAACACCCCCCCCCCTACAAAATGGTCTGCCCGGCGGACCATACCAGTGTATCCTAAAGTATTTGGTGAGGATACACTGGTATGGTCTGTTGGACAGCCCACTTTTTTATTTTGGGGGTGTTTTTTGGGGATAGGAGTGAAAAACGAGCCAATCCGATTCGGTTTTAGCGGGTCCAAATTCGTACGAATACGCTGGTCTGGTCCACTGGACAGTTTCAATGGTTAAGCACCACTATACAATGCGTCGTAACAGTTTTTATTTTTTTTAATTATGGCGCACCGCTTCAAAAAATTTGAAAAAAATCTACAATAAACTACTCATAATTATGTATTTTTGGTAAAAGTTTTGTGTATGCGAATCATTATTTTCATGAAAAAATAAATACTCTTATTTTTAAATGTTTTTTTTTTATTCGAAGGAGGCAGCAAAATCAGCTGATTATTTTTCTAAGATGCTTTAAATTACATGTACATCGTCTATTTTTTTCATAGTAATTAACGCACAACTTGCAGAGATAAAAAATGAAAACTAAATGTCATGTTTATTAGGGTTACAGGGATTACCCGTGGCGACGGGGGGCTAAAACTCGAGGAAAACATTTCTTTTCCTATTGTCGATCTACTGACACCGAATTAGGCCCAAACGCTTCTGGGGCCATTTTACCACGCTTATTCTGCTATACCCTTTTAATTTTACAAGATAAATTGTTTCAATTTTACATGAAACAATGGTCGGATTTAATTCAAAACTTCTCAGAGCACTTGTTATCATGCCTAAAACAAACTAAAATACGAAAATCGCTGCAACAAGACGATTTCTTATTCACCTTTTTGCCTGAGCTTGATTGCACTAATATTAATATATTGTATATCGTAATTTCTACAAAGGAAAATATTAAAAGAAACGATGTCGATACGATGAGCTATCAATAATATTATTGCGAAATTGGATTTAATCAATTCTTTAGAATATTTTTTTTGTTTAAAATTTTATTGACATCCTCTACTTTAAGCAGTGTTATTAGTTCCTTAAACATTTTCCCAGGTAGGTTAAAAATAACTGGGTTCGATAAAAATATCATTAGGCCTTAGCGGGTCATCAGGAGATTGGGTCATCAGATAAAGATACCCTATTAGAAGTGCAATATGGTCCACGCTCCAGCTCGAAGCAAAATTCTCAGATGGGATTTTATATAGCTTCTTTATAATATCAATAAACTGTATTGTCAGTTTGATATTAAGTTACTGTATCATTTCGAGAAGTCTCCACTATTCTTTAATTTTATCTTTTAATGTGGAATAGTATTGTTCTTATAGACGGAGAGCTGACGGCCGCGGAGGTAATACGATATTACCTCCGGCTGGAATTTTGAGAAGTGGTTGGGGGGACCATCAGAAAGTGGCATCTGCAAGGATTTTGCTCAAAACCCCTGCAAAGGACACGTCAGATGACTCAAAAATGAAAAAATTTTTGCTCAAAAAATGATCATACCTCCGGCTGAAAATTTGCACATTACCTGTTTGAAGGTCACAAATAACGTATGTAAATCGTCAGACGCCTAGGTCGCTGCCAAAGACGCCCTCAAAGTTGTCATTTTTTTTTCAAAATTTTTTTTTCCTTACCTCCGTCTGACGTTTTAACATATTGCAACACAGACTATTCTAAGCACAAATTAAAGTCGTCAGACGAAAATGCTGCTGCTACAACGTTCACAAGGTTCCAGCCCGCCTGAGGAGGGTATAGTTTTTTTTCGAAAATGTATTTTCGTTACCTCCGCCTGACGTTTTTACATATTATCCTAGAGACAATTTTAAATACATATGTAAATCGTCAGACGAAAATACCGCTGCAAAATCCTGAAATATCGCGAAATTCCAGCCTAAATTACTGAATATTGTTTCAACATCTACATATTTGCCTGCCTGTTCAATTTAGTGGGAGGCGCGCACGTGTAGACTGTGGGAGGGACTTCTGACCTGTTGCCGGCAAAGCATGCCGAGATTTGACACTACTGTTAATCAAGTTATTTTAACAAGAAACCAATTGCAAATAAAGCCGTATTAATCAATAATTGGATTTCATCTGATTTCGCATTTTCTTGTTTACCCCACTTTATCCCATCACTGCAGTGTATTCGCCTAGACATCCCCAGCTAAAATAACTGTAATCTGAAAAGGGGAGAGATTAGAAGACAAGTAGCTTTCAGATTTTTATTTTATTTAAGTCATTGCGTGTGCGTTAAACAGTATTATCGTAGGTAACTCTTTTAAAATTACGATTTATAAGACGGAAGAACGAGTGCAAATTATTAAATGGTATTTTGGAAATAATACGGCTGCAGAAGTTGTCGCCCGATTTGTTTTTGCATTTGAGGATCGACCGGTTCCGACGGAACAAACAGTTTTGAACATTGTTCATAAGTTTGAATCATCTGGATGTGTAAAATCTTGCAGAAAATGTAATAATGAAGGTGGTGACAATGATGGCAGACATGAGTGACGAACGGGAACAGAGGAAAATAAATGTGTGTAGTTTTGCGGAGGCACATGCCCCCTGTTCCAGCAGACAAATCTCTGTCGATGTACCTGACCGCACGGTTCGGGCAATTTTAAAACGTAACAAATATCATTGTTATAAAGTTGCCGTCACACAAGAAATTTTTCCCGATGACTTTATACGACGTATGGAATTCTGTGAGACCATGATGGAAAAGGCGAACGAAAATGAAACTTACATTAAAAATATTTTATTTACTGACGAAAGTTCATTTTCGCTGCATGGTCGTCACAATTCATCCGTTACTAGATATTGGTCCCGGGAAAATAAATATTTAAGTATGCGACACCGAATTTTTGAAAATAAAATGACAACTTTGAAGGTGTCTAACACCCCTTTGGCAGCGACCTATGCATCTGACGATTTACATACAGTATCTGTGACCTTCAAACAGGTAATGTGCAAATTTTCAGCCGGGGGTATGATAATTTTGCAGGGGTTTTGAGCAAAATCCTTGCAGATGGCACTTCCTGATGGCCCCCCAACCCCTTCTCAAAATTCCAGCCGGAGGTAATATCGTAGTACCTCCGCGGCCGCCAGCTCTTAGTTTATTATGCTTGTTGATAAACTGTTCCTACGAACAGTCGGTAATGTGGACGGTGAAAAGTATTTAATGAAAGCAAAATGTTTATTCTGTTATTATACTCTTCGCAAAAACGAAGAGTATATTGTATTTGATCGGCACATTTCTAAAATCGTAAATATAGCTCCTAGAGAAAAAAATTTCATATCATTGTGTTAGTGAACGAATTCTGAACAACTTTCAAAATGTCCGTCTGTCTGTCCGTTCGTCACGTTTCTTGCAAGCACGATAACTTAAGAAAGAAAAGTCCGATTGTGTTGAAATTTGGAAAGTAAGTTAGTGTTAGCTAGAGGAAGAACCCTATTGAAGAAAATCGATCAATAAATAAAGAAGTTATTAATTATTTAATTTAAAAAAAAATATTCTCTTAATTTTTGTCGCTTGTACTTAACAATCAATTTTCGTAGCAATATGTGATGGTGCAGTGGCTAAAATTTTGCCTTGCAATCCAAAGATCATGTGTTCGAATCCCACACAGGTTATTTTTCATTTTTTTTTCATATAATTTGTTTTTTCACAACAAAGATGGTATCACAAAATTTAAGATGTCCAAAACTAACATTATTTACAAGAAAACTGCGAAGAGTATCCTATAGAATGTGTAGCAATTATATAAAACGCTCAGTAAATTGGCGAAGAGTACCTACGTTTTTAGCTTGTTTGAATACCTTATTTATGTCAACATCTTGACGAAGTTGAGCCACAGCTGTTTCGCCACTTAACCAGGATACATTCACACACAAGTAGCAACACAACAACCATTCCCTGAGGCATTGCCATCTGTCGTAACTGATTCTTGAACCGGGGAGATATAAGAGCTGTTAGTCGTGTTGTCTCACTCAACCGCGGTCTAGTTCACTGCTATTGTCTCACTACCAAATTACACAGTTCATTTAATATTCATATCCTAGCCAGTATTTGAATTTGGGACCCTTTAGTTTCAAGTGGGAGGAGTAGGGAGAAGAAAAAGAGTTGTCTGTAGATTCTTCCACTACAGCATTTCTTTTATAAACTGTAGGGCTTCGGCTCCGTTCTCATTAAAGTTTTCATATATTTCAAAGGGAGAAGCATTTTCAAACAGATATTTTCAAAAATTAAAGATTGTGAGGAGATACTTCTGATTTCATGATATTTCTTAAAAATTGTACATTTGGTGAAGTGGACTTGCATTTTGTCTAGGAAACTAATGCAACCTGAAATGTTATTCCATAAAACTGTTGTTTAGACTTTTATAAACATGTATAAAAAATCGTTCGAAGAATCTACCTGATCTGAGCTGCTTAAATATAAAAGTTTGTGAAAGAAAGTTCGCTCGCATCTCAATTTGAGTGGTGCGAGTGCTTTTATTAATTGTGTTTTTGTCTTCAGCTATTTACTAGAAGATCTTTAGGGTAAGTACTTAATTTGTATGTAATATTAGACTACCATTTTATTTTAAAACAGTTAAATTTTTTTTTTTCTATAAATACTATAAAGGGCTTTTTTTATTTTTTAAATTTCGTGAGACATAACTAAAACTCCTTACAAAACCTCATTGAGTTTTTTGTTCTCAAATGAAGCGTATCGGTATTGGGGGATTTTTTTTTTAGGTCTCTGACTAAGAATCTGCAATTAGTTTTTAAAAATTCAAGATGACGAACATAAAATAGTAGACATTTTGTTATGTGCTCCAATTTTGATTAAAATCGGTATCTGGTCTGGTCGGAATAGGAATGTAGAGCAATTTTTATATATCGAAAATGGCGGCAGATATGTAGATTATAAAGATTAATTTTAAGTTTATGGTTTTGTTTATTAAAGAATCAGTTTGCGTATAGATGGGGGAAGAAAAGGGAAATGTAGTGATGATTAGAAAACTCTAAAAATTATAATATTATTATGTTATATTTTTTTCCAAAAGAGCGTTTTTTAAAAGATTTTTTTTTAGAATTTAAGTCTAGACTGGGTCTATTGGTAGGTAAAAGTAGTGACAGTGGAACCACAAACGACGGTACTACAGCTCGAAGATTTCTTTCCAACCCTGCTATATCGGCATTAATCACAACAATTGACGAGAATCTCATCAAGAAATTTGCTGTTATTTTGCAAGCACTTTCATGTAGTCACCCAATTAACACTGATGCATTTCACGAATATACATACCCTCGACACTGCAAGACAGTTTATAGCTCTATATCACTGGTACTACATGTCAGCTTCCGTTCACAAAATACTAGTCCCCGGTTCTTCAGTAATACAGTTTGCGTTATTGCCAATAGGTCAATAATTTATCGGAAGAAGCTCAGGAAGCCAGAAACAAAGATTTTAAGAAAATATCGGGAGCAGCATAGCACAAAATTTGATCTAATCCGTTTATCACATATTTTAAGAAAATTTGTCAAGAAGAAACTACCAAAGATTTCTTCGCATGTTTTAGCACTTTTTAAATAGCCCCCAATCCCAGTTTCAGAGGATATGTGCACATCGGTACTGAAACTAAGGATGAAGTCGGCGACTATTCAAATGACAAGCGACGACACTTCAGATGATACAATAAATTTTACATCTATATTCATGGCTATAAATGAATTAACGAATTGTAATATATTATTTAAATAAACTCATAATTCAGTAGAATAAAGTTTTTTGTGTTTAGTGACAGTAATCACTCCTAAAATTACTCTCATTGTCTTATCTTCTAATAAATTTTTAACTCTATTTATGTAATATAGAACGCTTCACGGTTGAGAAAACCGTTAATAATAATAATAATTGTACCCTTAAAAGCCATTCCACAGATTATTTCTTCTAAATCTACTCCATTGATTAGCCTATTCTAAAGCTGTACAGTACAAAAAATATATCTAAAATGGAACACTTTGAGTACCTACCCCTACATTTGTATTATTCTTTTATATCGTAATGTACCTTTTAAAAACTTTTAGGCTAAAATCAGATTTTCTACCGCATATTTTTATTTTCGTTCACTGTGCAGCCGCTTAAATCTACTAAAATTAGGGGAAAAAAATTATAATCCGAAATCCGTTTTAAAACGTACCAAAAAAAAGTTAAAGTAGTTTCTTTAAGTACACTATTAAAACTAAACGATCGCGGAGAGATCTTTTTTATCGTTTAGTTTTTTGCTACACGTGTTTGAAAATTACTTTTATATACTTATTTTAGAAACGAAGGTTAGGTAAATCTAAATTAAAGCTGATAGACGTAATCTTCAATTTGCTTCTTGGTACGTTTGGATCGCGATATAGAATTTCATTTAGCAAATTTTATTTCTATAATAATAAATGTTTTTTTATTTGAAATACACTGTCAAACTTTTTGGTAAACCCTCATGAATTTTAACGACGTTAATAACTGAATATTTATAGTTACTTTTCTTTTAGTTAGTTTTTATAGTTTCTTTTTAATTTACTGAATGCTGCGTGATTTTGGTCTGAATCGACCATTTTGTATGCGCCATTTTAGATTTTGATTTTTTAGCGCCGCTCTAGTTATTGAAAGTATTAAAAATACTTTTTTTTTTCGGCCGACCAGAAAGTACACCCTTTCTGGAGAAATTATCCGCCAGAAATTAACGTTTTCCCGGGCTAGACCGGAAAGTGACATTAGAGATCAGCAATAGTATATTGTGTATTTAGGTGTGAAAGCAATACATTCCCGGACGACGATGCAAATTGTTGGTCGAGGCGCTAGCCGAGGCCAACAAGCATCGAAGTCCGGGAATGTGCTTTCACACCGAAATACACATACTATTTTTTCTGAAATCACAATCAATAGTATTATAAATTAAGGAATTTGTATTAATACATAACATTTCTTCATTACAATCTAACTGTATTCTAATAAATGCAATTTTAATGTGAGTTGGTTTGTCTGCGTGTATTTATTTACTGTCTAAAATATACATAAAAAACCGTACGGGAATGTTACTTTCCCGGCCTAGGCCGGGAAAGTAACATTCCCGTACGGTTTTATTGATCGTTGCTTGGCAACGGATCTTTCCGGTCTGTTTTCTGATAGTTTCTTAGCAACGGACTAAAACACTGACATTGTGCATTTTTCGATCTGAAATCGCGCCGAAAATGTAGACATTGCCGATCGATTTTAGAGAAAAGCTTTTCCGATCCCCGTTATTCTCGTTGCTTTGGAAACGAATTTGTATTGATTGTTGAGTTTAGTGTCCAAATAGATAAATACACTTAACTTTTACGAGTTTTCAAAAGTCAATTCACAAGTTATGGAAAATATGGATTCAAATTTTGAAGCGTTACAAGCAAAAATTGAAGTTGTATAATATGTGTGTATTTTATATAACACAGCCCCACAAAAAAAAAAAAAAAACTTTTCAGGGCAGCGATTCAGACCCATGTATCCTTATGTATTTTCGGTCGCTGAATCCGAATCCGAGGTCAAAAAAAATCGTACACCCCCAAAATCTTTAGCTAGAGCTAAAAAACACCTCTGGAATGGGGTAAAAAGAAGATTAAGCTACGAGAATAGTTGTTACATCTTAATCAATCGAATTATACAAATTAAGGTTAAACAGCAACGTACATACAATAGATATGAAACACACCCCAATAGTACAGAAAACGAAGACCGAAAAATCCCTCAGTTCGGAAATAAATAGTGCTCAACGGATTATTATTTTAAGTTGTAGGGTTGATCCTCAGGAGTAACATACCAAAAGTCCCCAGCCGTGGGCCTTGTGCGTTAGGTGGGTGGGGGGTGGAAAGGGTCGATTTGTAAGTTTTTCATTATTATCTCGAAAACTAAGCATCTTAGCGAAAAGGTCATTCTATTCAAAATAAAAGTAAATTAAATTGTCTACAAAAAAGATTCTATTCATTTTTTCGCTAGGAGCAGTAGTTAAGGGCGCACGTGAGTTTGAAAATGCGAATAGCTGGAAAAACTGTGTATTGTGGGAGGTAATGAAGTAGAAAATTTTATAATGTTACAAGTATTTACAAGGCCATATTAAGTAATTGGTCGAGTTCATCGACAAGAT
The DNA here is from genome assembly GCA_936432065.2 of Rutpela maculata. Taxonomy (NCBI): domain Eukaryota; kingdom Metazoa; phylum Arthropoda; class Insecta; order Coleoptera; family Cerambycidae; genus Rutpela; species Rutpela maculata. The sequence goes on along the minus strand of OW386286.2, from coordinate 239,784,780 downwards.
CATCATCATCGTCGTCGCCGTTGATGCTGACGATTGGAGGGCCGTTGGTACACGAAGCGCGGCAACTGCTGCATACAAGCGAGCAGGGTATGCCTGCTTTGCGGCACCCGCAACGGCCCCCACAACCAGTTGTGCACCCGCAAAATATGTTATTTAGGACGGATTCTGGCGCAACTGAGTCCGTGCTTGTGACGGGGGTAAGGAAGCCATCCGACCCCCTCATCCATCCCCAAGCAGTTGGCTCCTGCTGCTGATCTCCATATAGCCATTGCTGAATCTGCAAACAATAATTCGTCCTTTGTAGTTTAAAAAAATGTGACACAATCTTGTCTAAGCAAATACAAAACAAGTTAATGTAAACAAGCATATATTGATATAAACCTGCAAATGAACTCTAAGGGAGTGTTTGCGAGCAGCCCCTCTGGTGGGTGGAAGTGCTGCAAAATCATATTGCAATATTATAAAATTTTCTACTCGTTAAGCTTTACCTCCCAAAATACAGTTTTTCCAGCTATTCGCATTTTCAAACTCACGTACGCCCTTAACTACTGCTCTTAGCGAAAAAATGAATAAGATCTTTTTTGTAGACAATTTAATTTACTTTCATTTTGAATAGAATGACCTAGGATGCTTAGTTTTCGAGATAATAATGAAAAACCTACAAACCGACCTTTTCCACCCCCCTCCCGCCTAATGCACAAGACCCACGGCTGGGGAATTTTGGTATGTTACTCCCAAGGGTCAACCCTACAACTTAAAATAATAATCCGTTGAGCACTATTTATTTCCGAATTAATGTCTTCGTTTCCTGGCCTACAAGGGAGGGGCGAAACTATAAATATTCAGTTATTAACGTCGTTAAATATTATGAGGGTTTACCAAAAAATTTGACAGTGTATTTCAAATAAAAAAACATTTATTATTATAGAAATAAAATTTGCTAAATGAAATTCTATATATAAAAAAATCGATCCAAAACAGCAATGACTGCTGAAAAAGCTCGAAATGTCTAAGTTTTGCTAAACTGACAAGAAACTGCATCAGGTCCATCACAATCTTCATAAACTGCCCCTATAGGGGTGAGAACAACCAAACAACACGAGAAAAACAAGAAAAAGCATAAAATCCAACAGGAAATTGCGTGGTACTCTAAAATAGAACTTACACACCATCAACGTCCTACAGTGTCAACCCTCAGAGCGTGTGGAAACTAACCCTATTCAAGATTCAACTTGAAAAGAGCTGCAATGACCCTCGAAAAAGCTGGAAACTCCGGAGGTTTGTAAAGGTGAGAAGAGTCGGCAGTAGTTTTGGCTCAATTATTGAAAAGTACCCCAACAGCGCTGCTAAAAATCACCCCTTATCTTAAATGACACAGAAAAAACAAGAAAAAAACATTTATCCAAAAGTATATCCATTTTTATGGATGCTATGATTGGTTAAAATTGCGGAGTAGTTAGACTTAGAAAGTCACGTACCAATGTTGTTAATCAATTCCACTCCTCTAGGGGGTGAAAACTACCCCCTGTGTGAGAAACAACTATGAGAAGTTACAGTGACTTCTGAAAAACACGAAACATCTGCGTTTTGTTTTTCCAGCATTCTACGGATATCTCGCAACCCCCTGGGAGTGGTTTTCAAGCACAGCATCGAACATAGTGTAGTATCATCTCACTTTCACACAACGCAGGTGTTTCGAATTTTTATAGAAGTCACTGTAACTTTTTATAGTTAAATTTTACAGAGGGGGTAGTTTTCACACCCTCTGAGGGTTGACACTGAAAGACGTTGATGGTACGTAAGTTTCTAGTTGTATTTTAGAGTACTACGCAATTTCAGCCAATCATAGCATCCATGAAAATAGAAATTCTGTTGGATTTTACGTTTTTTCTTGTTTTTCTCGTGTCCTTTAGGCTTGTTCTCAACCCCATGGGGGAATTTATGAAGATTAAGATTAAGTCGGATCTAATGCAGTTTCTTGTTACTTTAACAAAACTTAGGCATTTCGAGCTTTTTCAGCAGTCCTTGTTGTTTTTTATCGATTTTTTTATATATGGGGGCTAGTTTTCGCCCCTCCCTGGGGGTGTGTTTCATATCTATTGTATGTACGTTGCTGTTTAACCTTTATTTGTATAATTCGATTGATTAAGATTGTAACAACTATTTTCCTAGCTTAATCTTCTTTTTACCCCATTCCAGGGATGTTTTTTAGCTCTAGCTAAAGATTTTGGGGGTGTACGATTTTTTTGACCTCGGATTCGGATTCAGTGACCGAAAATACATAGGTCTGGATCGCTGCCCTAAAATTTTTTTTTGTGGGGCTGTGTAATTAGTTATTTTTGTTTGTCGTTGTATTTGTTAGAATATTTATTAAAAAAATAATACAAAATTGATTTTGTATGAGTGTCAGCTGAAAAAAAAATATATATATTATACGTTACACGATCGAACACACTGTTTTGCAGGTCTCCTCAAGCTTCCAGGACTCACCTGCGGCTCGCCAGGCAGAACACCTCTTTCTGGTCTTGTAACGTAACCATCTACGATCGACATATCGACATATGAAGTAGGCTTTTTACTAGCATCACAGGAACTATACAGAAGTGAAAGCAAGCCTTTCTGGCGGGACCAAATTTGTTCATAGTCGTCATGACGATAAGGCATATATTTGTCAAAAGCCATATGGTAATTCTTGACGTTGTGCGATTGACAGTCTTTGAAACTCTTACACGGTGGTTGGTTATTTTCGTGCCTTTTTCTTCCAATTTTCGACAATTTTTATTCTAAGTTTATTTATTTATTTGATCTTTGTTTATAATGGGTTCTAAAGGTTATAGGGGTTGTGCTTATCATCCATGCCCTTCGAAGGTGAAACAAATAAGCTTCTTTCTATTTCCCAAAGATTCTGAAAGGTATGTACAAATTTATATTACTGAAACAACTAGAAAGTAATGTTAGATATACTAAACAATTAGCAGTTGAAAAGAAGTAATATGAAAGGAAATATTTTCTTATCAGATATGCACAGAATATGTTCATCAGTTACTAATGAACAGAATTATATTGTGACCATGAATAAGGTAATTAAGTAATGACTCTCAACTGGTACCGTACTAAAGAACTTTTCATTGTATCAATTAAAAAAATCAATAATAGGGCATGTGCAATAATGTGCATCATATAACTAACATAACCTCAAATTTTAAGTTATTCAGGTTTATTCTCATTTTTAATGTTTGTATACTCATTTCAGCTCCAAGCAAATATTTAAAAATTCAGGCTAATAATTTTTCAATAATGTTGGTTAATAAGAATAGACTGCTAATTAAAGGTTAGATTTCCAACCTACAAAAAGAGTCCTATTTTAATAGGAGAAAGTATTTAGAACTTCAAAAACATTGAACACTGAATTAGATTTTAGTTGAAAGTATGGAAACCAAGCCGAAATTTTAATAACAGCTACGAAATACTCATAAATCATAAGAAATGTATATTTTTGAGGTTAGCTGTGGCGTCACATTCACGTATATTGTTATTTTACGTAAACATTTTTTTCACTGTACTATTTGATTTGTAATATTCTATTCAACAATATTATATACATAATATATGTCTCTTTCATTGTATATCTATACATTGTACTACTTTCCATGATAGTATTTTCATATTCTGGTAGCAGTATGAAAAAAAATGCATTGGCTTAAAAGCGCATTATTATGATTAATGATGCCTGCAATACGGGATATAAATATAAAAGTGTACTTCTTTTTTGAACAGTCTGCAATACACCATGACTTGGGCCACCAACTTCATTAATACCATAAATAAGTATTCTTATTCATGTACCTATCTACTAAATATAAAACAAGACAGTTTTCCCAGTGTACAGTGTATTGGACCGAAATATAGATATATTTTTTGTATACATCATTTCTCTGAGTGGTAGTAAGGCATATTACTGTCACTTCGAGGTCACATAAATCAGACACCCGATATCAAAGGTGCCGCGGCAAGCTTTCGCTTCTGTATAGTTCCTGTCTTCTGTGCTAGCATTTTGAAAGCGCAAAGTTGACGTTTTCCAAGCAACTGTGGATAATGTAACTTTGGCGCACACGTCTCCCAAGGCAACGTGCAGCAATAGTATATTATGCAATAAGCAAAAAATTACCATTTTGTACGAGTGGCATACTATACTTTTTCTACGACAACCTACTACTCACGTTCAATATTCTAATAAACTTTGTTACAAAGAAATATGCAAATATTTCTTTTATTGCTTTGAGTACACTAAAATATTATTGAGAGAAATACTGATGACATATTCAAATATCCTGTCGCTAGTGTCATATTCTCAAAGCCGCCGTCGCTCTAGTCGTCGCATTAGCCACAGCGGACCGCATAATGGTTCATAATGAAACTGTTGCTAGGCAACAAATGCAGTATGAATCATAACGTGTCAGGACCGCTATGCAATATGATATTCTGCGCAAAATGTTTCTGTTGATTGAATTTATGATCGTTTAATAGGCATATTTCGATGTTTTCGTAGAAAAAGTACTTTAAAGTTTCAGTGCATCTGTACTGACACAAGCTTGGTGGGAACATTAACAATGTATTTTTCTGAAATAATAATGCACCAAAACTGTTGTTAATGTAATGAGAGTTGATTTAAGAGTAACAATTAATTATATAATTTATTTATGCAAAGAATATGAGCTATACAATAATTAATAAAACTTGAATAAAATAACAGCGATTGTGTTTTGTTCGTCTCTTTATTTTGATCACATACGCAAGGCCGTTTCCAGTCAAAATTCAACTTAATCATTCCTTTTATTTTGATATTTTCAAACGATCGTAGATAAAATTATGTGTGTATTTCGAGCGTAAAGTGACATTGCCGCTCTCAAGTGACTTACACTATCGTGCGGAAATGTGGCACTTTGTGCTCTTAATACACAAATAGCAATTGCTAGATTTGATAGAAAGTGTTTATTAATTTATATTAATTTTGCATGATTCGGATCTAAAATCGACTATTTTGGAGCCCCCATTATATTTGCTAATTTTATAAACACTAGACTCATAATCAACGATCTCAAAAACATTTTGGTAAAAATTTTCAGGACAACATAAATAAAATTTTTCACGTTATAACATTTTAGGATGATTTCTTTTGACAAAATTGATATTGTGAAGTTCTAAAAAAACAGCTGACAAAGAAAAGTGATAAAAAACTTCATTTTTGATTATAGAAAGTCACTTAAAAGATTTTTAGGTCGATTTCCCAACAACATACTTTTTTCGTCCAAGTGCACTCCACTAAATTCTACAAAAAAAGAACTTTTCAATCAAAACTGATCTAATATTTTCTTACTATATAGAATTTTGCAAATATGAATATTATTGGAGAGATACGCAAAGAGCTTCAGTTAATCCGTAAAATAATTAATTTTGGCTCCAATCAATGGCCGGCCTGATGAAATGACCATTCAGTAGATTTAGTGGTTGTACATATGAACTGAAGTGAAGCAGTCAATAAAGGGTAATAGCTAAACATTTAAAGCACCCGACATAGAAGAGCAGCCAGTAAATTGAAAGTGGAATTATTTCAGATACACCTTTTTTGAATGGGATCACTGGGTGGAATGCAGATTACGGTACAAAAGTATTTAATCAGGTTGGACGTTATCTGTACACGCAAAATTCAAAGCAAACTTTTAAACAACTGTGTGACCCACCCTTTGGTTTTAAATATAATCTGCTTTCCTCTCTCCAACTCGAAATTGAAATGGCTCTATCGAAAAAGTTATTAATCACCCTTTGTTTTAGTTTCCGCGATGATTGACAATTTAAGTGTAGCAAACTTTATTGAAACACTGTTGATAGATAATTTGTCTACCTAGGGATTCGTTAAAAGTTGTTATTGCTTGGTATAGGGTGTACATAGGTGTTTGGATTTCTTGCACATATTATTTTGGGAAAAAAATGACATACAGGGTATCCTCTGACCTATGCCACAAATGAAACTAAATTTTAATTTTTTGACAAAAAAGATCGCTCTATTTGAAAAATTTTGATTGTTAAAAAATAGGATTTGAGCTTAGAAAATTTATTTTTTTATACAGAATTTCAAAAATATTTTTAATGAAAATTCCATTTGAAAAAGTTAAATCCAAATTAATTCTTGTTTCAAAGATTTTCAATGTCTCAGTCTCTTTATCTACCTGTAAGTAAGGAATAGCAGAATCAAAATATCTATGTATCAATGTCATTGTCAAAAATAAAATTGAATTAAAACACTCAAAATCGTAAACTAACATCATTAAAAGCCCCATAAACAACAACGAAAATTAAAGAAAAATCTCTTCCAGAAATATAAGCGATTAAAATCTGCCTGATTTTATCTACTCTTGAAACATGACGTCAAACCGAGCGAGTCTTACGACACTAGCGTCTAGGTAACACCCTATAACAATTGATCCTAAAGTGGAGAAGGTACTAAATGTAACAGAGAAAGACGGAGCTTTATTTAAATATGATTTTTTTGAAAAGTTAACATAACTTTGTCACCAAAAAGGACTGAAAAGACATACTCAAAGAGCATTACGATATGTACTAATTAATTGTTGCCAAGAGTGTCATTAACTGTGATTTCCTTCAAGTTATTGTGTTAATAATTTAAATTGTACAATATTATACTGTAAAATAAAAAGTGCTGTTTAAATTGAAGAGTATTTATTAGTAAATACCTACTTTAAAAGCCTATTCATATAAACTTCTTTTTTTATTACAAACTTTAGGTTGCAGTGATTATTAATTTTCTAACTGTTTATATATATAAACCTATGAAGCTAATAAGCTTTTATTAAAATGCACTAAAAAGAATAAAATAAATATTACGTAATTCACATCAGTTTATCAATGCTGCTTAACGGACCTAAAAGTTTGTAGCGGATATACATTAAAACAATGGTATTTCTTTGGAATTAAATATCTTTAAACTCGCGACAAACCTTTAGGTCAGTTACAACATTGCAACATTGCAACATTGATAAAAAATGATGTGTTTACCTTTTCAGTGCATTTTAATAAAATCTTGTTAGCTTTGTAGGTTCATATATATATATATATATATATATATATATAAACAGTTAGAATATTAACATGATAAATAATCACTGCAATCCAACAGGTTAAAATTGTCTGTTCTAACCTACTAACTGTCTGTTCTAAACTACTAACTATAAATGTCACAACCAGTGAGCTATATTATAACAATAGGAAACGATTGTTTTCTTTCGCAAAACTATAGAAAGAGAGAGAGAGGCATACTTATATGAGGAGGCTACTCTGTCTGCCACGCATTTTTAAATTTATGATTTCAGGCAACAAGACAGTGCACCTTGTGAATTAAAGCTTCTCTCTCTATTGCTTCCGCGAGACACCCCCATCACGCTCCAGTATGATATTCAGCTCAGTGGTCACAACACACAGAACTTCAATTACAACGCTCGTGCCTTGATGGGATCAATTGTTATAGACGTTTTCACGGAATGACGTCACAGCGCTTTTTGCGAGGATATCAACTTTAATTATTTATTGCGAAGTAAGTACTGCGATTTAAGAGCTGATATTCGGTGTAGCGTGTTTTTATACATAAACACACACTTTAATAATAAAAAAAAACCGCTGCCCAAGGAATCACTACTTCCACATCCAGATCTCACAACGAAAAAATTTTGTATGTGGAAATAATTGTTTATGGAAATTTAATAACATAATATTTGAAATCGTCTACCTCAAAGATCCATTAAACGATATCCCCTATCGGTAGTGGGGGGGAGGGGGTAATAGGGGGTGGTAGTGCGGACGGATGAAGTAAAAAAATATTTTAAGGTTTTTGGTTCTTGTACATATACTAAATTACATTTAATAATAGTGTGGGGGTGGCTAACGCCAAATTCTTTTTGAGACCTTATAGCTTGCCTTGTATATACTAAATACCAATTTTATGGACTGCTTGATTTATCTATTTACCCCCATTTACCTCGGTTTACTCCCCAACTCTTCAACGGAATATGTTGAAAATATAATCTAGTTCCAGATCACGTTAAAATACATACGTGTATCAAGTTTCAAGTCAGTACCTTAAACGGTTCCAGAGTAATCGTGCGCACAAGAAAAAGTAACAGACAGCCAGACATTTTTTGTTCAAACTTAAAATCTCGACGTTTTATGACATTGTAGGCCTATTTGAAAAATAAAAATGTTCAAAATTTTTTTTTGTCGTTATTATACTTAAACTGGATGTGGAAGTAAAAATGGGCAAGTTCCCTATTACTGTGTGTCAATTTAAATTTGAGTAATGCTTATTTTACGGAAACAAATTTATTTAGTTAAATATTACGATATAAGCGACATTTTCCATCGACATGCGATTAAATTGTTTCAGGAAAAGTATCCATCTTTAAGTATTAGTTGACAGAGTTGAAAAAAATTAAAACGAAAATTTAATATCATTTGATATGTAAAAAATCTAAAAAGTCTAAAAATTCGGCAATGAAGATGATGTAGCGACATTGCTAGTGTTGAACTCAGTAACAGAAAATTCGAAAACATCGTTGATGAAAAGATCCGAGCAAATTAACATAAGCAAATGTTGTACTTACTTTTGGTCCCAATTTAAAGAAGAAAATGTAGAATACAAACGCAAGGCCTATTTTTAACAAGACTGATGTCCCCCACATTCGTCACTACAGGTTCAAAATTGGCTTCATAGACATTTTCCTTAAAAATAGGGAGGTACATTTGGCCTCATTCACTGGCCGGCTCGGTCCCCTGATCTAACGGCATGTGACTACTTTCTTTGAGGATTTTTAAAAGAAAAAGTTTATAAAGATCATTTAGCCAATGATGTTTTAAAAAAAGAATGACTGAAGCCATCGCAGAAGTAAATTAAGACATGATTCGTTCTGTTTACGATGAATTTAAAAAACGATAACGAAAGTGCGTGGAAGTTGGTGATTTTATGTTGAATAAAGACTTTGTTAATTAAAACATTTAGTTGTTAATTAAAATATTTTTTATTTGCACATTTAGAATTTTTTTTTTAAGAATTTTGTTTTTCCAAAACTCAACTAAGAAAGTATTTATTAACAACTTTTTCAAATGGAGTTTTCATTAAAAATAAAAAATAAAGGTAGTTTACCCTTAGGTAAAATTCATGTTTTTGAAATTTTTTAATGCCCCATCATATTAAAGAAATAAATCGTATTTTTTTTAAAACAACATTTTTTATAAAGTGTGACTGCCAAAAAATTAAAATTTAGGTCCATTTGTGGTATAAGTAACCCCATCCGGGGACACTCTGTATATAGTATTAAAATTTTTTTGATCTAAGGACACAAAAAGAATTAAATACCATAGAGCAAAAAACCTGTCATAACTGAATAAAATCCTAATAGTATATATATTTTTAAAAATTATTTAACGTCGGCCTATTTCCGCTACCAAGGCCTATCACCTACGCCAGGAGACGAGCTACCCCCAGCCTGGAAATTTTGCAGAACATCTTTTCTGTCGAAGTGTAGGGATGTCTTATTTGCCTAACATTTAATAGACTGCTTTACATTCCCTCCAAAGGATGGTATATCTAACCCGTAATCCTCGTCTCAAATTACATAGCTTCTACGTATACGCCGCTAAAAGGTGAGTCGAGGTCGCCGTGTTTCCCCAGACGGGTCACCGTCACCCATCTAAGTAATAACTGCGATGAACGATGCTTAACTTTACCTATCGAAATACATTTAATTCAATTCAACAATATTTTATTTACAGTTAAAAAGACAGGCATGTACCTCCCCGGACCCTATAACGGAGCCGGCCAGTCAACCACGGCGCGCAACGTCATGGTAATTAAAGGGCTGGACGGGGCAGATCCGGTTCGGCTAAACGAGAATGGGTTTGGAGGATCAGTTGTCTTGTGCGCCGCAGGCGAGATTAAAACTAATAATAAGGTTGACAAGTTCTATGGCGAGACTTAAAAATAATGGAGTATTTTAAAAGTAAGCACCTTAAAAACCAACACTTGGCAAATCACTAATAAATTTTGGCTGCTGATACAGGAAAAAGCTAAACGAAAAAATCTGTTTGAACAACTGCCGCCTTGGTGGTCCCCCATCTCCAAGAAAATAGGGTATAAAAAAATTATGGTTTAAAAAATTGGGATTTTTAAGAGGATTATCGGCCGATAGGGGAAAACAAAAGGAGGACAAAAAGAACAAAAAGTATAAAAAAGAGAGCAAAATTAAATAAACAAAAAGAGAACAGAAAGTTGAAGGCGTGCAAAGCTAGGGTTAAAGTAAAAGGTAGGTAAGGTTCTGGTGTAGAAAAGTTTGGCTAGAGTAAAATAGGCATCGCCTGATATGATATGGGGTGTCTGATATCAAAAAGTATGCTGTCTGATTCGGGTTATATTGCGGGTTACAGACTATCGCCCAGTTTGAATTGGTAAAATTTTTAGGAGCTCCTGGACGTAGTTTATTAGTGAGGTTATGTCGTGACAACGTGCGTGTAGGGCTCTGAGGGAGGTGTACCTATCAGAGTCTGAAATGAGGCGCATAAATTCGTGCTCTAAAATTCTAAATTTTCTCATCGAAATTCGTATACAGTGAAGATGTCTCTACGATCGCTCTCTTAGTACATAATTAAAAAGAAACAATTATTTGCAGTATTAAGCAAGTAAAAAGATTTTTAACAGCGAAACTGGGTACGGGTTCACTGATCGAGAATAAAGCACAACCCAACGAGGTGCAATGATTAACAACTGTCAAAATGTTGTCAGCTTTGGTGATATTCATGAACATACTGCTCTAGACACGTTTTATCTTAAAACCATTGATATGCCTTTACTTAGCAAAATAAACTATGTGTGCGGAAAACGCATTATGTAGAAGTTTCATAAGCGTAATATGTGTTGCTCTTTGTATGTATTTTATGTAACACGTATTTTATGTCTTGGACTTTTAAAGTTCTTATCGACGACTTAGAACCATTTCACAACACAAAATATAACAAAAACTTTAGGACAAACAAAAGTATTAAATTTTATGAGGAATTTCTTAAGGCATTTCGTCAAAAAAATTTAAAATAATATAAATATTCGCAGAAACTTTCTCAATTCTTGTCCTGATTTTCAGACGCCATCTGTGATATTATTACGCAAAATGAGAACTGCGAAGAAATATGTCTCTTTCGCGAAGTCGTGGTTAAAAGGAAAGTTAAGCGTGATATCGTTTAAATATTGCACACAAGGGCAAATATCTGATGAGGTGATTCCCCCATTCTCGTCACGTTTCATATGGAATTACCTGATATAGAGACCCTGCCAGGGCGATAATAACAAAGTCACACGTGTTGCGGTTTTCATTATGGCGTTAAATATTATATTTGTTAAAGGTACACACTTGAGGTTCGCATTGTGTCGCGCGTGTGCTGTGAGCTTAAACTTCTTTTAAAATTCCAAGGAAAAAAAGAAACACCCATAAATATTGTAGAGATTGAGGTTGTCCCCGAAAAGATCTATTTATATTTATAGCTCTTATTGATTTTCATTGCTTCGTCCATAAATGACCAATAGGCATATTAAAAAAACATTTGACAGAACATTTCCTACAGAACATTTCGATGCGGTTTTCATGTTTTACAAAGCTGTGTAGTTTAGAGCCTGGGGCTTTGTCGACGTATGGAGATTCTTACAGGTAACTAGATGCGGATAAAAGTGGAAAATAACTAAATTTGGTTGAATAATGTTATTTTTTTGCATTCTAGTGAAAAATTCTACACAGAAAATGTATATTGTGTGTATTTTCAAAAAAAGTGTTTATGTGTATTCATTATGTGGCCATTTTCGAACAATTTTTATAAATAATTAAACAGCATTGTTAAATTGATGTTAAATTAGTTTTGTTCGCTGAATATTATCGTGCTATCTTCTATTTATTCATGTTCATATTAGACTTATGACTTCATCGAAAGTGTTTTCTGTGCAATAGCTGGAGGCTTCTTCTGCGTTGCATAGTGGCTCAAAGTAAAGAGTTAGATGATTGAAATTCTGAAAACTTGAATATATCTCCATATTGTATTGGTAATATCTGGAAAAATATTCAACAAATCTGGGAGTGTCGGTGGTAGATTTAAAGAATGAGGCCGGTGTATTTAAAATTTAGATACAGCTACGAGATACAGAGTGAATCGTCAAAAGATACTGGCAAAGCTCACGATCTATTCCAGGAAGCTACCTGCGTCCTAAAAGGAGCACCTGCTGTCGGCTTGTCCAGTATACGCCTCTCGGCCTATATTCATAGGCATGATGAACAATTACGAGTGCGGCACTATCATCTGCGGCACACGTATGGAGTAGATGAGAGACCAGTATGGATCTACGTCAATTGGACGCGCGACAATTGGACGCGTGCGACAATTAGACGTGGCGACAATTAGCCGTATTTAAAAAAAAATCATCTATACACACTCTAGCCTAACCTAACCCAACCTAAATAATAATAATAATTACAATATACAAACAGACTCATCATGAAAAATAGGTTACACTAAAAATATGGTTAACATAAGAAAATAACCATCCAAAAAAATTATCAAAATATAATATATAATTTATTTACACTTGCAGTTGGGCAATTTCTCGCAAGTAGTCCAAGATGCTTGTGTTCGCATAATCAGCAACCACTGTTTGTAATCATGACAAGGCTGTGCAATATGATTATATTTAATAAACGAGTCCAATGTTACACGTCCAATTTTACCGAGTTTAATTGTCGCGCGTCCAATTGACGGAACACCGACCAGTACTGCTTTCAAATCAAATCAAATCAATTTATGTTGTTTTGAGACCATTACAAGAATGTATAACAATAGTCAGAAGTGGTAAAGGAGAAAATAATATAACAAAAACTAATCTAACTTGACCTAAGTAATAAAAAATTCGTTTAAGGAATAAGAACACTTATCTACCAGAAATAATTTCAATCTTTTCTTGAATTGATGTAATTCAATATTTTGTTTAAAATCATTTGGCAATTTATTAATAATTTTTAGTCCTAAATAATTAGGTGATTTATTGGTAACTGACAGTTTGGAAAAGGGTACATGAATATCATTTTTATGACTTGTATATCTTATATCCGTGTATATCTTTATTAGGATTAAACTTATGTCTTGTTTTTTAAAATATATATACATATTTCAAATATAAACAAGATGTTAAAGTTGAAATTTTATACTGCACAAAAATGGTTCTGCAGGTATGTTGAGATAGTGTTGACACACTCCAGAAACAGATACCATAACGTAATCGTGACTCTACCTTTGCATAATATAAGTTAACTAATTGTTGTTTATTTAAAATTTCCTTCATATTTCTAAGTAAGAAATTGATTGAGCTCATGTAAGAAACAAGAAAATTACAATAAGCTTTCCAGTTGAGACATTCATCTATATGAATTCTTAAAAAACTAATAGTACCAGTACCATCGTTTTCAATTTTACAACTACTGTTATTAACCGCGACAGTGTCACACTTTTTTCGCATATTATGAAATTTAATTATTTGTGTTTTATTTGCATTGACATGTAAATAATTCTGACTGAATCAACTTCAGACGTGTTCTAAAGTTTGTTTATGTCTAAATCTAAATTATTAAACGATTTGTTTGAGATAATTAAAGACAAATCATCAGTGTACATAGTGAAAAATTTTTTACCTAATACAGACGAGTTAAGATAAATAGTACATGGCCCAGAACGGAGCCTTGCGATACGCCCATATCTACTAAAGAAAAATCAGAATTAACACTATTTACGGAATCGTGATCACTATATTGTATTGAAATATATTGTTTCCGAGAATGTATAAAAGAAGATATCCAACTGAAAGGAACGCTAATCTTAAAGTTTATTGATGCTCCTGGGGATGGTATGAGCGGTGGCTAATTTTTTGGAACTACTCTTTTCCCACTGCAGAGATGTAGCTATGCACGGGCAATTCGGGCAGTTGGCCGGGACCCCAAGCTTTTAGGAATTGAAGACGATACTTGGTTCGTTACGCCTTCTCAGAGCACACGATTCGCAGACCCAGTGATCACTGACTCGGCATAGAAAGTGGTCTCTGTTATTATCAGTATACCCTCTCTGGTATCGAAGACAGAAAGGGGCGACTGGCAACTAACAAAAAAACTGCTTTTATTAAGGGTGAAGGGTAATTCTTAACCCTAGTATAACTGTATAATAGAGCATTTCACACTACTAAATTATTCGTAAATACCTTTATTGATAATAATTTTATATATACCAATGACAGCTCAAATCTGTAATATATATATATATCACAACTACAGGTATTTCAAAACAATAATAAAAAAATTGTTCCATATTTGGCGGTATTTTTAGAAAAATAATACTCTTTCTGTGTGAAATAAAACAAGCGGCCACAAATTTAGAGTTTCGCTAGGTTTACGAGATTTTGAATTATATTTTTTCAAGAGATGCCAAAGTCTATAATTCATTATTTTGAGATCTGAATAATGTTTTCTCATCAGCATACAGATATTTTCTGCGTTTTAAAGTGACAAACCCTTTTTTATTGTTTTTTTCAGAACCAAGAATGAAAATCGCGAGGAGGGAGTTTTACATTATATGGCGTTCACATGCCAAATTCTTGTGAAATGCATTTGTTACAAAAGAAAGCCAATATTGACAGACAAGTTCCCGGAAACCAGAATTGTTTGAAAACAAATACAAGTGACTAGATGGTCAGTATATATTACGACGTTTGGTTTTAGATGAAGATTTACTAAATCCTTTCAATGGTCTCCCTCTCTGTTGCGTACTAGCTTTGTTAGTTTCAATTGAGGGTTCTAACGAGCTGACTTTAGAAAATGATAAGCCACCCGTAATTGATTGGCCTTGCAGCTAGATATTTTATATCTGAACTTGGTCTAATCTGTAGGTCAGAATATTCAAATAAAGTATTACTTTTCTTCTTAGAGAACGTTATTATTTTGCACAATTTTTTTGGTTCCAATCATAAAATCTGTCAATATCACACTGCAGCTTTTCGGTACATAGTATTAGCGACTGCAAATAATTTCAAATCATCTACAAAGAGTAGTATTTTCGCAAACTCGAAAACGTATTGAACGTCATTGATAAAAAGTGAAAATAGAATCGAAGAAAGATGTTCTTTGTGTAGCTCCAGAAGTTACGTTGTTATTTTTTTTATTTATTTTGTCCCATTTTCTCAATGCTACTGCAGTAATGTAACATATAGTGACAGTTGCAGGAAGATGTTATGATTGACACGGTCAAAGGCCTTTTTTCTATCGGTATAAATTGCGAGACATTTTTAAACACTTCATGTGTGAATGATATCATATACAGTGTGGAACAGCCAAATGGAATAAATTCAGTATCTCAGTTATTGTGCATAATCATAAAAATTACCGAGACACGTCGATTTTGGATTCTGAAATGACATCCTGCAACGTACAAACTTCATCCCTAAATTCAACCCCCTTCGAGTGGCAGTTGCAACCCCTAAATTTTTAAATGGAAAGTAGAGACTTGTGATACCTCACTTGAAAGGTCTTTTAATTATCTATTCAAAAATGCTTCAGTTTTAATATTTGTTGTAAAAATTAATGATAAAAAAAAATAATTCATGTGCTTAACGTAAATCATTACAGCAATCCCAAAAAAACTTAACTTCAATGTAGTAAATGTTCAAAATGAGTTCGTTGAACGTCTTGGCAGCATCCTAATCGTAAATAAAAATGTCTTCTAACGTTTTCCAACATTTGAGGCGTGACCGACCTAACCATATTCGTTATTATTCTTCTTAAGCCAGCTATATCGCGTGGCTTAGTTTTGTATACAATACTTTTCACATAACCGCATAAAAAGAAATCTAAGATCAGGAGAACGTGCTGGCCATTCCAGCGACCTCGTCACCCTATCCATCGATTTGGAAATGTTATGTCGAGATATTGCCGGACGTCGATTCGGTAATCTGGTGATGCTCCGGCCTGCTGGAACCATATTACATCGGCTAGAACTTGTGGGTTTGCTTGAGCAGGATATAAGTTTGCTAAAGTTGGCACGACATTATTTTGGAGCAGAGCTAAACAATTATCTCCATTCAAATTGCCATCAATGCAAAAGGGACTAATGACATGGTTTCCAATTATCGCCGCCCAAACATTAACCTTTTCAGGATTTTGCGTATGTCTCTCATCCAGTGAGGATTTTCATTAGCCCAGTAGCGATAGTTTTGACTATCCGAAAACAAAATATTTCCGAGTTGGAAAACATTGTTATCTAACCTTTGCATCATTTGTTCACAAAAGTCGTCTTCACTAAGCTCCTGAGTTAGAGTCAGTTTATAGGGATGCATTTTATTTTCTTTTAGTATGCGAATAATTGAGGAATGGGAAACATTAAATGCTGAAGCTGCTAGTCAACTTGAACTATGTAGGTTTTCTTCAAACTCAAGCAGTATATCTAATTTGAAATCGTTACTTATTGCATTAGAAGCTTCTTTTTTTATCTGCCGTACATGTCCATTTTCGTGAAACTGCTTTACAATTTTGCTAATTGTACTTTGGGATACAGGCGGCAAATCAGGAAATTTTCTTGAAATAGGCGAGCAACTTCGTTCTGTGATCGCATCCTATCTCCGTAACCAACCATCTTTGAGATTATTATTTTATGCATTTAGTTTAAATAAACCATGTTTAGAAATTGCAGTTAGCAAAACTCAAACAATACGCAAAACATTGACAACTATTTATTGACAACTATGACAACTATTTATTGCTGTAAATCGCTACGGCTTTTTCAATAAAACTGGCAATGCCAGTTATGAAGAATTTTGATGTTTTTATGTCTTCTTTTTAGTTGATAATAGACGGAGAGCTGACGGCCGCGGAGGTACTACGATATTACCTCCGGCTGGAATTTTGAGAAGTGGTTGGGAGAACCATCAGGAAGTGCCATCTGCAAGGATTTTGCTCAAAACCCCTGCAAAGTACACGTCAGACGACTCAAAAATGAAAAAAATTTTGCTCAAAAAATGACCATACCCCCGGTTGAAAATTTGCACATTACCTGTTTGAAGGTCACAGATAACGTATGTAAATCATCAGACGCCTATGTCGCTGCCAAAGGGATGTCAGACGCCCTCAAAGTTGTCATTTTTTTTAAAAAAAATTTTCCTTACCTCCGTCTGACGTTTTAACATATTGCAATAGAGACCATTCTAAGTACAAATTAAAATCGTCAGACGAAAATGCCGCTGCGAAGTCCCCCTACAAAGTTCCAGCCCGCCTGAGAGGTATACTTTCCCTGTCCCTTATTCCTCTCTCCCTCTGCAACTACGCAGCGGGTATGCCAATGTAAGGTAGAAGAGAAGAAAAATGGACAAATAATATGCTGAAAAGAAACAGATTTAACCTACGCTGTTGCCACCTTTTCTCTCTAGCTACTTTTAGTCGTCTAGATAATCCTTCCTCTTATACTAAATTTTCTTTGTGATACATTTACGTCAACTCATTCTGTTTCTGTCACTTCTTCCTAATTAGATAAAGATTATGTTTTGACGACATGGATGAACTATGGATAAAAAAAACGGCACGCCCATATTTGCCTGCCTGTTCAATTTAGTGGGAGGCGCGCACGTGTAGACTGTGGGAGGGACTTCTGACCTGTTGCCGGCAAAGCATGCCGAGATTTGACATTGGGGGAGATTAGAGTAACGTAAATTATTTTACGCCATGTTAAAATACGCTGCATAAATCTAAATAAATTTAACAAATCATGATGTTTCTATAAACTACTGTTAATCAAGTTATTTTAACAAGAAACCAATTGCAAATAAAGCCGTATTAATCAATAATTGAATTTCATCTGATTTCGCATTTTCTTGTTTACCCCACTTTATCCCATCACTGCAGTGTATTCGCCTAAACATCCCCACCTAAAATGACTGGGATCTGGAAATGGGAGAGATTAGAAGACAAGTAGCTTTCAGATTTTTATTTTATTTGAGCCATTGCGTGTGCGTTAAACAGTATGATAGTAGGTAACTCTTTTAAAATGACGATTTATACAACGGAAGAACGAGTGCAAATTATTAAATCGTATTTTGGAAATAATACGGCTGCAGAAGTTGTCTCCCGATTTGTTTTTACATTTGAGGATCGACCCGTTCCGACGGAACTAACAGTATTGAACATTGTTCATAAGTTTGAATCGTCTGATGTGTAAAATCTTGCAGAAAATGTAATAATGAAGGTGGTGACAACGATGGCAGACAGATGAGCGACGAACGGGAACAGAGGGAAATAAATGTGTGTAGTTTTGCGGAGGCACATGCCCCCTGTTCCAGTAGGCAAATCTCTGCCGAGCTCGATGTACCTGACCGCACGGTTGGGCAATTTTAAAACGTAACAAATATCAAAGTTGCCGTGACACAAGAAATTTTTCCCGATGCCTTTATACGACGTATGGAATTCTGTGAGACCATGATGGAAAAGGCGAACGAAAATGAAACTTTCATTAAAAATATTTTATTTACTGACGAAAGTTCATTTTCGCTGCATGGTCGTCACAATTCATCCGTTACTAGATATTGGTCCCGGGAAAATAAATATTTAAGTATGCCACACCGAACTCAGTACCCACAGAACGTCAATGTGTGGGCTGGAATTTTAGGTAATTCAATAGCTGGTCCCTTTTTTATCGACGGCAACCTTACAGCACAAAAATATTTGAATTTGTTACGTAAACAAATTATTCCGGCCGTTCAAACTTTGGGCATTGACCTCGAAGAGATTTGGTACTGTAACATTATTTCTTCGCTGTTCAATAAAATTTAATTTTCATCAAGTGTTTGAGAGTCTTACTGCACTTTATGTTATTTGAAGAAAAAATATTACTACCCCAGTAGCTCAGAGACTCGGAGATGAGTCATGGGTAAGAAAATGCTTTACAAATGGTTTTACGTGTTAGGTAGATAAAGATTAATAGATGATAGATGTGTTTATAAATTTTTTTTTTAAGAGATGTTAATTTCACTTAGATAATGGTAAATTTTCCAGAAAAACGGGGCGCCAATCTTTCTATAATTATAATTTACACTGAAACTGAAGTTTGATTATAAGAAAGATAAACTAATCAAAATTTAGAGAAAGTACTAGTTGTATAAAAAAAAAAATGTAAATTAATAATTCAAATTTAGCACAAGTCAAGATTAGATTAATATCTCTGAATATTACTAAAGGATGTTCAACTTTATATCAAAGATTAAATAATTAATACAGTAAGTAATATCTAAATATTTAGTTTGTAAAGTTTGGTTTGTATCAAAATACCTGAAATAAGTGGACAATGTGATTATAAAATTGATTTTATTATAAATCAATCAAACTTGGTGTGTTTTTATTATAAAACAACTAAACTGAGGCCTTAATATTAAGTGAAGTTATATACAAAAAAATATATCGAGTGGACGATAAAATGTTATGCAGATATTATTTATAATATTGTCTAAAACATGAACCGACAATATGGTGTTTAAAAGTCAAATTTTATTATATAACTATACCTAAATGTTTCGTAGAAATTGTGATCACAAAGTCTTTACAGAACTTTTCATATAATTTGTTTTTAATAAGACGTAACGTCGATAATTTATAACTTAATAAAAATAGTATATATTAACTGTTCATTGAAACATGTTAATAATAAAATTGAAAATAGAAATAGTTTTTTAAAAAAAAATTAGAACATGATACTTTAAAAACTCTAAAAATGTTAAAAGGTAAAAATATGAAGTATTTATATAAAAAAACGTTAGATAAATAAAACTTATTTGTGACACTTATCTGGAATTTTTCTGTGAATGAAAGTTGTGACTCTTAGTAGGGGATGATGTTGGTGAAATCCAACCCACAGTGATATAATTGTTGGTTTCTAGATGAGCTCGGGATCAGGTTTAGAAGTTTCCAATACCATATTCGACGCTTCCAGAAATTCCATAAGGACAAATCCCAACTATCCTACCATACTATCGTCGCGATCTCCATACAAAATTTGTTTCCAACCCAAAATTTAATATGACGTTAATAAGCAATGCATAACTACGATGTGCATCCCAAGATTGATAAAACTTGCTTCCAATTTTAGAAGATTTGCATTTTTATAATAAAACTTGCATCTAATACAAAAATTTTTTGTCCAATACTAACATTTTTCGTCCAAAACTAAATTATTTGGATTCAATATGAAAATTGTTTATCCATTAATAAAATTGTTTATCCAATAGTGAAACCCTGGAAAGAAGTGAAGTGTAAGCGTGAGTTGTAAAATGGCCGCTGCCAAATCTAAGTTACAAAAAAAATTATTTCTTTATAAATTACTTACGGATTAAACTGGTGAAGATAATTAGGCCTGCTTCATAATTAAGAAGAGGGACTATCAACCCTTTCAATGTTGAAGTCTTCACGGAAAAATTTAATGAAAATACATCACTATTTAAAAGTTCATCGAGCAATCGAAGTTCTAACCTTCTAGTAACGGAAAACTATTCGTTCTGCTTTCTTCTTCGGTGCGTATAAATCGCATCGCTTCGTTACCCTCTCCACTCATAAAGATAAGCTGATTTTAGACGTAACTCTGGTTGCATACCGTTGTGTTTATTTAAAAAGCAATTTTAAGAAATATATTTAAATCTACCGCGGACATTCACGCTTAAGTTAAAATATTTTATAATTTATGGGGCGACAATATGCCTGCTACAGTACCAGCAGGATGGTTGTCCTGCTTATAACGCGATAGTGATATGTAGATTCCTAGACACTAGATTTCACGATTGCGTTATAAGTGAAACAAGCACATATGTATTTAAAATTGTCTCTAGGATAATATGTAAAAACGTCAGATGGAGATAACGAAAATAAATTTTCGAAAAAAAGTATACCTCTCAGGCGGGCTGAAACTTTGTGAACGTTGTAGGGGGACTTCGCAGCGACATTTTCGTCTGACGATTTCAATTTGTGCTTAGAATGGTCTCTGTTGCAATATGTTAAAACGTCAGACGGAGGTAAAAAAAATTTTTTTTGAAAAAAAATTACAACTTTGAGGGCGTCTGACACCCCTTTAGCAGCGACATAGGCGTCTGACGATTTACATACGTTACCTGTGACCTTCAAACAGGTAATGTGCAAAGTTTCAGCCGGAGGTATGATCATTTTTTGAGCAAAATTTTTTTCATTTTTGAGTCGTCTGACGGGTTCTTTGCAGGGGTTTTGAGAAAAATCCTTGCAGATGGCACTTCCTGATGCCCCCCCCCAACCACTTCTCAAAATTCCAGCCGGAGGTAATATCGTAGTACCTCCGCGGCCGCCAACTCTTAGTCTATAATGTTGAAAAAGAACACTGAAATTGTTTTTTGCTAGCCTGCAAGAACAAAACGCTGTTCGTATGTTTTTCGTTTGTTGTAGCGAATTTCGTCAAGCAGACCGCTAATTTTTGGAGTAAATATTAAAACCATAGCATTTTGAATAGAAAATGAAAAGACCTTTCAAATGGGGTGTCACAAGCCCCTACTTCCTCTTTAAAAATTTAGCAACTGCCACTCGAAGGCGGTTGAATTAGGGATGAAATTTGTATGTCTCAGGATGTCATTTCAGAATCCAAAATCGACGTGTCTCGGGGTTCTTTACAAATATGCACAATAATTGAAATACTGAATTTATTTCATTTGGTTTTTCCATACTATAAGAAAAGATTTGTTTGTGTACTACGACCTTTGTAAAAATCATGTTGACATGGTATGATAACATTTTTATGTAAATATATTTATAATCATAATAAGAGTAAATGTAGGTATGAAACGAATTAGGTTTGTGAAACAAAAATTTATTTATTTATTCATTTCTCTAAAATTAGAAATTGAAGGAAAGTTTAGAGCTAAATTATTTAAGGCAAATAAATTTTCAGTTTACTCAAACATACGCTTGGATACCATTGAAGTCTAAAACAAACTTTAGATCGTATCAACCATGCGAAACATTGTTTGCATAATCGATAAGCACACAACTCTATGACCGAACTTTTCGTTGCGTTAAATAAATAGTTGTTAATATCGAAAGTAATAAAAATGAACATAAACACGTACCCGATAAAATTAAAGACGGTAAGTTAGGACTTTCCTTGGGGGTATTAGTTGAAAAGCAGCATCCTTATCAGGTTGTATCACTTTTAGTGGAGAACATAAAGGAATCAGCAAGTTCCGAGTAAAGCTAGGAAAAGTTAAAGCCGGTCGGGTGTCGCAAGGGGATCATCAGCGTGGCTCTGTACACAGAAGAACCATACGGCTTAAGTAAAAAACTTCGGCTTTTATCGTCAGGAAGCGCAAGGGGAACGCATAACTTTGCCATGATTTTATATTTTGTATTTGCCTCTAGAGTAATATTTGTAAAAATATTCATAAATGTGACGGTCGACCGTTCTTCAATATTAAAGTTTCTAAATAGTCCAGTTATTGACCCTATAAAATCATTGAAATTACAGAAACTAAATATTAGCAGAAAACGAATTTGGTTTTAAAGAAAACATGTCAACAGAGAGTGATGAGATATAAAATTGTCTCAATTAATAATAATTCTTTATTCTCAATTAATTCTACAAATAAGAGTAAAATTAATAGTTGACCTGGAACAAATTTTTAACAAGCTGATTTCTTAAGGATTATATCTATGGCTATTCAGGACTCTACCCAAAAAATCCGTCGTGCAGAAATGAAGAAAAAATGTGCCGCCATGTTGAAATTAGGCACTTTTTCCTTTAATCGGTAATAGTTCACACGGATGACACTTTGAGAAAAAAGTAAAGAGGCAAAATATTGAGAGAAAGAGCTAAGTTTTAATGTGGTATAAATCGTTTACATATTAGCGAAGTTGCAGTTGTCAAAATGACAGATTTATATAAAAAAAGATTACTTTTTGTATTTTAATATTAAGTTCTCTGGATTAAGATTGTTGCCTAACCAGACTTGAATTTGCCAATACACTCTATAAATATGATTTTTAGTGGCATCGGATGTTGGCGGGAGAACTGCTAGATCGAAGTGTTGGAAAATATGTTGCCTAGCAGAAATCTACCTTACCTAACGAACCTGTAATCATTTAAACTATTAGTTTCTTTACTGCCATACCATCTTAAAATAAATTCTTCCCCAGTTGCTGCAAGCTGATTTGCTTCAGCAAATTTACTTTTGAAAATTAATAGGCTGTTACTCAATATTATTTTCTAAAACTGAAAATACTGTTTTTTTGCCATTTTTATAAAATGCAGAGGGATAGATGGCATGTGTAAATAGAATATTTTTTACTACATTTTCACTTAGTTTTGAACGTAACTTACAGATATTCGTTATTTTATCAGATTTACCTCCATCACCGGGACTCTTCATGTACACATTTTTGTTTTGTTTTGCAATGTTCAGTGAGTAACGTTATTAAGTCTGTATCTTGATCCACTAACAGGGTTACACATATCAGCTGAGCAATCAATAGCAGTTTTCACAATTAAATAACAAGCTAAAAACATACTCTTCGCCAATTTACTGAGCTTTTTATATAATTGTTACACATTCTATAGGATACACTCTGTTCTTCAAAAACAATAAGATTCTTCCTTTAGCTAATACTAAACTACTTTCCAAATTTCAATACAATCAGGCTTTTCTTCGTTAAGTTATCGTGCTTACAAGAAACGTGACGGACGGACCGACCGACAGACGGACAGACGGACAGACGGACGGACGGACAGACGGACGGACGGACGGACGGACGGACGGACAGGCGGACGGACGGACAGACCGACATTTTGAAAATTGTTCAGAATTCGTTCAGTAACACAATGATATGAAATTTTTTTTCTCTGCGAGCGATATTTAC
Source organism: Rutpela maculata (assembly GCA_936432065.2). Taxonomy (NCBI): domain Eukaryota; kingdom Metazoa; phylum Arthropoda; class Insecta; order Coleoptera; family Cerambycidae; genus Rutpela; species Rutpela maculata. Next base: position 239,760,742 of record OW386286.2, on the reverse strand, counting down.
GATGTTATAAATGTGCCGATCAAATACAATATACCCTTCGTTTTTGCGAAGAGTATAATCAGCATCTGAATCCGTACATTTGACTGTGGTATTGTTTTGGGAAAAATCTGATGTTAGAAGTTTAATTAACTGATCTTTATTTGACGCTGATGCTAAAAATTCGTTTTGAGATTTCTCTAACCATGTTTAATTAGTATTACCAACAAAAGTTTTTGTTGAGTACTGTTACATTTTTATGGTGTTAAAATACAAAAAATACCCTTTTTTATAAGAATCTGTCATTTTGACAACCATACCTTTGTTAATATTTAACCGATTTATGCCATACTGAAGCTTAAACAATTTCTCTCATTATTTTGCCTCTTTACTTTTTTTCATGGACCAATGAAAAAATTATTTAAGAAAGAATTTATTGTGGGAGTACTCGTGCCGAATTATTTATTGTTATTTCAAGACGAAAGGAGGTCAATAAGTCAGTAAGTAAGGATACATTATTACTATACATTAAAATTAATATTAAAATATCCTTCTATGACAACATATTTTCTAAGATTTGAAAGTTGTATGAAGTAAATCGCAAAATAATTCTAAAAAGGTATTAAAATTGCCTGTTGGTGGTCCATGAAAACAAAATTATTTCACTATGTTCTTGGAATACGATACTGGTAATCTCACCATTTGTAGTAAAATCGTTGTACCCAAAAATTCACACCCCGCAAGTCGTTTTACCCACTAAGGATAATACATATAACATTATTTGTTCATTAATCAAATTATTATTATATATTATATCATATTATTTCATAATATTTTGCACATACTTTGAAGGAATTTTCCATATTTTGTATTTATTGCTGACTGAGTTTTCCTATTAATCCTCCACGATCTCGAGACTATTCACCCTTAGAAACACTTGAAACCAGTTAAAGTTTTCTTTGGCAACATACCTCATATTTTTTACTAAGTTTCCTTCATTCGAGAGAAAGGAAGTAGGAATAATTTCCGGGTTGTCATCGCCTTTCAGTAAGTTCCAACTTTCCAGACCTTTGCGGTCATATAATACACATTTTATTACATTATTTTTTGGTGAATATCTGTTACTGTACTCAACAAACATGAAGTACATTATTTGATCCATAAACATTAATCGAAAAAATAGTGAGATAAAAAATTTATTATCATTCAGACCACTGTAAGAGTATACAGGGTGATTTACCACAACATGCGGAAAATAAAATGGTGTACTAGTCTCCTGTGCGGAAAAGTCCCTGCAAAACTTTAGGGTGATCCGAGGTAATTTAGTAATTTTTGTTGCATTAAAACTGGCAAAGGTATGCTACTGTTACTTGTCTGTGGTCAGTATGATAGGGAAAGAACATATCGGAAACGTTTACATTTCCTTAATTGGCATAAAAAGTTAAGCTGGCGCGTGCGGCCAAAGTGGCGCGTTTTTTGCTTTCGGTCGAACAATTAGGACACCGCGGCAGGTACAAAAGTACCGCCGAAGTTTGGTGTCTTTGTGTTATCGACGGGTTTAAGTAAATATCTTTTAGATCTACTTGTTGTAGAGTTCACTGGCATTTTTGTAGTGTAATTTGATTAAAACCAAAAATTCACTTCTATCCTCTCCAGCTTTGCTGTCAATATTGTCAATCCCAAGTCTGATAAAGGGGAAGGGGAAGTACCGCGTTATGTCAGATCGGTTAAAGTCATTGGCGGCGCATTTCTACAAAGAAATAAGGCAATTCTTTTGGTCATATTTTGAGGGTAAGTTTCCATTGATTATAGGGGTTGAGGAGAGTCGGAGATGAAGGTAAATATTTTTATCGTGATCAGCGCTTGCTAAAACGGGAGAGGGCGCATTGATGATTCAAAGTGTAATTAATGAAGGGATGAAGCAACCCCCTAGGTCCCTACCACCTTCTCTTCCGTGAAAATGAAGGGATATGCACAGGAATAACGGTCATGTGTCGAGAAATCTGCAAATCCTGGATAGCATGATTTCTGGTGAGTTAGAGGTGGTTTCTGCACGTTTGAGGGATGAGGAGGAGCTAAAAATGAATATTTTTCCCGTGACAAGCGACCTCGAAACAGGGGGATACGCGTTTGAACCGAATCATAAAAAAAAAATGATTTTCCAATTTCGGCGGGTTTTAAACAACCCCCTAGGCCTGCTGTCTGGACTCCACTTACTCTATAACCTCTTTACATGTTATGAAGACATAAATGTATCCATAAAAGCGGTGGATTTTGGCCGTTTCAGAGGGTTGCGGCGGTCAAAAACTTCTCCAACCACTTGTATTGCGTCGTATTCAGCACCCTCGAAAACGGGGGGGGGGGGGGGTAATCTCGTGTTTGCACTAAATATTTGCACTATTTCTGCCTTCATTACATAGACTACTAGTAAGTAGGTACCGCTCTCTAAGCCACGTGCTTTCTTTCCTTTATCAACATAATAACTCAACTTTTAATCCCTTAAATGATGTTTAAAGTCATAACGTGATATAATTAATTTAATTATTACTTTCTGAATATAATTTCAACTTTAAGTTTTTTATTTTTAGACGTATCTGACTGAAAATTTTATTTTTTCAGTTTCAGTTTGCCAAAATTTAAGTGCATCAAAATTACACTTTCTCCAAATTTAAGGTTACGTTCTGTTATGTTACATTTGTGTAAGTGAGAATTTCAGTTTGAAATAATATGTTATCAAAATTTGTCTGTTTCACATGACTATTTTAAGCTTATTGTAAATTAATTCCTGTGTTTTACCTTGTAATGGAAATATTATAAAAATATTTCATTTCACTTTGGTTATAACAAAATTTATCGTAGATGAATTTTTCTCATTTTTTTATCATTCGGTCAACGTATGTTTCTTTTTTAAATACTAATCTATAACTGAGAGTAAATTTAGATCATTTCAATTGTGTTATGTCGAAGTGATATCTATCGACTATTGTTTTCATTCTTTCTCTGGTCCGTTTTACTTAAGCATTACCCTTATGATAACCTAGTCTGATTGTAAATATTTTATTAACCACCGTAATTAGATTACATGTATCTTTTTTTAAAATGTTTTTCTAGCTTTTGGTTTTTGTGTTTGTTAACTTTATGTTTATTTCGGCTTATCTCAGCCTGGCGTCAAACTATTTTACTTCTTAACAGTTTTATAACACATTTAATAACTTTAATAATGAAGTAGTACAGTACAGTACAGTGCAGTACCGTACAGAAACAGTAACTTGGATCTTACTATAGCAGTTTTAAATTCAAATATTTTTGGATAGTTTGATTCAAAATGGGTCAAAATGTGAAATATTAAAAAGGAATAAGGGTGCTTTTTCGTTAGGAGTGAGTTTCACCCCAATTCAGATATGGGAATATGGCCCTTTTTTGGCGCGCTCTAGCGGTGGAATGGTTAGTCTTACAAAAAAAGTGATATACGCTTCCTTTCTACGATATAGGCCAAAAACTGAGAAAAGTGCCAAAATTTGGGCAAAAAGTGCCAAGAAAACAAATTTTTGCCTGCAAACTTCAAATTCGTGTTCAGCAACCCAAAAAACATAGAGGGTGAGAAAATAGAAACTATAGCAAAACTTTCCTCTGAGAATCCTAATATGCCTAGCCTAGCAATCCATGAAATGAAAATTTATTTAGGCTTATAGTTGCTGAGATACAGTTAAGAGGAGACAACGCCAATCACAAAGTTTCATCGGCAAAGTTAAAGCTGAAGTGGGGCGAAGGGTAAGCAGTGTGGCTATTATAGGGCAGCTGCACGTGACGTCACAGCTAACCTCAAAAATATATGTTTCTTAAGTTAAAATCATCAATGTTTATGAAGTTCTAAATACTTCGTCCTAATAAAGTAGGACTCTTTTTGTAGGTTGGAAATCTAACCTGTAATTAGCAGTCTATTTTTATTAATCAACAATATTGAAAAATTATTTACATGAATTTTTAAATATTTGCTTGGAGTCAGTTCGGCTCCAAGCTAAAAATGCGTATACAAACATTAAAAATGAGAAACTTAAAATTTAAGGTTATGTTGGTTACATGATGCAGATACCCTATTGTAGTGCTGTAGGTGGCACCATCTATTAAAAAGCACTCTACTAAAAATCTTGACTGCGAGAAAGTAGTTTTTAGCCAAACGGCTGGCGTTATTAAACTGAAAATAAGATATTCTTGTAAGTAAATGAATACTACACTTCTATTGAAGAAAGTTTTTAGCTAAAATTTGTGTATTACGAAGATCTCTCTTCACATTAGGCTCATTGCCGACTGCTTCTCTCTGATTTGATCGCCTTGCCCCCTCTTAATGTTAGGTGTATTTGAACGTAGCCCTGAAAAAGTCATGCTCTTCAAACATTTCATAACTCTGGTTTAAAAAACCTTTTAACATGTACCTTGAACCAAATTAAAGCTTATTCCAGTAGCCTTAAAATTTTCTTTTGGCAAATTTTGATATCTGCAAAACAAAAAATGATACAAGGAAAATAAAGGCAAAATTTTGCTTTTTTACACAAAAAAATGCCCGTTTTTTGACTCCAAATTGAAAAAAAGAATGCCGAATTGTGTTTTTTGTTAGTCTATTATGTATACGCTCAATTTTTTTTATCCTGATGGATGCATTGTCTAGAAAATTTTACATTTAATGTATTTTGAGAATTTTTGAAAATAATTTTTTTGACTTTAATGTTAAATAACCTAGTAGGGAAGCATCACATTTGAATGTTACTAGAGACAAAAAAATATGGTAATAAACGAAGGAAAGCGTTGCTTTTCTTATTTTTTTGATAAAGATAATAGTTTAGGAGACAGAAGTGTTTGAAGTTAACTCTTAACATTTTTTTCTCTTTAAATTGAGGCATTTAAGATGAGTATAGAAAAACTGACAACCTTTGTACTGTTTTGACATACCTCACCTGAAAATGGAATAAGAGACCTTCTAAATGTTTTTTTACGATTTTTAGCGTTAATTGCAAAGGAAATATGACCGAAATAAGGAACGCGCCTCCCTTTAGCAAATTACGAAATTGCTCATTTGGCGGTAAAATCTCACAATATTTTCAATTACAAAAAAATAATCATAATTTTACTTTTTTGATATTCACACAAATTTCTTAAGTCGTTGGACATCGCATGCATGTATTAATTTGTATAAATATATATAAAGATGAAAATGATTCAAATATTGATGAAGATGAATAATTAAATTAAATTTATGTTAAATCTCTATATAGTTAATAATATTGGAAAATACTAATTATTGTTTTATTAATTTGCTACACCTTAACATAAAAACACGATCCAAATTCGTAACCAGCAACCTCAAAATCATAAATAACATTAGTTTCATTAATAAATTCCCAGTACTTTCTTTATACTTATTTTTTAACTTTAGAGGTGGTTTTCACCCACTTAGTGGTAAGAGCCATTATTTTTTTTATTATGAGATGAGTTTTATGTCTCAAAATTTAACAATCTGCTAAGAAAGTCCTAATTTTTCAAAATAAACAAAAAAAAAATAATTAATTCATCTATTTTACTCATTTGATATCGGCCATATTGAGGGTGCAACATAAAAATTTTTCATTTCTGACTTCATACTCGTGATAAGCTACCACAAAAACATAAATAATATAAAGGGCATAGCCGGATAAGTAGGGTGAAACGGCCCCTAGCCCTATCTGCATTGAGAGAAGGAATGTAGTTAGCAATAAGCGAAGGGAACAATTTTGCAAAAGGTGGCGCGTTTCACGGGGTGACGAGGGGGATGAAATCCAAAGGACTGTTTTTTTGTGACAAAACGCAGCAATCAAAAATTTTGGAAAAAATATATGTTGGACAAGTATTACTTTTCAAATATTTTTAAGGGTAACTTCCCCTCGTTGCACCACATTTAAAATTTTTTGGTAGCGTCTACTTTCACCCCCTATATAACATATTTTTTTCGCAGCGTGGTCGGAACATTATGTCATAGTGAAAAAAAATCACGTCCGTGGTCAACCGAGACTAGTAGTGTATGCGTAATAAAGGCAGAGAGAGTAAATATTTCGTGCAAAGACGAGATTACCTTTCTCTCCTTTTCTCGATGGTGCTGAACATGATGGAACTGGTGGGAGAAGTTTTTGACCGCCTCAACCCCCAGAAACGGCCAAAAACCTTTTATGGATCCTTTTATGTTTTCATATACAAACGGGTTATACTTTAAATAAAATGGAAGGGGGTTATAGAGTAAATAGAATCCAGACAGCAGGCCGAGGGGGTTGATTAAACCCTCCCGAAGGGTGGAATCATTTTTTTTTAAATGATTCGATTCAAACGCGTATCACCCCCGCCGATCACGGGAAAAATATTCATTTTTTTAGCTTCCTCATCCCTCAAACGGGCAGAAACCACCCCACACACACTAGAAAGCATGCCATACAGGATTTACAGGTTTTTCGGCACATGATTGTTATTCCTCTGCATATCCCTTTATCTTTCACGGAAGAGAAGGTGGTAGAGACCTCGGGGGTTGCTTCAACCATTCCAAGAGGTGTAAAATTCATTAATTACACGTTGGATCGTCAATACGCCCTCCCCCGTTTTCGCAGGCACAGATCACAATAAAAATATAATGCATGAATTTTATACCCCTTGGAACGGTTGAAGCAACCCCCGAGGTCGCTACCACCTTCTCTTCCGTGAATAATGAAGGGATATGCACAGAAATAACGATCATGTGCCGAGAAAAACGTAAATCCTGGATAGCATGCTTTCTGGTGGTTTCTGCCCGTTTGAAGGATGACGAGGGGTTGGAGCTAAAAATAAATATGATGATCAGCTACCCCGAAAACGGGAGGATACGTATTTGAACCGAATCCTTTTCCACCCCTCGCCTCGGGAGGGTTTAATCAACCCCCTAGGCCTGCTGTCTGGATTCCACTTACTCTATAACCTCCTTCCATTTTATTTCAAGTATAACCCGTCGATAAACCACTCCCTAGACCCGTTTATATATGAAAACATAAAGGGATCCATAAAAGGGGTGGTTTTTGGCCTTTTCAGGGGGTTGCGGCGGTCAAAAACTTCCCCCACCACTTCCATCGTGTTTGGCTCCCTCGAAAACGGAAGGGAAAGGTAATCTCGTCTTTGCACGAAATATTTACACTTTTTCTGCCTTCATTACATAGACTACTAGTCTCGAAAGACCACGGACGTGATTTTTTTTTTTACTATGACGTAATGCTGCGAAAAAAAATGTTATATGGGGGTGAAAGTAGACGCTACAAACAAATTTTGAATGTGGTGCAACGAGGGGAAGTTACCCTTAAAAATATTTGAAAAGTATACCGATGTCTTCTCGCCCTTAGTTCTTTCCCAAATTGACCGACATTTTTTTCTGAGAATCCTCTCCAATACCTGTCCAACATATATTTTTTCCAAAATTTTCAGACGCTGCGTTTTGAGACAAAAAATTGGTCCTTTGGATTTCATCCCCCTCCTCACCCCGTGAAACGGGCCACCCTTTTGCGTTAATATTTTAAAAAATTATTCCCTTCACTTATTGCTAACTATATTTCTTCTCTCAATGAAGATAGGGCCGGGGGCCGTTTCACCCTACTTATCCGGGGCTATGCCCTTTCATTAATTCATTCTGAATGTTTCATTATGTATTGATTTTTTGACCTCAGGGGTGGTTTTCACTTTCTTAGAGGTAAAAGCAAATCTATTCCTCTTTAATATTTGTAGTTGAAACCTTTAAGTTTAAGAATCCGCAAAAAAAAAAATTCCAAGCCCCTATAGAATTAGTCCGAAGTGGATACTTTTTAACACCAAGTGACTGTACCATACTGATAGTCTGGTTATTTAATACCCTTATCTACGCTATTGCCTCCTAATATACTGACTAGCCTAGGATTGGTTTACTTTTGGGGTGGACCTAACTTGCCTAAAATAACTTCTCTGGTCACCCCATGGTAAATTTGTTTATGACGATTTCCTTTTGGTAAATTAATTGGATATATTACAGGTGAATATAGTTTTACTGTTCCTATTTTTTGTCGCCAGCAAAAAGTTATACCAATAATAATTCAACTAAACAAAAGTGCAGTTACATTGGAATAACTTCTGGTTTCGACTGAAGTAGAACATTGTGCAGCATATTTTAAAAACAACTTATTCAGAAATTTACTTGGGAGTTATGTCCCGAGTGCATCAAATTTAATCTGTTAAAATGTTTACGTCCCATAATTTTATGAATTTTGCTTAGCAAATGACTTGAGTGTATGCGGTGTGCAATAATTTGATAAAATCCCGAGACAATATGCCGAGAGATTTTATCTAAAATTATTATACACGGAAGCATTCGCTAAAAAGCAAAATTTCAAAAATTATGTAGAAATACACAGTTTGGATGATTAAAATTGATGGACGAGTAAAGATTAATTCCAGAATGAAAATGAATAGGCACAATAAAATGTAGATTTTATTTTAATAATATTTATTTATGTCATAAACATTTAATAGTTATTCATGCAAAAAAGGCATGAAATTGTACTTTTTCTTGAATGAGAAGGCAATTCCATAAGCGAAGAAAATTCACTTTATACATAAGTTTGGTACGATATTTTTCTATGACCGTCGTCAAATTCCATATTTAAATAATATAAATTTCAAAAGCACTTACCAAAATAGCAGTTAATTGGTATGTGCTTCTCTTTTATTTATTTTTGGTTTTAGTAGAGTGCATTAATACGCTTATTGTG